>JAKULF010000004.1:3234046-3880855 GCA_022661535.1 Eutypa lata | reverse complement strand
TGGGGCTGGTTCCCTGGCCCAGAATTGACGTGCGCTCAACGGCGCTCCGCAAGAAGTCGCTGGCGAATGCCGTATGAGCCGCTAGCGATGAGTTGCCCTCGAAGGTCTCGTCGTCCTCGGGGCCGAGACACGTGCTTGGTGTGGTCTCATCGTCTTCGTCTTCGTCGAGGCCGCCTTCGCGGCTCGACGGCATGCGCTTGTGTAGCGATAGGTTGCTGGACGTGAGACGGCTGATCTCGGAGACGCTCGTCCCGGGTATGCCTACTCCCGGGCCGACAGCGGAATTCGTCGAAATCAGGTTTTGTAGCAGACGCTCGATCCCGCCAAGTCGCTCCTCTATCTGGTCTATCTTCCGCTCACTATCATCATGAGATAAGCTTTGTGAAGTATGCGACTTAAAGCCTAACAAACTGGTTTCCCACATACTATTGGCTGGAGATCAGAACACGCTGTCTTGGCTCCTTTGGCTTTTGCCCTGCTCCTGTGGAACTGCATGTCCGCTTAGCGATACGACAGTTGGAGCAAGGTGAGTCTTTGTCGCAGCGAATCTACATAGCCGGAAAACAGAAATGTCAACCTAGGGCTCCAACTCCTGAGCCAAGGGAGATTTCGTTATAGATTTCGTTATAGGAGCTGGAAGCTCGTAATAACCAACTAGGTAGTTTAGGGGGTGACTATATCTCGCACCTTTCTAAGACGACATTGGTCACACTGGTCGCGAACTCGTTAGCCTACTTCTCATTCTCTGCAGTTTACACAACATAGCGGCGTATCATGCATCGTTCGTGATGGGGGGACGGAGTCCGTCGGGCGCCGTGGAGAATACTCACTGCTCGCCGAATCCCCAAGGGGGAAGCCCCACCATTCCCAACTTCGGGCACCTCGGACTCCATGGTTCCTTAAAGGAGGCGATTGGTATTCCTTATATCTTATATCAACAAATATATTATTTTACCAACAAAATCGGTAAGTCAAGATAATATTAGTATAGAATATTTACATTGTCTATTCGTCCTAGTTCAGGTTGTTTCATTGCGAGTCTTGCTACTCGTATTTGACTGCCTGGAGCTTAGCTAAGCTAGGCGTCGCTTAAAGCCCGGGGTGCCGCGGGTCCCGATAAGTCCACCACCACCAAGGATATCCTGACTATAAAGAATAGGTGTGTCCATTTAGCGGTGAACTTTATATCAGTCCATTTCGAACTGGGATTATTCCATATGTAGAATGGAAAATAAAGCCTTTACTTCTACTGAGGCAATGTCGTGAATAGTCCAAAGCCAAGCTTGGTTGTGATTTGCAACACTGCATTGTCAAACTACCAATCAACCTTCTACTTGGTTCCCACGACCATCTTAGTTCATAGTGGACACATTTTCCATCAATATAAGACGATAAAATCTATGGGTAAGAAATATTGACTCAGTGATAGTGGTAAAAGATGTGTGGCAAATTTCAGGGACTCACGTACATGGCGTTTCTAGAGGATAGGGGCATATCCCATACTCTATCTCATTGCCTCGCATAGTTTGATGAGCCTTTGTGCAAAGAACATGTTTTATATGTCAAGAACTTGACAACGAACTTGATACTCACGTCCCTTCCTTGCCACTTACTTACGTACAGTTACTATTACGCTGGGGCTAACGCAAGCAACGAGAAGCCTACCTCGCTCTCGACTATTCTCATGAACTGTCTGATCACAGTAAGGCCTTTCTCTGAGAGAATATCGTCCCCAGTGAAAGTACCCCAGTCAACTGGCGCTTTCCGGTCACCATCCAACTCATAAAGGCGCCCGTCTTTACGTGATCTAACAAAGCAGACATAATGAAAATCAACCTCATCTTCAGGATTTTGAGGCGCCTCGGATTCTCCTTGCAATGCGACTTCCTTATAAGCAGACTCTAGCTCCTTGTCTTCTTCTAGGACAAAAGCACGATCTAAGGGACCTAGAATTTTGCAATCCTCAACCAGTTTGGACAGGTGAGAATCGGGAACTATGAGGGCATTAGAGACTATAGGGGGAAAGTCGACCATTTGATAGATCAGACGCTTTGGCAAAAGAACTGGCCTATTCGACTACTAAGGAACACACTTACCGATAAATTCTGGCGCCACGCCATTACTAACGGCGTGTAGGATACCGTAGAGCCCGCAGGCATTGTTGATTGTCTGTCTATACCACATAACATCTTCCTGGTCACCAAATTTTGTGTAGTCGGCGACGGTCTGGTCTTTTTCTGCAATACGTGTCTTGTACGGTTGGGAGGTGGGGAATACAAGAACAAGGGCAAACGCTGGGCGTGGAATGAGGGCAAGGAGGTCTGGATCGTCTAAAGAAAGGACATCATGAAATTGGAGTGAGGTCGAGAGACCAAGTCGGTGGACAAGCTTAGTGAACAGCTCAGGGTTGGATTCTAGGGGAATGAAGTGTTTGCGGTATTTCATGGTTCCGCTTTCTTCTTATTTGGTCGTCACTTGTCTCCTATGTAGTTGATAGGTGGTCGGGTCTGTTCTGTATTCGGCCAGGAACCAATTGCCGTGCTCTTATGTGATGCTAGACTCTAGTTTAGCGAGGACATAAGCAGTCACTGTATATTTACTGCAAGACGGGCAAGTACCTAGAATTGCTCCGTGTCATGCATGTATATGGTATAAACGCAGGCAGGGTTACAAAAAAGGTATTGAGTCAAGTATGAAAAGGCTATGATTATGGAAGAAAATTATATTAATTACATTGAAAGCGTTTCTGCGTTAACTGTAGCTCCGACCTGGAGTCGTTTAGAGGTAACTCTAGAGGTTAGAACTTGAGAATGGTATGTAGATAACTTGAAATAAATGGATCCGGGGAACGCTAAACCTTAAGTGGATAACTACTTAGCTACCTGGGTAGCTTATTGCCGATATCGCCGGAAGGTCGTTCCCTCCCCACCAATTACCGGTCTACCCTTTGTACGTACATACCCTTCAATTCGAAGATCATCGGACAATGAACATTCTTTAGAATATCAACGACGAGTCTATCACATAACAATCAGGGCGAGTTTACCTGCGAATATAATGTCTTCCAAACGGAAACGAACAGACAACGAAATCAACCTCAGAGAACCAATACCGACCAAGAAACGTCGCCACCATCTATCACCAGACCTACTATCACCTTTGTCCGACGAACTCCTACTTCGCGTCCTAACCTTCCTCGCTTTACCCGATATTTTAAGTGTAGCTTCTGTGTCGCACCGCTTCTACCACCTCTCCGGCGACTCACAAGTTTGGAAATGTCTTTATTATTCGCGATTTGTTCTGCCCCGCGCCCTCCGCATTCCGGGTTTCCGCGATGGATCGGCAAGGGAGGGAAAGCTACACTACTCCTCGCGTAAGGCCGTTTGGGCCGACGGTAGGAAAGGTGGCTGGGTGGATATGCGAAGCGACGAGGTTAAGCACGACGAATCGCGCACCTGGAAAAGACAATACAAGCTCCGTCATAATTGGTCTAGAGGAAAATGCGCTGTGGAAGAGTTGACCATCGGCCGAGATTCGATAGCGTCGCCGATCGAAGCTAACCCTCCACATAAGATGCTCGTCAAGATTTCCGAGGGACTTGCTTTGACGGCTGATTCCTCGAACGGCTTGCGCGCCTGGGACTTGAAAACCAAAGATTTGCTAGCCCAGGTTAGGTTGGGAGAACAAGATGCCACAGTGTTACCCAATAGTCTTGCGATAGACGACCAGAACTCCGAGGGAAGGATGTTGGATGTTGCTATCGGCTTTACAGATGGTAGCTTTGGTGTTTGGGGGCTAAACGTTCCTGAAAAGAGGATCATCAGGCGGTATCGCCACGAAAAGTCCAGCAATGGAGAATTAATTGGGATTGCCGTCTCTTATCCCTATGTGCTTACCGCGACAAGACATGTTCTTATATCACTATACACCTTTGATGGGCCACCAAAACCGGCACCTGCTTCAGCTAGGCGGGAGGTTGAAAATGCTCCTGAGAAAGGTTACACAAGCAAACCGCGGCAGAAATTCGAGGATTTCCAGTTACGGTCACCATATTTACTTACGTCACTAAAGTCACATACTTCCAGGCCTCCTCTGGCCCTTTCTATTCGAAAGACCGCGCCTGGAAACACAATCGCATCTATCGCATATACTTTTTCAACACTTCAAGGATGGGCCATAGGCATACAAGACTTACATTTGCAAGCGTCTTCGTCAACGTCTAAATCAGCTGTGGATATCTCCACTCGACTAGCATATACAATACCAATTAGACCAGCGCCTTCATACACCTCTTCTCCACCATCATCACCTCCCCAATCTTGGGCTGTGCCACTCTCTTCTACTCGATTCGAGTCCCCAGATGGGCCTATCAGCCTCTCTTATACCCATCCTTACCTCCTTGCCACCCTTCCGGACAACACCCTGCTCCTATTTCTCTGTACCTCCACTGCTTCCACGCTTTCTATTTCCCCAGGTATCCGGCTCTGGGGCCACACCTCGGGTATCAGCGATGCGGATATCACAGCACGTGGCAAGGCGGTAAGCGTGAGCTGCCGCGGCGAGGAGATCCGAGTCTGGGAATTGGAAGGTCGGACAGAAGGAAGAAGTATCGAAGTCAAGCCAACAGCGAAAGCTGTCACCGACGATATTTCGGGAGTTGCCACTGCTGAAGACCAAGTATTGGTTTCATGGGACGATAGACGAAACTGGGTCGGTTTTGACGACGAAATGGTCATTGTACTGAAAGAGTCGAAAGGAAGGGAGAGTCTAATGGTTTATGACTTCACCTGACCACGACTCGATTAATCTTGTCTACATTTGGCCAATAGTAATAAAAGCAAACGCTATCGTGCCTATTATACGATTCAACGGACGTACGAAGCAGTGCGAGCGTGAGCAGTCATTTAATCATAAGCATCTTATCAGAGATTCCTAGCCTTATCTTCAAATAGGCGGCACAGGGCATTCCAGTATGCAACGTAGACATGCTTAGCCTCGGTTTCAGGCAATTCTGGAACGATTAATTATATACAGGAGAACGCAGTCTAGGCTAGGTTTGACTCTATTACGAATTACGCACTTGGGACGATATTTGAATTGAAAAGGGGCATCAAGAGCCTAGATAATCCAAGCCGATATAATAGATACAGGAGAAAAGAATACACTACCCACAAGATGCACCTATATGCTCTACATGGCCAAGTACCAAAGTAGACTACTCGCACACAATATGTCGTTCGAGTGATTCTTTAACACGGGCTAATGCTCGAAGCACTCGTGGCATCCTCGGGGATAACACCAGCGGCGACAGCAGACTCGTAGCACCACCGCCATTCATCCTTGCCTCCGATCCAGTTACACTTATAAGTCCAGAAGACCCAACCACCAGCCTTCTCGAACCTACGTAGAAATCCCGGATTAGTATTTTTTGACACATTTATACAGTCGATGTGGGAGGTAGGTGGGTATTGGTTCGGTAAAGGGGGAAAGAAAGAAGGAGGGTGAACTCACGTCTGTACCTGCGCGGCCCAGAACTTCTGGTACCACTCGATTTGCTCCGCAGGGTTGCCGTCGATGCTGAACTCGTCATTGTTCTCGACGTCGTCGGCCACCGAGATGGACCACTCGCCTATAATGATGTCGCTGCCGCCGCGGTCGTCGCTACACGCTGCGCTAATGTACCCATCCTTCGTCGCAGATACCGATCCGTCCCACTTGTAGTACCGGTGGTCGTCGAACGCCGCGAAGTGCGTGTCCGGCAGGTTCGCGGTCGGGTCGCCGGAACCCCATGCCTCTCCCTATATTTCCAGATTAGCGGAGTTGGGTACTCATAAAATCCAATCCAATCGAATTCAAGGGATTGTATTTTCTTCTTCTATTTTGCTTTAGCTCCGCTTGAATGAGACTTACCATGAGCTGTATGTGCAGCTGGTCGTCCTCGGCGACGCCAAGGTCGCTCTCCTTCGCCCGGATCCGGCTCCACGCCGCGGGGTAGAAGTTCGCGATCATATCGGCAGCCAAGTCCGGGTAGTCGCCCGAGTGGACGGGCTCGTTCATCACCTCGAGCATGAACACGCTGCTGTAGTTGCCGTTGGTGTGGATCCGCTCCGCCATCCACTCGAGGAACTTGTTGGCCCGCTCGTAGTTGTCGGCCGTGTAGAAGCCGGGATAATCGACACCCTGGTTGTGTGATAAGTAGGCTGAATTAAGGATGCCAGAGAGACACATATGAGACGGTAATAGCGAGAAGAAGAAGAAGAAGAAGAAGAAGAAGAAGAAAATGAAAACTTACGTGCCCGGTGTACTGCTGGTTGGGGAATTGCGATCCGGGCCCACCGTGAAGGTCCATGATAACTTTGATGTCGGCATCGGCAGCCCATCCGACCAGGCGATCGAGATACTGCACGCCGCCCTTCGGGTAACTGTGTTGAACCAAAGTCAGTAAGCGCACACACAAACAGCAATATCCAGATATATATGTAGAGAACGTCAGCGCCCACTAGCCAGAACGACTTACAATTCACCCTCGTTGACGAGATCCTCGTACATCCAGAAGCCGACGGGGATGCGGACGGTGTTGAGCCCGAAGCCCTTGATCTTGGCGATGTCGTCCTGCGTGGTCCACGAGTCCCAGTGCGTCGCGAAGGCCGCGTCCGCCGCGTCCTGGCCGAGCGACTCCACGCACTGCCACTCGTCGTTGAGGCCGCCGCACCCCATCTCCGTCCACGCGTCGTTCGCCATCCACGGCTCGATGATGAACTGCGACCCCAGGTTCACGCCGCGGATCTTGTCGAGGCCCGGGTTCCATCGCCGGCTGACTGGTGGCGACGCTGTTTTTTATGTTTGGTTAGATAGGTTTCGTCTATCTACATATCTATAGTTCGATATGGAACACTTTACTTACATCTTGGGTTGACGCTTCGCGCGCTGGCTAGCGCCAGTAGCGAAGAGAGGACCGCAGACTTGCTGTTCAACATTTTTTCTTTTCTCTTTCTACGTCCTGCTCAAGGGTTGGTGAAGGGAGGGTATGGACTGGGAATGACTAGGGGAACATTCAAAGATTGACGGAGGCTGTCGATTTATATCTAAATCTATCAATATACATACATCAAGCCATCTATCTCGAGACCGACCGACCGACAGGAGGATTTTTCCAATAATACCTTCCCGCTCACGTCGAGAACATTGGCTACTTAGTTAGTTACATGGATTTCCCTCGCACAAAACTGCACGTATGGATCGATATTGAAAGAGCCTCCTCCCTGTTCCGGACAGAGATCGACACTATTGCCGTGTCAGGGTTGGGTGGCATCGCTTCCCGCATGCCCAAAGATCCTTAATGAGGTCAAGACATCGACGGGTGGTAATTATGGGGTGGTAGCGGCCGGCTAAGAATAGCAACAGCTAGAGGCTAACTACAGGGGTCGGAGCTGAGGATGGGCGCCGAGAGCTCTAGCTAGGGATCTGCATATGTACTTACTTAGGTATGTTCCTGAATAAGTATGTAGGGCTACGGGCTGAAGAGGGCAACCCCACAGGGCTGGCTGTCGTCAGCCAGTAGTCAGCTGGAACGCCCGAGTGAAGCCCTCTTACGGCATGGACGACGATCACTACTCTACTTCTCGCATCGAGCCCCCTGGCCCCCTACTTAATAAAATTTCTACACTTTTTGAAGGTCAGAGTCTCCGAACTACATACGCGTAACGTCGAGTCGGAATTTGTCGATAGAGCGATTGGAGCGGTCGGGCTGATCTCATACAAATACCATCAAAATCTAAATATGATTGCGATAGACCAGAACGAGTTCCCTTTTCTGGCACGAGATATTTAGTTAGTTCAACATATTAACGTCATAC
Organism: Eutypa lata; assembly: GCA_022661535.1. NCBI lineage: Eukaryota > Fungi > Ascomycota > Sordariomycetes > Xylariales > Diatrypaceae > Eutypa > Eutypa lata. Next base: position 3,872,999 of record JAKULF010000004.1, on the reverse strand, counting down.
GCGTTAGCACTACGCGTTTTTACGGGCCGAACCCCCCTAACTTGCAAACTAGCAGCATGTCGGATTACCATGCGCATTCAAAAACATCTTGTGCATAGTAAAATAGTTGGGTCATGGTGAACCAAGTCTCTCTCTTTAAAGAGTCGATGATTGCTATATTGGTGTTGTAAAACTAGCCTTGCTAATAAGTTGCTTGATACTGCACAAGTACGTAGAACCAACTCTACCCCCAAATCATGTGAGAAATCCGCCTCAGACATATAATAATATACCCTGTAATCCTATTGACTAAGTAAAGTTATATGCTGCAGAATAAGACATGGCGTATTTGTCTAGTCAAGATGTCATCCGTCGGTTCCTATTATCGTTGGGTTAAGCCCTTAAAACTCAAGAACAATAATGGCTCATAAACTAATGGAGAATGTATGAATATGGTAAACAGCATATAGTGATAATTATTTAACGTATATTCATCTACTAAGTATTACTAGCTAAGGAGCTCTATATATATTAGACGAGCTCGGATATAAATTTTCCCCTGACTCCTTGAGCTGACCAAGTAGCTCATTATAGCAGTAGCCCCTTACTGCAATATTATTGAACGTACCGTTCGAAGTATTAAGTTATATAATGCAACCGTTACGGTTTAACCATTTAGTTCTGTACCGGAATATCAACAGATGCCCCACCTCCACGATCCCATTCCCTCTCGGTTGCTATTGGCACTAACCTAGACCACGGTGGTACATACTCCAGCATTCTTTGCCGTCCTCGTGGAAACGCTGGTAATGGTAGTAGACACCTTCTTCGTGGTAGTCTTGGTAACGGTACTCTGCCCGGTAACAGTGCTTGTAGGCTTCAACGTCGACATGACCGTCGTCGATTTCGTGACCGTTTTGCCTGCAGCTGTTACGGTCGTTGTCGCCGTCGTATCCTGGTTGCGCGTGATCGTGACCGTGCCCCCGGGTAGGACCGTCGTCACGGTTCGGGTCGTGACATAGGAGCTCGTCACCACGTCTGCTGGGATCGTAGTCGTCGATTTGACGGTGACGGTGGCTGTGGCTACCGCAGGGACGGTTATCGTGCTGGCTTTCAAGGTCGTCGCCTTGCCGGTCGTGATAGTAGTGATGGCCGTCGTGGTTGCTGTAACGCCGGGAACGGTGGTTGTCACCAGGCGATTAGTAACCGAAATTGAGGTTTCGACAACAGTGACAGGTTTAAGGGTCTAAAACACTCGGGGTCAGCTATTTCTGTTGTCCTCCCAGATAATCTACCAGTGACCCAGGAGCTCTAAGTCACTCTTAACTAGCAAAGAAATGTGGCGCCAAAACGAAATAGCTAGGTAGGTAGAGTCAAAACCAGTCCAGGAGTACTTACAGTCACTTTTCCAGTCGTCTTGGTGACGATGACCCCAGTCGTACTCGTGATTCTTGGATTGGTGATCGTGGCGGTTTTTACGTCAGTTGTGATAACTGACGCGGTAACTGTCACCGTTTTCACTGTGTTGGCGCGAGCTTGTAGGGCATCAACATCACGGGGGGATAACTCGATGGTCGGAATAGGTGTTGGTAGGCCCCTCGCCTTGTTAGTATTGGCTGGAATGCAGGACAATGTTCTACAGGACGGTTGGAGTCAGTATATATTATTCTTAGTACGTTTTGGGAGTAAGGAGTCTGAGTCTTGTGATATGATATTGCCAGATACAATAATCCTTATACAGGTTAAGCAAGGGAGTAAAGGATCCTGAGAACTCACTTGGTGCTCTTGATTGTCTTTATGGAAGTAGTGAAAATTGTAACATAGGTCGTTGTCGCTTTCGCTGTTACGGTGGTGACACCGCCAACACCGGTGGTCTTGCTTATGGTATTCGTGATGGTAGTATCCTTGGCGGTAGAAGTCTTGGTGGACACCACCATATTGCTGATAGTCGTGGTCGTTGTCAGAACCTGGGTGCTGGTCTTCGTCGTAGTGGCCGTCGTTGAAGTCTTGATGGTGGTAGCCTTGGCATTTGTTGAAACTATGGAAGTCGCAGTCTCAGTAACCTACACCCCTCGAAGTTAGCTCTCTCCCTTTCTAGACAATGTATCGATTATTCTAGATCCACCAATCATGTTCTGGCAGCACAAACTTCTATTATCGAAGAATTGTGCTCCTAAAATATGCTAGATGGGTAAAAATCACCTGAGAGTACTTACAGTGGATGAGACGGTTCGAGTAACGGACTCGGGGGTTTCGGTCGTCCCAATATTAACAACAACGGTAGACTTTTGGGTAACTGTTTCATAGGGTTCAGTGATGGTGGAAACTGAAGTGACGGAAGTCTTGACGACCGTTGTTTTTGTTGTCGGCTGAGGAGTGATGGTAGCACCGATATCTACGGTCGAAGTGGCCGTTGCAGTGACAGTCACATCAGCTGGTGTAACAGTTGTAGATGTTGTCTGTTTAAGTGTTGAAACTACTGTAGTAAAGACAGTCACTGTAGATGATGAGACGACGGAAGATGTTGATGTCGAAACCGGCGTGGATGCCGAGAGTGTGGTTGACGGAATGACGACGTTCGAGGCAATAAAGGGGGTGGCAGAGACATAGGTCATGTTTATCCATGCGGTTGCCGAGAAAAAATTGGCCAGCTGAAATTGAGTCGCGCTGTCCGCCGTGAGTTGAGTTGCGAACGACGCGCGCCCTGAAGTCCCAGAGCCTGGTCCACTGTTTCCGAACTCGCCAAAGAGAACCCCGTCCGTTTGGGGAGAGGTCTTGCTCCATTGGTTCCACCCGGCAGCTTCGACGCAGGAGTCCAGGTAACTCTCGACGTATGCGATACGGGCAAGATTGTTCCATGGTCGACCAAGCGAGATAGAGGAGTAGGACGCTCCGTTAGCGGGTTTAACCGTGCATTGGTCAAAGACGAAACCCGCGGCCGTAGTATCAGTTGCACGTTTGCTTGCTGTCAAGGATACGCCATCTTCGTTTGGAGAAATCGTCGAGTTCAGGAAGTAGCCCGCTCCAGATCCCCAGATCATGTCGACATTTCCCTCGATGTACGAGTTAGATGCGAAGAAATAACCGTTAATGAGTAGAGCGTCTTGGTTTCCATAGATCTGGCAACCGTACAAGGAGGCATACTTGCTGCTCCTAACGGCAAACCCTAGAGACGCATAGCTGGTAATGATTAGGATATGGAACAATGATGGATGATGGGGGGAAAGCTTACTCCTGAGTTGTGCCAAAAGTGTTGGCAAAGTTGATGTTCACGGCTTGGAAGTAGTTGCCAGTGGCGTAAACAGTCGCTGAATCCGAGTTTGAAGCGTCAGCATGCGTATCGATACCTTTATTGTAGCTGATGGTGACCTGGTTCTGTGAGTAATCACCCGACGACGTGCTGTAGCCAAAGAAGACAGTCGTGCCAGATTTGCTCAGAACCAACTGCTCCTCGTATACGCCAGGGTAGATGAATACTGTTCCGGTCACGGAGCTGGAGGCTGGGAGAGCATCGAGAGCGGACTGGATCGTACTATATGTCGTCTTCCCCTCAATAGCAGTCTTGGATACGATGAACGCACCAGCAGGGGGCACTGTGCCGTCATACTCAGTCGAAGGGGTTTCCGGCGTTGTAGGAGCTTCAGGTGTCTGGATAGTGTCCCAGTAGGTCATGTCGATCCAGCTTGTAGTATCCATGACGCTCTCAAGGGAATAAGCATCGCTAGTAAGAAGAGTCGACTTTCCGAATGCTTCTCGCGCGGCCGTATTATTCTCCCAATTACCTGGTCCAACGTTGTTGTACTCGGCAAATGTGATATAGTCAGTCCTTGGTTCAGTAGTCGACCAGACCTTCCATCCAGACGGATGGATAATATCATCCAGGTAACTGTTCTTGATCACCACGAGTGCGTACTGTGAGTAGGGACGGCCGAGATAGACCTGGCTAGTCAAATCCACTGTTGATCCAGTTGCTTGAGTAAACAGACACTGGTCGAAAATGTATCCACCGATAGCAGAGGTGCTCGAACGACTCTGGGCCGTGATGGCAGACTTGGCTCTCTTCGCTCCGATCGTGCAACCCTTGAAATAGGACTTAGAGTAGCCCCAGATGAAATCAATAGCACCGTCAATGTAGCAGCTTTCATAGTATTGATACCCAGATGTCGCGCCCGTAAGAAGTGTGTCCTGCCATCCGACGAACGAGCAGCCATAGAAACCGATCTTATTACCGTAGATGCTTGCTGCAAGAGTCACATAGCTGGACTGGGATCCATCAAGGTTGTCAGAGTTGATGAGGTTTATATTGTACATCGATATATTAGTGCTACCCGTTGCAACCGTAGCCGTTTCAGCATTGCTGTGGCCGGTTGGCAGTGGGCTGACGGACAAGCCACGGGCTTGGGTGATAGTGACTTGATTGGTTTTGTAGGTTTTTCCGGGCGCATCACTTGTATACCCAATGATCATCACTGGCCCGGCACGGTTGATGGAGGGTACTTGTTCATTATACGTGCCGGGGTACATGAAGATGACCTGCTGTGTGGAATCAGATGGGAGGCTTGCGAGGGCAGCGGTGAGGCTAGTGTATGATCCCGACACACTACCATCAGCTGAGACAATAACTGCCCCGGAGGGAGGTTCTGTACCACTCGTGGGATGTGTCGAAATAGGGGTTGTCGTCGTAGGAGTGCCGGCAGAAACAAATTTATAGCTCGGGACGTAATTGTATGCAGCCGAATCAAGCCAACTCGTACTTCCGATGAAGTTGGTTAACGAGTATGCAGAGGCTTGAGACTCTGTCAGCTGCGTCGCGAAACTGGCTCGAGAGCTCGTCGAACTTCCAGGACCCGTGTTGTTGTATTCGCCGAAGAGGATGTTCCCGGTTCTAGGATCACTCGAAGACCAAGTGGTCCAACCAGCCGCAGAGATATGCTGATCTAGATACGAGTTCATGTAAACCGCCACTGCATACTGGGACCATGGTCGACCTAAGCAGGTCAGGCCATAATTCGTTCCATAGCTCTGGGTGTAGGTGATGACAGATTTGTCGAACACAAATCCACCTGCCCAGCTTGAGCTCGGGCGATTCTGCGCTGTGATGCATGTGTTGGGGGTATTGGTAGCAACATAGCATTGATGGAAGTAAGCCTTGCTATAGCCCCAAACGAAGTCGACGCTTCCCTCCACATAGCAGTTACTGAAGACTTGAACACCTTGGTTTGCAAGCAGCGTATCTTGGAACCCCTTAAAGGCGCAGCCGTAAGCAGCCATGTTAGTCCCGAAAAAGTCAGCGGCCAGGGCGGCATAGCTATTCGTCTGAGGATAAGTGTTCGTGAAATTGAGATTATACAAAGCAAGACCGTCTCCGTTGGTGTTCTTCCAGTTGATCACTGGTGTCTCCTCATTCTGGCCGGCGCTGGTGGAAACGCCATGACTAAACTTGATCAGGACGGTGTTCTGGGTAAAATCGTTTGCAAAAGTCGTCTCGCCACGAAGCGTGACCTTGCCGCGGCGGGTGATGGATGCTTGCTCCTCGTATGTACCGGCTAAAATGTAGATTGTGTACTCCTTGCTATCATCTGGCAAGGCAGCGATAGCTGAAGACAGAGTACCGTATTGTCCAGTTGTCGGAGTTGGGGCAACAGTTATAGTGGCTGCTGCGGAGGCAGAAGTGGATGTCGCAGGCACGGTAGCCGATAGTGTCGCTGATAGTGTGGTAGACACCATGGAGGATGTAGTGGTGCTCTGCGTATACACGGATTGGGGCCAGCCAGAGAAAGGGGCTATTGCGGCAGAGTCAAGCCAGCTATCATCTCCCAGCACATTCTTGATGCTGTAAGCTGAAGTATCCGTCAAGACTTGGCCAGATGTACGAGACGAGGTATCCGCACCGGGACCCGTATTGTTTGCCTCCACAAAAGTGCCCGTGAATGTAGATTTAGAAGCGACGTTCCATCCTGCAGGTGCAATGTGCGAGTCCATATACGAGTTAATGAAAGCAACCTTGGAATTTGTACTGTAGTCCCGACCTAAGTAGGTGCTCTTCTGCGGTACGGAAGTATCGGCTGGCACAATGGCACAGGTGTCGAAGACGAATTGAGATCCGCCATAGGAAGACTGATACTTATGGGCAGCGATGGTCTGACCGGTTGTGGTACCTTTAGAAATGATAACTGAGTTATAAAAGTAGCCTGCCCCTTGACCCCAGACGATATCCGTCGTCCCTTGGATGGTTCCGCCGCTAAAGAAGAAGTTGCCATAGTCAAGGTATAGAGTACCCTGAGATGAGGAAAGGTTACACCCATAGAAGCTAACCTTAGTACCCTTCGCATATACCGCGAGGGCAATAGTATTAGTTGCTGGCGTGGCACTGTTTTCGATATTGATATTATAGAATGAGACGAGTTTTGCCTCGTATTTATTAGCCAAGAAGGTCGCAGTGCTGGAAGAGCTACCGGCGCTGGAGAGCAGTGAGGCGGAGTTTTTGATCGTCACCTTGTTGGCCGACGAGGACAGCGCATTGTCAGTCTCGCCGCGGAAGACTGTGGCGCCAGTGCGGACTATCGTGAGCTTTTCACTCCAAGTGCCCGCTAGGATGTATATGTACTGCGTCGTCGAATCTGCGGGAAGTGCGGCGACCGCACCAGCGATGGTATTGTACGTTGCGCAAGTAGATTCTACGGGTCCGACGACCAAGGCCGTGGTAGGCACGGACGAGGGCAAGCACGACGTGGTTGAACTGATTGAGGTAGAAGATGTAGTCGATGCAGTCGATACAGATGTTACAGACGATGTAGTCGATACAGACGATATAGTCGATGCAGACGATATGGTCGACGCAGACGATGTAGTCGAGGTGGACACCAAGGACGACGTAGATGAGGTCGTTAAGATGGCAGAGCTAGTGGTAGTAGCAGAACCAGAGTCCGCCGCATTAGCCGCTCGTATCGCGTTGAACACATTCGAGTCGATCCAATCAACAGTCGCAACGGCAACACTTGGATACGCCGACGAGAAGAAGTTGGTGATATCGTAGGGAGCGAGCTTGGCGACATCTGTAACCAGTGTTACATACGACGCTCGAGTAGCTGCCTTCTTCGAATAGCTACCTGCACCAGTTGTGCCAAATTCGAAATAGCTGTTCCGGCTGTCTTGGGTTGTCGCATCCACATACACGCCAGTCCCCGCGATAAAACCTGCGAGGGTCGAATCACGGTACAACACTACTGATCCGACTCCGTTGGCGGCAGCAAGATAAACATTGGTGTTCGAGGTACCGTCCTTCTGGACTATGTCACAAGTATCGAATACTACCGTGGAGTTATACTGTGTTGTACCAGAAAGGGCTCCTTTGTTGTATACCAAAATTGCGTTGTTCTTGGTAACGGTAATGGTTGTGCCATAAATGTACAACGATGCATAAGAAGACAATGGCTTATCGACTGCCTCGATGTAGGAGTTGGCGATGATACCCGAAGCGTAACTACCTGTAAATCCAACAGTGCCAGCGGCGGTGAACGCACAACCGTAGAAAGCGTTTTTAGAACCACGAAGGAAAGCCACGCCAGACGTGGAAGCCGCGTTAGTGTTGGCGAAATTGATATTCTTCCAAGCGACTCCTTTAGATGCACTTGTCGAGAAGGTCAAAGGAGCAGAAGCTGATCCGCCGTTCGTTACAGTTACCAAGTTTCCAGAGTAACCGTTTGACCGCCTTTGCGCCGCACTCGTCTCGCCCACGACAGTGACAGCTGCAGTAGCTTGGATAGTGATAACCTCGGTATAGGTGCCTGCTTTAACGGTAACAGTGGGGATTCCACTAGACTGGGCGGCGGCAATAGCAGCGCCTATGGCCGTATATTGGCCGCTTCCGTCAGCGGCAACCGTCACGGCTGGAAGACTATTAGTTGTCGATGTCGTCAAAGGTATAGATGCTACCAAGGACGATGATGATAACGATGACAGTGATGAAGATAAGGTAGTAGAAAATGTAACACGGCTAGAATCTGAGGGGGTGGCAGTAGTTTGCGGTACAGAATCTGTATCTAGAGAAGAGCTGGAGGTGATAGAAGCACTGGCTGATATCTGCCCTGAAGAAGACCCAGTCGAACTGGAGCTGGTAACTGATTCCAGCAACGACTGGCTGCTGGCTAGAGTACTCGTTGACTGCAGTAAGCTGGTTGAAGTTGACTGCGACTGAGTGCTCAAATATGTGGTGGAGCTTCCCAAAGACCGGCTTGGTGCTGTACTGCTAGACACCTCAATACTCGTAGACAGAGTCGTTTTGTAAGCGGTTGAATTTAGCTCGACGTCCTTAATAGATGATGTAACGGTGAAGGTATTAGGTTGGAACGAATCCGAGTATTGACTAAGTGTCGAAATGGAAGTCTCAGCAGCGCTTGTATTCGCCAGAGAGGTAATTTGTAGTGTATAACCGGTAGATGAGGTGACAGTTGTGGCGGAAGCAGAAAGTGACATCGAAGTATTAAAGGCATTCTCAGGAAGACCAGTTGTGTTTGAAACGAGTGTAGACGAAGCAGATGTATTTGAAATGAGTGTAGGGGAAGAAGCTGGATGACGACAACGACCGCGTGGATGATTAGCAGAGGGAATGGCAACCGAACCTTCTTGAGCAGCACCCCAGCCACATAGACCGAAGAGTAAAATATACAATGCCTTCGCCATCGTGTCTGTCTATTCCTCATCCACAGTTCAGGATCGAGGGGGGTAGTCAACGAGATACGGGAGAAAAATCGATGCGGAGACCGCTCTGGTAGAAGAGATAATAGCAATAGGGTAAGAAGGAGAAGGACGTGTACGAGATTGCCATCAACTCTTTCGGACGTCATATTTTTATTAATGTTTGAAAAGACTATGCAGGTCATTTTCACTACTTAGAGATAGCATCATCTCCGGAGATGGACGATGATGAGCTGAATCCTAGCCCCTGTCGAGCTTAGCAGAAAAATTGACATGCACCCCTGAATAGGAGATCGAGCCCGGGCGATTGGTAACGTGTCGATCTAGTCTTCTACCCTTGAACCCCGGTATTCGCCTGACATCGCGGGGTATTATCCTTGTTAGGGTAATACCCAGATTTCTAGCAGAGAAGTAAGCTTCTTCTTGAAAGGCGCCTAACAAGCCATGAGGCCTATGACGAAGGTCCTCTGCAGTCTGGACCTGAATGGAGCTCAGTAAGGGTCCAAATGTTGTGGCTGGTCAGCCACAGTGGCTGTGAGGACTATATAGCTAGTTCTCTACTTATCTCTATAATCCAAACTATTGTGTTAACATCCGGCACTAGCAGGCATCGTCTCAGCTTAGTATAGAACTATTGCCTGCCGTCGTGTTCTAGGCTCGCAACTGCATACGACGTGCGTTTAATAAGTTGACTTACAGCTTCTAATTGTCAACTAAGATAATTGGCTCGTTTACCGAATGCTGCCACGTGCAAAATAGTTTGCAGTTTCGATTATTCTCTGCGGCCTAGAGTCTGTATCTACCTGTATTAGGTTCGAAACCGGCCCGGTTGTATTGAGTGGCCGAAGAGAGGGTGAAAGATTGCAGATGAATAAGTAGGTAATCTCGTCAAGGAAGACTGGGAATGGCCTCATCCACAAAGAGAAAAAAGATGTCTGGCAAATTTTATTAGCTTCGTCCCCAAGGAAGGTAGCGTCGATAAATTGTATTATTGCCGTGGAGAATACGTCTCCAGCCTCTATGGACATGTTGGCATAGGGCTATAGGCTGCACATCGTCCAGATCTCGGCCGAACCCGACAACCTGGTTTATACACGTAAGGTGGTCTTATCTCGAGTCCGGACCACCCGGTCACATCCGGCTCCCCACAGATTGCAGCGACCCATATGGCATGTAGTGCGATAGTTGCAAAGTCAAGGTCAACCCTTGTAAACAACCAGGGCCTTAACAGTTCGAGTGTATTAGGCATAGCGGCCTTGCGAGGGAAGCTATTGGCCACCTATGTATGACCTCAGCCTAGAGGTGCTTTTAGGTTCTCAGCCCTAGACTCCGAGGTATATACAGACTGGCAAGTAACGCAACATACTCCACCGGCCGACCATGTGAATTGCGTTATTTATGGTGTACCGGCACCTTCGATTTGGTGAGTTGCAGTGGACGAAAACGGCTATGTTGCATAGTGTGTTGTATTCGTTGCATAGGTGACCGGGGTGTGACAGGGGTTAAAGTGAAGCCGAAAATAGGTATCGCGATTGATTTTCGGCGTTTTGACCTGTGGTTAAGGTATAAAGGTTAACTATCCCTTACTTTTGTTACATTCGCCATAATAATAAGTTTCAAGAATATTTATCCCGTCGCCGGCAGGGCTTTTACGGATTACTTGTTTATTTGCAGTTTGGCAATTATCCTTTATATTTGTCACGGCCCCGAGGAACCATAGGGTCAAGATAAGTATATTGTTGTTGTACGCAGAAGGAAAGGGGGGAGTCTAGCTAGGTGGCACGTAACGCCACTATATACAGGAATCCGGTGTAGGCCCGTTCACTCCACTTGGTGCCGTGACAATATTCAGGCTGTGGTGGTGTTAATGAGTTAAGTGTCACTATATAAATACATGGTAATTATTAACAAGAAGCCTGTTAACTTATATTTGGTGTTTATGTGTGGACATTAAATGCAATAACAGTGCGTTGCGTTGTAATAATTGTAATATATAAAAAGTTGATATTGGTGAGTTGGTTAGGGTGGTGGATATTAATCGGTGTCTATCCGGGTGACTTGTGTTGCGTTACTTGCCAGCCTGGGTATATATATTAAGAGGAGATAAACAGCTACTGTAGGCTCCCCATAGACTAAATAAACAACGTGCCTATTTACCTGGCTTAAGATATTCCATCGTCGATTAGACTTACGTCACTCCGTATAGCAACATTAGGCACCTTTTACACATGGCATAGTATGTTTTATGCACGTTAATACGCGTTAATACACGTTGGTTATGTGGTGGGAAATACCGCTAGGGTAATTACTCTTGGTAGTAGATATGGTCGTTCTACCCTTCTTTGTTCAAAGAAAACAGCCCGAGAATTACTATAATTGCTACAGTAAAATCCCCAATGTGTGTTTACCACATATATAGTTAGGCTACTTGGTACCTTGTAGAGGTTTAATGACTTGCATAGGACTATCTGAGCAAATTTGATTTAAGGAGTGTGGTACTATATTTGAACTTGGAAACTGCGCCTTTTACTTGTTCTACCTAGTGCTCGAGATACTGATGCGACAGCGCTAGGTTTTTACCGGTTTAATGATTTGTGGATATGACTTGGTGTGCAACAAATCCCCTTCCCCCTATCTATCACCCACTAACCACAACATATTAGAATTGGCGATAGTTGCAACCACACAATCATCGCTTATATGGCAAGGCAAGGGAAATTGAACACGGCTATTTTTACATGCAGGAAAATAAATGTACGACTCCTTCAACAGCTCTCATGAATAGGGTCTTAGCAGTCATCCTTGCCATCCATATCTTCAGCGTCTTCTATGGTGTATTGGTTAAAATTCGCCACTACGTTCGGTCCCTGCGATTTAAACACTATGTCATACCGGTGGTAGTTGGGGGCCAATTATAGTAAAGTCAACTCTATCATGTATATAGGCTGCCCAACGTTAGCGTCGCATTGCATGATACAGTCGCCACTCAAAACAGCCCCAGCACCTACACATTCAAAACCCTACGCATCTGATAGGGCACACTGCGTATTTCCCTATCTATAAATGTAACTCTCTTACTAGAACTTGGATCAATGGCTCTCTGATTTTCTTAGGTTTCATTGATGTAATATGTGCTTGGGGTCTGGTTGATTATCCTGGGGCGGATTATCCCTTTCGGGAAGCATCCAGCGAGGAGTATATGATGAATTCATCATCAATGCTCAAGGGCCCAGAAGAATAGCCCCCCCTACCGAACAATTTGACAGTAGATCTGCCTTGCCACTCGGTATGCCCCCAGCATGAACATGCATGTTTCGTAGGTTGGGACGAAGCTTACCAACTTATTAGGACAATGAGGCCGAATTTCAACTATGATCAGTGGTCGGATAAAAGCAGGGACTTTCGTAAGCTGAGCTGAGTTGAGTTACATTCAGGATTGAGTATCAAGATGTGGTAGCGAATGAAGTCACGGCGATTCGATATCAGAAATTCATAATGTTGCACATCTAAAAGATTCTGCTTTATAATATCTTGGACATGAGGCTGTCGTTGACCCGTATGGTGGGTGGGAAAGTACTATAAAACCCCATCGTAAGAACAAGCACCGAGAGCCTCACGGAATACCAGCATATTAAGCCCGTCACTGCATCCCATAGTTCTTCAATATAATATTCCTGACAAATCCCTTCTCGGTACAAAAACACATGCAAGGTTGAGTGTAGCTATTCGATCATTCAGTTGTTGGAATAATCATTCTCTTTGAAATCAACGCACCGTCTTCCAAAAGGCTGAGTCGCCATCTGCTACTTGAGCACAATGAATAAGGGAGTTGCAAATAACCAAAACACAGATTTCCCCTATGATGTATACACGGGAGTTTGGACAAACTGGTCCTACGGAAAGGCCCTAGGTTCCACACTAACCATGACCCAAAGCGATGCCAACCTCCTTATCGCCTTCGTGGCCTTCTTCATCACCATTGTGACCACCCATATATGGAAGATCACATGTTTCGCAATTCATACCTTTCTCTCAACCCGTGAGGCTCGAGATGTGCTTCATCATCAACGCCAGGTCCTCCTTCGTAACAACCAAGGCCCATCTTGGAGCCTGTTTTCCCTTGTCAAGCTTGGAGTGGCATGGAACAAACTCATGGCACGTCAAGGCATATGGCGACTACTACCCTTAATCACTCTCACTGGAATTCTGACGGTCGCCCTAGCCATTGCTACCGGTTTCTCTTCCCGGGTCGCAACAAGCAATGAAGTTCTCCTGCAGGGTTTGAACTGTGGCATGCCAATTGATCCTGGATATGTCAATCATAGCGTCCTGTTAACCGAATACCAACCTTATCTAGCCAATCATATGACACAATCGGAGATTTATGCAACCCAATGCTACTCTCAAACAGGTGTGTCTGGGGTTGGTTGCGGATTATTCACAAAACCTCGGCTGCCGGTTATGGTGGATACAAACGCCCCTTGTCCATTCGGTGATCTCTGTTACAGTAACACTAGCTTGCTTCTCGACACTGGCCCTCTAGACAGCAACGGAGACTTGGGGGTCAACGCACCAGTGAATGAACGATATTCCGAGCGGCGGGTAATGCAATGCGCCCCTCTGAAAGTCGAAGGCTACAGCGACCAATTCAACGTATCCGGTGATCGGTCTTATACACGTTATTACTACGGTCCTCAGAGCGGAAGAGACTACTCTTTCATGGCACCAAACGATGGCGTGTACGAGGTCAAGTTGGCGAATATCTCAGCTACAGGACGTGCTGATTACAGTATTGGGTCAGTATTCGACAGTCATATAAAATGCTATCGCTACTAACAAATTGCTATAGAGTATCAACGGCGGATTTTATCAATGGCTCTGTGGCCGACGCAAGCATTTTCATCCCGATACCTCAACTGAGACAAAGTGGGGGAAATGTCGTCGTGTTATATTTGACGGCTTATGGTATCGTATTCGTCACGAAAACGCTAGATCCCTGGTATCAAGCAACGCGGGTTGAAGGGGAGTCTATATTAAAGGGTATCAACACCACCGGAAGGGCTGGGAGCCAAAAAATATACGGGCAAGACAAGGCGGGTTCTCCCCTTGCATGCATACGGAAGGTGCAGTACTGCTTCCAGGACGCCGCGTCAACCACCCGCTGTACGCCACTAGGGACCGCAGAGGACGCATTGGCAGATGTATATCGGGCATCTACTGATACAGGACTCCTAGAGCGGCTGAGTTGGGCAGTTTCCGCTTCTAGAAATATGTCAAGCGATGTCGTAGCGGCAGTGACGGTCTTAGGAGCACAGGCCTTGCTATCTAGGACAAGTCTACTGATGGGCATGCAAGGGCCACTTCCCGACACTCAGTGGCAGATAGACATGAAGCATCTGTTCAACATAGTACTAGCATCGTTACAAAAGTCATATGTGGAGTTGGCGGTTGGTTTACCATCGACTTACCCAAACGACTGGATACGGCGGCCGATCACGGCCGAGGAGACAAAAATATGCCAGAACCAGGTAAGTGAATAGCCTTTTATTCATATATGAAATAAGGTTAAATATATTCTCTAACAACAAATATAGAAAGTTATCAGCAACTCTCACGTCTCCTTTAGTTTCTTCGGCATTTTGTTTATTCTTATAACAGGATCTGTCATCATCGCTATCTCGATCTTTTTGGAGTCCTTAGCTGTCCTCATCATGAAAATGTTTAGACTCGAAATTCCATACGGGCGGTATGAATGGATTAGCAATGGCGCCCTGCAACTACAACGTCTCGCCTACGCCGAGGCAGGAATCGGCGAGTGGCACTGTGGTGATGAGACAGTTCCCCTTACCAGGAACGTGACAGACCTTCCGCCGCTAGACCTTTCAGATAAGGAGAACCCAAGGGTATTGGCTGTTGCGGAACAGAAGGCCGATGATCCAGAAACCGATAATTCGTCGAATGTGGATGGTTCCGACAATGCTGCTCCCTCTAGCCCCAATGTCGTCCTTGAACAGGACAAAAGATCCAACATGTCCAGTTCCAATGAAGAAAATCAAGAGACTTTGACTCTCGTTCGTCCTGATTCAACTACAAAGGCCCCAGATACAGCGAATAACACCGTCCTAGAACGTCAAGGATCCGTGGAAGTGGCCCCAGAAGATGGCCGGATAAGTCAATAAACTGGTATGGCTTGTTAATATCACGAAATCTTGAACATATCAACTTACAGAGACCAGGTCTATACTAAGAGTTGTGCTCGGAAGCAGCGGTCACTTGGGATATCACAAGTAGGGTATTGAGTATCCATCTAGTTTGCGCACTCTCGGCTATAATAACTATATTTTTTCATTGTTCTCTTCTAATTGAATTGTGAGGACCATATGTCCGACGATTGTTCCCAGACTGTCCCATCCAACCCAAACTATCTCCATGGAAGTTTCTGTCCTAAGCTTAATGCGCCATGGCCATTGATTTTATATTTTTTCTTACACGAGTGATTTCTGGACAACTCTTAGGAACGTTGCGACAATAGGGGGCCAGAAGACTCCATCCACGATAAAATCGTACATCAAGTAGTTTGGGTCTGCTCCATTGAGCAGTAGATGCTAGCACAATTTCCCCTGTTTGCGATATAGTAGAAATTGACCCAGAGTGAGAGAAAGAGTACACGTAAACCGCACCCACCAGAGAGACGCTGCGGCCTCATCCTTGTTTTCCGGTCGAATATAGTCATCAACCCGATCGAAGTATTCCGTGGTGTACGGAAGGGTTGGGCTATAGCATTTAAATCAGCAATTGTATCTTTCTGAATGTTTTAGCACGATGTGGGAGTTATTCGGGGAAAAGAACTCCCGAACTTGTCCCTTTCAGAAACTCCAGGTACTAAAGCTAGCTACGAAGAGGAAAGAAACCTCAGAAATTACTTACTACCCGCGAGCGTCGGGATAGGTGATTCCTCAACAGATCCGCATCTGAGAGCTCCATTGCGATGCTGTAGGTGGAGTCTCTGGATTAACAAGCGCGTCGAATCCTAAGATCTCGAAGAAGCCAACCTATAAGACGAATTAGATCAGTAATAGTCAGGGCAGAGGAACCTTACGATGAAATGAACTTACGGGCTGCTGGTCTGATCTATAGGTGCAGTACTTACACATCTTTTCGGTAAGATGGTGTCTTGGGAATGCTGGTAGATGAAGCAGGCTCAGTTAGTGACGAACCAGATATAAACAATGGAGCGCTAGAATTGTAACATAGAGAGAAGTCAGGGCATTCTTACACTAGTGTAACTTGGGAGCTGTGAATATGTGAATGCAGGAAGCGGTGGGAATCGAAAGTATCGTGTGTAGGAATGAAGTTCCAAATGACGATGGTAAGAGAAGGAAAGAAAGAGCAAGCTGTGGAGAGAGACGTTGGATGTTATTCCTGTCGAATCCAGTGGCGGTAACCACGTAAAGAATGGTAACCACGTAGATCGAGGCGCAACTCTAGGGCAACCGAGCTTGTCGTAGTTATGAGCAATGAGCAACCACTCGCATTTATACCACTTCACCATTATGAATACTAGGGCAACCGAATAGAGGGGTTTACATCGCGGGAGCCTAGCAACAAAATGCCAGTCCACGTAACAACGCATCCCTGGTAGCTATCGCCCCTCAAGGACGACTACCGTCAGTCTCATAAATAGGAGCAGAATGATATGTTCTATAACATATTCGGTATATATACTTTGTGAGAAGCCGATTGAATTCATAGATAACTTTTATACTCAATGTCCAATGGTATTTCGGTTAGCTACGGTGAAATAGTCAGAAATCAGCAGACGTCCACGAAGACTGATTATACACCAGTGCGACATGATTTCTGTCAACCATTCATACAATAGCAGAGATTTATCGAACCCAGGGCCACTGGAAGTTTGTGTAAAGAAAAAAAAAAAAACAATATATGCTTGCTACAGGAGAACTGTTGCAGATGTTACTAGTTTGTAGCCAGAAATGGAAGTATGGCCTCCAGGCGCTTGCTCCCGCATCTAAGTTTCAATATGCGTTTGGGTGTCTGGTTTAATGCAATACCAAAAGTGTACTATGACTCCCAGCAGATTTTGTTTGCCTAGTTAATAAAAGAGATGGTTTATGATGGAAGAAAGCCCTCTAAAGCTGATAGCGTTCAAACAGATATATTAAAGAGGGGGCTTAGTGATGAAGTACATGTATCAAGTAACAATTTTACTAATAAAGGGTAACTTAAAGCTATAAGATATTGTTAAATATAAACATAGGTTATAAGGTTATATTATATGTTATTATTATTTAAATAAATAGGTTATCTTTATGTATAAATAAAGGACATTTTACGCATTATATAACTATAAATATAAAATGTTTTAGTTATTTAAATTTATTAACTATTATATTTTAATATTTTTATTCGAATTATATTAATAGTTATAATATAATCGGTTTAAAGTTATCGTTACTTTAATTCTTTTATTAAAGTTTTAAAATTTAAGTTTAATATAATTTTAAAATTAAAGGTTTTTTAAGCTTTAATAATTAAAATCTTTTAAATTAAATTATTTTTATACTTTATATAATAAAAATATTAAACATTTATTTTTTTTATTATTTAAATTATTAATATTATATTAAATTTTAACTTTTAATATATAACGTTTATTTTATAAATATTTAACGAAAAAGCGTTATTTTTTAAATAATACGCTTTTTTAACGTTTAATTTTAATAACGTAAAATATAAAATTATAATTTTAAATTAAAATTCGTTTATTTTTATATAACTTATAAAAGCCGCTTATAATAATTATAATAAATATATATTATTTTTTTATTTTTTATTAATTTTTAATTAAAGATTTATTTAATATATTAAATAAATTTATTTAAGTTTTTTTATTATATTTAAATAAAAAATTAATAAAGTTTTCGAAAATATTATAAGCGATAATATTTAATATATAATATTATTAATTAACTTTATTTTATTTATTATAAAAAAATATAATTTTAAAATAAACGTATAAACTTTTATCGTTAATTATTAAGTTATAAAATTATTATAAAAAGTTTTTTAAATTAATATTTAATATATTAAAATTTAATAAAAATAAATTAAATGTTATAAGTAATATTATAAATGTTATTATAACGTAATTTAAATAATTTAAAAAAAAGAATTTAAAAAAAAAATTAAACGTATATTATATAAAGCTTAGTTTTTTTTATTTTTATTTAAAAATAAAAGATATATTTTATAAAATAAAATTAAGCTTTAATGTTTTTTAAAATAATAATAAATATATTAAAAAATATCTTAAAAAATTAATATTATTATAAAGTTAATATAATATATAATATAAAAAAAATATAAAAAAAAAGTATTAATATAAATAATAATATAAATATAAAAAAAAGAAATATTTTAATAATAAAATGCCTTTATAAGTTTTATTTTTCTTTTTTTTATTTATTTTAAAATAAAATATTTAAAGCTTTTTTAAAATTAATAAATTTATTTTTTAATAATAATTTCGTTAAATTATTTATAATTTAATTTAAAATATATATATATTAAAAATTAACTTTATTATTAACTTATTTTTTTAAATAAAGTAATAATATATTTTTATATATTTTATATAAACGTAAAATTATAAATTTTTAATTAAAATAAATATATTTTAATTATTATTATAAATTATTATAATAATTATTTAATCGTTAATAACGTTAAGTTTATTAAATAATTAATATAATTAAATAACTTTTTTTATAATTTATATTTATTTTATATATTTAATTTTATAAAAAAATAATATTATTATAAATTGCTTTTTTTAAAATTAATTAATAATATTATTATTAATGTTAAAAATATAACCGGCGATTAATTAACGAAATTACGTATAATTAATTTAATTAAAATCAATTTAATTAATTAAATTATATAAATTATTTTAATAAATAAACTTAAAATTAAACGTATTTTTAAAATAATATAATATTCGTTTAATAATATTAAAATAAATTATAATAAAAAATTTTATATAACGATTTAAATAAAAAACGATATAAATAATATTTAAATAAATATTTATTATAACGTATATTAAATAATTTATAACTTTAATATATTATTTAACGTTTATTATTAAAGTTTTATAATTATTAAAAAATTTATTAAATTTATTAATTATTATTAATATAATATTTAAATATATATTTTATTAATTTAATTTTTTAATAATTCTTTTAAAGTAAATTTTTTAATTAAAATAAATTATTTTATTAATACGATTATAAGTAATATTTATATTTAAAAAATAATTATAAAAACTTAAATTAAATATTTTAAATTTATTAAATAAAGCTTTTTTTAATTTAATAATTCTTTTTATTAAATTTAATTATTAAATATTTATTTACGTAAATTATTATATAAATATATTTTTAAAAAAATACTTTTATATTAAATTTTAATAAATTAAAGCTTTAACTTTTAAAAAATGTAATTAATATATAATATTATATTTATAATATTTATTTTAAGCCGTAAAATACTTTATTTAATTTATATACTTTGTTTATATTATTATTAAATTTAAGTAATTATTTAACGTAAATTTTCTTTATAATTAATTTATAAAAAAACGTTATTTTAATATTTATTTATTTTAATTTTAAATTTAATATTATAATAAAAATAAAAATAATTTTATAATTTATAAATTTAATAATTAAAATAAAAATATTTATATAATTTAATTTTTTAATTTATTTAAAATTATATATAATTTATTGTATTTTATAACGAATAATTTTATTATTAAAAAAATTTTTTAATTTATAAATTTATTTTTTAAATAAAGGTTTTTAATTAATAAATAAATTATAAATTATTTAAATGTTATTATTTATTAAAAATTAATATTTATTTTTTATAATTATAATTATTAATATAATTTTTAATATTATTATAATTAAATAAAATTTAAAATTAATTTTTAATTAATATCGATTTATTTAAATGTAATTAATACGTAAATAAAGATTATAATCGTAAAATATTTTAAATAATAAATTTTCTTTATAAGTTATAATTTTTTTAATATATTTATTATTATAAATTAAGTTATTAAATATAATTAAATTATTTTTAACGAATAAATTTATAACGATTTATTCGTTAAATTGTTTTTAAATAATTATAAAGTAAATATTAAATAAAAGATTTACGATATATTCGTTAATAATTATTAATAATAATTTAAAACTTAATCGTTTATATTTTTTACGCTTTTATTTACCTTTAAGTTTTTTAATTAAAATTAATCGTAAAGCGAATAAGTTTTAAATAATAAATGATTTAATAACGTTATTAATTTATCGTTATTTTAACGTTAATTTAAATTTAAATAAATTTAATTTTTATTTTTTATAATTATAATATTATAATTATAAAAAAATTAAATGTTTTTTTTAAAAATAACGTTATTAATATTAATAATAATGTTATTATTTAATTAAAAAACGATATAATTTATTATATTATTATTATTATAACTTAATATTTTATAAAATATATTAATTAATTTAAAAATATTTATTTTTTTATTAAATTTATAATAATTAATTACTTTTATTTTTATTAAATAATAAAAATTAAATTTATTTTTATATTATACTTTATAAAAAATAATTTTAAAAGTTAAATATAAACTTTTATTTTTAAAATAATATATTAATTTTATAATAATAAATTAATAATAAACCGATATATTATTTTTAATAATCGTTTTTATAATTAATTTAATATAATTTTTTAAATAATTAATAATATTTTTAAAAACGTCGTTTTATTTATATTATTTAATAACGAAATAATAAATATTTATATATTTTTATTAATAAAAGTTTTAAAACTTTACGTTATTATAAAAGCTTAATTTATTAATAATTATTATATAATAACGTCGTTTAAGTTTTTTTTATTAAATTAAAAAATCTTTAAAAGCTTATAATTAATTTTTAAATTATTTAATTAAAATAATTTAATTTATTTAAAATTTATTATAAATTATAATTAATTAATTAATAAACTTATTATAATTAATAATATTTTATAATATATTAACTTTATTTAAATATAATAATTTTAAATTATAAATGCTTTTTTTTAATTTATTTTTATAAGGTTTTTTTTAATAATAACTTTTAACGTAATTATTATATAAATATTATTATTTTAAAAACTTAATGTTTTTTAATATAATTATTAATTTATAAATATTTTATTTATTAAAATACTTTAATTATTTATATTAAATTAATAAATTAAAGTTTATAATAAAGTAAAAATAAAAAATTATATTAAAATTAATTATATTAATTATATTATTAAATTAATTAATTACGTATAAGTTTATTAATTTAATTATAATTAAGAAAATATTTTTTTAACGTTATAAACGATGTTTTAACGAAATAAAAATTTCGCTTTTTTCTTAATAAATTAAATAATTAAAATAAAGTTTACTTTTAACTTTAAATAATAAATTATATTTTAAATATTAATATATTTTATTTTATTATTAATTAAAACGTTAAAAAATATAATATTTTTATATTTTAATATTATATATTTATAATCTTTTATATAATCGAAAATTATTAAATAATTTTCGTTTATAATAATTTATTTAATTATAATTATTATTTAAAATTAATATTTTTTATAACTTTTTTATTAACTTTATTATTTTATTTTTAAATAAAAATAAAAATTTTAATTTTATTAATCGTTATTTTATATTAAAGTCGTTTAATATATCGTTTAATTTAAGTTTAAAAATTAATATAATAAAATTAATAATAAAATTAATAAATAAATTTATAATAAATTATTTATTAAATCGCTTTTAAATAATTATAAAATAAATATTAAATAAAATATTTTTAAAAAAACGAAATAAAATACTTAATTATAATATAACTTATAATAACTTAATAATATCGTTTTTTATTATTAAAAATATATTAATAATAACGAATTTAATATCGTTATTAACTTCGTTATTTTTATATATTAATTTAATAAAAATTATTAAAATATTATTATTATTTATTTTTTATTTTTTAAATTATTAAGTTTTATTATTTCGTTAATATAATAATGCTTTTTTTAAGTATTTTTAAAAATAATTATTAAATAAATAATTAATAATTTTACATTTAACGATTTTATAATAATTATATTAAAGTTTATTAAATGTTTTTCGTTTATTTTTATCGTTTTATAATTTATTAAATTATTAAACGTAAAGAAATCCGATTTATAAATCGTTATTATTTTTAATATATAAATTTTATTTTTTTATAAAATAAATTATAAAGTTTTTTTAAACGTTATTATTATTTTAATAATTTTAATAATTTTATTTTTTTAAAAATTAATATTATAAAATTAATAAAAAATAATAAAAGAAATAAAATAATTTAAATTAAATGTAAAAAAAAGTTTATTAATAAAGTATAAAGTTAAAATAATATAAGTTTTATTTAATTTAATAAAATTTAATAATTAAAATAATTATAATATATTTCGTTATTAAAATAATATTATTTTTAAATTAATAATATTTAATTAAATATTTTTAAATAACGAATAATATATTTAAAGATTTATTATTATTAATTTTAATTTTAAAATCTTTTTTTAATTTATATTAAATATAATTTAATATTTTATTTTTTTTTTTATACTTTTTAAATTTAATTAATTCGTTAATTTTTTTAAGTTTTTTAATTTCGTTTTTATTTAAAAAAAATAATTATATTTTTAAATATAAAAATAATTTATTATATTTCGTTTAAAGTTAATTTATTTTAAAAAAAATATAAATTTTATTATATTATTTAATAAATTAATTTTTATTTTAATTAAAATTATTATTATAAAATTTAAATATAATAATTAATTAAAGTTTATATATTTTTTTTAACTTTATTATTAAGTTTTTATTAACGTAATAAAATTTAAATAAATTAAATAAAAATATACGTTTATAAATAATAAATAAAATATTAAATATTAAATTAAATATCGTTTTTAAATTTAAAATAATAAAAAATATAAAATTAAAAATAAATTTAAATATAAATTTTAATATAAATTTAAATATAAATTTTAACGTAAATTTAAATATAAAAATTTTTAAATTAAATAAATTAACTTTATTAAAATCGTAAAATAAAAATATAAATAATATATTATTAAAATTAAATAATAAAAAATAATTAATAAGTTTAATAAAAATATAATTTTAATTTTTAAAATCGTTATTATTAAAAAAAAATTTAATTAAAAGTTATAAAAAAATATAAATTAAATAAAAAAAATTTTATTTATTAAAAAGTTTAAAAAATTATAATTTCGTTATAAAATAATTTTTTAAATTATATTTTTATTATTTATTTATATTATTATTTAATAAATTTATTATAATATTATTAATTTAATTATTATTTAAATAACGTTAAAAAATAAAACGAAAAATATTTATATCGTTATTTTATTATTTATATAATTAATTTTAAAATGTTTTATTTTTAATATTATAAATTTTAAATATATTTAAATATAAAAATAATAATAATTTAATAATATATATTTAATAAAATATATAATTAAATTTTAATTAAATAAAGAAAATAAATTATTAATTATATATTAATTATAATTTAAATAAAGTATAAATAATCGTTAATAAATATAAACGACGATATTTTTAATAAAAAAATAATTGTAAATTTCGAAAAGTATTAAATTTTATTAAATATATTAAGAATTTTTTATTTTATTTTATAATAAAAAATATAATAAATTAATTTATAAAATATTTAATAATAAAATAAATTATAAATAATAAAATATATAATAAAAGATTTCGTATAAGTTTTTTAAGCTTATAACTTATTAAATATAAATATAAGTTATAAGGTTATATTGTATGTTATTATTATTTAAATAGATAGGTTATCTTTATGTGCAAGTAAGGGGCATTTTACGCATTATATAGCTACAGGTGTGGGGCGTTCCAGCCACCTGGATTTACCAGCCACCGTATTTCAACAGATATGCTAGGGAATTGACGAGGCCTCTGATCTTGATAAGTCCATTACTAATGTAAGGGTGGCTGGATGGCCCTTCAAGTGCCTCATTGCACTAATAAAGCCAGTCAGCTACTACTTTGTCTAAAAACATGTGCTTCTATAATAATGTGGGAAAACTCGACTGTGGTCCTAGCATGTTCCCTGATTTACTACCTTATTCTAAAAGAATAACTGCGTAAAAAGGAGGATATTATCTCACATGCGTAGGAGATGATTCTTCGTATGGAAGGACTCCCATAGAATCAGGTAAGGAAAGCCGTCAAATCTAACCCTAGACCCGCTATGCGCTGATGGCTGTCCTGCATATTAATCACAGCTTGAAAGCTTAGACGGATCAGGTATGGATTAGAGAGTAATTATCGCTGCACTATATTATTAGAATGGGAGTCCCAGATGTAACAATGGTTCGGCATTTCTGTGGTGCTTAAAGATTCTTGGAGATGATAAAATGTTGCTGACATATACGTAGACTACTACATATATCTCTGAAGGCGAATAAATCGTATAAAGGCACAGTTTCAAGCGCGTAACTTCTATAGGTTCGAATTATGTATCTATGGTACAAAGGTGGATTCAACGGTCTAGCTGAGCCTGTAGCTCCTATAGTAATTAGACTGGTACTTACCCTATTTATTTACAAAACAACGTTACTTCTAGCGGGATACCTTCACAGCCAATTCACAACCATGTGCGGGGTCGGAATACTACTCCATATAGACCGCAGAGCAGATGGCATTGGTATTCGTCAGGGGTTGTAGAATATCTCATAACCCTATATATTCAATAGCCTATGCTTTTCAGCAGAGGGGGGTGCCGGGGTGGGGGCATCAATGTCATGACACTTAAAGCAGTAATGTTTCTGAAGCTCGCTTGTATATCATAACGATCCTTAAGTTTCAATCTAGCGTATCGTACACAGTCACCTCTAATACCCCACAACAATTATTTCTAATCTTGTTTCGACTAGGAACAACCGTCTTCAAAGAGTATCGAAAGCTCTAGTAGGTAAGATACACCATGCATGATAAACTCTCATAATTTTAAAGGGCTTCAAATTCCAAATATGATAGACGGCGGTTTGATTGATAGTTAAATTTGTAGTTGAAAGGCTAGACAGCGAGGTAAATATTTCTCATAGCATTGTGGAGATGGATAGGGGGGCTCGTTAAGAAATTAATGTTGTATCGGACTGTACTTAAAAATCGAGATTGTAAGCCAGCCTCGCTAAACACATCGATTAACCATCATAAAAGAGCATTTCCTTGCAAACTGCGCCAATAAATGTTGAGTAGATATGAATGAAGTGTACCACTTTAGATAGAAGTTCAACCGACGAAGAACCGAACCGATATAATTATGGTTGCCTTCCCTTTTTGTCACGGCGGATGGTAGACGTGCGAATAATTTATCCTATATAGCCTGAAGGGCTTGGCGACCCGAAAGCAGTGAAGAGTGACGTTAGTGTACCAATATTAGAAGCCGCCGTATTGCCTTAAACAAGCACCTCGGAACCAACGTCGCGCTGGCAAAGAACAGTGTCCTTGAGCCAATAAAACCCGATTCCCCGGACTCTACGTGGAACGACGACGATTTAGATGGCGCAGGTGCTGGACAAACGTCCCTATAATGCCTCTACTAACTTGCTCTTCCACGGCGGGCGCCTAGCATCCTGACACAGCTATCTAATTTATGGCTCCTAAATAGGAATACGTCAGAGCAATGTGACCATATCGCTAGTCTCTATTTAATCAATATCCCACGCGGGCACTGGATACGAGAGGGCATATAATGCTCTTTCGGACCGAAGGCCGCCCTGTTTAGATGTATCTCTTTACAAGTCAGACGGCTTAGCAGGATGCATCTTCCAGGAGGGCATTGTGAGAACGAATATGTCCATATGAGACCCATCTTTAGTCCTCGGGGATGTGTGGAGACCGCACTGGAATATCGGCATAGCCCAACGGCCAGCCTCATGCGAACCTACAAGGGTATACACCTAGTATAGATGAATAAGACTAGGGGATCTTAAGATATAATGGCTTGCCATGGCCCCTCCCCTGGCACCCGTTCCTCATTCCTTCCTGTGCCGACCAACACAATCACTTGAGCCTCCCTTTTTTTTCTCTTGGCTAGCTCTCTCACTTGTCAAGTCTATCTCACAGAACGGTGTCAATATGCTGTCCACGCTCGCCCTTTTGCTAGCCCCGGTGCTGGTGTCCGCCCACGGTGCGGTCACGAGCTACAAGATCGGTGGCACGGAGTATGCCGGCTACGAGGTAAGTTGAATAAGAGTCCTACTCTAGGGTCTGTGGTTGAATGTCATCTTGCTGACTCATGGAATAGGGTTTCTCCCCCCAGCCCGGCGCGCAGATCATCCAGCGCCAGTGGCCCGACTACAACCCGATCATGACGGTGACGGACGCCAAGATGACCTGCAACGGCGGGACGAGCGCGCCGCTGTCGGCGGAGATCACTGCGGGCGAGAACATTACGGCGGTGTGGAAGCAGTGGACGCACGCGCAGGGTCCCGTGATGGTGTGGATGTACCCGTGCCCCAGCGGATTCGCGTCCTGCGACGGTAAGGGCGCCAACTGGTTCAAGATCGACGAGATGGGTCTCTTCGGAAGCAACCCGAACAGCGAGGACTGGGGTACCGCTGTTGTACTGAATACGTTGGAGTGGTCGAGCAAGATCCCCGAATCCCTCAAGCCCGGCGACTACCTGATCCGCCACGAACTGCTGGCTCTTCACCAGGCCAACGTAAGAGCATCTCCCTCATCTCTATCGGTCTGCGAGAACAATATAAGATAGTTGGTGACTGACTCTGAAATACTTTTAGACCCCGCAATTCTACCCTGAATGTGCACAGCTCTCGGTCAAAGGTTCCGGTAGCGCATCGCCCGGTGGCGAGTTCTTGACGGCGATCCCAGCTTACGCTTCGCAGAACGACCCCGGTGTGATGGTAAGTTTTCAGTGTTGAATACGTATTCTTAGACATTCCAAGAGAACTAATGAGAGACAGGTCGACATCTACCAAGGTGGACTTACCTCGTATACACCTCCTGGGCCCAAGGTCTGGACGGGTTAAGAGAAGGTGACGGGTGAGCGGGGGGGAATATTAGCCTATAGCAATGGATGGCATAGCATTAGTTATCGGTCAATTCACTAGCATACCTATACCTACTATGCCATGAGCGGCTTTAAGTGTGGAGATGTTTTACACTCATTTCAGCTCAGATACATACCTAACGATCTAGATATATATCCAGCAGCTCAGTAATATCAACTTCCTGTAAGGATGTTCGCAGCTACATAGTAGAGGGAGTGCCTTAGTTAAAGTGAATAATATATTGCATAATCCATATTATGCGATGATGGGTACATAGGCTAGCGCTTTAAATCGGTGTCCTTAACACGTAAAACGCGTCTAGCATACTAAAATAAGTTCCACTACCGGGGTCTAAGCCGAGCTACCGAGGTACTTTTAGTTATGCAGCAAATGGGTCTGTGATGAAATGATCAGGTAAGTAACAAACAGCACAGCACAGCTCAGCAGCCAGACAGACAGCTCAACTCAGCTCAGCTAAAACATCATTTACACACACACACACCGAAAATGACGACTTCTTAATTAACTTTCAACCACATCATCGCCTTCATCTTCATCCCATTCCATTTCGATTCCATGATATCCAAATTCCATTCGACATTATCTTCTTCTGCTTTTTGTAATTTATTTGAGCTTATTTTAATGATCAATTGATTCTCTCTCATTCGTTTCCTTCCACCTAGCTCTATCATGCCTGTACCAATAATAGATCCCGTAGCTCCAGAAATAACCAAACCCAACGGGTGCCCAAAACCCCAACCACAATCAAACACGTCGTCATCGTCGTCGCGCTACGGGAATCCTAAATCCAAACCTAACAACAACAGCAAGAATCCGATACGACGAGTCCTCGCGACCCCTCCGACGTGGCTGACCATGTACCGCGACTTCATCACGAAGAATGCCCACCAGGTCTCTCAGATCGAGAGCGCCCTGCGGTCCCTCACCTACGTCATACCGGGGCGGTTCCGGGACGCCGAGATCGCCTCCGAGACCCTACACTCGGGAGTCCAGCTTCTCTCGCTCTACCACGATGCCGTCCTGCGGGCCGCCGCCATCCGGATCCCCGCGCTAGCAGCCGCCACCAAGGTCCCCGTCCCCAGCCCCCACACGCGGTACACCCGGTTCTGGACCGCCAAGAGCAAACTGTACCGGAGAATAGCCATGTTGCTGCAGGTCGTGCAGTATACCGAGCTGCTGTGGGAGATGGCCGCTAAGAGGAAGGGCGAGAAGATCCGCTGGCGCGTCGTTATAGTGCTAGAGGCCGTCAAGGCCTTCTGCCGCTTGCTTCTCATGCGCATCACTAGCTCCCGACCCCTCGTCACGCCTGCCCTACCCGAGCGGGAACCCATACCGACCGAAGAGGACGATGACGATGATGGAGCCGCCCTGCGCGAGCTGATGGGTGAAGATCCCGCCATGAGCAATGGTGAGGCCAAGGGGCCCCATAAGAAAGAGTGGACGATGCCGCGCACGGGGACTAGTCTCCCGAGCCTACCCAACCCAGGCGATATCAGCTCGTACCTCCAGAGCCGGGTATTGACAGCAGACGATATCAAACCCGCCGCGAAGCTCCTAAACACGCTATCGGGATCCTCTCAGGCGGCCGAGATCCTGCACATCCTAGCGCCGCTGGTGTACGCCATCGCGCTGTCGAGGAGCAAGAACAAGAAATCCTGGACGCCCTGGGTCCTCGGCCTGAGCATAGAACTGGCAGCGCGACAGCTGCGTGATCGTGGCTATAGGACGACCGCCCTGGAGCAGGAGGAGTGGGGCAAGAGGTATTGGGCTAGCGGCTGGTGGGCCATGCGCGGCGCCTTCTACGAGAACGTCACCAAGAGCATGATGAACGGCGTCCGCCGGCGCGTGCCGAGCTTTGTGGGTGGTATACTGGAAGATTACGAGTATCTGTGGGAGAACTATTACTTCAGCACCAGCGCGTGAACGAGTCGAAGGGATTGATGATCATACAAATTTCTCTCGAGTTTGGCTGGATATTCGGTTGTACGGCATACAGCGTTCAGCTGTGAAAGCCTCAGTCTACGCTTAACTGCATCTTAGTGTCGAATACGGACACTCTGTTCCTCATATGCGCGGGGCTCACTTAAGAGAATGCGCTTTTATATACTCAGGTTTAGGTAGAGGTTGCTTAAAAAGCAGCCATACCCAAGAAGATATTGGATGGTAGAATGGTCGACGGGAACTGGAACCCATAATATGGAGGGGCACTACAGGCCTATATACCTCGAGTATGCCCCTCGCCGCGAGCCATTCCAATTTAAGGATGTGAAAGATATTGGCAACATCAGGGCGCTCGGCAGCCGTACAGGCTTTTGACGGTTCGAAACCGTTGTACTGAGCGGGGTGTTTTGTCCCAGATACGATTGGGCACTATCAGGGTTATGAGATAACTGATAATTAGAAGAATTGGGGGACATGGGTGATTGATGGATGAACCATTTTGTACATTTATTGATGGCGAAACTGAAACCAAACCATATATTTCGTAATGATATCCTGCCACGGCGTTGTTATTTAACCATGCTTTTTAGTCTTATCTGCAGTCTTGGTATTTATTATATCCCCATTTATCATGAATACTACAACATCTTCTACATATTTCTCAGTAGATTCATTAATACGTTCCATCATACCATCCAATCTCTCTCAATTCCCATGTGAGCCTCAAGCAATCCACTTCCACCCCTTCCCCTTCCCATCAGCCCACCGTACCCCAACACAACACACCGTAGCACCCACCAAGAGCGCCCCATCCCAATACGCAATACTTGCATACGCCCTAGTGCCCTCAGAACTCCCAAGCAGCCGTCCACCAACCGGGCTACCAAACATGGTTCCGAGGCCCCTCACGAAGAGTATAAACGCATTGACAGCAGCATACTGCCTGATACCAAAAACCTCGGCAATAAACGCCGGGAACAGCGCATAGTACCCACCTATGGAGAAGCTGTAGAGCGCGATGAAGGCCACCCAGAGTGAGAGTGAGAGAGAGGACGAGGTTGCAGTCGTTGTCGCCAGGACGCTAGTGAGCCAGAACGAGAACACGCTGAGTACCGCCAGGAACATGGTCAGCAATAGCGTGTTCTGCCGCCCCAGTCGGTCCCCGGCGTAGCCTGTCAACACCCGCGACGCCGCGTTGATCGCGTTGCTGGCCGCGAGTAGGTTGGCGCCTTTCGAGGCTGTGAGGCCGAGGACTACGGTGTAGGAGGGGATGAAAGATAGGGGGAGTTGGGCGCCGGCCGACTGGAAGGGCTTAGCTATGGTACTTAAGATCAGATGCACTGAATTTGGGGTGGGAAGTTGAAAACAGTAGTCTCGGGGGTGAGTCTTTAGCTCGACGCTGTTCCACCAAGAAAATAAGATAAACAGGTCCCTCGAGTACGAACCTGGAGAAACGCGGCCACAACCGAGAAGAGGAACGCCGGTGTCACCGCCAGAGCGCGCGAGACGTGGGTGTTCCGCCTCTCTGGCCCGTCTGCGATCGAAACCGCCGCGAATCGACTTCGTGGCACGGCCCACGCGGTGGGCAACCCGGCGATTATGTTGAAGACGGCATAAATCCGGAGGGTCCAACGACCACCGACGGAGCTGAGGAGCGCCTGGATTACGGGCGAGAATATCAGACCACCGACGCCACCGCCGGCTAATATCTAGGAGGTGCGTCGAGGGGTTAACGGAAGTCCCTCCAGGTAATGTTAAAGAGAGAGGGGCGGGGGCAAAGGCGGGGGAAGGGGACTACACTATTGAAACAGCTGAGGTATAATTCCATTCAGGCACACAAGGTATGATATACTATGACACCCAGAATTGAACGGAGAGAAGTGGGACCGTGGACATAACACTTACGAAACCCATAGCCGTACCCCTATGGTTAGTAAAATACTCGGGCGCAGGATTGAGAAACGGGAAGTACAGGAGTGACATCCCCAGGCCGACCAGGAAGCCCTGCGTAAGCAAAAGCTGCCAAACAGAACGACTAAAGGAAGCCAGCGTGAACCCCGCAGACATCACGAGCACGCCCGAGATCGTGATAGTCCTCGGCGTGAGCAGACGCAGGATCCTACGGTGGCGCCAAAACAGCAGCCGCCGCCGCGTCGAAGTCGTAGTAGTAGTACTACTGCTACCTGGAGCCCAAGTCCCATGCTCGATCCGCGACATCACGGGACTGACGAAGATGCTGCCTGCCCAGGTCAGCCCGTAGCACAGCGTGCCCACGAAGGCGAGCAGGGCCGTTGACGGCGGCAGCGGCGGCGAGGCCTGGGAGGCTGGAGAGGACACCAGGACCAGGACATCTTGGCTGGGCGAGAGGTAGTACTGTTGGAACACGCCGAAGGTTTGGTTGTATCCTATCGTGAGGGCTATGGTCACGAAGGCGGAGACGAGCACGCCGGCTTGCTTCTTGCGCGATATTGGTGGGAGGAGGGCCGGCGCCGGAGGAGGAGGAGTCATCATGTCCGATAATAACTCGGATCCGGGCTGCCGCGCTGGGGGCGGGTTTGCTTGGGTTTGCGTTGCCATTCTTGCCTGTTCAAAGATAGATACCTAGTTAAGCTAGACGTGGGGAGAAGTCAAAGCGGAATTAAGAATGCGGGCTAGCAATAGGAGGATATTAAGTTTAGGAGATCGTGATATTGAATCATCGTCGTGATTGTCCAACCAGATTCGTGCACCTGACAGTGTGCTTTCCGGAAATACATGGGTTCCCCGCCTCCATCTGCTTACATAAGTAACTACCCCTTTTGACAATACTTATACAAATAGGGGTATGGTTTACTACAGTCGACAAGTTTACTGCCAGCATTTTCTAGAAAGGCTTCCCTCGAAACTCTACTTTTCTTCTCAATCAGAAGTTCTTAATAGCTGTCATTTCTCGCTATGGTCCATGCAAGATAGGCTTGCTTTATCATAGAAGATAAGTATAAACTGTAGCGATACATCAAATTATCTCAACAGTGCTATAGTAAAAGTGATACCCATGTAGGTTTCCGATATGCCCTGTGTTTTGGGACCGTGGGTAGTATTATATTTTCCGCTACTTCTCTTCATTTTTGATAGTGAATGAGTGTATTGCATCTTAAATATGCACTGAAGGCGGCAACGACGATGGGGGTAAATTATTCCCGTCCTTCCCTCCATCCGCAGAAGATGGTATTTTGATCCAACCGCGCCATCTGCGACGACTTTAGCTACCTGCGGTGTTGCAAGTCTAATTCTACAAAGAGATCGTAATAGGTTCGTGCTTATGTCATTAGTTGCAATGACATAGTCGCAGTGGTGAATGTCTAGCACCTTCACCAGCCAGAAACTACTATTATACCTAGCCTTTCCCCTCGTCTCCTGCAGGGATTTCATCATTTTCGTATCAAGAGGGACTATACGACCAGCCATATATTGTCAGTCAAAAACTCGTGGCAACGTGTACAGCCTTGTTCGCCCCTTTTCTAGCCACATTGCCACATCTCGATACGCAATACCCTTCGACAATATTAGCAATATCTCAATAGTCTATTAGCTGGCAAGAATTATACATTTCCAACACGGGACTGTCTAAGCACAGTTTTCTAACTCTAAACAGCGCTCTGTCTCCAATAACCCGGGTTCTAACATAATCCAACCTAACTCCTTTACCTTAGTCAGGGAAACCAATGCCAATGTAATATATGCAGCGGAAATGGGAATCGCCGGGTCTCGAATGTTCATTAGTCAAGATGCAATGGACGACTAGAATTCTCGAGGCTCTGCTTGGAGTAGTACTTATCCTGTTTCCACTATCTAGGGCGTTTGTGCCACATACGAATTTGCTACCCCGTAGATCAAGGTCTATTGCAAGTGTACTGATGTTCATCATCGGTATAACTCCCCTCGATTTCATCCAGAAAGGTTGTACCCAAGGGGTGTACCTAGAGAACTTTTTACAATGGAGTGTTATTTAAGGAGAGTGCGTATGTTGGTTAGGATGAAGGAGACAACGTAGGCCCGACGGCAAAGACACATCCAAGTATAACATTTGAATAATATCACCTAAAGAGGTAGAAGAGGCTATTAGTCTGAAGAAAAAAAAAAAGTGAATATTGGAAGAAAAGAAAAGCAAGAAGTAGGATTCGGTGACCGCATTAGCATAAAATGTTGTGAACACACACTTTTCATTCAAAACATTACCTCGTTATTTCCTAGTATCATATTAATACCTCACGACTGTGACTACAATAGTACAGGTGCGCTTCCATGATCCGAGCTTGCCGGTCGCTCTACCATAGTTACTTTAGGTATATATGGTCATACTCAAATATCAGTAATCACAAGGCATCATATCACTGCATGAAATGGGTGTGAATCGGGCCGGTTCCTAGATGAATCACTCTTTATCATCTCATATTGTTGTAAAGTCTTCAGCTTCTGGGTGGTAACGTGAGTATCGGTCATATGCGTTGAATAGCACTGTAACACGTCGGACTAGATGCCTTTGAGAAGGGCAGCCGAATAGGTGCCCTCTTGTTGACGTTCTAGCCGTCAGGCCGCCAAATCGTGGAAGATTCCGTTAAATCTCTAGGTCTGACAACAATTGGATGACTACCAGCCCTATAACATTCCAATATGCCCCCATTTGACTAGGGGGCTGTGTTTCTAGAACTACATTAACAAGTTAAACGTGCTGTTGACACTCGTGGAGGCCTTAAAATGATATGTTTATGCTAGTCCCGCACGGAAAGTTCCTCTATACCCTGTATCAGCTTACTATCGTTACGTGCCGTCAAGACTCCAGAATGGCATAGGTATTTGTGAGCTTCATTCGTGAATTTAGTTCATTTATTCAGATGAGATATTTGGTAACTTGAAATACACTCGCTGTTTTACTGTTGATTATCGCCATCCATATCTCTAGTATATCATACTACAACTCTTTTCGGTTTGCAAATTTCAGAGCCCAAACCTTCAATCTCGAATCAATAGTGCATGAAATAAGGTCTTGTTAAGGTTCGGATGTCGGTCCTGGTGTTATAACGTGGTGTTTCGAGCTGACTAAACATAGCCGCTATCTCTGTCTGCCCTGCTCCAAGCTTCCTAATAGGGTCTCCCTTAATCCACCTAGTAAGCTCCCCAAACCAACACACCTTCCATAAATAAGCATTCATCCTTCTAGCACGGAAAGATCCGATCGCAGGATTTATGCAGGGCGATTGGCTGTTCGGCGTTTCACAGCTTGTCGTCGGATGCCCAGATGGTATAGAACCTGCTTAGACATCGCACCATCCACCTATTTTGGTCGGATTTGGCTGAACATGGCTGTGCGAAAGTCTTCTAGTCGCGCCGAGGTCTAAACAACTATGTTTGTTGTCTTGATTTAGCAAGCATAGCTTTGGCTACGTTACATTCTCTTAGAGGGCATACCCATAGACGTGTAGTCCAACACCTGCCAATTGCTTATCGACTAACTAGGCGTTGCCGATCCGGGCCCGAGCCGGATCGGCCATGCGTAGAAAGTCCCCCATGGGCTATGGCATCTTAGTGCTTAGGATATTTCGCCCCCACTCGCTGTCAAAAGCAACAGAGTGGTGATATCGAAACCGGTGTCGAGGATGGTTACCTGCCTATCTCTGTGCTAGACTGAAAAGCTCACGACAGTGGTATAAGTATTAAAGATGTTCGCCGCTGGATCCTTCATGAAAGCTTAGTTGTGTCGATCAACCAGGATCGAAGATTCAGACTGATTTACATTCGTTCGAAATGCTGTCTATCAAGAGTTTCATTGCTGCCCTAGCTGCTTTCAGCAGTCTAGCAAGTTGCGCCCCGGCCCCTGCCCCGGTTCCCGCACCGGCTGCCCTCGAGCGCCGCCTTCCCGGCCGAGTCGTCAAGGCCGGAGAGCCGGTCGTGCTCGACCCTAACGGAGAGTATGTCCGAGTCAGCTTCGCCAACGACGGAAGCTTGATCGGAGGTTACATGGCGAAAGAGAGTGGAACCTCCATCCTGAAGTTTATTACTTCGACTGACGGCGCAGTAACCGTAAGCAACTCTTTTAAGTATCCCACCTTTGCTTGCAACTACACGCACTTTCTCTATATATGCGGTATAGGGGGGATGGCAGCTCGTGTAGTTTTCCAAAAGCAATGAATTGCTGACACTGGACATCCTAACTAGTGGCAATATGTGGGCGAAGTCTTCCGCGGTCCGACAGCGGAACATGACATCAACAACTCCATGCCGTTCCAGCTGCCGAGCGGCCGCATCCTATATGCGTACCGCAACCACGACAGAACCGGTGACGACTGGCACTACACCTACTTCCGCATCTCCATCTCGTACTCGGACGACGGTGGCAAGAGCTTCAAGTACCTTTCGACCGTCGCGGAGGCAGTTCCTTCTGGTGTCAACGGACTCTGGGAGCCGTTTCTGCGTCTTGCTGGCGATGGCACTCTGCAGTGCTACTACTCTGCTGAGAACAACGGGGGCGATCAGGACAACTTCATGAAGTATTCCAAAGACGGCGGCCAGACTTGGTCCAACTGGGTGGCCGTCTCCGGTGGTAATGTCAACTCCCGTGACGGTATGGTGGGAGTTGCGCCTATTGATGGCAGCGGGAACCTGATGTTAGTCTTCCCTTTCACCACTAGCAAACATTATGCGCTTTGTTTTTGGGGAGGGTAGGTGCGTTTTTGAAAATCTAGCTAACAGTTTTGATAGCGCCGTTTTCGAGAACACGGAGGAGGGTCGATTCGAAGTTAACTATGCCTTGTCTCACGATGACGGCTACAGTTGGGACCAGACGCGACGCAGGCTCTACACCGCTGGCAATGGGAAGATCTGCGGTGCTCCTCAAGGTAAGCCTGATATCAGCGATTTTTGATTATCATTTCTCTATCCGGGGCTCTTTATACGCTCTCACTTGTTCTCCCGCTTCTAGTCAGAGGTATTCTAATTCCGGCACAGTCTACAACGTCTGGGGAACTCTCGTGGCCAGCTTTATGACAAACGAATCCGTTGATGGAACGAACGGATATGACGGCGCTGAAATGAAGGTCATCACCAGCGTCGATGGCGGAAACTCGTGGGGTAGCGCGGTTGTCACTGGGCCGGCAGCTTCTCATTGGCCAGGTATTTTCAACCGAGATGCGACGCATATCCTGGCTCTATACTCTAGGGATGGGCTTGGTGCTGTTACTCAGCTCTATGAATTGCAGAACTAGGTAATCTAGTCTGGGGTCTAGGATGAGGATGATATGATGGCTATGGCTGTGGCTCCAGTGGACAATGTACACAGGATTTTAAAAGAGGCTACCATTTCTTGCTGTATATATTTTCAATTCATATACATATTTACTATACTACACATATTATTTTAGAACCACACCTCCGAAACTTCTCTCCGTTTCTCAAGATATTTCAACGATGAATCGGTTGCTATTATCTATATAGCGAAGACTATGCCTGTAACGGCACAGAGTTTAATGGCTATAGCACTGCACCACTGAGACAAAATATAATGTTGTTAGCTCGGGAGCTGGCCTGCTTGCATCGCCTTACATAGTCACTCAGTGTCGTGACAATGCCGGGAGTTACTCAGACTCTTAAATTAAGCTTGAAATTTGTAGCATGATAACTCTGTACGATCGAGGATGCAATCGTAGTATAATCGAGCCTAAAGCCAAGACGGGAGCCGGATCCCTCAAGCCACGCTGTCCCCGAGATCTTGTGGCATCATGAAGAGTTGTCTGTCAACGGGTGCACAGATAGTTCTAGCTCACCGTCAGGCTTCTCCTTGACGATGGAACCAGGAAGTCAACGGCCATACTAGGGTTAAATATCTTGGAAATGTCGATGAAATGGTCTCGCTCAAGGGAGACTCCTGGTAGTTCAACACTAACTTTCCCTACCAGCTAGCAACTTATGAAACTTCCAATTTTGTCAAGATACGACAAGAACCGGCCATTTGATGCTGACGCAATGAAATGTGATCTCCTGAGCCGGCCGTTCAATGCGATGCCTGAAGACGAAGACAAGTGAGATGCAGGTGTGGAACTGCTTACTAATAGGATGTAAGCAAGCCACCATGTGGGGGTTGCTGCTGCGATAAGTATGATTCCGAATCACATTCCCTACCTATACGTCTAGTAGGTAGGTATTTATCTTTAGGCAAACATACCCCTTTCATTACCATCGCACCTCCTTATTCATACAATGACATCTACTTTCAAGTCAGGCCGCTTTCAAACCCTCGACTTCTCAGCAAAAAATGAAGTCATTATTGAGGATGAAATCTATGGCAAGCACGCTATCTCCGAGCTAGTGCTTATAGAACTGCTCCGATCGCCAGCTGTTTCTCGTCTTGCCGGAGTTCATCAACACGGCATCTCAGGTCTCCTAGGACTGACGCCGAAAATGACCCGCTTAGAGCACTGCATCGGGGCATTTCTCCTCGTGCGCATAGTGGGCGCGAGCTTGGATGAGCAGGTCGCAGCGCTCTTGCACGACATCAGCCACACGACGATGAGTCACGTCGTCGACTTTGCGCTCTCGAAGCCAGGGGAGAGCTACCACGAGAAGCATAAGGCGCGATTTGTCAAGACCACGGAGATACCCGACATCCTTACCAGACACGGCTTTGGGGATTTGAAGCCACTAGAGGAAGAGCTCTATCCACTGGTGGAGATGCCGTCGCCACACCTCTGCGCAGATAGGCTGGACTATGCGCTGCGCGATATCGTCGGGCTCGGACATGTCAGTTTAGAGGATGCCCGGCGCCTCGTCGCTTCTCTCAAGGCGCTGCCTAGCCCCACATCGCCCCATCGTCTACTCGTGCTGCAGGACCAGCAGCTGGCATTGCTTTTTGCGAGGGGCTATATGGCGTGTGATAGAGATGTCTGGGGAAACCCCGCCCATGGCGATCTATACACGCGAACGGCAGAACTTATGAGATCTATGATCAGGGGTGGGAGCGTGCAGGAGGATGAGCTATGGTCCCTGTCAGATGAGGAGTTCTGGGCCAAGATGCGGCAGGCGGCGGATTCTGAGGGGAAGAAGGCCATGGATCGGTTAGAGTCTGAAGGCCTCCCTGATGAAGCAGGCCTTCCACTCCCGGCTAATGCTAAGGTCCGCACAATAGATCCCGATATATACACGTCGTCGACGAGCGAAGTTCAGCCACTGTCAGTCCTAGTCCCAGACTACGCGACTGAAAGACAACAATACATCCTTGCGCGACAGGCATTGTACTCGGTATAACGTGTTAGTATATGAAGTAGCCTCAGTCCAGTCATACTTGCCTTGCCCCTCAATCAATTCCCAGCTTTTCCTAGAGTGTAGTCAATATATTCAAATGTGTACAATGCCCTTACTATGCAGTACCCTAGATAGACTGAGAAGAGATAGATAGGGTGATACGATCGTATACCTACGAAGCAAAGACAGCAGCTATATTATGGATTGCCCAGATATACACTATACTTATTTACATATTTATACAATTCATTATACTAATCTCGAAACTATCTTATAGATACGGTAAGGTCCAAAGTATCTATGCATACCTGTCGAGATATCTCTTATATTGACGTCTTAAAATTGTAGCTGCTGGGAGAGGAAATTCTTAGAACAAGTTTAGACAAATACTCCATCCAGTGACATGTAGTAGTTAGTCAATATCCATTCAGATATTGGCTAGACACAATATGACTACATAATCAATTAGTCTATGTACTTTAGCCAGTGCGACGCATTATTATCACCACACTTACACTCGAGAACGGTAAGAATGATGTGACGTTTGGCAGACCGGAGGTTTCCTCCGGCCCTCCTTGCATTCGGTGGGGTTATCGTCCACTCATGCACGTCACACCCAATTATAAGAGCAGATTAGCTTTATATTTCGTCATGGCTGCCTCACCTGAACCTCAGCTACTCTACCCGTAAAGGGTGTTATTTCAACCGAACAGTCTGGCTTTAACATTTGTAACTCTCGCTTTCCTTATAGTCTTTGAAATAAAAAATGCATTCCTACAAACACAAAAATGTCACACGTCATGATCCCATCTGTGGCTCGTGTGACTTCCCACCATCATAAGAGACAGCTTTCCCGCTTCGTTTTCCGTACTGCTTCGAACTCTCTTCTTCAATCCTCAGCAACTCTGCAATCCTTACCTATCCCCATAGTGTCATCCTCAGCTTTATCTTCGAGGTCACATACAGTGCAGCAGCAATCAGTCAGAATGGTCTCCAACAGTGCGAATGCACCTTTCAGTGCTGACAAGCTCTGGTCCCTTAAGGACCGGGTTGCTCTTGTTACCGGTAGGTCATTCCACCATATTTATCATGAAGTTATCCCTTCTTGGATTAACGCTCTCTTACAGGTGGTGGTTCTGGCATCGGCCTAATGGCAACGCAAGCGCTCGTCGCAAACGGTGCCAAGGTCTACATCACAGGCCGAACCAAAGAGAAGCTGGATACCGTAGCCGAGAAATACTCGGAGGGCAGCGGCTCCATCATCCCAATCCAGTGCGACGTATCGGACAAAGCACAGATTGCAAGCCTAGTCAAGGAGATCTCATCCAAGGAGGAGTGCCTTTGCATTCTGATCAACAACGCGGGGATCAGCGGGAACACGTTCCAGACGGAAGCCGAGTCCGCCACCGAGATGAAGGCGAACCTCTTCGACGACTCCAAGGCCACGTTCGAGGACTGGACGGACGTGTACCGCACCAACGTGCCGCAGCTCTTCTTCATGACCACGGCATTCCTGCCGCTGCTCCAGAAGTCGACGGACCGGCACCCGGGGTGGTCCGGCACCGTCATCAACGTGGGCTCGATCAGCGGGCTGGTCAAGACGGCGCAGCACCACTTCGCGTACAACGCGTCGAAGGCGGCGGCGACCCACCTAACGCGCATGCTCGCGACCGAGATCGCGAGCAACAACCGCTTGCGGATCCGCGTCAACTCGATCGCGCCGGGCGTCTTCCCCAGCGAGATGACGGCGGGCGAGAGCGGTGGCGACCAGAAGAGCCAGATCGAGAAGGAGAAGTACGACGAGAAGGTGCCGGCGCGGCGCCCCGGCAAGGACGAGGATATGGCGCAGACGGTGCTCTTCTGCGCGGCGAACCAGTACTTGAATGGTCAGACGGTGGTGGTGGATGGTGGATATACTATTGCCGCGGGAGAGTAGACACTGTGCACGTTCGGTTCGTCTAGTAGCGACAGTGGACTGTAAGAGTAATATGAAACCGGGTAAGCAAGCACGAATACAATAATACCCTTAGCTCGTGTGCGCTGGGTCCTATAATCTTCTCCTTGAAAGCGGGTTTCAGCCCCTCACAATCCTTTGTTTTGAGGAATTATGGACAAGAAAAGAAAAAAAAAAACCACACGTAGCGCAAATAAAGACATATGCGAATAAAGTGGCCATTATACTCACATACAATGGCCCTTTTTCAAACTACCTGCATTTGTCTATCTACACAAAGGCCTTGTTTGGGTATTAAAACCCTTGACGGGTGACAAAAAGCAACCTCTTTTCTCGCTCCGAGGGGTAGTAGGGAAGAGAAACAGAAACAGAAAACAAACAGCGAACCCACCAATTACTGCACCCACCCACCATCAGCCCATTCACACACCCAACAGAGCAGCACCGTCCGGAAGCCGGTCTTCCCAACAATGCTGCAGCATCTCCCCTTCCCTCTCATCGTGTCCCGGCGTATCCTCTCCGCGGTGGCAATGGCACCAACAATGTCCCTACCACACCTGCTCCGGCAGCAGGTAAGCGGCCTCCTCGACCTGCTCTGCCTGCTCCTGACGCTCCTCTGGGCGCTGTTCCTCAGGCGCCCAATCCGGGCTACGTTTGCTACCATGGGGTGCATCCTAGAGGAGCTCGGGGCAGCTGACGCCGTGGACGTCGTGTTGTCGACAGATTTCTAACTTCTGACCCCTAGAGGAGTTAGGGAGAGTGAGATGCAAGTTCCGTGTGAAATGTTAGTAATTAACTACAGGAAAGATGATGGGCACGTAAGTAATTAGGTAGGTAAGTATGCGGATTGGTAAATGAAAAGTTCTTTTTTTTTAATATTATATAATTAGTTACATGTATTAGGGGAGGGAAGGTAGGCAGGCGGGCATATAGGTCCTGCAAGGGTCTACTAATCCTGTCAAGGAGCTTAATAAATTACGTTTACCTGGCTCCCAAACCAACGATGATGATATGGATGTCTTTTTGAGCTGTCGTGCGTTATATTCGTCTGTAGTTGATGGTACTTATGCTTGGATGGTGAGCGACATTACAGCAAATCGCGCTTCGTAAGTAACCTCTAGAGGCTAGACGCCGTTTTTTTTTTAGGAGCGTGTATGGTTGTATGCACGCCGGGGGAAAAGATAAAAGATAAAAGATAACATTAAACATGGCTTGCATGGAGTTCCCCGATTCCCATCCACTTTCCGGCAAATATTAAGGTTTTTGGGTTGTTTTTTTAGATTTGTGGGCAGTCCACAACGCCGATCCCGCCCGCCAGCAGCGGGCACGCTAAGGCAGGGGACGGCAACGGCTGCAATAGGAACAGTTACTTCACTAGTTTCCCATAGGGCTGGGTTTCCCTTTGGAGATTTGCATGTGAAGATCCTACCTTGAAAATACTACACAAATTGGAGAAACGGGATGGCAAGGGGGAAGGGCGGGATCCCACCTGTACTATCTATTCAACGTCGTATAATCAAAGCATAATGAACACAACATCGATTATTCAAATCACAGAGGGGGGAAAACATATATTCGCTGAGAAGGGGCAACGTGTAAAAAATAACATTGCCTCAAAGA
Organism: Eutypa lata; assembly: GCA_022661535.1. Lineage (NCBI taxonomy): Eukaryota > Fungi > Ascomycota > Sordariomycetes > Xylariales > Diatrypaceae > Eutypa > Eutypa lata. Next base: position 3,831,217 of record JAKULF010000004.1, on the reverse strand, counting down.
GCCTGTCTGGCTAAACGCTATGAACGTGGCAAAGTCAAGACTCGCTTGCTTCACCAATAACTCCATGAACTAAACCCAGTGCTCGTCTCATACTTGAGGACAGCTGTCTGATTCAAACTCGCTGATGAGGTAATAATACTCCGTGTGTTTCCAGAAACATCGCTAGGCCCATATCAATCTACTGGGCCGTTAAAAAAACAAGGGAGCAAAGCAACGCCGTACATGATGCAGAGGTATCCTCGATGGAACCGCCACCCCCCGACCGGGCCAACCGATAAAACAAAATTGGCATGCAATAATGCGGACCCGAAAAAAAAACTATCTAAGGAATTGTGTATGTGGAGTGGAGTGGCCTTGGGGAGAGGAATCCGCACACTCCGGGTATCATTGTATGAATCTCCCGATGCTGTAGTGTATTGAAAGCAGACATGTGGTATGATGTCGCTGGAATAACCGATAGACCCTATGATAAAACCAGATCCTGAACCGACAAAAGAAAACGTGAATACCGCTGGAACCATTCATATTAGATGGCCAGTGAAAACGCCCCTGTACCGACCAAAATCAATCAAAATTGGGAGTGTGTGAGGATGCGTGAATCGTTGAAATCATCCAGCATCATGAAATATTTAAAGTGTTGAGGATAGCAAGGGAGCAATCGGTGTCATGAATCCATTCCAGATGGACATAAAATCAGGACAATATCGTATGTGTAAGTGGCCTATACATATCGGAGCATCCAATCTTTGTCGAGCCAGCCGACTTTCTCGAACGCTGTCCAAAGTTTAGACGCCTTGTTGACGTCGATCTTGCAGGCTTGCTGCGCATCCGTCTTGCGGAACTCCTTACCCACACGAAGGCATTCGAGTCGTCTAACAAACATGCGCCTCTTGCTCGTCAGGTAAGTAGCGCAGTCGAGCCGAAGATTAGCTGCCAGTGAGACTTCATCCAGGTGTAGGAGATGTCGGTGGGGATCACCACCAAGATCGATCGGAGCACCCTTCCAGTCTACCTTGAGACTGTTAGGCTTGCTCGGAAGAGAGCTCGTTGGCGGACAATAATTCGGAAGCGATTCGAAATCCTTGTCTTCTCGATTTGGAGCGACCACGCGGCGCGAGGACTGATCGGGCGTAGGGCTAACTCTGTGAACCACCGATATACTAGGTGCTGCCGATGGGTTGGATCGAATGGGACGAGGAGGAGACACATGCTTGGATGCCTTAGCGGGCTTAGCGATACGCTGCGCATGCGTTCGAATCGGCTGTGGCTTGGCCGGTAGGATAGGTTGCAGCCTAAAACGATTCTGTCGCGCACTGGCCTTTCTATCCGCAATCAGCTGTGCACGCTCTCGCTGCAACCAGCCTCTCGGGTTCTCATTATACTTTCTCATCACATCCGACTTGAAGCTGAGCATTAGCTCATAGTGCTCCGGCTGAGGCGGTGATGTAGACGTGAAGAGAGATGCTGGCCGTGCAACGACATGGTCATCCACAATCCGCTGGATGGCATGGGACTCGTCGTGGATAAACAATGGTTGTTGGAGAGGCGAACCAGTAACGTCATAAAGAATGGGATCTCTCACGGGAGAACGGCTGGATGATGCTGTGCTGGGAATGTGGTCGGCGGCTTTAGTAGCCGGAGATATCGGCGGTGATAACGGAGGGATTGGGCCAGGAATGCGACGACCTTCAGACGTCCCTACTATTCTCATTGACTTCATGTTGTTCTCTTGCGAAAAGGATTCGAAACGAGGTGGCTCCGGGGGCGACATAAGATTGCTAATATCCAGAAGCTTCTTTGACTCCATTTGCACTGGTGATGTCGATGTCGATGTCGAATTCGAATTCGATGTAGTGGGAGGCATCATTGTAGATTCGGTGGAATGCGACGAAGTTGAAGGGAATGTATTTGAAGAATTTGATGATGTTTTAGAGATGAAAATGGGTGAAGAATATAGAAAGGAAGAGGAAGTAGGAATAGGCTGTGATGATGTTGGTTTGTCAGCCATGTATATAGGATTGGATAGGTAGTTAGGTAGGTATGTAGGTATGTAGGTATGTAGGCAGATAGATAACGGTATGTATAATAAGGTATAAGGTGCGTGTGAGTGGATGCTGGTAGTGGCAAATGCGACAGGCAGAAACCTAAATTGCGTTGGGTTTGACTCAATTGGCGAATGAGCCACGTTAGAATCAATTGAAACGCGACCGTGCACGATGACGAAGAATTCTCCTTCTTTCCTTTTCCAACTCGCAATGTTCGGTTGGGACGCCGGCGTTAGAAAGGTTGGAATACCAAGTACCTACTTACATACACATACACATATGCGGGTGTATATGTATATAAATGTATATGAGGTCAAGTTGTCGCCGATGGTGGGGTTAAAGCCGAAGGTTGGAAGTTAAAAGAAAGAATAAAAGGGAAGAGAAACGGTGCGATAGCTGAACTTCCGGGGATAAAGAATAAAGAATTAAATAGAATTCTCTGTGCTCGTATTGTACGGCCAAAAAAGGACGAGTCGATGAATAACAATAGGAACAATAGCAGGCCAGGAACGTAAATGTGTGTTATCAGTTGACAGTTAACGAGTACCAGTAGTGGGAATGTAAGTTGGTAGTTGCTTTGATATCCGGTACACAGTAAACCATTGGCGGGGAGTTCCCAATCCAATCCAATTTAATTCCAATTCAATTCAGTTTCAATTCAATGGCAATCAAAAGCGGAAAGATAGTTGGATCGGAGGAAACAAACAGGCTGGTGGCCTTGGGTGGGAGGGAACAGCCATATATACTCTGATAGATAGCAGATGTTTGATGATTGAGTTTATAAGTGGCAAACTACCGTCAATTTCGAGACGATTAATAATTCACTAGTAAACCAAAGTTCGAGCTCATGTAGCATAACACAAAGAGCACAGATGTTCGTAAGGTTAAGACTCTCGATGGCGTAGATTCAAATAGGTACTAGAGAAATAGGAAAGAGAAGAAGAAGGGAGAGGCAGAGTGACCAGGCAGTTAAAAAGCAGCCTACAAGAAGTGCCCTCCAGCTTCTTCAAGGTTCCCGTTGGGCGTGACATTTCGCCGTATCCTAAACGTGGATGTATCTTGCTGGTGGTGGTGCCGGTGGTGTAGTGGTGGTTGTGATTGTAGTCGTAGTGGTAGCAATACTTCCTACATACACTGGGCTAGTGGTGTCGTCGAAAGAGTCACCCTCCCCTCCTTGAGAACCCACCCAGTCACTGTCATTAACACCCGCTAGGCAGGGCAGATGCAAGCACATGGGCAGGGGTTCCGACCCACTCTGCCAGGCTTATTTTTGGAGGGCCAGCTTTGGTACGTACTCACTCACCACATGCAGCCTCTGGTTCATTTTTAATGTTCGTATGTACATGCATCTTTGGTAGGTACCCTCTGCTCCGAAGTACTTGTGGGGTCGAAGAAGTGACACTTCCAGATGTCCTGGCATTATGGCATTCCAACTCTCGGCCCTGATCATGGAGAATCAGACGGAGATAGATCCGGCGCAACCCCGAAGTCCATCAACGCCCTTGGAAGCAGAGATAATCCTTACAAGCCTGCAAGCTTGCTTAGGTAGTTATGTACTGAGGTCAAGTTTGCGTTACTCAGGATTGATCTGGCATGTAATCATCTATGTATAATCAATTGAAAGGCGATCAAATCAGGTTATTGGCCCGCGATTCACTAACAGGATGGAATGCGTGATGCGGGTGACTAACATGCTTAACATTATTAGGCCTGATTTTCAACTTCAAATCAATGTTGCTTGCTCCAGCGTTCCAATGTTCCAGTCCGCATCCCCAACTGCTTGACAATTCAAGGTTGCTGGTGGGGCTTAAGTACCCGGTACGTACACACACCTATGTACATAATCCCATCGCATGTAATTGGATAGGCTTGAGGAAAGACGCAATTGACACTTCTCGGGCGCTATTCAAACGGCATGCTTACATGTAGTTATTCCCAATTAATCAACTTCATCTTTTTACAAGTAGAAACAAACCCGTATGCTCAATTGCTAAAATCGTGGTTGAACGCACCCAGTGCTGTTATTGGCGTTTGTACCTGATCGAAGCTACCCGCGGCGATCTACACTATGTAGTATATGTATAGGTACAAGGCCGTTATCACACCCAAAAAAAGCACACACGTGTACGAAATGTTAGATATACTATCAAACCTAACTCTTTTCTGGTGATGCGAACGTTTAACAACCCAATGGCGAAAGCAAATTGAGGGGTTCAAGTTTACGATGCTACTAATCTGGAAGTGTAAATCAATTGAACTTGCAGATTGGGTACCAATTGTGGATTCAATAGCAGAGTCGCCATTGGAATCGACCGTTACGTAGAATTAACTAACGGCCAAGTGTCTCGAAACACGTTTTGTTATACCTCCACATCTGTGTCCCAGAGAGTAAGAAAGCTGGGGCCGTTTAAGAAACGAATTCCAGTCGATTGTCAAATATGCCTACGTAACTAGTTGGGTATTGAGTCGGCGAATCTCAAGACGCCAGTTAGCGAATGTCACACTTGCTTCTATTCAAGTCGACGCGGAGCCTTGCTAGGTGATGTTGTGCAATTGATCGCATACCTACCTAGGCATACATACTTAAGACTTGGTGGTCTATCTCCACTCAACATATAAATAACCACATCACGATAGAAACTGTCGGGGTTCCAACATCGAAACATACCTCCTACCAGGTAGGATCGCAGGTATGAGAGGCGTACTACTGGTGAGATATTCACATCTTAGGCATACAGTTCATAATGAACAGGCTAGAAGGCTACCCTAATTGATTGAGTTTACTTCGGCCTTGTCCCTGAGATGCTCACTGACTAATATAAAGGGGGGAGGGGGGCTCGAATGTGTCGTGCCGACGGATGCAGCTACACGATCGAGGCTCAAAAGTGTATCTGAACTGTTGCTCCGTCAGCCCCGTGCTGCAACAGTAACGTTGCCAAGAATTTAATGTGCATGTCAATGTGCAGGTGTACCTAACAAACGCGGGCCGCGGATGCCTCAGCAGGGATTATGGAATGAGGCTTTCGAGATGGGCACGCGAACAGAAATCTATAAGGATCAATTTGTAGAACTTCATCATTAGGCGTCAGTAACCACTTGCGGTCGTATAGTCAATTGGTCGATAATTTATTCAAGGACACTAGTCTACCGTATCGCCATGCTAATCGATTATCAATTTAATCTTCAGGATCCGGGGAATACGTGGCGAGCTCGGCGTTTCCTCGTCAATCTTCGTCAGTGTATCTAATTAGAACTGCTGTTTTTACGAATTAACGGGGTTCTTCCGCTGGAACGGTTCTGACTGGAGAGATCTATTAGCAAGATTCATTTATGCTGGCAATCTCTTACATGTGTCTGCTTACTTCCCCGCTCATGCTGCATCGACCATCTTGAAAGTGTCTCTTCGACCTGCGATCAACGCCGACCTTGTGAATAATGGATACTAAGACACGAAACGGATTGGTTTAAGTAAAGCCTAGATGAGACGCCCCAAGCCGTTCAGGCATCGCCACGAGAGCAATTTATGCGTACACGTAGTCGAATCGAATTGACCAATCATACATGGACAGACTTACAATTCTAATATCTGAATCTTATGAGACGTGATGGTCCGATTCTTTACATACGTCTTGCTACTATGTATACAAGTATGATAGATCTATGTATAATTCTTCACATACATACAATCCAGAGTAAAAAAAAGTGACAGGGTTCTTGATGCCCCTAACGTTAATCCGGGCGACACTTGGAGTGAGTCATACGCTCAAAGGGAAAAGATGATGAAACTAAACAAGCATTAATAAGGATGTATGGAAAGAAATAGAGTGTTCTATATGCCTAAGCTATATCGTCTACCCTTCCTTTTATTTATCGCCGCTACCTATGTGTGTACCTACGGGCTCTAGATAAATCCAGAGTTTGTCCAGACCATAAGCCATCCATCACTTATAAGAAGAATGCTATATATGTTTGGATACAGTAGTTATCGATAAGCTTACATTTATGTATCTTCTTATATCTTACAAGTACCTGCTATAAGCGATTACTTTTTCGGTACTTGATCCCACTCTTGAGGATACATCAAACTCAATTCCATTAAGATGCGTCATATGCTGCAGTCACAAGCTGCCGTACCCACCAGACGACCCGACCCCTCAGCCCCCTTTACCCCTCCTTTATCGATAATGGCACAGTTGCCTCTGCCTGTCTGTCCTACAATGTTTTGCCATACATGTAGGCAACACAGCATACGTACATAGGTGTGGTAGCGGGTAGGCAGCTGCATACCTAGCCTCTAGGTATGCATGTAGGTACCTAAGATTCTAACCTTGGAAAGCTACGAAGCCTTTAAATCCATGTAACTCTTCTACTACTCAGTCCTTATAAAATCGCCAGGACTTCGCCGGAGTTTGACGGGTTTAAGCTGACAAGTCTTCATAACCTGTCCGACGCACCCGGAGCAGGACTACGGCAGTACTGATTGCTGGAACTGATCTCTATCCCGAAGTTGCAGTTTTGATATACCAGTGCTATTCCCTGACTTCACCCTGACACTTACTCTAGGTAGGTAGGTACCTACTTGGTATCGTATTGTTTATCATACCTACAGATTACCACGGATAATGGGTGTTCAACCAATCACATATAGCAATGGTATAGTTAGGGGATTAAGATGCAGTAAGGCTGTCTCATACGTGCATACCACCTAGGTAGGTAGGCTGGTAGGTAGGTAGTCTGCACCTATATGCAGGAAGTCTGTCTTAAGTAAATTACTTATACTCATACCCAATGCCTGAATATTCCGGCCAATGCACATACCTACCTCTAGGTACTTAGTAGTCAACAGCTTGAGTAACTCCAACATAGCCTTTCACGCCTCAAAACGATCGTCAACCAGGGTTTACTGCATAAGCCAACCAGGACTCATCATCGGAATGCATTGAGGCTCTTACCCGCAGCCAGAATATGCATATCTTCTTCTATTATACCACGTTATTATACGCTCCCACACAGACTATCGCGATATCCAAATTTTAGGAAGATATTACCCCTCATCAATGCCTAACTAACTTATGTAGCAGTAGCAGTAGAATGAGTAGCATACCACTTATCCACATGACCCCTCTTCCCAGCAAAGCTGTGACGTGCTCTCGAGGTGGTAGATCGGATTGTTAAAATTATGCTGAGATCTAACTACCTAGATAAGTACCTGAACAATTTCTGGGCGAATGTCTGATTCCGACCGATTATTTCCGACATGTTTCTTTATCAGCACCCTCCCAACAGCATGATCACGGGGTCTGTCCGGCCGCTTTCCTAGGTGTGGGCGCGGTCACTTGATCCATCTCTTTTCGTCACCTAAGACAAAACCAATGATACCAACCGTCAGCCGGTCTGGTTCATTCCCTGACTGCTATCTGATGGTGGGCGAATTGCTTTCACATGTCTCACTCTGCTATTGGTCAGGTGTCCATACCCCACGCGCCATGAGGAAAAGAGGGGGGTCATAAATAGCACCAACCCACCCCCCTCCGATATCATAGCACATACATACCTCGTACTGCATACAAATGTAGGTCGCTATTATAGGTGCCCTCCTGGTATATATAGTTGCAATTCATGGTGGGCTTAAAAGGGCCCTGAGGGTAAACCCCCCTTGCCCCCTATCCGCTCAAGCGCTTATCGATATCGAGGGTCACATCGGCCACTTGTCACATGCCGTTAGCACCACCCTCCGACTCCAAGTTTCCCAAACCCGAACGACACTGGTGGGCTACGCCGGCTATTAGTTAGGATGCGCAACTATATCGGCTAGTTTCATCCCGGTAGCTATGCACCTGTCCTGTCGGAACCGCATTGACTTTCAGGCGTTCCTGGCTCTGGGCAGAGATCCGAATAAATTAGGTAGGGTCGGGTCCGGCCCGTGACGGCATTAGACCGAGTCATGAAGTCGAGTGATTGGATCATCCCAGTATCTATCTAGCCACATGAGTCTTTCCGCTTCTATAATATACATAAGGTTACTCAAGGATGTTCAACATTCTTTAATGAACCATGAGATGCAGTACGGGTGTTAACTTCGTTAAAATTGCAAAACACAACAAATGCAACACGAAAGGGAAAAGTGTGGTCGGTTTAATGAGTTAGTCGCAATGTAAACCTTGCGATGGTTATAGAATCCTAGTATATACTATAATACTTTACATTATTCTTCGTTTATGCTTCTTAATGCCCGTTGATGATATTGCGTTCTGCTTGATTTTTGGGGTTAATAACACTTCACCTAGCATATGTCCGATGGAAATGTTTAGCTAATTTGCAACGTGTTTTTCCTGAAGCAGAAACCTTGCGCTCGGCTTAAAGGTATATTGAATTATATCGCATAGTCGTCACGTAATTCCAGATGGCAACTACCTAAATATTTACTATCCTATGATCTTATCATACTTTTATAATACATCATGTCTACATTTCTTCATACATGGTATATATTGTTAAATTCGGCCGTCACTATTATAACATCTGCCACTAGGTCTTTACTTGGAAACCCTATTCATAAACCAACACCAAGGCCATAACCACGTCACCCAGCATTTCTACCACCATATTGTACATCTAGGATCAAATTCCACGTATCCTGGGTTTATCTAGCTGTTATGAGCCGATAAATAGTTAACTTTAAAGTCTGTCCATGTCACGAACATATGATACGTGAACGAGCCTGTGTTGTTATGTTATGTATTGCAACGAACTTAAATTATATAGCTTTAGGCTCATAACAACGAAGTACGCCATTAGTATTTGTACCTCTCTCCAAAGCCTGCGGTGTAGCTAGCTCCATAACCCCCATTTATACACAATGATTATTATATTAATTAGTTCTTGAGAACAATGTCATTATGTATACATAAAGTCCATTGCTTCGCGAGGATAGTAAAGTATTCCTAAGTAAATGGTTTGTTTTATTGTCCTAGACCACACTAGCCATAATTACGTGGTTAAACCGTCGTATTCCGTATACGGAAACTTACAGGTTACGATTTATCTTCCTGTCCCTCAAAAGATTTGCCGAATAGGTCTTTATAAACTGTGTCTGACACTGCATGGCTGATCACCTCTAGACTTCTTGATTCGCTTTGGCTAAGTTCAATTACACCCCTTTTGATAGCGGGGAGAAGCATAGCATATAAAGTATATATAGCGTCATTCCCGGCGTTATGGAACTCGAATGGGTGTGGCTAGCAGCCAAGTTGAGCTAACACGCCTGCTTAAGAAAAGTTTTCGGGTCGGTTTGGAATAAGACTTGGATGATAAAGGGGCAAATAAATCGGGATATTGTGTGTGTGTCTCGAGAATAGTCAATATAGGCGCAATACCAGGGATGTTTACATCGAGGAAGTGTAAAATCTTCAGATCTTTTCTGGTAGAATGTCCCACCAGATCAATATTTCTTAGATAGCTAGTTTCGGGTCTTTTTGGAATGTCTCTGATAAGTAGACTCTGACTAATTATAGTTGGCACCTCGTCTTGGGTGCGGTACTGCGTCTGGGCGAAAATACATGGCCGTTTCTCCTTTTTCGATTTCGGCAATACCTTGATTTCAAACACACAAGGAGATATCAAACTTCTCAAGTTGCCCGGGGGCGACAAGGAACAGACATCTCGAGTGTCAAGTCTTGCAAACATAAGTTGTCTGGCAGTAAGTTTCTCAGAAGATAGATGTAATATCTGTCGATCTGAGGCTACCTCAGGATCAAGAGACACAAACGTAGCATCTATTGGCAGGGTGGCCTCCTAACGCACCCCTGGAAGTCGTTCTAGATGGTTTAGACCACCGTGTTTTGGAAGTTTTAGTTATGAGGGTGCGACAGCGGGTTGTTGAGTTCCCACGGCTGGCGATAAGATGTTCCAAGTCTGGAAAAGATTGCAGTTGGTAATACTGAAAACACGGAGAACCCTAAGCAGATGGAAAGACGAGGAGAACCTGAGTTGGTTGCTCTGCCGCTTACTAGTGTCAGCTGTGCACAGAAAAAAAGACCTAGACAGTGGGCGGCAGTGAGTTAAGTGAGCTTAATAACGAATTCACCTCTTAGATTAGCTCTTACTATGGGTTGTGATGAGGATATTTCTCAATAGTCTGTTGTCCCTACGATGAAGTATACGAACTGACAATTGGGAAGCCTAGAGTAAAGATACTGGGTGTTACTGGACCGCCAATGGAAATACATATGACATCCGTGAAGGGGCCAAGCATAACGGTGAGAGAACCCGTGGCGGGGCCCCTAATTCCTCCAGGTGCCAGTGGAGCGAACGCATGTGATATCTATTAACCATTTATTGTTTAGAGAGATCGGCAATACTCTTAATACCACGCGAAAACCTTGTACTTGAAAATGTGTATGATACTGTAATCCGAGAAAGTTTCGTGGCCATTGATAATACGTAGGATGGTTGTTTGTTTTTAAAGTCCTCCGAATATCACGAACATTACTAGATCAAGGCCCTTATCATAAGGTGTTTATATAAAACGTATGATGTTGGCTACGGGAATCATAATATGACCTATATGCATCTAACTAACTGGCATATCACTACTGTGAGATCTCGGTATGTCGTCCTTGTCGGATGATTGTATTCAGAGTGAAAGGAAGGGGTCAGAGCTTAGGGGTGAATATATAAGACCATTAACTCCCGCTTCACTGCGCAACTATAGGGGGCTTCGCCCCCTTTATATAGGCTGCCATGGCCCTCTAGAGGTCGTCGGAGCTTCGCTGCCACTTAGTCTGCACTGGTCTACACCTTATATCTGTAGCGTACACTTTATACCCTGACAGTCCTATAAGTTACATGGGATCTCAGGCAGTCACAAGTTGACAGATTGCCCGACACTCGCTCGCTTCGCGTATAGCTTGATTTCGAGGTTCCCTAAGTATAGCCTTATCAAACACCGCCACACGCTTCAGTTTTGTTATCCGTATATATGTGCCGTTATTATCTTACTATAGCTTTGTAGTAAGACAACAATGATAAATGTATGCTACACGCCAAGCTTCTGTCCACGTCGATTATATATTATTGCTATTGATATTTGAAGTCTTCGTCAATGGCTGGTCGATATAGTACCGCTAAAGTCCGACTATATACTGTACAGATCCATGCTCTCAACCACTCCGTGACCAGGGTTTAAAGAGTTACATTCTTAACCGAATCTGCAGTACCAGACCTTTTCTATATCATAATAGTTATTAACCTCCGGAATCCAGAAGCCAGTCATATAGGAGCATGTTCGTTTCGCAGTCCAGATTTATAGCGGACATCATTAATCTTCCCATAGCTGAGTACTTTACTATTGCTAGCGCTAGAGGTATACAATATATAGACTAGAGCTATGATACACTTTGTAGCGAGTGTTATAATGAAAGATGCCTACAATGTCTAACCAATAGTATTGTAGACAATGTTCAACACGGCAAACCAAACCGATAGGCATAACAAGGGGTGGTCAATGACGTTGGGCACAGCCAGTTCTCAGTTGCTGAATGTCACATGTTGTCGAAATCTACGTCACAAAATACCGAGCGTGATCTAACAAGTAGGTTGTGTATTGTAGCCTACGTTTGGATGATTCGTCTATAGACTGACTGGGCATAACATGGCCCCTAATTTGAGCTCCAGAATAAAACTGTATGCTAGAATATAGAGTGACGTGCCTTAGAAGGCGAAGGCAAGGTGACGCGTCAGCGAGTGCCTACGGCCCCTACCGTTGTAGGGCTCCGTATCAACATATGGCAAAGCCCCAAGGTGAAAAGGCCTATGGCACTTATATCTTGTTATGGAGAAACATAGATAATATCTGATTTGTTCCCCTGAACTGATGTGTACGAATCAGATAGGACCCAATATTCCAATGTGGGTTATTGGAGGCCCGTATGCAGCAACTCCTGCAGCCTGGACCCGTATTGCTGTGCTGTCCCCTACTGATTTACAATTCGATACCCCCGACAGTTTATAGTCTGTAGAGAAATTGATTGTATTAGACTGCCAGCGAACATCCATAGTGGAGATACGACTAAGTCTCCGAAGTGGCCACTCGGGAGATCCGGGCCAGTTAATTGAATCCAAGGGCTGCAGGGGTTTTTTTGTTAGTTGGTTGGACACCTGGGTGCAATGCCTATAGACATTCACATAAGCAGATCAATTCCGCAAAGCTAGTTAACAGGTCATCTATTTAGCCACATCAGCCTCATCGTCGTCGGGAATATCTTCCCCGGCCTCTATGGCCTTTTGCCTCTTCCGCGCCTGTCGCTCGCGTTTCCGCTCTAATAACTTATTCAGCGTCTTGGCCGTGTTGAAGACGCCGCTGGTTCCGGCGCCACAGGCAGCACAACTTGGGTCCTTCCTATATCTCTGTAGAGCACACGACAGACAGAAATAATGCCCGCACCTCGTCACAATGGGCTCCTTGTAGGGGCCCTTACAAATGACGCAGGCGAATGGGATCTTCTCTAATAAGGCTTCATCGGCGGCGTCTGTATCGTCAGCATCGTTCGTAGCGCTACCTCGGTTGGCGCTCGCAAAAACCGTGCCCGAAGCGTTCTTCTTCCCCTTTCCAACCTTCTCCCATTCCCTGTCGAGCTGCCAGCCTTGTTGGTATACCTCTCTAGCATGGAGGAACTTGCAGTTGTCGCCGACTGTAACAGATAGAGTTAGCCATTTTCCTTTCCAGAGACCTTGGTGATGCTAGGCAGGAGTAGAAATAATTCTGGAAATTACTCACACCCGCAAAAGCCTGTCTGCTTGTAGTCCTTGCAGACATCAGGCGCAAAGTCGGTGACAGTGATGGTGCGTATGTTAGTGGCGGCCTTAATGGGGCCGACGGTGCGATTGGGGGCATTAGGATTTTTCTGTATGAAGGTGGTCTGGTTCGCTAGTCCCTTATAGGTCCCGTTCGGTTGTTGTGACGCGGCCGAAAGATCGCTATTGCCACCTTTCTCGCTGGGCTTGGACGTGGGAAGAGGTCGAGTACTTCCTAGCAGTTTCGCATCGTCGGCCTCGTCAAACCAGTTGCTCTGCTTGGTAGCATCATTGACGCTCGTGATAGGGACGCTTCGGTCGGCCTTAAAGACGGTAGTGTTGGAGTGAGGGGCGGTTGTATTCGTGTCGTGGTTTTTAGAAGATGCAGTGACGGCGGCTTTATTGTTCTTGCGGCGCTTCACCCGCTGTCCGGCCTCATCTTCCGATGATGTATAGTCGTCGCTATCATCGTCGGCGGGTGGTGGAGTTGCTGGTCGCTTCCTAATGTTCGCCCTGGCCTTCGCGCCTCGCTTCTTGAAGATGGCGACAGGTGCGACAGGAGGATTAGGAGTATCACCGCTGTCGGTCATAACGACTTCAATAGGTCCGTACGGATGAATGATTAGATACAGGCTGTGGAACTCAGCTGTTGTATTTGGAAAAACCTGGCACTTAGGAGCAATAATCAATTAAGAGGCAGAGCTACATGTAGATTGACGGTGGGTGGCGAGATCTCGTCATCAAGGTGAGGGTGAGGTCTGACTAGCTGACTAGGTACTTGCTAGGATTTGGATAAATAGATCTTTATACATATATGCACATAGCCATATATATGAATATAGTGATACAGTATAAATTTCATGTGAGAGTGACCCCACTATGCAAAGGAACAAAGACCCTCCTTACAGCCTGCATGCATTCATACGCATAACTATTGCACAGTGCAATTGTTGAAGTGCTCATGAGGGTTTTCTATGAGTGCCTTCAAAGACCATCCATTCAATAAAGTTACCTATCTATTCTGTTCCCTGTTCAGCCTTGTCTAACCACCAGACTACCTACTTACCTAGGGTAGGTAGCCAGTCAATGCATGACAGCTGTGCTAGTAATGACGATCTTAAAATCTGTATAAGTACTGCATCCAGATGTAAGCATCGAGCAAGTCTATGTATGCAATGCCTACCTTTTAGTTGCCCCGCATAACTATTGACACGCGACCCATTGAATTCTAAGGTTATGCCCAAGCAATGTAAATAAACGCGCCGTGCCTGCGTGTGTAGACAGGCAGACAGTTATGTGATAGATCATACTGATCGCTATGTAGCTAAATGTATCAAGATATTCTATCAAGTCTGATTTTCTTTCTACTTTACGAAACATATGTGACTCGACTAGGTACAGACGTGTTGATCCGTATTGTTTATTGCCAAATCAGCTGAAACGACGGCCTCGCATAATGATTGAATGAATCATAAATTACTTTCAACGCGTTGGAAATGCCCGGTTCATGTATTGGTCCAAGCTGATTTATGGCGGGACCTACATACACTTTAGGTGTACTCATGTCAGCGCAGCGTATCCAATGAAAATAATTCATACTACGTAGAAGGCACTTACCTTCGTAGAGTTTGATGTAGTATGACCGCTTATATTGAAGAATGTAAACAAAACTTGTAAGTTTATCTTATGGTCTTCTTAAAGTCGGGTGAGGATGTTGTATGTCTTTATATAGGTATTTAAATCTATACTGATATATTGTAGGATAACTACTTCGTACACACACATTTACGTGAAATTATCCATACCCCCTTCGTTAGTGGCAAGGTATGGATTTGGGTATGGGGGCCTTGCTATCTTGGGCTCTAGGAGGGGGAGGGATGCTGTCATAAATCCACAATGCGCACAATGCAAACCCGTAGTTTTATTCCATGGCTCATTTTGAAAGAAGGCAAGGTCTCGGACTTTTTTTGTTTGTTTTAGTCTTGTCTTCTCTTGTGCTCTCCATTGCAAGTCGGTCAAGATTTGATGGCTGGATGAATTCTTATCGACTTCAATCTGTATCCACCACCACTTCTTGTCTCTCGTGTTTTCCCCTTTCTTCCTTTACCCGTCACCTCCCTCCTTGTATAGTAATAATTCCCTTCTCTTCCCTTCCCGTCTAGGCCGTTCATACGTAACGTGCCATACCTACATAAAAGTTATTTTACAATACATAAATAAAAAAACATTAAAAAAAACGGCACAATACAATACATGCCGCCGGTCCGAGACGAGACATCTAGCAGGAATTCGGCTCCCTCAAAATCCTTTCAAACGCGTCTACTGTCCCTTGTCTAGACTGACCGCATATTGTCTTTGCTGCACCTTTCTTCCGCTCTCTATATCACTCGTTTGGTTGCGGATTACTTTTTATTTTATTTTATAGCTTCCTTACCTTAGCCTAATCGTTGTAATTATTTTTAGAATTATTTCTAATTCGCCCCCTTTCGTTCTCGTCACTCGTTGCACGTCGTTTTTCTCCAAGAAAGTCAAAATCAAAATTGATCCCGCCTACCACCACTTTACTACACACGTAGTAGTATCTCGACATCGGCTTACAAACCTGCCAACCGACCTACAACCTCTATAGGTAAAGTTTCACTTTGGACCCCTGGCCGCCGACGTTGATATACCGATCAATTGAATCAAATTCGCCCTTGAACTTTGGTCAACCTTCCGGAATCTGCGACGCTTATCTCTCTCTATCTGGACTGTCTATCAACTCCCACATCTCGCTGCTTTACATTCTACCGTTTCTTTTCGACATATGGTTAAACGCGGTTGCTATTAGGTATGTATTTTGCGTAGCTTCTTATCACTAAAAGACCCCTTATACCAAGTTGACGTCGACCTCCCCTCATGAGTCACAGCTGCTGGAGGGAGCGCGAACGAATTTCTATACCTGATTTCTGTACGTCTCTTATCACGTGCGCATATACATACACATATGAATATATGTTGGCATGTGTATGTATACTGCTTAAATCTGAAAATATATCGAGGTAGTCCCACGCATCTATTCATTCCCTTCTACTTGTTCTACTAAGTAGTGTAAGAGGGTTGGAAGTGTATACCAATATATACGGAGTATCTCAGCCTCCATGCCTGCATGATTGGTACATAGATTGGCGCACCTACATGTAGTCAATTGATGAATTGCACATTCCAGCTCTCATTTTCGTATTATTTCAAGATACCTACCTTCTTACCTACCTACTTACTTACACATATCTATCTACCTGCCTGCCTGCCTGCCTGCCTACCATTAGCTGTTTTCCTATTCTAGCACCACCTGTAGCCACCTGACTTCCGTTACACCCACAACGAATGTCGTCGCGACTGGCAACCACCGCAATTGGCAACGTCTACAACAGCCCATTGTTTGAGGAAGCCGTATTCGTCTTACGGCCCATCCTTGCATTCTTTTTACATCACAGCACAGCAATGCAACATTACCCATTACCGCGGCTACTGTTTCCCTTTCCCTTTCCCGTTTACCGCCAGCAGCTAGTGCCAGGACTGCCGTTTCCCGCCTGCTTTCCTTGTTTTCCCTGTATTTTCGTTTTTTAATCTCTGCTGAAGTGTTCACTTTCTCCAGTACTGATCTTAACAAGTCAATTGTAACGTACTGGTGGTGGTACAGCTAGTTCTACCCGACAAGTGGAGGTAGAACCACGCGGCAGTGATCTCCCCTCTTGGCACTATTCACTATTACAATAATACTAGCGTAGCTGACCTAACTTGTTTTGGGTCGCAGACACGAATTGGCGACTTAACATTTTCGCGTCTTTTTCTGTTATTGGTTGATAAATCTGATTTTCGAGTTGATTCAATAGCCAGCCAGTCAGACCGTTTTAGTCAGCCTCATCTCTTGAAGAAGCCTCTTCTTCGCCTCATTTGTTGTTACCTTATACAAGTCGCTTTGGGCGCCAAAAAGATCAACAGGTTGCATGTCATAATTCAGAGATAATCCCAGCAGGGAAATCACATCCCTTTCCCTGCTGAGCATTTCGCTCCATAATCGAATCGACCTTGCCCTCTCCAAGTGAACTCAAAATGGCTTCGTCAAGCCCGTCCGGCCCCGGCGACTATCTGCCGCATGCTCCTGCCAGCCCTAGCGAAGAATCAGAGCAACATGATCCCTTCTTTTCGGCAGCGTCGCCTCCTGCTGCCATTCACCATCACCATCGCTTCTCCAATTTCGACCCTCAGATATTTGCATTGGGCCCCAATGTTTCACCAGCACAGGCAAAACGAGCTCTAGAGGCTCATTTGTCCGAGACCGATCGTCGCATGGAGGAAGCCGGAAAGCTGGGCACCGCCTTGGTGCAGCAGCGCAAAGAGCTCACCGAACGCTTGAAAGACGTGGAGAAAATGCAAACTGAGGGCGAGCTCTCTCAGGATTTGCGCCAAAAGTTGTCTGATATCGAGAAGGAATATAATGAAGTCGCGAGGGAGAGTGCTAGAGCCTTTCTCCCGAAGCAGAGAGTCCCTAGTAACGAGGCTGCTCCTGGGTCACCCTTCGTTCCTGAAGGGAAAGGTGGAAGGGTAAGCTAATCTTGAATCTAACGAGAGGGGATATATGTAATTGCTAATCACAAAAAACGTACAGCGTTCTGTGAGCCCTTCTAAATTTGAAGCTCAAGCGACTGGCTCACCCACCAAACTTAGCGTTCCTAATCGGAAAATACGAAATCAGCCCTCCAACCGCATACATGACATCGAATTTGCTGCCGAGATCAGTACCTCTCTAATCGCCCAAGTTCGGAATCTACAGGCCTTGCTTGCAGAGAAGGAGGAGGAGCTGAAAGAGACCAAGGCCGAGAGGTCCAGGCTCGAATATGAGGCTGAAAACTTCCAGCAACGCGTGAAAGCCCTTGATGAAAACGAGCACCGTTACAAGGATGAGAATTGGAACCTTGAGACGCAGCTACATGAACTCATGACGGCCCAGAAAGATGCTGCCGATCGCGAAAAGAAACTAACTCAGAGTCTCAACCTCCTCCAGGCCGACAAGACCGCGACACAGCAGAAGTTGGACGAAGTCAGGCTCAGCCACTCCAAGTTGGTAGAGGAACATGCAGCAACCGTCAAGCGTCATGATATAGAGCTAGGAACGGCAAAAAGGAACATGGTGCTGGGCGACTCGGAGCGCGGTGCTATGCAACGAAAAATCGAGGAGTTGACTACGCAAAATCAAGAGTTAGCTAAGGCATTCTCCTTGCAAAGAGGGCGTACGACAGAGCGTGAACAGGTTATGGGACTTAGCGACGAGGACTTCGAAACTGCCAATGACAACCCGACGCCCGAGCACTCCCCTCCCCCGTCTCCCATCAAAGGAACCCCTCGACATTCCATGCTTGAGACTGAAACGCTCAAGACTTCACTTGGGCATGCCCAACGGACCATCCAAAGTCTCAGAGCCAACTACCACCGCGAGAAGACCGAGAAGCTGGAGCTTAGGCGTATGCTTCACGAGGCCCGGGACGAGGTGGAAAAGATTCGAAACGACCCCATAACCGTCAACAAGCGCGCCCGGAAAGCGGAGGCGAAAGAGATTAAGAAACCAGCCCCGCGGCTACTTGGTGGTCTTCGTAGCATCCGCAGCGAAATCTTCACGGACGACTCAAACTGGGAAGATCAGCCCGATAATACTAGCTCCGCTCACCCTTCTCCCGAATCTCGATCATCTCCTAAGTTTGTCACTCCTGCCGGCAGCATCGCCGGCGACGACGATGATGACGACCGCTTCGAGACAGCCAATGACACAAGCGATGCTGCCTTTGAGACCGCTAACGAACGCGGAACGGAGACAGACGACTTCCACACCGGAGCTGAGGACTTTACGAGCGACGATGATACCGAGACAGAAACAGAAAGTCCTTCGAAGCGTAGCAACGCCCTCCGGTTGAGACAGCATAACCTTCCAATGGGACTTGGCCGTAGCCGATCTATTGATAGCACAGCCTCGACTGAAGATGAAGAAGACTATTACCACTTCGAGGGCGGTGCGAGGACACCACCAAGCCTTCCCCCGCTCCAGTCAAGGTTCCCACTCCGGGTCAGTCGCGGCGCGTTCCGCCGCTCGAGGCAAGCTAGTGAGGAGCCAGTTCTCCAGAGCAGCCCATCTAGCTTTACAAATCGCAGCATCATGGGCACTCCGCGGCAGCATGGCCAAAACTTGGCTGCTGAACTTGGCGACTTCGAGGGTAGCGACAATGAGTCGAATCTGTCGGCAACTCCTAGCAGAAGGTCCATTAGAGCTAGGACTGCATCTCCACCGCCAGCCGTACCCCGCTTGCCCAAGCTCGTTATGGTGGACAGCGGCATGATGACCGATCCAGCGCCTGAGATGCTCTCCGTTTTCTCTGGCAACCTGTCTGATAGGCCCGTATCAAGACATACTGTAATCAGCCGGCATTCCACGGTTTCCTTGTATACTGATGCTGGTGTGCAAGAGAACCTAGATAAGTCCCCTTCCACGGCAAAGGATCTCGCGCTTTCCAAGGTTCATTCTCAAGAAGTAGAGCCTCTTCCTGAAACAGATACGCATGCAGCTGAGATAGCAGCTATTCGTGCCGAGCATGCCGAACACACTAAGCAACTGGCTAGTGAACATGCTACTACTCAAGCTACTGCATTGGAAAGCCTTAGGGCTGAGCATGCAGAGCAGATGAGTCAATTGAGTGCCGATCATGCTGCCTCCCAGGCTGCTTCATCCGAAGCCCTGAAGGCCTCCCATGCTGAGGAAATCAGCAAAGCCGAAGCGACGGTCAAGGAAGCGTTCATACATGAACTTGAAGCGCTGAAATCGAGCCATGCTGAGGAGATCAGCAAGGTCTCAGCCGACGCCCTAGCTGCTCATGTTGAGGAAGTCAAGACTCTGAAGAATGCTCACGCAGTAGAGATTGATGTTCTGAAGACAGCACACGCCGAATACTTGGCGCTCAGGGAGGCGGAGAGCAAGGCTGCCCATGCGGCTGAGATCCAGGCGCTTACAGCTAAGCACTCCGAGGAAATGGTGGCCTTCAAGACCGACAGTGATACTGCCCATGCTGCTGAGTTGGATGCTCTGCAAGCTAAGAACTCTGGTGATGTGTCAGCCTCGTTAGAGAAACTCAAGGCCGCTCATGCAGCCGAGGTGGAAGCTCTTCAAGCCAAGCATTCTGAAGAAATGTCGGCTTCGAAGAACGAGGGTGACGCATCTCATACCGCCGAATTAGAGGCCCTTCGAACGAAGCATCACCAGGAGCTATCGTCAGTGCAGAATGATATGAAGGCTACTCATGGTATAGAGATAGCAGCTCTTGAAGCTTCCCATTCTGAGACATTGTCGAGTTCACAGAAGAACAGCGTTGCTGCTCGTGTCGCCGAGATCGAAGAGCTCACAGCTGCTCATACGGCCCAGATCGAACAAACGAAGAGTCAACTAGCAGGCGCTCATACCGACGAGCTTGAGGCATTGAAGGCAAGCCACACGGAGCATATTGACCAGGTAAAGGGCGAGCTTCTAGATGCTCGTGCTAAAGATCTTGAGTCTTTGACAGCAAGCCATGCCGAACAACTTGAGCAAGCGAAGCTGGCCTCCAGCACAGCACATGCTGAACAGCTCGATGCCCTAAAAGAAGCACATTCACAAGAGGTCGATAAGATCAAAGAAAGCATCAATGCCACGCACTCGCGAGAGCTCGAATCGCTCAAAGAAACCCATGAAAAGCAAATAGGAGCGCTAAGAGAAGGGGATGGGGCCTCGCATGCCGCAGAGATTGCAGCTCTGGTTGCCTCCCATGTTAAAGACCTTCAGTCTTCCAAGGCGGAAGGTGAAGCGACCCTATCACGGGAACTGACTGCCATTAAAGACGCGCACACGCAAGAGATCGACTCATTAAAGAGTCAGTACGCCGCAGCCCATGCCCAAGAGCTAGAAGGCTTCAAGGCTGCCCTGGCGAAACAAGTCGAGTCGTCCAAGGTGGAAGGCGATGCAGCACATACCCAGCAACTAGAGGCGCTCAACGCTGCTCATGTCGAAATTCTTGAGTCACACAAGCGCGAGAGCGAAGCATCACAAACACAAGCACTCGATGCCCTAAGAGCTAGCCATGAGAAGCAAGTGGAAGAACTGAAGAGCGAACTCGCTGCAGCAAAATCCGCGGAGCTAGAATCGCTGACGGCGGGCCATTTGAAGGAGTTGGAGACATTGAGGGCTGAGAACGCGTCCTCACGTGCTAAGCTCATAGAAGACCTAGCAAACACCCATTCACTAGAAATAGGAAATGCTAGAAGCGAGAGTGAATCAGTGAAGGAGAAAGAACTGGCAGCTCTGCGTGCCAGCCACGTACAGGCCCTAGAAGATCTCAAGGCCGAACATGACTCTACACGCTTCGAAGCACTCGAATCCCTCAAGAAGGAGCATGCCGCAGAGCTTACACGAGAACTAGGGGCTCTGAGAACTCAACAGGATGCCACTCGGGCCCGTGAACTCGATCAGCTAAAGGAAGGGCATGCGGCAACTCTCTCAAGGGAACTCGATGCTCTCCAAACTGAGAGAGATGCAACTCACTCTCAAGAACTCAAAGCCCGCGAGGAAGAGCATGCTAAGATTCTTACGCGAGATCTTGAAGCCTTGCGCAAGGAACTTGATGCGACACGTTTAGAAGAACTGCAGGCTCTCAAAGACAAGCATGAGGCGGTACTTACAAAGGAACTCGAGGCCTCCGACGCTCAACATGCTGCAACTCTTGCCCAAGAACTCAAGGTTCTGGAAGGGAAGCACCAGGCCACACTCACGAGTGGGTTACAGGCACTTGCCGATGAACGTGATGCATTACGCCTAAGGGAAATAGCGGATCTCAAAGCTACCCATGCTCAAGAGCTCGATGGCTTAGCAAGGTTACATGCTACAAACCAGGACGAAACGATCAAGTCATTGAAAGCCAGCCATGCCGAGCAATTGGACCAAATCAGGTTGGAGAATGAGACGGCACTTGCCCGAGAACTCGATGCTGCCAATGCTCGTCATATGGAAATACTCGGTGCACAGAAACAGGACAACTCTGCCGAAAGAGATGGGCTACTGAAGAGCCATGCCGCAGCACTTGAGGCACTCCGCAAATCTCTGGTTGTTCTCCCACCTACTCTAGGAATCTCTTCCGTCAGCACTGTTGAAACTGAACCTATCGAAATGTCTGATGATCGAAGCCCGAGGCGAGAGGCTTTTATCATTCCGCGAGAAATTGAGCGCCCACAAACACCACAGAGCAAGACCAGAGCCAATGACTCGCCTTTGATCGCTGAGGACGAGACACGCCAGTCTCCAAGTATCTCCAAGGGACCAGAAACACCAGAGTCCCAGCGTCCGTTCAAGGAAATATCTACCAATGCTCCTCAGGCCAGGCGGAAAGCAGTTGCTCCCACTACCGATCACAGTTCCCAGACAACTCTTACAGCTGATTCGCTAAACCAGATGTTCAAACACAAGCGGGAGTTGTCGCAGGAATCGGTGACCATTATAACGGCTCGGGGTGAGGTCACAGTCACTCCGTTTGGCGATGCCGTATCTCCATCGGCCGTGCTCAGTGACGCGGCATCTTCTGGGACAGTACGTGTTAGACGTTCTCACGAAAGCATCGGTAGCATTTCGCGAGCGAAACAGCGGATGACTGATTCTGGTGCACTTGCGACACCAGAGCCGATACCTCCACGACGCCCAGGTAGTGCAGCCAGCGGCCGCACATCAGCACAACCTCGGCCGCCTTTGCCTGCTAATCACAGGGAGGCCATCGAGGCTGCACGGACACACTCATCCAGTGGCGGCAAAGGCACAATGGGTCCCCCATCGCTTCCAGCATCAGCTTACAAGAATCCTGCCTCACGACCCTGGACACCAAGCAGCAACCCACCGTTATCGCCCCCGTCTCTTAAAAACACGTCGACCCCAAGAGCCGTGAGGGCTCAGATGCATTCCCCTTCCAGGATGCCGCTCCAGAGCAGCCAATCGTCAGTGTCATCATTTGTGTCGGAACTAGACACGCGGTTCAATATACGGAGCGATATGGGAATAGATCCAAGCGGTTTTGGGCCCAATACGGATCCTCGCATGATCCAAGCAATCACACAAACGATGATCGGTGAATACTTGTGGAAATACACTCGCAAGGCTGGCCGTGAAGAAATGTCCGAAAACAGGCACAGAAGATACTTCTGGGTTCATCCTTACACGAGAACACTAAACTGGAGCGACTCGGATCCGTCGGCGGGCCGTTCTGAGACAAAAGCCAAGAGTGTTCCGATCGAAGCTGTGCGCGTCGTCACCGACGATAACCCCATGCCCCCTGGACTTCACCGCAAGAGTCTAATCATCGTGGCTCCCGGTCGCACTATCAAGTTCACGTGTACCACTGGCCAACGACATGAGACGTGGTTCAACGCGCTATCCTACTTGCTACTTCGGACTGGTGAGGAACTCCAGCCTGTTGCAGAAGATGGCACAGGAAATATCACTCAAGAAGACGTGGATGAATTCAATCCTTCAGTTCACCGTAGGGGGTTCAACACCAGGTCCAGAGGTCCTCCCTCCTTATCGTCGTACAACTCGAGGACGACCCGCAATGAGTCACCCAACATCGATGTAGCCATGAGCATCCCCACCTTGACTCCTACTCGCGAGAGAGGAAGTGGAAGTGGCAGTATTCGGGCCAGCACACTAAACAGGTTAAGTGGATACTGGAAGTCAGGTACGATCAGTGGCACCTTCGGTAGCCTTCGGAGCAGAGGTCATGGTCCCAATGACAGTGCCATCTACGAGGCTAGCGAGGTCCATGACAGTGCCGAAGATCTACGGCAGATGATTGAACAGCAGGATAGGGAAGCTGACAGGCTTGAAAATGTCAGAGCCTGTTGTGATGGTAAGTTTTGTCCAAAGTCGTCCATTAACCTGTTCGAGAAGCTCATAGTATTACAGGGAAACATGATGTCGGCACCTTGTCACACAGCGCAAGGCGAGGTCGACTCTCAAATTTATATTCCAATCACTCGCACACCCACAGTCATCCTGGCCCCTCCACAACTCCGACGCCAATCGGTAGTGTCCGCTCCCGAGCATAGTCACGTATCGTCGCCGATCACGTAAAGCCTTTCTGTGGCGAATTACTCAGGTCATATCCATCTCGACCAAGGACGATCATTACTCACATTTCACCTTACCAAGTTTTTCTACTTCACGAAGACTCTTCTTAACGACTTGACGACTTTCATTACCATTTTTCCCTTACATGTCCTTTTTGATTCGTTGTTTATTTTGTCTCACTTGTCTGCATTGGATTAGGACTTACCTAATCGCATGATGAGCCTGTTTTCCTTCCATACTACATCGCTACCGGAACAAATGCATTTTCCAAATTCTTCTGGAGTTGGAGAGTTGGTCAAAAGCCCTTATTAATGGCACATACATCTTCTACACTATCGGGGGAATGACCCGCGTACATACACTCACCTGGTTTCGTTGCAAACAGGATGCTTTAGGGCAGAGGTCAGGGGGGGTTTGGGCGTTGACAGGGAGCGTCTCGCATGTTAATCTTGTGTTGTATTCTTGTGTAACAGCCCCCTCCGCAGCACTTGAACAGGCTAGTCGAAAGAGGATGCTGTCATGTGGGACTTGATAAGAAATTGTCAGAGATCAAGCGACTGTTGTGATTTACTTCATGGAATTGAGGTCTTACTTATTAGGTATATCGATAAATTGCTAGTGTGCTTTAGTTGCCGTGATGCTTGCTCCTTGCCGATGCCACCAAAATATAACTCTTTTATATGTTTAGTTCTCTTCCATGTGTCCATGTTAGGCATTGCTCGAGATCTCATGTCGTTAATAACACGATGCCGTATATCACTCGTCTTCCCAGGTGCCACTTAGAATATAAATATCTTGCTGAGGTGTGTTAAGAGCATAGTTACGGTAGGATACAAGTAGACCATGGGTAATGCTGTCCACTCGTTCGACAGCACTGGTAGCCTCCTGGCTGTTTTGTTTTAAGTCCGGCCCCATACCTGCAGTGATATCTGCAGGGGCTTTCATTTCCTATTCGAATTCCGTATATAGCTAGCTTCTCATCAGTTTCCGCATTAGCTGTGTTCAAATTCCAGACGTTACCAACGAGTACCCTTGTCGCCATTGGCTTCTATGGAGGATGCAATGTCTTCGACCTCGAAGGTACATATAGAAGTTTTGGGAGACGTGAATGAAAGTAAGATTCCCAGCCTTTAACACAAAATGCACCTAAACCCTGTTGAGATAGATTCAATGGTCTTATTTCAGCTTACTCCCGGTGGGGTTGTTGCCATGATGACAAGTTCAATATAGGCATGACAAGCTTAATTTGAGAATTGGAAGTGAATATGAGTCACGCGTAACTTAAGATTTGGAAGTAAATATGATTATGATGGTGGAATACTTATGATAATACAGGTATCATATTCTTCCTTGAGGCAGTGCCTCTTTTGACTGACAAAGAATATCTTGGAACTTACAAATTCTATCTTGCCCATCTACCCCCGGTGCATGATTCTACCCAGAATGGTGATTAGGTGAGAAACCATGCAGCTAGGCCGGCCGGTGTGGTCGGTTAAGGCTCAGCCATCGTATACCTAGATAACACGGATTACATGAGCTTGCCTGTTAGAAGAAGCCACCAGTTAAATGCACTTTAACACTTGAAAGCTAAGCAACCGTGGCTATAATGTGTGGAACAAGGTTCAACGCAACTACCATCAACGTGAGAAGGTACGGCGAGAACTTTTGCTTACCATGGCTAAGTGTTGCCGTGCTATGTCAAACCTACTATTCATTTCAAACCACGACCCTGTCAAGAGAATAATAAATATATCTCAATTTAAGAGGCTGGGTCTTTCCACGTCTAGCTGCAAGCCAACTTTTGCACCCGTTTTATCTCGCTCAAATCGCAGCTTCTCTTTCCGCTACCCCCTCCAGCCTCTAGGGCATTGTACGTCGACAAGGGCGCTTTCTTTTTTTCCGATTATGTAGGAGCGTAGAGACCCCAAATGTGATGCCCATATACGTCAGGTGGATAGATGCTCCAGACAATCTGGCGATGAGTTCGGCTCCTGGGGTTAAAGTTGTGAAACACACTTTCGTTATTCGTAGCAACTAACTGGTGTTTGCTAAACCTGCAGCGACTCATCCAACCACATGCAGGGGAAGATACCATGCGAAGGGTATATAGACGGCTCCAATAAATCCCTTCCAACCTACAATTCTTTTACCTATCATCCAATTGCCTATGGATTAGTAGTCCCCTATTAGATACCCGTAAATAGTCGGTAGCAAAAATTACTCATAGTGTGATAGGGGAAACAATGCCAAGCAGTTGTCAACTCAGGGGAATACTCATCAAGCATGAAGTACAGACTCGAGATGAATAAATGCGGACAATGGATGTACCGCAGACAGTATTTCCTCCGCTATCGTACTCTTCTCCTAACAATCTAGCCACCTTTGTGATGCCTATGGCTTTTATACCAGAGTAAGTTACAATACAGGATGCGGTGCCGAACTTTATCATCGACCCTAGGATTATCGATAAAGTGGGTAGTTGATAGAAAACTACGGCGAGAAATTATAGTTTCGACAGATACTCCACGATGATTGGAAATGTCAAAATCAGGGCACTCTCCGATGACTAACTATATAGTTCTATACTTATGGAACTATTTTTAATCCACTTAGCTCCTCTCTGGAGAACAACCCTTGGGCCAATATCATAGTTGGTGCAAAGTGGCTTTGTGAAAATGTTACTCCTGTGTGGAAGGACTTGCGGCTTACCTCGAGCGCCCTATGGTATTTACACTAGTATCATGAGATGCCGGAGTTCAAAGAGGCGATAAATATTGGGTGTGGTTCCACGTAAATTATGGCCTTGCACTAGCTGATACATCACCTAAACATACACAATTCAAATATGGCTTTTGGGCCACAAAAACATACAGGTAGTTCATTGTTACCGAGGACAAAGCAATAAAAACACAGACTTTGTGTGTGTCGATATTGTGTCCTAGTTAGGTCTTTGTGTAAGTGGAAACAACAGGCAGTAATATTAGTCTTAAAACAAACAAGTGTTCAAGGCATTTGGTTATAAATAGACCATGAAGGACAGTAATTTCATATCACTTCGATCGACAAAACGTATTATTCAACAAGAGAAGAGTACACTACACCAGGGGAACATAACCAGAGTCACCATATCCATATATCATCCAAGGTAATTTAGCTGCACACACCGTTCGAACAGCAATCACCATGTGCAACGAATTCCTCTCCGTATACCCATGTGGTGACATTAAGAAGGTTATCGAGTATTGTACGAAGGCCAAGCTGAATAACATGGTCCGCATAGGGCAGCCCGACACTGACTGCGGTTCTTTCACCAGAAGAACCATATCCCCAAACCTTGAAGAAAGCTGTGGGTCGACCTGCTTAACCAAACCTTGGCAGTGTAAATGTAGTCCCTCGGCAAAGCAGGTAGGTTGGAAATGTCGGGTCTGTGACCAGGTCCGCAGTCGCAACTCTTTGATCTGGGGTATATGTGGATGTGCTCTTTGTCGTTGCTCCAGGGTTGTACTGGGGAAAGGAGGTGAGGTTTGTGGAAATTGTCTTACCGGCTGCAAGTAGCACAAATCCGGGGCTGGTTAGGCTTGTACCATATTTACCATATACCACTGGTAAGTGTATAAAGTTGCTTCTTTCACCATATGGCCTTCACCAGGGGCTTTAGACTCAAATTAAGAGCCACCCTATTCGGGCTATATATTTTAGACAGGCCATGATCAATATGATAAAAGTTCAATCCTCCTGCCAATTGCCACTAAATAATCCATTATGACGAATCCTGCTCATAACTATTATTAATATATACCTACCTAATGAACGGCCATTACTTGGTCCGACGAATGACTCTAAGACGTCACCCGCAACATTCTCTATAAGGATTAAAAGGACTGAAGCGCCCCGAAATAATAGGTAACCTGTGTATGGACAATTTGATTGGACCAATTTGTGTATTAATTATAAGCTTTGGCCAACCTTTAAGATAAAATTGTTATAGCTAATGTATTATCGCTGCAAGTCGAATAATTATAACGGCTTTAATAATTACTTTATATATTAAGCTTTTTTTAACTAATTATATTTTACGTATTTATTAAACTTAATATATTTTTTTTTATAAATTTTAAATATTTATTAAAAAGAAATTAATTTAATTTAATAATTTTAAGTTTTATATATATTAAATATTAATTATTTTATATATAATTAAATAATTAAATATAAAATTAAATAACGATTATAAATATATATATAATATTATTATAATTTTTTTTAAAAATAATTTCTTTTAAATTTAAATTTAAAAAATTATATATATTAAAATTATTTTATTTTAATATTTTTATTATTAATATATTATTAATATAATTTTAATTATATTTTTAAAAAAATTCGTTTAAAAATAATATAATATAAAAAAACTTTAAAACGTTATATTTTTAATAATATAATAAATAATTTTATATAAATTATTTATATAAATAATTATTTAATTTATATATTAATATTATTATTTTAATTATTTTTTAAAAATTTATTTAAAAATAATATTATAAAAAAAAACTTAAAAAGTTATAATTTTTAAAAGAAATTATAATAATAATATATAAATTAAATAATTATTTAAATAAATTATTTACGTAATTTAATTTAAATTTATAAATTACTTTATAAATTTAAAAGTTATATAAATTTTATATTATTTTTTTTAATTTAAAGAATTTTAATATTTAAAACTTTTATTATATTAAATTATATTTATATAATTTTTTTATAAATAATTAAAATAATTAAAATAATATATATATATATAATATTAAAAAATATTTAAAAAATAATAAATATTTATATAAATATATTAATTTATAAATTTATAATAAATTATTTTATATTAAAACGTAATATTTTAAAATATATAATTAAATAAAAATTATTAAATTAATTTAAATTATTATAATTTATAAAAAAATATTAAAATTTAATATATTAATATAATATAATATATATAATAATTTAAATTTAAAAATAATAAATTAAATAAATTATAATAATAATTTAAAATTATATATTATATTTATTTTAAAAATTATTATATTATTATATAATAAAATAAAATTAAAATATTTTTTTAAAAATTATATATAAAAATATAAATAAAATATATAAATATAAATATTTATAAATATTTATTTAATCGTTTAATTTAATAATTAAAAGCTTAATTTTTTTTTTCGAAAGAAAAAAAATTCGAATTTTTTAACGATTATTTTATCGATTTATTACTTTTAAAAGTTAAACTTAAAGTTTTTTCTTTTTTTTAAATAAATATTTAACGATAATAATATAACTTTAATTATTTTTCGATAAAAAAAATATTATATAATTAATAAAAATTTTAATAATTATTAATTTATAATATATTATTATTAAATTTAATTCGTTTATTTATAAATTAAATTTTTATAAAAATTAATTATTATTACTTTAATTACGATTTCGTTACGATTTAATTAAATAAGTTTTTAAACGATTTTATTTAAAAATAATTAATAAATAAAATAATTAATAAATTTATTTTATTTTATTAATTAATAAAAACTTATTTTATTTTTATTAATAATTATAATTTTTATTGTTTTTTTTTAATTTTTATAATAACTTTATAATAATTAATTAAATATTTTTTTTTAATAAATATAATAATTATCGATTAATAATAATCGTTATTAAATAACGATAATTAATATTTTTTAATTTAATGCATTAATAATATTTTTATTATAACTTATTATAATAATTAATAATAAAATTAATATAATATAATATTATAATTATTATAACGTTACGTTATTATTATAATATAATTAAAAAAATTTATCGTTAATCGTAAATATTAATAATATTTAATTAAATTTATAAATCTTTAAAAATTTAATAAAAAGTTTTATTTAAAGTTATAAATAATTATCGATTTATAATAAACGATTTTTTATTATTATAACTTATACGTAATTTATACGTAAAAAGTTTATAACGTAATTATAATTATTTACGTATAAAAATTAATCGAAAATATATTACGTGCTTTAATATTATAACGTTATAATAATAATAAATATAAAAAAAAAGTTTTTTTTATAAAATAATAATTAATATAATTAATATAATTTTTAAAACGTTTTTAATTATTTAATTATTAAGTTTTATATAATTAATTTTTTTATTAATTTAATTATTATATTATAAAATTATTATATTAATTATATTAAATATTTATAATTAATTTATATATATATAATTAATTTTAAAAAAGTTTTATTTAAAATAAAAATTATATTAAATATATATATATATATATATATTAATTTTTTTTAATTAATTATAATTATAAATTATATATAAATTATTTAAAAAAAAACATATTTAATTTATAATAAAAGATAAATTAATATAAAATATTTATTAATAATTATATATTTTTAAAATATTTAAAAGTTATTTAATAACGTAATTTAATTTAATTTTAAATATTTTTAAAACATTTATAATATTTTTTTTATAAATTAAATTTTTATTTATTATTATTATTATTATAATTTAAAAAGATTTAATTATAAATTTTATATAATTATAATTATATATTTTAAATTATTAAAACTTTTTAATTTTTTTTATATAAAAAAATAATAAAAAGATTAATAAATTATTTTATAATTAAATTATTAATTTAAAATTTAAAATTTTCGTTTTAAATTATTTAATTAATAAATTTCTTTTAATATTTATTATTAATAATAATTTAAAAAAATTAAAATTTAATTTTAATTATTATTATTTAATAAAAACTTTTATTTTATATATAATTTTCGTTATTATTTAAAATTATATAATATTAATTATTTATATATATTATATATTATAAATATTAAAAATATAATTAAAATAATAAATTTATTAATAAAATTTTTATTAATATAAAAATTAAAAATTAAACTTTTTAAATTAAATATTATAAAAAAATTATTAAATAAATAATATAAAATAATTATAAAAATTATTTTAATTAAAAGTTATTTTATATTAAATTTAAATTATTAAATTACATTATTAATTACGTTATTAAATAACCGTTAAATATATTAAAAATATATATTTATTAAAAAAAACGCTTCGAATTAATTAATTTTTAACCGTAAATCCACTTAACTTTTTACATTTAGCTTTAATTAAGTGCATTTATTTCGAAAAAACTACATACAATTCATAATTGCAACTGATTGGGTATATCCTCTTTTCCTAACCCACACACTTAACCCTTTTCGACCTAGCTTTACAGACCTACAAACCTACAGACTTACTAGCCACCTTTCAGACCTACAAGCCACTTTTCGGACGTACAAGCCATTTACAGACCTACAGCCTTACAACCTACAACCTGCAGCCCTACAGCCTACAGACCTACAGCCCTACAGCCTACAGACCTACAGCTTACAGACCTACAGGGTAACCTACAGGGTAACCTATAGGGTAACCTACAGGGTAACCTACAGACCTTTAAACCTTCAGACCTACAGCTTACAGACCTAGATAACCTAGGTGGTGCTGCATTGACCACTTATCTAGCTTAGCTGCTAACCACTTAGCTTTTAACTTAAGTAATAACAACTTTAATTATTTACCTTTAAAATTAATTATATATAAATAAATAAAGTATAAGTTTTTAATATAATAAGCTTATAATATAATAATTAAATTTATAAATATAATAATTATAATTTAAAGCTTTTAAATTTAAATTTTATTTAATAAAATATAAAATTAAATAATTTATTTTATAAATTATTTAACTTTTAATTAAATAATTTAAATAATAATAAAACTTATAACTTATAAACTTATAAACTTATAATTTATAAACTTATAATTTATAAACTTATAAATTTATAAAATTTATATATATAAAAATAAAACGTTATAATTTAAAAGTAAATTATAATTAATAATATAAAATTTAATTATAAAATAATTATAAATTAATTTTAATAATTTAATTACTTTATATATAATAATTATAAATTCGAATTTTAATAAATAAAAGGTTTTTTAAAAGTTAAGTTAATTATATTAACTTTTACTTCGTAAAAAAAAATTTTCGCTCGAAAAAAAAAAAAACGATTTTTATAATTTATTTATAAACGAAAAATTATATCGTTTTTTTCGAATATAATAATTAAGAAAAATTTTATAAATATTATAAATATTATATAATAAAATTTATTTTATTAATTTATTTATTAATTTTTATTTTATTAATTTTTATTTTTTAATTAATATAATAAAAAATAATTAATTAATACGTAAAGATTTATATTATATTTATAATAAAAATAATATTTTTTTATTTTTTTAAAATATTTATTAAATTTTATTTAAATTAAAATTATAAATATAATATTAAATTAATTAATAATTTTATTTTAAATCGTTACGTTAAAAATAATAATATAACTTTTCGTTTATAAATAAATTTTAAAAATCGTTTTTAAACGAATTTTTTTTAATATAATAAAGTTTAATATAATTAATTTAATTTTTAAAAAATATTTTATTTATTAATATTTAAACTTAAATTTAAATATATATATATAATAATTAAATAAATAAAATAAATCGAAAATTATTTTATAAATAATAAATAAATTTATAAAATTAAATATAAATTTATAATATTAAATTTAAAATAATTAATATATAAATCGAAAAGAAATTATTTAATAAATTATAATTATAAAAAATATTTTTCGAAATAAATGTTTATAATTAAAAATTATTATAATATTAAATATTTTTTTAATATTTTTTTAAATTATTTATTTATATAATTATTTATATAAATTAATAATATAAATTCGTAATTTAAATTTAATATAAAATAATTATTAATTAAAATAATTTTAAAAATTATATTAATTAATTATATTAATAAATTAAAAAATAAATTTTAATAATTTAATATATTATTTTATAAATTTTATATAAAATTTTAATAATTAAATTAAATTAAAATTTAATTTATTTAAATTTATAATTATTAATAATTCTTTAATATATTATTATTAATTAAAAAATTTAATTTTTTAAAAATTAATTTATAATTTTTAAAATTTTAAATATAACGTTTTTAATAATATTATTTATTATTTATTATAAGCGTTATTTATTAAAATTTAATTTCTTTTTATTAATATATAAAATTATTACGTTTTTTTATTTAAATTTAAATAAATAATATTATTTATTATTAATAAAGAAATACTTTTAATTTAAATGTTATTATTTTTTATTATATAATATTAATTTATTTAAAATTATATAAAATTTTTAAAATTTTTAAAAAAAATTAAAAAAATTTAAAGTATTATTTTATATTTATATAAATTATAAAAAAATCGACTTAAAATATATAATATTTAAAATTTATTATTAATATTATTAATAATTTTATATATACTTAATAATGTTTATTTATATAAAACTTTATATATAAATTTAATTTTTTAATTTTTTAATTTTATTTTTAAAAATAAATTCATTTAAAATATTTATAAAAACTTTTATTATTATCTTTTTTAATTTTAATTAAAATAATTTTAATTAATAAATTTTATTTAAAACTTTTTATTTTTTAAAAATATTATATTTATTTTTAATAATATTAAGATAAATTTTTAAATTAATAAAGACTTTTTAATTTAAAATTTATTTAATCGTTAATATAAATTAATTAAAATTAATAAACTTTTTATTTAACTTATATATATTATGTTTAAAACGTTATTAATAATTAAATATATATATATATATATATTAATTATTATTTTTTAATAATTATAAAGTTATTTTTTAAAATATTATAAACGTATAATATTAAAAAACATTTTAAACGTTTAATTTATATTTAATTTAAAATTTTTTATTATTATTATTTTTTAAAAATAACGTTATTATTATTATTTTAAATTTAAAACGTTATTTTTTTATTTTTTTAAATATATTATAAAAATAATTTAATAATTAAAAATTATAATATATAATTTTAAAAAAATAAAAAGTTTTTTATTTATATATAATAAATTAAAATTTTATTTTAAAAAAAATAAAAAAGTTTTTTAAATAATATATTTTTATTTTAATTATAAAAAAGATTTAATTTATTTTTTATAATACTTTTTCATTAATAATATATTAAATTTCTTTTTAATAAAGTTAAAAATTAAAATAAATTAAAACGTAATATATATAAAATATTTTTTATATATTATATTTTATTATAAAAATATTAATTAATTTTAACGATTTTAATTAATTATAATAAAATTAAAAAAATTATTATTTAAAATAATTATAAATTTAATAATATTTAAATTATATTAAATAATTTTTTAATATATTTGTTTTTTAAAAATATATTTAAAAAAGATTTATTTTATTATAAATAATATATAAAATTAATTTAATATTTAATAAATATAAATTTATTTTAAAAATATTTTAATCGTTTTAATTAATTATTTATAATTAAAATAATAAAATTAAAATTATTTTTAAAATATAAGATTTTTATTAATTAAAAAAATATCGTTTTTAATAATTTATAAATTTAAACATTAAAAAATTATTAATATTTTTAATTTAAATTTTTATTATATATTTATAATAATTAATATTAATATTAATAATTTCTTTTTATATATATATTAAACGTTATTAAATAATCGTTACGATAATATATTATATTTTATAATAAATAATTATATTAATAATATAATATTTTAAAAAAGGTTTTAAAAATAAATTAAAATATATAATATATAATATATTTTATTTAATTTTTATTTAATTTTTAATAACTTTTATTTAATAATTTTTATTTTTTTTTAAATATAAAATTTATTTTTATATTAATATTAAATTTAATATTTATTAATAAATAATATCGTTTATAAAAATTATTATAATTATAAAAACTTTAAATTTAATTTATTATTAATTTTAAAAAAACCTTTTTAATTTTAATTAATTAATTAAATAAAAAACTTTATTATTATTATAATAATTTAAAATAACATTAAATTTTTTTATTTAAATACTTTTTTATATTATTTAATTAATTACTTTTTAAATTTTTATTATATATATAATATTATTTTATTATTTATTATTTTAATTAAAAATTATATTATATTAAATTTAAATTACGAAATTACGTTATTAATTACGTTATGAATTATATAATTAATTACGTAATTAAATAATTATTAAAGATATTAAAAATATATATTTATTATAATTATAACTTTAAATTAATTAATTTCGAATTATAAATTTTTTTAATCTTTTTTATTTAATTTTTATTAAATATATTTATTTCGAAAAAGATATATATAATTTATAATTATAATTAATTAAATTTATTTTTTTCGATTTATATATTTAATTTTTTTAATTTTAATTTTATAAATTTATAAATTTATAAATTTATAAACTTATAAACTTATAATTTATTAATTATTTTTTAATTTTATAAATTATTTATATATTTATAATTTTATAATTTTTAAAATTTATAAAATAATTTATAAAATAATTTTTAATGTTTTAAATTTATAATTTATAAATTTAAATAATTTAATTATTAATAATTTAAATAATAATAAAACTTATAAGTTATAAATTTATAAATTTATAAAATTTAAATATATATATAAAATATTATAATTTAAAAATAAATTATAATTATAATATAAAAGTTAATTATATAATAATTTTTTATTAATTTTAATAATTTTATTATTTTATACGTATAATAATTTTTAAATTTTAATTTTAATAAATAAAAAGTTTTTTAAAAATTAATTAATTATATTAACTTTTATTACGTAATAAAACCTCTTTATTTAAAAAAAACTTTAATTTTCGTAATATATTTATAAATAAAAAATTATATCGTGTTTTTTTAAATGTAATATTTTAAAAAAAAATTTAAATTAATAAAAATTTAAAAATTAAATAAATTAAATAAATTAATAATTTTTTTAATGTTTTAATATTTATTAAATGATTTATATATTTTATATTTTTTTTATATATAAAATCGTAATTATTATAATTTTAAAAAATTAAATTAAATTATTATTATTATTTAATTTTTTATTATTTTAAAAATTATTAATAAATAAAATATTAATATTATAATATAAATAATAATTATTACGAAAAACGAAAAATAAATACTTAAAATTATAAATTATATATAAATAAATTATTTCGTAATTATTTATATTTAAATATTTATATATTTATATTATTAAAATATAATTATAAATATATAAAATTAATATATAAAACATTATATTTTAAAAATTAATTAAAATTATTTAATTTATTAAAATTATTATTTTAAACTTTTTAAAAAAAAATTATATTATAATTAAAATTTTAATTAAATTTTTTCTTTTTTTAATAATAATAAAAAATAAAATTATTTTTAATATAATTTTATTTTTAAAAGTTTTATTTTTTAATAAAAATTTAATATTTAATAATAGATATAATTTTTTTTTATTAAATTAAAATTTAATAAATTATTTTATTAAATTTTATTAATTAAAAATTAAATTCTTTTAAAACATTTAAATTTTTTAAATTTTTAATAAATTGTTTAAATTAATAATTAAAAATTTAATAGTTTTTTTAAAAAAAAGTATCGAATTTTTTAATAATTATTTTATTAATTTATTATTTTTAAAATTTAAATTTAAATTTTTTTTATATAATAAATACTTAACGATAATAATATAATTTCGATTATTTTTTAATAAAGAAAATATTACGTAATTAATAAATTTTTTATTAATTATTAATTTACAATATATTATTATTAAATTTAATTTTTATAACGATTAATTATTATTTTTTTACGATTTAATTAAATAAATGTTTAAATGATTTTATTTAAAATAATTAATAAATAAAATAATTAATAAATTTATTTTATTTATTTAATTAATAAATATTTATTTTATTTTTATTAATAATTATAATTTTTATTATTTTTTTAAATTTTATAATAATTTTTTAATATTTAATTAAATAAAAGCTTTTAATTATTATTAAATAAAAATAATTAATATTTTTCGATTTAATATATTAATAATATTTTCGTTATAATTTATTATAATTATTAATAATAAAATTAATTAATATAACGTAATATTATAATAAAATATAATTTATATAATATTATTATGTTATTATTATAATATAATTAAAAAAGTTTATTATTAATATAAATATTAATAATATTTATTTAAATTTATAAATAATTATTAATTTATAATAAACGGATTTTTTATTATAATTTATATATAATTTATATATAAAAAATAATTAAAAATATATTATATATATTAATATTTAATAATTTTAATTTATTAAAAAAAATTAATTTTTTAAATATTTTATTTTATTTAAAATAAAATTTAAATTTTTTTTAAATCTTTTTAAAATTTATTATATTATTAAATAATTTAAGTTATTAAAATTAAAATTAAAACTTTTTATTTAAATATAATTTAAAATAATATAAAACTTTTCATTTTAATTTTTAATTATTATTTAAAAATATATAAAATAATTATAAATAAATTTATTTTTAAATAATTTATTTAAAATTAATTTTTAAAATTATAAATATAAATATAATTAATTAAATTTAAATTTTAAAAACTTTAAAAATTAAAATATTAATATTTTTTATTTATAATAAAATTATGAAATTATTTAATAAATTAATTCTTTTTAAATTTAAATAATTATATTATTTTAAAATTAAATAATAATAATATAAAAAAAGATTTATAAATTTTTAAAATTATTTAAAAAATTTAATTTAATTAATTAATAAAAAACATTTATAATTTTATTATTATTAATCTTTTTATTTATAACGATTTTATATAATAAAATAAATATAAATATAAATTTATTAAATTTTATAATTTAAATAAATAATTAATTTCGTTTTTTATTATAATTATAATTTAAAAACTTAAAGAAATTATTTTAAATTAAAAATATTATTATATAAAAAGATTTATTTTTTAAATATAATATATTAATAATAAATATATAATTAATTATAATTAATTTATAATAATATTATTTATAAAAATTATAAAAATTATATTTATTAAAAAATATTTTATAAAAAAATTTAATATTTTAATATAAATTAAAATTTTAAATATATTATTTAATTTATTAATTTATTATATTAATTTAATATTTTTATATAATTTTTAATTAATAAAATAAATTTAAATTATTTTTAAAAAATTATTTAATTTAATAATTAAAATTTTAATTATATATATTTTTAATAAAAATATTTTTATTTTTTAAATTTTTTTAAATTAATTAATTATTTTTTAAATTTAAATTTAATATTTTTTTATAATAAATATTTTATAATAATAATAAAATTTAAATTATTTTTTAATAAAAAATATTATATAATTAATTAAAAATTTATTAATTATTAACTTATAATATATTATTATTAAATTAAATTAAATTTTTATTATAATTAATTAATAAAATAATTAATAAAAAATATTTATTTAAATTTTATAATAATTAATTAAATATTATTTTTAAAAAAATATAATAATAATTAATATTTTTAATATAATTTATTAAAAAGATTAATAAAAAATTAATATAATATAATATTATAATTAATATAATATAATATAATAATTAAATATTTATTTTATAATATTAAAAAATTATTATAATTTAAAAAATTATTAATAATATAAATATTAATAATATTTAATTAAATTTAATAAAGTTTTTTTATTATAATTATTAATAATTATTAATTTATAATAAATAATTTTTAATATTATTATTTTTATATAATTTATATATAATAAATTCGTAATTATTATATAATTATAATTATTTATATATTAAAATTAATTAAAAATATATTATTTATTTTAATATTATAACGTTATAATAATAATAAATAAATAAATAAATATTTAAATTTATTATTATTAATTAAATTTAATAATTTCGTTAATTTTTAATTATATAATATATTATTTTTTTATAATTAAATATTTTTAATTTTAAAAAACTTTAAATTTAAAAATTTTTAAAAAATTTAATTTAATTTAAATTTTATATTATCTTAATCGAAGGTTATTTTGTACTAAGTTCAAACCATGAAATTACGTTATTAATTACGTTATTAATTATGTAATTAATTACGTAATTAAATAGCCATTAAATATATGGAAAATACATATTTACTGTTACAACAGCTTCTGATTGGGTGCATCCATTTCGAAAAACATACATACAGCCCATAATCGCAGCTGATTGGGTGCATCCTTTTTTTAGGTCCACATACCTAACCCTTTTGGACCTAGCTTTACAGACCTACAGACCTACAGACCTACAGACCTACAGACCTACAGACCTACTAGCCACCTTTCGGACCTACTAGCCACCTTTCGGACCTACAAGCCACTTACAGACCTATAGCCTTATAACCTACAACCTGCAGCCTTACAGCCTACAGCCTACAGACTTACAGCCTATAGACCTACAGGGTAACCTACAGACCTTTAGACCTTCAGACTTACAGCTTACAGACCTAGATAACCTAGGTGGTGCTGCACTGATTACCTACCTAGCTGTTGACCACCTAGCTTTTGACTTAGGTGGTGGCAGCTTTAACTACCTACCTTTAGAATTAGCTATATGTAGATGGATAAAGTGTAGGTTTTTTAATGTAATGAGCCTGTAGTGTAGTGGCTAAATCTGAAGATATAGTAATTGTAATCCGAAGAAGCCCTTGGGTTCGAATCCCGCTTAGTAAGGTATAAAATTAAATAACTTGCTTTGTAGACCACTTAGCTTCTGAGTAAGTGGTCTAGGTGGTGGCAGGACCTACAGCTTATAGACCTACAGACCTACAGCTTATAGACCTACAGACCTATAGCCCTACAAAACCTATATATGTAGAAATAAAGCGTTACAATTTAGGGGTAGGTTGTAATTCGTGGTGCAGGACTTAGCCACAAAATGACCTCCGGTCAGTTCTGACAGCTTGACTGCCCTATACGTACAGCAGCCTTTGGGTTCGAATCCCAGTAAGTCAAAGGTTTTTTAAAGGTCAAGCTGGCTATAGGTATTAGCTTTTGTTGCGCAATAAAATTTTTCCGCCCGAAGAGAGAAAAAAAAAAGGTCCCCGTAGTTTGCTTACAGACGGAAGGCCGTACCTTTTTTTTTTCGAACGTAACGATTAGGAAAAATTTTATTATATTATTATTATATAAAAAGTTCTTTAATATAATAATAATTATTTATTTTATTTTAATTAAATTTAATATTTATTTAAAAAAAATTAAAAAAATATATATATTATATTATTTATTATATATTAAATCTTTAAATAATATATTATTTAATATTTTATAAATATTAATAAATATAATATTTAAAAATTTAAAAATTATTTTATTAATAATATTTTTATAATAAATAAATTAACGAATATTTTTAAAATAAATATTAATTATAAATTATTTAAAAAAAATATTTATAAATTATTATTTATATTTAAAAATTTAAAAAATATTAATTAAATATTTATTTTTTAATATATATATATTTATAATTTATATTTTTATATATTTTATTTTTATTATTATTTATTTTTATAAATAATTTAAAAAAAATTATATTTATATTTAAATAAATATAAATTTTAATATAATATTAATATAATATATAAAAATTTTTTATTATATAAATATATTATATTAATATTATTATATAAACTTTTTATTATTATATATTATTAAAAAGATTTATTTTATTTAATATTATAAATATTTATTTTATAATATTTAAAAAAAAAAATATATTTAAAATATAAAATATTTTTAATATTAAATTTTAAAAAATTAAATAAAATTTTATTTTTAATTAATATATATATATATATAAAATTATAATTATATATAAAAATAAAATAAAATTAATTTATTAATAAAGATTTTATTAATTATATAATATTTTTTATTAAAAGATAATTAAAGTAATTTTGTTATTATTAAATATTTATTACGAAAAAAGAAATTTTAAATTTAAATTTTAAAAATAATAAATTATTAAAATAATTATTAAAAAATTCAAATTATTATTTTTCAAATAAAAATAATTAATTTTTTAATTAATAAATTAAATAATTTTAAATAAATATTTATTATTATTATAATATAATATTTTAAATATTTAATAAATAATAAATATAAATTATATTTTTTATATTTTTAATAAATATTATATAATTATTTTTATATATATTATATATATATTATAATTATTAAATATTAATATTATTAATATTTTAATTAAAATTTTTAAATAAATTATTTTTATTATATTATTAAAAACTTTTAAAAATAATTTTAATTAATAATTTTAATATATAAATAAAATATATAAATAAAATATAATTTTAATATTATTTTATTTAATTATAATATTTAATAATATTTTCGTTTTAAAAAAATCATTTTTAAAAAAGTTATAATAAATTTATATTAAAACTTTTTTTATTATTATAATAAAAAAATAAAATTTTATATTTATAAATAAATTTAAAAAAAAAAGTTTTAAATAAAAAACTTTATTTTATAAATTAATAATATATATTAATTTAAAAATTATATTATATATATATAAATAATAATATTTATAATAAAATATAATTTTAATTTTAAATTTTAATTTAATTAAAATAAAATAATTTAATTTTATATAAAAAAATTTAAAAATAAAAATATAATTATATTTTTTATTTTATACGAAATTTAATTTTTAATTTTTATTAAAATAAATTGAATTATAATTTTATATTAAATTATATTATTATTATATAATAAATTCGATTATATTTTAATATTAATAAATAAAATATTTTAATAATAATTTATAA
Organism: Eutypa lata; assembly: GCA_022661535.1. Classification (NCBI taxonomy): domain Eukaryota; kingdom Fungi; phylum Ascomycota; class Sordariomycetes; order Xylariales; family Diatrypaceae; genus Eutypa; species Eutypa lata. The sequence goes on along the minus strand of JAKULF010000004.1, from coordinate 3,789,141 downwards.
TAATAATAAAAAATTAAATATTAAAAATATTTTAAAAATATTATTTATAATATTTAAAATTTAAAGATTATTATAAAAAGAAATTCTTTTTTTATAATTAAATTAAAATTTACGGTTTTAAAATACGTAATAAAATATTATGTTTTTATATTAATAATTATTTTTTATCTTTAAATAATTAATTAAAAAATAAACTTTTTTATATAATTTATCTTTATAAATTAATAATAATCTTTAATTTATTTAATATTATAATTATATTTTATTATATTATATTTTTTTTTTAATTTATTTTTTAAAAATATTATAAAAAATTTTAAAAAAATTTCCAATATTTTTATTATAATAATTTTAAACGTATTATTTTATTATTTAACGATTTACGAATTTAAAATAATAATAATTATATTTATTAATTATATTTTTTATTTCGTTTTTTTATTTATTTATTACGCTTTTTTAATTTCGCGTTTTTGCGATTTATTTAATAATATTAATTAAATTTTATTTTCCTTTATATATTAATTTATATTTTTATAATTATTTATTAATATATCTTTATTTTATTATTTATTTAATTAACGAAATTTAATATTTAAACTTTAATTATTTCGAATTTATTTTTTATAAATTTAAATAATTATAATTATATTTTTATTTTCTTTATACGTTTAAAAAAATTTTTATATTTTTTTACGATAACTTTATTATTTATTTTAATCGTTTTTTTTTTTTTTTTACGATATATTTTTTTATATTAAAAAATATTTTAATTAAACGTATGTTTGTAATTATATTTAATTTTTTAATTAATTACTTTAATTTAATTAAAATATAAACTTTAAATTAAAAATTTATTACGAAATTCTTTTATTTATTATTATTTTATAATTAATTTATATTAACTTTTATTATACGTATTATTATAATTCTTTAAAATATATTTTTTAAATCGTATTTATTTAATTTAATTATAAAAATTAAAAACTTTTAATAAGTTTTTTCGTTTATATATAAGTTTATTATGCTTTTATTATTACGTAATAATTTATATCGTTTTTTATCAAAATCGATTTATTAATTATTTAATTTATAATTTGAATTTTAATTTTTATGAATATTTTTTAAAAATTAAATTTTATTAAATAATTTAATTAATTTATTATAATATATTTATTTTTTAAAAAAGATTTAATTTATTAATAAATAAATAACTTTATATTAATTTATAAAAATATTATTAAAAAATTTATATATCGAAATATTTAAAAAAAAAATTTTTTAAATAATTTAAAATTATTTTTAAATTAATATTTTTATTGTTTTTATTAATAAATTTATTATATCGGTTTAATTATAATTATTTAAAAATTAATTGTTATTTTTAATTTTTTTTAATTAATTATTATTTTTATTATTTTTATAATTTATAATTTTATTTATTTTAAATCGTTAAAAGATTAATAAAATAATAAAATTTAATATTAATAAATAAAATCAATAAAAAAATAACGATATTAATAATTTATATAAATTATTAAGTTTTGTTAAAATAATATTTATCGTTTTTAAAAAAAAATAATAATGTTAATTTATTATTTAAAAATAACGATTAAATTAAATTAAATTTTTATATTTTTATATTAATTTATCGTTAAAATTTAACGATTATATTATAATCGAAATAAATATTTATTAATATAATATTAATTTATTTATAAACTTAATTAAAAAATACGTTATTAATATTATTTATAAAATTATTATTATATACGATTTTCTTTAATTATTACAAAACGACGTTTAATTTTCATAAATTTTAAAAATTAATTTTATTATAAAACTTATAATTTTAAAAAATTTAAATTTATTTATAACGAAAATTATAAAATAATTTAAAATTAATAAAAATAATATTTTTTGTTTTTTATTTAATAATTAATATATATTAAATTACGTTTATATTAAAATTTTTATTTATATATAAATAATTAAATATATTTATTATTATTAAATAATTAATTTAATTTTAATTTTATAATAAATATTATATATATATAATTTTATTTATTCGTAATTATATTAATTTATTTTAAAAATAAAAATAAATATACGTTTATATAATTATTTTTAATATATTTAAAATAGAATTTAATTTTATTATAATATTATTTTAATTTAATTTAAATTTTATTTTATTTTTAATTTTAAAAAAAATAATATTAATTTATTAACGTTTAATTTTTAAATAAATAATTAAATATAAACATAAATCGTTTATAATTATTTATATTAAAATTTTATTAAAAATAAAAAACTAGTTTTTTTACGATTAATTTTATTTAAAATATTTACGTAAATTTTTAAAATTAAAATAATTACCGTTAAAATAATAATTATCATTAAAATAATAATCGTTTAAATAATATATATCGTTAAAATAATTTTCGTAATAATTGCAAATATTATAATTATTATAACGGTTTTCGTAAACGTTAAAATTTAATACGTAATCGTAATTAATTTTAAAATCGTTATCGAAATAATTTTAATAAAAAACGTTTTTTTTATAAAAACGCTGTTATTATTAAAATTAATAAATTCGTTTAAATTAAAACGTATAAATTTAAAAGTTATATTTATAAATTAAATAATTTATAATAAAAAATAATTTAAAACATAAAATTATAAAAAGTTAATTAATTTAAAATAATTATTTTTATTAAAACATTTTAATAAAAAAATGTTTATTATAATAATAAATTCGTAAATAATAAAAATATTTTATTTATATTTTTTTAAATAAAATTTCGTTATTAACGTTTAAAACGTTACGAATTAAAAAAACATATTAAAAATATAATTAAATTTCTTTATTTTATAATATTTATATAAAATACATATATTTTAATTTTTATATTAATATATTATATTTAATTAAATCGTTTTTAATAAATATTTAAAATAATAATATATTTACGTTAAAAATATATATAAAAAATTTCGGTATTTAAAAAAAAACGCTTTTTTACGATTATTAATAAATTAATTTTCGAAAATAAAATTTTTTATATCGCGTAAACTATAATAATAAATTTTAAAATATAATTAAATTAATTATTTAAATTAAAATATATTAATATCGATTTTTTTAATAAAATAATAAATAAAAATTAATTATATTAATTTTTTTTTAAACGTAACGAATTAAAATAATATTAATTACGATTATAAATATTAATAGTTTTATTTATTTATTTAAAAAAATACGTTAAAATATAAATATTTTAATATAAATTAAAAATAAAAAAGTTAAATTATTTTTATTTATAAAAATTTAAATTTACGATAAATTAAAATTAAAATTATTATTAAAAAATTATATAATTAAATATATATAAAATATTTATTATTTATTTATTAAACGAATAAAATTAATATTTTATAAAAAAGTATTTTTTTTTAATGTTTTTTATAAATTTATTTATATTTAATATTATATAACATTTAAAATTAATACGATTATATTATTATAAATAATAATAATTATTTTTATTAAATATTTCAAATTTAAGAAATTTAACAAATATAAAAATAAAAAAATATATATATTTATATTTAAATATTTAAATATTTTATATTTTATAATAAACATTAAAACTTTAAAAATAATATTAATAACAAATTATTTAAATATATTTCTATAAATTTAACGAAATTATAAATTTAATTAAATCGTAAATATAAACGATAACGAAAATATATTAATTAATTAAATATATATATTTATAATTTAATTTATCGTTTAATAAATAATTTAAATAATATCGAAAGGTTTTAATAAAACTTTAAAAAATTATAATAATAAATAACTTTATTTATATTTTATTTATAAATAAAACGATCTTAAATAATATTTAAAAAATAATTAACGAATTATTTTTTAAGTTTTTAAATAATTTTATTAAATTTAAGTATAAGTTTAATAATATATTTAATTTTATAAAACCTTTAAATTATTCGAAAATTATAATAAAAAACGATATTATTATATTTATAATTAATTTTTTAATAAAGAAAATTAAAATCGTTTTGGAAAAATATAACGTATAAAAAAATAAAAAAATAATTTTTATAATCGAAAACGAAAAAATATATATTAATTTAATTAACGATTAATAAAATTAAAATTTTCGAATTTAAACTTATCGTTTAAAAAATTATAAACGATATATAAAAAAACCGTATTATAATAAATTTTAAAGTTTTAAATAACATTATAATATTCAACATATATTTTATATTATTATAAAAAGATATTTTTGTTTTTATTTAAAAAAGAATAATATATTACGGTTTTAAACGTAATAATTTTTTTATTAATTCTTTTATGTTAAAGATATAAAAATTATATAATAATTATATCGCTTAAAAAATTAAAAATATTTAACGTAATATTAATAAGCTTTCGAAATCATTTAATTTTTACTTAACGTTTTATAAACGTTTGTATCGAATATATATAAACGATATTACGATCGTTAATTATTTTTTTTAAAAACATTTAATTTATTTTAAAATTATTTTTAATTTTTTCGACAATATTAAATTATTTTTTAATTTTCAAAAACTATTTATTAATTATAATTTTATTAAGTTTTTTAAATTAAAAATTAATAAATTCGATATAATTATAAATATTAAATAAATTAAAATAATTCGTAAAATTAAAATATTAAAAACGTTACGAAATTTCGAAATATATATCGATATAATTATATAATTACGAAAGTATTTTTTTTAATATTAATAAAAAATTTAATTTTTATAAAAGTAAAAAATAAATATATTAATAAACGATTAAAAAAAAAATAAATTATTTATAAATAATGTTATTTAAAAAAAATAAACATTTTTTTAAAAATTCGAATTTATCGTTATAAAAAAAAGTTTTTAATTTTTATAAAACGTATTTATTAACGATAATTATTTAATACATTAAAATTTATATCGAAAGATATTTTTTAAATTAAATGTTAATTAATAACGTAATATCGAAATTTTAATTTTTTATTTAAAAAAAATATAAAAACACGAATTTATATTTTTAAATAATATTAAAATTATTTTATATTTTAATAAAATATTTATAAAATTTAAATAAAAATAAAAAATAATTAAATTAAAAATTATTAATTTAATTTAAATTTATCGATAATTACGATTATAAATATAATTTTATATCGAAAATATTATTATTTTTATAAATTATAAAATTATTAAAAATATCGTAAATTTAAAAAATTTATACTTTATTAAAAAAATTAAAAGAAATTTACGTTTTACGACAACTTTAATTTATTTAAAATAACTTCGTTTCGATATACGTTATATATTAAATAAAATAAATTTTATTTTAAACGTATTATTTTATTTATTTATTTTTTATTTTTTTAAAAATAAATTAAAATAAAAAACGAATTTAAAAATATTTTAAACGATATTATTAATAAATTTAATTATTTTATAATAAAAATTAAAATAAACTTTTTTTATAATAAAAAATAATTATAAATTATAAAAAAAAACGTTAAATTTATAAAAATAATTAAATAATTTAAAACGATATAAAATAAAAATATATAACGTTTATAAAAAAAATTTATATAAAAATATAATAAAATTAAAATTAATTTAAATTATTTAAAATCGTTAATTTTATTTAAAATTAAAAAATTATGATTTTTATTTAATAATAATTTTTTTTATAATATTTTAAAAAATAATTATAAATAATTAATTATTTTAAATAATTATTATAAAAATGTTTTTTATATATTTTATAATAACAAATATTATTTTAATTTTACGAAAATATTATAAAATATAAATAATTTATATATTTAAAAGTTTATTTAAAAACAATTAAAATATATTAAAAATTATTTAAATTATTTTTAAAACCGTATTAATTAAAATTAAATATTAAAATTTTTAAAATTTATTTAATTTACATTAATTTTATTTTATACGATAAATTAAAATTTTATTATTAATTATTTTTTAATATATATTAAAATATAAATTTTATAATTATTTATTTATTATTATATATAAATTTTTTAAACGATATATTTTAATTTTCGAAAATACAAAATATATAATTTAAAAATAAACGAATATTACGTTACGAATTTTATAATTATTCAATTAAAAATTATTTAAATAAGTAATTTTATATAAAAATCTTAAATTTATTTCGACATTTTAATAATTTATTTTTATACGTTTTAATTTTAAGCTGTATTTTATAACGATTTATTATATAAAAAAACGAATAAATAAAACAAAAAACTAAAATATAAAAATAATAATACGTTATTATATATTTACGTTTAAATAACTTTAAATAAATATACTATTAATATTTTAATATAATATAAATAATTTTTAAAATTAAATCATTATTATTTATTTTTATTTTAAAAATCTTATATACGTTTATAAATTAAAATATAATATACGTTATAAATTAATAAAATTTAATATTAAAAACGAAATTTATTTAAAAATATATAAAAAATATATCTTTTTAAAAGATTTATGGAAAAATAATTATAATAACGAATAAATCCTTTAATCGTAATTAAAAAGTTAAAAAATTTAATTTATAAATTAAATTTTCCTCGTTATTAAAAAATATATAAAATTATATTAATAATATATTTAATTAAAAAATTCGAAAAATAAAATTTAAAAAAAAAAAAGATCGAAACCGAAATAAATATTAATAAAAGATAATAACGAAAAATAAACGTTTTACGAAATCAAAAAGTTATATAAAACACACATTAATTAATAAAAAATATTAACATTAAAATATATAATAAAATAAAAAAATAAACGATATAATAAAATTAATAATATTTAAAATAAATTTTAATATAAAACGTTATAAAATTAATATACGATTTTAATAAAAAACATAAATTAATTTTAAATTAATTTAAATTAATATAAAATAATTTTATATTATTAAATATTATTATTAATACGATAATAAATAATTAAAAATTAATAAATATTATATTAAAAATTAATATAAAAATCGAATTACTTTTAAAATTTTCGTAATAACGATAATTTATATATATAAAAATATAAATTTTTATTAAAATTAATACGAAAAATATATATAACTTTATATATTTTATATATAAAACTTTAATTTGTATAAAAAGAAATTTAATTAATAATTTATATAATATTTTTATTAATATTAAAAATATTATTATTTATTTTTAATTTTTTTAATTTTTTTTAATTTTTTATTTATATTTTAATAAAATTAAACGAATTTTTATTTTTTTAAATTACTAAACTTATATTTATTTTTATTCTTTTTTTATTTAACGATTAATTTTAAACTTTATTATTTTAATCGTTAATTATTGTTAATTATTCGTTATTTATTATAACGATTAAAACTAACGTAAAATAAAAAACTTATATTATTATCGAATATTTTTATTTTATTTCGAATAAATTAATTTCGTATAAATAATATAAACTTTATTAATATAACTTTAAAAATCGTTAAATTATAATTAATATACTTTAATTTATTTTAATTTTAAAAACTAAATAAATAAATAATAAATATAAAAAGTTATTTTTAAAGAATAAAGCTTTAATTAATAAAATAAATATATTTAAAAAATATTAATAAATTGTTTTTTTTAATATATACTTTTATAAAAAAATAAATTTATAAAATATCGTAAAAATATTTATTAAAATAATATTTAAAAAATAACTTTTAAATTTTAACTTTTAATTAAATATAATAATAAATATAACGAAAATTCGTAATGAAAACTTTAAATATAAATAAAACGTATTTTATAAATTATAAAACTTTTTATTTATACACGTTATTTTTAAAATAATATAAATTTACGATAATTTAAATAAAAACTTTAAATATTAATTATAAAAGCTTTTTTAACGATTATATTAAGTCGATATAAAATCATTTATTAATTAATATAATCGACGTATAATTTTTAATTATTAAAAATTATATTACATTTAATATAATATCTTTTATAAAATAATAATAACGTTATACGTTTTTCATAAGTTTAAAAATAAAATTAATAAAAAGATTTAAAATTTTTAATTAAAAAACGAAAACAAGTTTATTATTTTTAAGATATAATAAAGATATAATAATATTACGAATAACTTAAAAAACAATTTATAAAATAAAAACAAAATAAAGTTTTAAATCGTAAACTTTTTATTTAATATATTAATATTAAATTAAATAATTAATAAAATAAATATAAATATTTAAATTTTAATTAAAGTTATAAATAAAAAAATAACTTTTATTTATAAATAATTAATAACGTATTCGAAAATTAATAAATTAATTATAATTTTAAATAACGTATTAATTTTTAAAATTCGTTAAATTCTTTAAAATTTATTATCGAAACTTATAAAATATAACGTTATTAAAAAATAATAATTAATAAAATACATTAAAAATAAAAATATCGAAAAACCCATTAACGATATATTAAAGAAATATAAAGATAATATAATTACGTAATACGAAAACATTTATTAAATTTTTTTAATAAATATAAAAGATTTAATTATCGTTAAAATTAATATTAATTAATTAAGAAACGAATCTTTTCGCTTTAAAATATAATAAATTATACCGGTATAATTTAAATAATATTCGATATTCGTTTTGCTTTAATTTTCACTTTATTAAATTTAATATAATTAATTTTATAAATATAAAAAAGAACTTTTTTTTACTTAAATCGAAATTATCGAAAATATTTTCGAATTAATAGCCGGTTTAATTACTTATTGAATTTTTTATTTAATTATTCGTTTAATTATTCGTTTAATCTTTTATTTAAATTTAATTATAAATTATTTTATTTTTCGATAATTCGTTTTTAAATTTTAATTGTAATAATAACGTAAACTTTATTTTTGCGATATTAAAATTATTTTCGTTAAAAAGATAAAAAACGACGGTAATAATTAAAAAAGCTTAAATTAAAAAAAAATAAAGTTAAAAAGATATTCGAAATTATAAAAAAATAAAAAATGTTATTATTTTAAATACGTTTCGTATTAAGATAAAATAAAGTTAATAATTAACGTTATAATTATAATAATTATTTAATAAATTTAAATTATTAATATTTTTTTTTCGTTTTTTTTTAATTAAAGATATTTAAATAATATAATTATAATTTATATATATAAACGGTTAAAACAAGTCGTTTTAATTTATATCGAAAATAATATTTATTATAAAAAAAGTTTTTTTTTATAATTAAATTAAAACTTATAATCTTAAAATACGTAATAAAATATTACGTTTTTATATTAATAATTATTTTTTATTTTTAAATAATTAATTAAGAAATTAATTTCTTTATATAGTTTATTTTTATAAAGATTAATATATAATTTAAATTTATAATTAAGTTAATATAAAAATTTTTAAATAATAATATATACTTTATTTTTTAAAATTTATTTAAAATTAAAATTTATTTATATATTTTAATATAATAATAATTTCGGTTTTTTAAATTAATAATTAAAAGATTTATACAAAAATAAATATAAATTTATTTATTTCGTAATATTTTAAAATTATAATATTAAATATAAAAAATATATTATTTAAAATAAAATAAAATTTAATTTTTATTTTATTAAAATTTTAAATATAAAATTTATTTAAATATTTAATATAAAATAAATAAATAAATAATTTATTTATTTTTTCGTTTAAATATATAAATATTTTTTTATAATATTAATTTTATAATAAATTAAGTTATATATTAAATCTTTTTTAAATTTTTATATTTTTTATAATTTAAATAATTATATTTTATAAATTTTTATTATAATATTTATAAATAATAATTTAAAATTTTATCGATAATTATTTTATTAAAAAGTTATTATAAGTTAATTAATATTAAAATAACGAGATTAAATAAACGAAAAAATTATATTTTTTTTAAATAATATTATAAAAAAAGTTAATAAATAAATAAGTTTAATAAATAATATAAAAATATATAAAGTATAAATTTTAATAATTTCAATGTAAATAATTTTAATTATAATATTTATAAAATTCGGGTTTTTAAACTTTTAAAAACGAATAGAAATTTATATAAATTCGGGAAAAGAATTTTTAAAATTAAAAGAAATATTATTTTAAAAGTTTTAATAATTAAAAACTTTAACGTAATATTTTAAGTTTTGCCTTAAAAACATTAATTACGAAAAAAATATAAAATTATTTAAATTCGTTAAAGTTAAATTTATAAAAGTTATTATAAAGATTTATAAATAATATTTTTAATAATTAATTATAAATATAATTTTAAAAATTAAAAAATTAAAATTTTACAATTTATTTTTTTAATAATTAATATAATACGTTAACGAACTATTTTAAAAAAGATTATAACTTTAAATATAATAAAAAAAATATTATTTTTTTTATATAATTTTAAAAATATATTAAAAAAATAAAGTTAATTGATATAAAATTAAATAAAATTATTAATATTACGATATTTATAAATGTTATAAAAAATAAGGTTATTTATTAATATAAAATTATAAATTTATATTACGAATAATTAATTATTTTATTTATAAGTTTATTAAAAATTTAAATATTAAAATTTAAAATTTAATTAAAAATATTAATAAATTAAATAAAAATATAAAATTAAATATTTAAAAACCGATTTAATGAACTTTTTATAAACGATAAAAAAAAGCTTTTTTATTTTAATTATAATAAATATAAATATATATTTCGATATTACGAAAATAAAAAATAAAAAAACTATAATAATAAAAATAAAAATAAAAATAAAAATAAAAATAAAAATATTAATAAAAATAATAATTATAATAATTACGATTATTTAATTAAATTTAATAATTTAATAATTTTAATTAAAATTAAAAATATATATAAAAGTTTTATTTTTTTAATTATTGTTTTTATAAAACAAAATGTATTAAAAAAATTATTTAAATAATATAATAAATTAATTTTAAATATTATAAATTAATAAATTAAATTAAAAAACGTTATAATTTTAATTTTTATTAAATAGAAAAGCATTAAAAACGAAAGAAATATTAAAAGAATCGTATGAAAAAGTATTTTGAACGTTAGAATTATTATAAAATAATGATTTAAATATTAACATTACGAAGAACTTTAACGATTTAATTAAAGAAAATTAAAAAGATTAAAAAGAATTATTTTATTATTAATATTAAAATAATTTTTATTTATATTTTAATTATTAATACCGTTAAATAATAATTAATTAAATTTAATAAATTTCGTTTAAATTTAATAATATCGTATATTTTAATTATTAAAAAAATTTCGTTTAAAATATTTTTTAACAAAATATAATATTAAAAAAAAACGGTTATTTAAATTATAATATTTTAAAATTATCGAATAAAAAAGTTTTTATAATAATTAATATAAAAAAATAAAAAGTTTTATTATAAATTATTAATATATTTAAATTTAAAATTAATAATAATAAATAAAAATTTATATTAAAAAATAATAACGATAAGTTAATTATTTTTTAATATATAATATTTAAATTTAATAATAATAAAAAGGTTATAATAAATAAAAAAATTATTAAAAAGATTATTTTATAATATTATTAATTTTATTATTTTAATATTAAAGATTTAATTTAAATTATTAAATAATTTTATAATATAAATTTTAAATTAAAAAATATTAAAATTTTATTTTATATAATTTATAGAAAATTAATTTATATAAATAAAATTATATAATATAATATACATATAAGATAATTTATTATATTATATAATAATTTATATTATAATTTAATAATTAAAAATTATAATTAATATTATAATATAAAATTAATAAAAATTAAAAACGATATTTAATAATATTTATAAAATTATATTAAAAAAATAATTTAATATTTTATTAATTAATTTTTTAATAAAAATAATTAAAAAAAATAATTTAAATTTAAAAATTAAATAATAAACGAAAATTTAATATATTTAAAATAAATAAACTTTATAAAAAACTTAATATTAAATTTCGATTATTATTATTTTATAATTAATATTAAAATAAAGTTATAAAATGCGTTATTAAATTTATATAAAATAAAGTTAAAATTTACGTAATTTAAATAAAAATATTTATATATTTTTAAAATTACGTTATAAAAATAATTATTTAATTAATTAAAAAAATAAATTAATTATTAATTAAAAATATAATTTTTACGAAATTTTATTAAAAATATTTAAATTTTAATAATTATTATTTATTTCGTTATAAATGGTTATATATTTTAAAATTATATTACGTTATATTTATTAATTGAAAAAAGTTTAATTTAAAAAATTAATTAATTAAAATATAAAAAATATTTCTTTAAAATAAAAAGAAATAATAATTATATTATATAATTAATTAAAAAAACTTTTTTTATAACTTTTTATATTATAATATATAAAAACTTTATAAAATTAAATATTTTTTTAATTTAAAAATATTATTTGATTATTTTTAAAATAAATTTAAAAATAACTTTATTATCGAATTAATATAAAAAGATTAATATTTAAAACGATAATAATAATATTATATTTAATAACAAAATCAATAAAAAAATAAAGAATAATTTAATAAACGTAAACGTAATTATTTAAAAGAAAATGAAATTTTATATATATAATACTTTTAAAAAACATTTTAAAGATATAATTAAATTATATTAAATATAATTTATTTAAAAAAACAAAAATATTAATAAATATAATTTTGAATTCGATTTTATTAATAATAATAATATAAAGAATTAAAAATACGAATTTATAAATTTTAATACCGTTTTTAAAATAATAATATAAATTTATTTTTATATATAAATAATATTTTTGTTTAAAAAAACAATTTAATATTTTCGAAAACTTTTATAAAATATTAAAGTTTTTTAAATATTCGAAAATATATAAATTAATAATAATAATATTTAAAAATAATTTATTATTAAAAAAGTTTTAATAAATTTCGAAATAAATTTATAAATAAAAATAATATTTATAAAAATATAAAGAAATATTAATTAAAAATTATTTCATTAATTAAAATAATATATAAATATTTAATAAACGTTATATAAATATTAAAAACATTATATTAATAAATAATTTTAAAAAATTAAAAGATTATATATATATAAAAGATTTATATAACGAAAAAATATTAATTATAATAAAATTATTATAATTATAATTTAAGTTATGTATTAACGATTTTATATAATTAATATATTATATAAATAAGTTTTATTATAATATATTTTAATAATAAATTAAAAAAGAAATTATTTATAAAGATATTTTTATTATTAAAAAATATTTTAATATATTTTTTAAAGAAAAAAATATATAAATATGATTTAAATTATATTATTTAATTAATAAATCTTTTATATAAATTTAAATAATTTAATATAATTTAATAAATAAAAATTAAGATTATTTTAAAATAATTAAATTTTATAATTTTAATGTTAAATAATGTTATTTATTTAAATTTTAAAATAATTAATATTATAATTTTATATATTAATAATTTTTTATTATTTAATATAAATAAAAAACGTTTTACGAAGTTTATAAAAGTTATGATTAAAAAAATTATTATTAAAGATTTAAGCGAAATTAATTAATTTTTAAATATTTATATTATTAAATTAAATTTTATTAACGATATTTATTTAAATTAATAATAATATATTAAAAAATCCTTTTAAATAATAAATATAAATAATATAAAATTATTATTTATTTCGTTCGTTTTAAATTATAAATAATATATAATTTAAAATTAAAAAATTATTATTAAAAACGAAACGTTTAAATATATAAGTTTAATTAAAAAGTTTAAATTTTTAAATTATGTATTTAAATTTAATATAATTTATATAACGTTTATTTAAATTTAATATATAAATTATATTAAGCGTTTATTAAAATATATAAATAATATTATTAATTTATTAATTTAATATTAAATTTTAAATATAAAATATTTATATTATAAATATAATAATTTTCAATTATTTAAAGTAATAATTTTTAATTATAATAATAATTTTAATTTAAATTAATTAATTATAAATTATATATTTTATATAATAAAATTTTTTATTATATAAATTTTAAAGTTTTAAACGATTATTATTTATTATATAACGAAAGTTAAATATATAATTTTAAATATTATAATAATAAAAATAATTAATATTAAAGAAATTTTATAAAAATTTAATTTAATATTTAAATATTTTATTATTTTATTAAAAAATAATATAAACATATTAAAATTAATAAAAAAGATTATAATATTTAAAAAAAGGTTATATTTAAATCGATTATTATTATATATATTAAAAAGTTAATAATAATTATATTAAAATTTAATATATTAAAATAAATAAAAATTTATTAAATACCTTTATTAAAATTTTTAATCGAAAGGTTTTTACCGAATTTATAATAAATTTAAATTTAAAATTAAATTAAAAATTATTTAAAAAATTAAAAAATATATTAATTAATAAATAAATTAAATTAATTAAAAAAAAATAATCTTTATTAAATTTTCGTTATAAAAAAAACTCGTTATTTTTTAAAGTTTTATATTATCGTAATATTTTTTTTATAATTATTATATTTATTTAATTTAAAAATTTCTTTTTTAATATTTAATTTAAAGGATTTAAAGCGATTTTTAAATTAATTCGGTTTTTATTAAATAAATTCGTTTTTATTAATTATTTTTTTAAATATTTATAATGTAAAATATAAAGATAAAAATTAATAATTAATAATGTATTAATTAATAATATTATAAGTTTTATATATAAAATTAAAGAATTTATTAATAAATAATAATTTAAGTAAATTTTAACCGTATATATATAAACAAAATTATTAATATTATAATATAAATAAAACCGATAATTAAATAATTAAATTATAAAAGTAAATATAAAAATTAAAAGTTTAATTTTAATAAATTTATAATTTGATTTTTTAAATTTATTAAAGTTTTAAAAAAATTAATTATTTATTAATATAAAAAAATATTAATTAATAAAATATTTTAATAACGGTTTATAATAATAATAAAAAATTAAATATTAAAAATGTTTTAAAATATTATATATAATATTTAAAATATAAGGATTAATATATAATTCGAATTTATCATTAAATTAATATAAATAAAATTAATAATTAAGTTATTACATTATATAAATAAATACGAAAATCGAAAATTTAATGTTAATAAATTTATAATTTAATTTTTTTAAAATTTTTAAGATTTTTAAAAAATTAATTATTTATTAATAAAAAAAAATATTAATAAATAAAATATTTTAATAATAATTTATATTAATAATAAAAGATTAAAAATCGAAAATATTTTAAAATATTATATATAATATTTAAAATATAAAAATTAATATATAATTTAAATTTATAATTAAATTAATATAAACTTTTTTAATAATAATATATAATTTATTTTTCGAAAAACATTTAAGATTAATATTTATTCGTATATTTTAATAATTAATAAATATTTATTTATTATATAAAAATCCTTTTTTAAGAATAATAATCATAATAATATTTTTTTTCGTTAAATTTAACGTTTTATTAAATAATTTTAAATATTTTATTATCAATCTTTTAATTAATTATTATTAAAATTTTATATTATTAAAATATTTAATTAAAAAAATAATAATTTATAATATACGTTTCGATAATTGGTTTAATAAAACGTATTATAATTTATTATTATTATTATTTAAAAAATTTAATTACGTTTTAATTTAAATTTAATTTCTTTAATATGAAATATTTTTTTGAAAATATTTATAAATTTATTTATAAAAATTATAATAAAAATTACAATATTTATAAATTTATAAATTATTTATTTTTAAAGTAATAATTATTTATTAATAATAATTTTTAAAAATAAATATCGATTAAAATAATTTTTAAAATTAATCGTTTAATTTTCGATTTATTTTAAAAGTATTTTAAATATTAACGATAATTAATAATTTAATATAAATAAAGAATTTATATAAAATAATACCTTTAATTATTATATTAAATTTTTAATTATTTAATAATATTTATCTTTTACGTTTTATTAAATAATTTTAATTTATTATTTTAAATTAAATTAAATTAAAAAGATTAATATAATTATTATAAATAATTTATAAATCGATAATAATTTATAAAATAATTATAAATAATTAATCGAAATAAATTATTTATATTAAATATTAATATATAATAATTAAAAAATAAAATTATTTTAATTTTTATATTTTAATTTTTTTAATAATTATTATAATTATTTTTTAATTATTTTTTAATTATTAAAAAATTTAATACGTTTTAATTTATTATTTAAAACCTTAGTTTTAAATAATAAATAAATATTTATTTATCTTTAAAAAAATAAACATAATATAATTTAAATTATTAAAATTATTATTTTTAAATAAAAAATAATAATATTATTATTATTATTAATAATTTTAATTATTAAAAATATTTTAAACATAATTTAAACTTTAATTAAATATTCGTTAAAATTTTCGATTTTATAATATAATTAATTAATAAAACGTAAATATCTTTTAACTTTAAATAATTTAATTTAATATTTAATATAATATTTAAACCTTAATTTTTTATTATTATAATTAAATCTTTTTATTTATAAATTAAATATATATTAAAAACATTTTTTATATTTAAATAAAAACTTTTATATTTATTTATTTATTTATTTTATTATTTTATTATTATATATATTTTATTAATATATAAAAAATATAATTTTTAAACCGTATTTAATATTTAAAAACGTATTTATAAAATAATAAATCTTATTAAAATTTAAATTTTATATTTTATGATAAATTATTAAAAATTAAAAATTATATATATTTTCTTATTAATTAAATAATTCTTTTGAAATTTAAAATTTTAAATATAAAAATTTAAATTATTTATTAAAATTGTTATTAATTAATAATAAATAAATTTTTATAATAAATCTTTAATTATTTTTATTTTTTTTTTATTTAATAAATATTTAAACGAAAAAATTATTCTATATATAAATTAAATTTTATATAATTTAAATTTATAAAATTTTTTTAATATATTTAATTATTTCTTTTTATAATTTTTAATTTTTAATTATATAAATTAATTTAAAACTTTTTAATAAATTTAATTATAATTAAATAAAATATTAAATATAAATTTTTTAAATATAAATATACGAAAAGAAATAATAATAAAAAATATAAAATTAAAATTAAATATTAAAATATCATATATTATTATTTTTAATATAATATTTTATAATTTATATATAATAATAATATATGATTTAATTAAAAAGATTTTTTTTTAAAATACGTATTATTTTTAATATGAACTTTTAACGTATATATAAAATAAAAATTATTTATTTTTTATAATAATCTTAAAAAAATTTAAAAAATTATTTTATATAATTATTAAAAATTATCATTATTATTTTCGATTTTCTTTATAAAAATTATTATTTTTAATTTAAAAAGATATTATAAATAATATTTTAAATATTATTTATTAAATTTTTAAAATTATATAAATTATATATTAATATAATTTTATAATTAATATAAATTAAAAAAGATTTAAATAAAATTTTTATTTTTTAAATTTTTATTAATTAAACTTAAATATTTTTATAAAAAGTCTTTATTTATAAAACGAAATTATTTAAATTTAATATATATTTATAATTATAAAATTAAAATTAAAAATTAAAAATATAAATATAAATATTATTAATAAATTTATTAATTTTTATTATAAAAAGTTTTATAATATAATATAAAATAAATAATTTTTATAAAAATGTAAATTTTTAATTTAACGAAATTTAATTTAATCGTTTTTTATTATTATTAAATGATTAAAAAAAATAAGATATATTTTAATTAATAATTTTTTTATATTTAATTTATTTTTTAAAAAATAAAATATTTTATTTATTATTTAAAATAATTCTTTTATTAAAATAACATTTAAATTATTAAATATAATATTTTAACGTTATAATAAGAATTTATAAAATTATATATTAATTTAAATAAAAACTTTTAATATTAAAATATTCTTTTCGTTTATAATTAAATAATAAATATTATAAAATTAATATTAAAAAACATTTAATATAATTAATATTTTTAATAATAATTTATATTAATTATTAATAAATAAACGTAAAAAGATATATGAAATTTATTAGTTAATTTAATTAATTAAATCCGAAGGATCTTTTATTTTAAGTTGTTTAAAAATTAATCGTAAAATTCGGAGTAAAAACAAGGTTGGCATCATTGGGTAATTGATAAGGAATAACCTTCGCGGATTGGTCGAATTCCGGTTGATAAGGGATTTAAATGGGTCAAAATTCAATTAGTGGCCATTAGCTCGAAGCCAAAATGGCGCCAGTGATTTGATTGGTCCTAAAAAAGATTCAGCACTTTGATTGGGTGCATCCTTCAGGTTTTATGGGCCACCTAGCTTTGACCACCTACAACCTACAGCTTTTAGACCTACAGCTTTTAGACCTACAGACCTACAGACCTACCCTGTAGCTTTTAGACCTACAGACCTACAGCCTGTAGACCTACAGCTGTAGGTGGCTGTAGCAGCTGTACGGTGGCAGCAGCTAGGTAGCTTGCAGACCTACCCTACAACCTACAGCCCTACAGCTTTTAGACCTACAGCTGACCTACAGCTGTATATAAGTAGCTGTAGCACCTGTAAGTAACTGTAGCAGCTGTAGGTCTAAAAGCTGTAGGTGGCTTACAGACCTACCCTGCAGCGTACAGACCTACAGCTGACCTACAGCTGTATATAGGTAGCTGCAACAGCTAGATTACTGTAGCCTACAGACCTACTAGCCACTTACTAGCCACCTTTCGGACCTACAGACCTACAAATTACAGCCCTAAAGCTTTGACCACTTAGGGATTTCTAAGGTGGTGCAGCTAGGTGCAGCTAGGTGGGTGCAGCTAGGTGGTGGCAGCTTTGACCACCTACCTAGCTTTTAACCAGCTAGCTCGGCTATAGGTCGGCTAAACCTGCGTACGGGCGCAGAATTGGGTATATATATGGAGTTAAGTGGAAGATTTGTATGTAGTGATTAGTGTAAAAAGCCTGTAGTGTAGTGGCTAAATTTGTATAATTCGTAATACGTAGTAGTAAATTTGTAGAGCTTAGGGTTTGAATCTTAAAGAAAGAGCAAAAAGATTCGAATCCCGTAGCCTGGATCCTTCGGATCTTCCAGATATTCGAATTGCCGTAGTACATAATTTATTATAGAGTTTGTAAGTAAAAGTAAGTATTACGGCAATTCGAATGGCCTTGTTATTATTAGCAACTTATATTTTAATTCTTCGGCTAGATTTTTCGGATTTGGCGTAGTAGGCTACAGCTTGCGGAGCAAAATTTTGCCGATCTCGAAGGTCGGAAAAAAGTCCCCGGAGCTTGCGAAAGGCCGTACTTTTTTGTACCGTAACGGTCGATAAAATTTTAATAATATTAATAAATTTTAATATATAATAAAAAAATTTATTTTTAATATAATTTATTTTAAATATAAAAATAATATTTTTATAAAATAAAAAAGTTTTATATTTTTATTTTTATTTATTTAAATATATTAAAAAAAATTAAAAAGATTATAATTATAAAAATTAATTTAATATTATATTATATAAAATAAATTATTTCGAATTTAAAATATTTATTATTTTTTAAAATTAAATATAATAATTTCTTAATAAAAGAATTTTTAAAAATAAAATATATAATATAAAAATTAAAATTAAAATTTTTATAAATTAAAAAATTTATAAACTTTTTTTTAATTATAAATTAAATATTATTTAAATTATTTTTTATTAATTTTTTAAAATATATTTTAAATTTATTTTATATAAATATAAAATTAAATTAAATTAATTTATAATAATAATTATTAAAATATTTATTATATATTTTTTAATATATTAAAAATTAAATCTTTTTTTTAATATTAAAAAATTCGTTATAATTTTAATAAAAATAATTTAATAAAAATTTAATTTTAAAAAAATTAAAATATTATTAATAATTACGTATAAATTTATATTAAAAATAATAATATAAAATTTTAAATATAATTAATAATCTTTTTTTTTTAAATTATAAATTAAAAAATCTTTATTTTTAAAAAATTTAAAATAAAAAATATTATTTATAATTAAAAAATAATTAAAAAATTTATTATATATTAAAAAAAATTTTTTATTAATATTTTATATTATTTAATTATATATTTTATAAAAAAATTTATAAAATATATAATAATCTTTTTAAATTAAATAATTTTATTTATTTATTAATTTATTTATAATTTTAAATATAAAAAATAAATTAATTTTTATAATTTATATATAAATAAATATAATATTTTTAATTTTATCGTAATATTTAATAACGTAATTAATAATAATATTAATATTAATATAAAATAAAACATTAATTTAAATAAATATTATTACGTTATTTATTAAAAAGTTTTTAATTTTAATTATTTTTTAAAATAATAAAAATAATATATAAATTTAAAAAAAGAATTTCGTTTTTTAAATATTTTTATTATTTCTTTATTAATTCGAAAATAATATAAATTAAAATAATAATAACATTAATAACGATTTATAATATTAAAATATTAATAATTATAAAATAATTTATTTATATATAATTTATTACTTTAAATACTTTAAATATTTATTTTTTTAAAAAAAGTATTTTTTTAATATATATTATTTAAACTTTAATATTAATATTTTATTTATTAATAAATATATTAAAAAATTATTAATATAATATAAAATTTCATTAAATAAAATTTAAAGCTTAAAAATAATCGATTTTTTTAAAACGTTTTATAAAGTTTTTTATTAATAAATTATTTATAATAATATTTATTAATATAAAATTTATTATATTTATAAATTTAATATT
The DNA here is from genome assembly GCA_022661535.1 of Eutypa lata. Classification (NCBI taxonomy): domain Eukaryota; kingdom Fungi; phylum Ascomycota; class Sordariomycetes; order Xylariales; family Diatrypaceae; genus Eutypa; species Eutypa lata. The sequence continues at coordinate 3,767,847 of JAKULF010000004.1, read as the reverse complement.
ATATTAATATATATAAAATAATATAATAAAAAGTATAATATTTTATAAAATTTAATAAATTTAAAAAATAATTATAAAAATTTAAAATTTAAAAATAATTAAATTCGTTAATGAAAATATAATAAATAAAAAATATAAATAAATAATAATTTTTTTTAAAACTTTAATATAAAAAAATTTAAATAAAAAACGAATTTAAAATTAAAGTTAATATAAAATTAATTAAATTTAAATTAATTTATTAATATATTTAAAACGATAATTTAATTATATATATTAATATTTTTATTTTTAATTTTATTTATTAATTTAATATTTATAAATATATTATAAATATTTATAATTTTTTAAATATAAAGTTAATTAAAAATAAAATTATTTTTAAAAAAAATTATAACGATTTAAAATAAAGTTAAAATATTTAAAATAATATAAAAATAAATAAATAAATTATTATTTAATTATTCGTTAATAAATATAAAATTAACTTTAAAATTATTATTATATTTTTAAAATTATTTTATTTTTAATAAAATAAAAAATAATAATATTAAAAAATTTAAATAAAAGAATATTTTATTACAAAATGTATTAATATTACGAAAAAAATATAATTATAATATTTACATTATTAATTACGAATTTAAAAAATTAATAATATTTATATAATAAAAAAATAAATTTATTATATAAATATTAATGTTTATATAAATCTTTATAATAAATAATTTTTTAAAAACTTTTAATAAAAATAACAAAAATAAAATATCTTTAAAATTTAAATAATTTTTCGTTAAATATAAATTTAATATTTTTTTGATTTTTTTTTATATTATCTTTTTATTATAATTTTTTTATTATAATATTGTTTATAAATATTATTTTATATTAAATAAAGATTAAATTGTTATTTTTTATTATAAAAACTTTATTAAATTATTTTTTTATATTAATATTTTTTTATATAATTTAAATATTTTAATTATTTTAATTATATATAAATTATATTTTATTAAAATTTTAAAAAGATTTATTAAATTTTGTATATCTTTTAAAGTAATTAATTAAATTATGTATAAAACGAAAACGATTAATTTAAATTATAAATAAAGTTAAAATTAAATAAACGAAATAATATAAATTTATTATAAAAGTTATATAATTTTATTTTAATGCGATTTTAATTACGAAGTAAATGTTTTTTAAATATAAAGCTTAATTTATAAAATTATAATAAAAATAATTTAATTTAAAAGTTTTAACGTTATTATTATTAAAAGATTTAATATTTAAAAACTTAATATTTAAAAAGAGTTTTTATTATAATAACGTTAAATTTAATAATAACGTTAAATATTAATTTATAATTTTTAAATAAAAGTTATCGTTAATATATCGAAGTTTTGTTATTTATTTAAATAATATTTATTATTAAAAAATTAATAAATAAAATTTTAAAGATAAATAAAACGAATAAAAAAAAATTAATTTTAATAATAATTTATTTATTTTTATTAATGATATTTTATATTTAAATTATAATTTTAAAAGTTTAATATTAATAAAATTTAATAATTATTATACGTAAATATATAATTTAATTAAAATTAACGATATAAAATATAATTAATAATATAATTATTATTTTATAAATTAATTAATATTTTATTTAATATTATATTAACGGTAAATTACACGATATAATATAAAATAAATATATAAATTTAAAAATTATAATAAGTTTAAAATAACATAAAAAAAGGAAAAAAAAAGAATTTAATAATTTAATAAAACGTTTTTAATATTTAAATAAAACGTAAATAAAGTAATTATATAACGTATATTTAATTTAATTAAATTAATTTTTTAAATATTAATTAAATTATTAATATTATTTAAAATTTAAAATTTAAATTTTAAATTATTAATTAAATTTTAAATTATTTAAATTATTTATTAATTTAAATTCGATTAATTTATAAATGTTATTTTTTATTAATTATTTAATAATATTTTTTTTCTTTTTCGAATTTTACGATTAATTTTCGAAAAACTTAAAATAAAAATATCTTTTAAATATAATAATTAAATTAAATTAATATAAAACTTTTTAAAAATAAAAATATTATAATATTTATAATAATAAAATAAATTAACAAATGTTAATATTAAGGTTTTTTATAATATAATTATTAAATTTATTTTTTAATATTAATATTAAAATTTATAATATTATTTTATTATTATAATATTTTTAAAACGATTATATAATAAATATATATTTAATTTCTTTTTAATAACGATAAATTAACGTTTTTTAATATTATATAAAATTTTATTTCGTAAATTATAATTTATTACGTTAAACTTAAAAGGTTTATTCGAAAAATATATTTAAAAACTTAAAGTATAAATTATTAATAATATTAAAATTATTTAAATTATTATAATATTTATTTTAATTTATAAATTTTATAATAAATTATATATTATAATAATTTAAATATTTTAAAGAATTTTAAAATTTAAAATATTACATTTAAAAAATATTTTTATTTTAAGTTTTTCGAAAATTAATCGAAAGATTTAAAATTAAATTAAAATTAATAAAAATAACGAATATTAATAAGAATATTCTTTTGCGATTAATTTATTTTAAATTAATAAGAATTTAATATTAAGTTAATTTAAAGTTAATTAACGTTAATTTTTTAATCAATTTTAAAAAAGATTTAATATTTTAATTAAATGTATTTTTTAAGTTTTATAAGTTATTTAATTTTAATTATTTATAATTTTTAAATTTATAATTATAAATAATTATAATAATTATATAATATTAATAATTAAATATTTTATAAATTTATAAATTTTTAATTATAATAATTATAAATAATTATAATAATAATATAAAAATAATTTATAAATTTATAAATTTATAAGTTATAAACTTATAAACTTAAAGTTTTAATTATTTAAAGTAATATAATTAAATAATGTAATTAAATAATAAAAATTATAATTATTTATTTAATTTTTAATTAATTAATTTAATTATAAATTAATTAAATTTATATATAAAGATAAAATTAAATATATATATAAAGATAAAGTGTAATATTCTTATATAATAATTAATATAACTTGTAATATAAAAAGCTTATAATATAATAATTAAATTTGTAAAATTTATAATACGTAATAATAAATTCGTAAAAATTAAAGTTTACATTTCGTATAAATAAAAAATGTAAAAAATGTAAAAAATATAATTATTTTTTTATTTTTAAATATTTTTATGCGAATTTAATTTTAAGTTTTAAATTTAAGTTAATTTATTATAATTAAATCGATGTTAAAAATTAAACGCGTATTTTATTATAAATGTTATTATTTACGAAATAAAATTTTATTAATTTAAAAGGTTAATAAAAAGTTTTTAAAGCTTATAAAAAGCCGTAATTTTTTATATTATAACGATTAATAAAGTTTTAAATTTTAAATTCTTTTATTATAAATTATTACGTATTATAAACTTTATAAATTTAATTATTATATTATAAATTATTTATATTAATTATTATATATAAATCTTTTATATTAATTATTATATATAAATTCTTTATTTAATTATATATATAAAACTTTTTTTAATCGTTACGTTAAAAAGATTTATTTATAAATAAATTACGAAAATGTTTTTAAACGAAAATTTTAATTACATAATAAAAACTAATATAATTAACTTAATTTTTTATTTTTATTTTATTTATTAAAATTTAAATTTAAAAGTTATTATATATATAAAGCGATTAAATTATTAAAATTAATTAAAGATTATTTTATAATTAAGTTTTATATTACGATTACGGTTTATTTTTAAATTATAACGTTTATATATATATATAAATTAAAAATTTATAAATTTATAAATTATAAACTTTATTATTATTTAAATTATTTAATTAAAATTAAATAATTTTTAATTAAATTATTTAAATTTATAAATTATAAATTTAAAAGTTTAAAAGTTTATAAAAGATTTTATAAATTATAAATTATATATTATTATATTTAAAAAATATTTTTATTTTAAAGTTTTCGAAAATTATTCGTAAAATTCGAAATAAAATTAAAGTTTATACGATTTAAATAATTAATAAAAAATATCCTTTAATTCTTAATCGATTTAAAGTTAATAAAGAATTTAAATGAATTTAAATTTAATTAATAGTTTTTAATTTAAAGTTAAAATAACGTTAAAGATTTAATTAATTTTAAAAAAAGTTTAACATTTTAATTAAGTGCATTTTTTAAGTTTTATACGTTATTTAATTTTAATTATTTATAATTTATAATTTATAAATTTATAAATTTATTTTATAACCCTTAAACTTATAACGTATAAATATATAATTTATAAATTTATAATTATATATAAATAATTATAATTATACGTAATTATAAGTAATTATAATAATTATAAATAATTATATAAAAATAATTTATAAATTTATAAATTTAAAGTTTTAATTATTTAAAAAAGACATTAAAATAATATAATTAAATAATATAATTAAATAATAATAACTTTAATTATTAATTTAATTTTTAATTAATTCGTTTAATTATAAATTAATTAAATTTTTATATAAACGTAAAATTAATTATATATATAAAAATAATATATAAGATTTTTATATAATAATTAATATAATTCGTAATATAAAAAGTTAATAATATAATAATTAAATTTATACAATTCGTAATATATAATAATAAATCCGTAAAGCTTAAGGTTTAAATTTCGTATAAAGTAAAAAAAAAAAAAAATATTTATTTTTAAATATTTTTATACGAATTTAATTTTCGGCTTTAAATTTCAATTAATTTGTTATAATTAATTTAAAGCCGAAAATTAAAAGCGTATTTTATTATAAATGTTATTATTTATATATATAAAATATAACTTTTAAATTAACGAATGTTATTATTTATAAAGCAAAATTTTATTTATTTCGAAAATTAAAAAGAAAGTTTTTAAAGCTTGTAAAAAGTTATATTTTTTTATATCGTAATAATTAATAAAATTATAAATTATAAATTATAAATTTATTTATAAATTATGAATTTAAAAAGTAATTTATAAAATTATAAAATTATAAAATTAAATTAAAAAATATTAAATAAATAAATTTAAAAAAAAAGAAATATATTTAATTAATTATAATTATAAATTATATATATATATTTCGAAATAAATATATTTAATTAAAAGTTATTATAATAATAAATATTTTTTTTATATATTTAATAATTATTTAATTATATAATTAATTATATAAATTAATTACGTAATTTCGCAATTTAAATTAAATATAAAATAACCTTTCATTAAAATAAATTATTTTTATATAATTATATATTAATTATAAAATAAATTTATAAATTATAATAATTTAATTATTATAATTATTTATATATAATTATAAATTAATTATAAATTTAAAAATTATAATTTATTATATAATTTTTATTTTTATTATTTTATATAACTTTTATTATTTTATATTTATAATAATAAATTTTTAAAGTTTTTAAGTTTTTATAATTTATATATTATATATATTATATTTATTAATATGCTTTTTTATATTAATAAATAATTTAATTTCGTAAAAATGTTAAGAAAATAATAAAAAAATAATTTAATATATATAAAATTTAAACTTTAAACTTTTAATACGTTATTTATATATTAAACTATTTCGTTACGAATTTAAAAAATCGTTAAATATTAACTTTAAGATTATAAATTTCGTATAAAATCTTAAAGGTTTATTTACGTTATTATTGCTTAATAAAAACGTTTAATTCGTATAAAAATATTTTTATTTTTTTAAATAATTTAATTTTAAGTATATATATTTATATAAATAATAAAATTTTTAACTTTAATAATATTAAATAATTTTAATAAAAGATTATAATTAGTGATTTTTTTTTATATTATATATCGTAAATGTTAACAAAGTAATTTAATAAACGAATTCGTTTATAAAAATTATTTAATTTAAAAGTTAAAAATTAAAACTTTTTAAATTAAATATTAAAAAAAAACTTTTAAATAAAACAAATAAAATAATTATAAAAAAGATATCGTAATTATATAAAGTTTTAAAAAATAACGATTTTTTTTATATAAAAAAAGTTTAACGAAATTATTTTTTTAATTATTTTTATTAATCTTTTTATTTTATTTTTATTTTTATTAAATTTTTAATTGTTTTTTTAAAATTAAATATTTTTACGAATTTTTTATATAAATATTCTTTTAAAAGCTTTAATAAAACCGTTTATAAAATTTCTATTATTTAATACGTATTTTTTACGAACGTTATTTTTATTTATTTTTTACCGTTTTTTTTTAATATCGTTATTTTTTTTATTTTTTTTTATTTTTTTATATTATTTTTTAATAAAATAATTTATTTATTTAATATAACTTTTAATTTAATAAAAAAATTTTTAATATTAATAATTTTTATTTTTATTATATTAAATATTATATATTGTATTTTTGTAATATATTTAATTATAATCGTTTATAATTTTAATAAATAAATAATAAAAATATTTATTATAAAAAATATATAATTAATTATAACTTTGTTTATTTTAATATAATTTAAAAAGCTTAAATTAATAATTTTAAATAATTTTAAATTATTATATTTATAATTATTAATAAATAAAATATTTTTATAACGGTTTATAATAATAATGAAAAATTAAAGATTAAAATTATTTTAAAATATTACGTATAACTTTTAAAGTATAAAGATTAATATATAATTTAAGTTAATAATTAAATTAATATAAACTTTTCGAAATAATAATATATATTTTATTTTTTAAAAATTATTTAAAATTAATATTTATTTGTATATTTTAATATAATAATGATTTTAATTTTATAAATTAATAATTAAAAAATTTATATAAAAATAAATATATTATTTATAATAATGCTTTATTAATTTTAATTTAAAAAGTTTACAAAAAGAATTAATATTAATAATAACGAAAAATAAACGAATCTTTAATATTATCGGAAATTATAACGATTACGTTATCGATAATATTTTCTTTTTTTAATTTAATCGAAATTTTAATAATTAAACGATTTTTTATTTATTTAAATAATTATATTTTAATAATAAAAAACCCGTAAAACTTTATAAATAAATTAATTATTTAAATTAATTTTTTAATGTTATTATATTAAATTTTCTTTTATCGAAATTAAATATATAATTTTTTTTTTAATATTTATAAATTATTATAAATTTAATAAGTTTTTTATAATAATAAATAATAATAAATTTTTTTTATATAATTTTATAAAAAAAGCTTAAATTAAAAAATAAATTATATTAATAATAAAAGTTTAATAATAAAAAATAATAAATTAATATTAAAACGATATAAACGTTATTATAAAATAATTTAAAAATATATAAATATAAAATTTAAATTTATATATAAATAATTATAACGTTAAAATTAATTTTAATTATATAATTAATAAATTAATATAAAATAAATATATAAACGTTATATTTTAATAATAAATAAACATATAATTAATATTTAATAAAATTTATATAAAATAAATATAAATATTAATAAGTATATAATTATTAATAAATATAAATTTATTTATTTCGTAATATTTTAACGTTATAATATTAAATATAAAAAACGTATTATTTAAAATAAAATTAAGTTTAATATTTACTTTATTAAAGCTTTAATCGTAAAATTTATTCGAATATATAATGTAAAATAAATAAATAAATTATTTATTTTATTTTTCGTTTAAATATATAAATATTTATTTTTTATATATAATATGAATTTTATAATAAATTAAATTATATATAAAATTTATTTTAAATTTTCGTATTTTTTATAATTTAAATAATTATACTTTATAAATTTTTATTATAATATTTATAAATAATAATTTAAAACTTTATCGATAATTATTTTATTAAAAGATTATCGTAATTTAATTAATATCGAAATAACGAAATTAAATAAACGAAAAAACCGTATTTTTTTATTTATATTATTATAAAGAAATTAATAAAAAAATAAATTTAAAAAATAATATAAAATGTATAAAGTATAAATTTTAATAATTTAAATTCGAATAATTTAAATTTAAATAATTTCGATTATAATAAATAGAAATTTACGTAAATTCGTTGAAAAAGAATTTAAATATAAATAAAAAAAGCTTTTTTTTAAAATTAAAAAGAAAGATTATTTTAAAAGTTTTAATAATTAAAAATTTTAATAAAATATTTTAAATTTTATTTTTAAAAAATCGATTACGAAAAAATATATAAAGTTATTTAAATTTGCCGAAATTAAGTTTATAAAAGTTATTATAAAAACTTATAAATAATACTTTTAATAATTAATTATAAATATAACTTTAAAAATTAAGATGTTAAAAATTTTATAATTTATTTTTTTAATAATTAATATAATACGTTAACGAAATATTTAAAATAATTTTTATAATTTTAAATATAACGAAATTTTTTTTATTATATAATTTTAAAAATATATAAAAGAAATAAAATTAATTAATATAAAATTATAAATTTTATATAATAAATAATTAATTATTTTATTTATAAATTTATTAAAAATTTTAATATTAAATAAAAAATATTAATAAATTATATAAAGATATAAAATTATATATTTAAAAATAATAATAATAATAAAAAATAAAAAAAATCGGATTTATAAAAAAACGGTTTAATAAGCTTTTTATAAACGATAAAAAAGAAATTTTTTATTTTAATTATAACGAATATAAATATATATTTCGATATTATAAAAACGAAAAACGAAAAAACGATAATAATAAAAGTAAAAATAAAAATAAAAATAAAGTTATTAATAATAATAACGGTTATAATAATTATAATTATTTAATGAAATTTAACGATTTAATAATTTCGGTTAAATTTAAAAATATATATAAAAGTTTTATTTTTTTAATTATTATTTTTATAAAACGAAATATATTAAAAAATTTATTTAAATAATATAATAAATTAATTTTTAATATTATATATTAATAAATTAAATTAAAAAGTATTATAATTTTAATTTTTATAAAATAAAAAAACGTTAAAAATAAAGAAAATATTAAAAAAATCGTATAAAAAATGTTTTAAACATTACGATTATTATTTATTAAATAAAATTTTTTTAAATATATTTTATAAATAATATAAAAAATTAATTATTATAAAATAATAATTTAAATATTAATATTATTAATAATTTTAACGATTTAATTAAAAATATAATTAAAAATATTAAAAAAGCCGTTTTATTATTAATATTATTATATAATAATTAATTAAATTTAATAAATTTCGTTTAAATTTAATAATATTATATATTTTAATTATTAAAAAGTTTTTATTTAAAATATTTTTTAACGAAATATAAGATTAAAAAAGTAATTATTTATATTATAACATTTTAAAATTATTAAATAAATCTTTTTTATAATAATTAATATAAAAAAATAAAAGTTTTTATTATAAATTTTTAATATATTTAAATTTAAAATTAATAATAATAAATAAAAATATATATTAAAAAATAATAATAATAAATTAAGTATTTTTTAATATATAATATTTAAATTTAATAATATCGAAAAAATTATAATAAATAAAAAATTATAAAAAAAATTATTTTATAATATTATTAATTTTATAATATAAATTTAAAATTCGAAATTATTAAAGTTTTATTTTATACGGTTTATAATATAATAAAAATTTAAAAGTCTTTATTAAAAAACGTTTAAAAAATAATTTATATAAATAAAATTATATAATATAATATAAATATAATATAATTTATATTATTAAATAATAATTTATATTATAATTAAATAATTAAATAATTAAAAATTATAATTAATATTATAATATAAAATCGATAAAAATGAAAAATAATATTTAATAATATTTATAAAATTATATTAAAAAAATAATTTAATATTTTATTAAATAATTTTTTAATGAAAAAAAAATAAATTTTAAAATTAAATAATAAATAAAAATTTAATATATTTAAAATAAATAAATTTTATAAAAAAGTAATATTAAATTTTAATTATTATTATTTTATAATTAATATTAAAATAAAGTTATAAAATGTATTATTAAATTTATATAAAACGAAATTAAAATTTTTATAATTTAAATAAAAACTTTTATATATTTTTAAAATTACGTTATAAAAATAATTATTAAAATAATTATTAATTAAAAATATAATTTTTATAAAAATTTATTAAAAAAGTTTAAATTTTAACGATAATTATTTATTTCGTTATAAATATTTATATATTTTAAAATTATATTATATTATATTTATTAATTAAAAAAAAGTTTAATTTAAATAATTAATTAATTAAAAAATAAAAATTATTTTTTTAAAATACGAAAAAAAAATTATATTATGTAATTAATAAAAAAAACTTTTTTTTATAATTTTTTATATTATAATAAAAAAAATTATAAAATTAAATATTTTTTTAATTTAAAAAATATTATTTAATTAATTTCGAAATAAATTTAAAAATAAATTTATTATTAAATTAATAATAAAAAAGTTAATATTTAAAACGATAATAATAATGTTATATTTAATAACGAAATAAATAAAAAAATAAAAAATAATTTATTAAATATAAATGTAATTTTTTAAAAAAGAATTTTTAAATTTTATATATATAATGTTTTAAAAAAACATTTTAAAATTATAATTATAATTTATTAAAAAAAACGAAAATGTTAATAAATTTAATTTTAAATTTAATTTTATTATTAATATTATTATAAACTATTAAAAACGTAAATTTATAAGTTTTAATAACCTTTTTAAAATAATAATATAAATTTATTTTTATATATAAATAATGTTTTTATTTTAAAAAAACGATATAATATTTTTTAAAAAATTTATAAAATATTAAACTTTTTTAAATATATAAAAATATATAAATTAATAATAATAATATTTAAAAACAATTCGTTATTAAAAGTTTTTTTAATAAGTTTTAAAAAGAATTTATAAATAAAAATAATATTTATAAAAATATTAAAAAATATTAATTAAAATTTATTAAAATTTATTTTATTAATTGAAATAATATATAAATATTTAATAAACGTTATATAAATATTACGAAAAAAGATTTATATTAATAAATAATTTTAAAAAGTTAAAATTTTATATATATATAAAAAGATTTATATAACGAAAAAATATTAATTATAACGAAATTATTATAATTATAATTTAAGTTATATATTAACGAATTTTTATAATTTTCGTAATTTTATATAATTAATATATTATATAAAGAAATTTTATTATAATATATTTTATTAATAAATTAAAAAAGAATTATTTATAAAAATATTTTTATTATTATAAAGAATTTTAATATATATTTTAAATTTTTTTTAAAATATAATTTAAATTATATTATTTAATTAATAAATCTTTTATATAAATTTAAATAAATTAATATAAATTAATAAATAAAAAATTTTTTTTTAAAATAATTAAATTTTATAATTTTAATATTAAACGATATTATTTATTTAAATTTTAAAATAAATAATATTATAACTTTATATATTAATAACTTTTTATTATTTAATATAAATAAAAAACGTTTTACGAAAATTACGAAAATTATTAATAAAATAATTATTATTAAAAACTTAAACGAAATTAATTAATTTTTAAATATTTATATTATTAAGTTAAATTTTATTAATAATATTTGCTTAAATTAATAATGATATATTAAAAAGTTATTTCGAATAATAAATATAAATAATATAAAATTGTTATTTACTTTATTAATTTTAAATTATAAATAATATATAATTTAAAATTAAAGAATTATTATTAAAAATAAAACGTTTAAATATATAAATTTAATGAAAAAATTTAATTTTTTAAATTACGTAATTAAATTCGATACTATTTATATAACGTTTATTTAAATTTAATTTATATAAATAATATTATAAACTTATTAATTTAATATTAAACTTTAAATAAAAAATATTTATATTATAAATATAATAATTTTAAATTATTTAAAGTAATAAATTTTAATTATAATAATAATTTTCATATAAATAAATTAATTATAAATGATATATTTTATATAATAAATATTTTTATTATATAACGAAAACTAAATATATAACTTTAAATATTATAATAATAAAAATAATTAATATTAAATTTGTTTTATAAAAACTTAATTTAATATTTAAAAAACTTATTATTTTATTATAAAATAATATAAATATATTAAAAAAGAATTTATAATATTTTTAAAAAAACGTTATATTTAAATCGATTATTATTATATACGTTAAAAAATTAATAATAATTACATTAAAATTTAATACATTAAAACGAATAAAAACTTAATAAATAATTTTATTAAACTTTTTAATTAAAAAGCTTTCGGCAAATTCATAACGAAATTAAATTTAAAATTAATTCAAAAATTAATTTAAAAATTTAAAAATATATTAATTAATAAAAAAATTAAATTAATTAAAATAATGAAAAAATTCTAGTTATTGAATTTTCGTTATAAAAAAATCGTTATTTTTTAAAATTTTATATTATCGCGATATTTTTTTACGATTATTATATTTATTTAATTCGAAAATTTTTCTTTTTAATATTTAATTCGAAAAATTTAAAATAACTTTTAAATTAATTTAACTTTTATGAAATAAATTCGTTTTTATTAATTATTATTTTTTAATATTTATAATATATAATATAAAAAAATTAATAATTAAGAATTTTTAATTAAAGTTTTTCGTTATTTTTAAAATTAAAGATTTTGGATTTTATTTCGCTTTATATAATTAATAACGTATTAATTAATAATTTTATAAATTTTATATATAAAATTAAAAAGTTTATTAATAAATAATAACTTAATTTAACTTCGAATATATATATATAAATAAAATTATTAATATTATAATATAAATAAAACCGATAATTAAATAATTAAATAACGAAAATAAATACGAAAATTAAAAGTTTAATTTTAATAAATTTATAAATTAATCTTTTAAACTTTTTAAATTTTTAAAAAAATTAACCGTTTATTAATATAAAAAAATATATTAATAAATAAAATACTTTAATAACGATTTATAATAATAATAAAAAATTAAATATAAAAAATATCTTAAGATATTACGTATAATTTTTAATATATAAAGATTAATATATAATTTAAACTTATAATTAAATTAATTTAAACCTTTTAAAATAATAATATATATTTTATTTTTCGAAAATTATTTAAAATTAATATTTATTCGTTTATTTTAATAATAATAATTATATTTTTTATTTAATTTTCGATAATAAAAAATATATTAAATATATCTTTTAAATATTAAAGAAATCTTTTAATATGCTTTTAATAATTAAATAAAGAATTATTTATAAACTTTATTTATATAAATATTATATAAACCGTATTAAATTTATTAATATAATTAAAAAAGTTAAATTTATTTATTAAATTTACGTATTTAAATATTTTTTTTTTATTTTATTACTTTTTTTATAATAAATATCTTTTTTTTATAATTTATTATAAAGAAAATATATATAAATTTTTTATTATAAAATTTTATATTTTTAAAAAACTTATTAATATATTATTATTAATTTAATTAAACATTTTCGTTATTTATCGATTTAATTATTCGAACGTTTAAAAGTTAATTTATTATATTTAAATTCGTAATAAATATTTTAAAAATTATAATTTTAATTAATTTTCATAATTAATTTAAATTTAATTTAAATAATAAAAAATCGTTAATATAAAAAATATTATTCGAAATTAATAAAACGAAATTAAACTTTTTTAATATAACCTTTACTTGCTTTTATTAAATTATTTTTATTTATTTAAATTTATATAATAAATTTATTAAATAAATAATATAATTTAAATTATATTTACATATTTTTATTTTTATTAAATATACTTTAAAATATTTCTTTAATATAAAAATTATTTTTAAAAAACTTATTTTTTATAATTTATCGTTTAAATTAATTATTATAAAATTTATTTATATAATATATTAATTAAGAAAAGTTATTAAAATTATAAAGATTTTTTAATATATCGCTTTTATAATTATTATATTAATTTTATTATAATCGATTTCTTTTTTTTATATAAATCTTTTAATATAAATATATATTTTTTCGTAAATTTTATTTTTTATTAATTAAATATTTATATATCATTTTTAATAATAAAATAAAAAGAAAAATCTTTTATTTAAGTTTTATTTTTTTTATAAATAACTTTAATTTATAATTTACGTTTAACTTTTATTAAAACTTTTATTAAAAAGAAATAATTATTATTTATCGTTTTTTTAATTAATTTATAAATTTTTTAAAAAAAATTAAATTTTAAATTAAAGTTAAAAATATAATAAAAACTTAAACTTTACATTTTACGTTTAAAATTTAAATTTTCGTTTAACGAATTATTATTTTTTATATTTAATTCGCCTTTTTAAATTAATAATATTTTGATTAATTTATTTATTATTATAAAATCTTTTAATATAACTTTATAAATATAAAGTTTAAGTTTTTTTTTTTTAATTAAACTTTTTTTCGTTTAATGAAGTTATTTTTATCTTTTTTATTAATTTCGTATTTCGAAATTATATTATCGTTATTATTTTTTATTTTAACTTTTTTATTCTTTTAATTAAATCGATAACGTAATCGTTTTTATACGTATTAAAATAACAAACGTATTATATTTTTTTTAAATTTAAAGATTTCTTTAATTTCGTTATATTTTTTTACTTTTTAAACGAATAAATGTTCGAATTTAATTCGTTTGTTTTTATTTATTAAAACGATACATTATAATTTAAAAATAAAGAAATTATTATATTTTAATTTATAAAGTGTATTTAAATTTATTTCTTTTTTATGTAACTCTTTTAAAGTTTATTTATTTATTAATAATTAAGTAATTTTATTAATAATTTTAATTATAATTATTATAACTTGATTTTAAAAATATATAAATTCTTTTATTTATAAACATATAACTTTTACTTTTTTTATATAAATTCGATAACTTATTTAATAACTTTATTTTAATATTAATTATATAAAAATAATTATTAAATTTTAATATTACGTTCGTTATAAAATGTTTCGATTTTAATTATTCCGAATTTATATTTTTTATTTAAATGAAATATTTTTATAACTTTTTTTTTAAAATAATTAAACGCTTAACTTATTAATTACATTTTAAATATAACTTATAAAGTATTTTTAAACGAAATTCTTCGTTTTTATTATATTAAATATTTTTATTTTAATAAAGTTATCGATAATAAAGTTATAATATAAATTACTTTTAATCGAAATAAATTATATTATATTTATATTATATTATGTAATCCTTTTTAAATACTTTTTTTATTTAAATATTTTTCGATATATATTTCTTTATTTTAATTAAATCGTATATCGTATAAAAAAAAGCTTTTATATTTTTAAAACGTATATTAATATCTTTTAATATTAAAATAATATAATTTTTTATATTATAAAATAAACTTCTTTATAAACTCGTTATTTATTCGAACTTTATCGTTTGTTATTACTTTTAATCATAAATATTAAAATTCTTTATATTATTTAAATTCTTTAATATATCTTTTTATTTTACATATTTTTTAATTTTTAATTTAAATAATTCCTATTCTTATAATGAAAATTCTCGTTTTTTTACCTTAATAATAATAAAAACATTACTTAAAACATTTTTTAAAAAAATATTAATTAAAAAGTTTTTTACGAAAAAAATATGCTTCGTTTTTATATTAATACGTTTTTTATTAAAAGTAACAAGCATTTAATTTATTTCGTTAATTACTTTTATAAATATAACATTAACATTAATATTAATAAATATTTTTTTTTAATTTATTTTATTATTAATTAACGAAATATAATTAAACTATTTACGATATATACGTTTAAATTAACATTAAATAATACTTCGTTACGTTAAATTAATATTAAATAAATTTATAACATTATAATCTTTATATTAAATTTAACTTTTTTTTTTAAACTTTTAAAACTTTATACTTTTTTAACATTATCTTTAACACCTTTTAACTTTATTAAAGCCTTTTTTTACTTCGTATATATTACATTTTTAAATATTATAATATATCATTTATATAATACTTTTAAAATATTTCAATTAATTATAATTAAATAATTATCTTTTTTAATCTTTTTATACGTTTTTTTATAACGTTTAAAATAATATAATCATAATTATTTTTATAATTTTCGTTTTTAAATTTAATTAATATTTTAATTAATATTTTAATTAATATTTTAATTATTACTTTAATCGTTATTTTAATTATTATCTTTATTATTCGCTTAAGCATTATTATTATTAATATTATTTTAATTACTTTTTTCGTTTTTATTATTTTCGTTATTATTATTATTATTATTATTATTATTATTATTATCGAAATTTTATAATTCTTTATTATTATTTTTTAATAATTAATATTTTTTAATAAAATAATTATATTTTTCGTAATTAAAATATAAAAACTTTTTATTTTTATTTTATAAAAACTTATTATATAAATTACGATTATCTTTTTAATTATTACTTTAAACATTATAAATACTATTATTATTATTATTCTTTTCGTTTTAATCTTTTTTATAATTATTAATTTTATAACGAAACTTATTATTAAACTTATTTAAAGCTATTTAAAAAATTATAATCTTTTACTTATTATAATAAACCTTTTATACGCTTAATTTAAATTTTAACTTTACTTTTTATAATTTTAAAAAACATTATAATAACTTAATTATTATTAATTTTAATATTAATTTCCTTTACTTTTTTTATAAACTTTTAAAACTTAATTATAAAAATTAAAGAATTATCGCTTTTATATTATAAATTAATTAAATCCTTTTAAAATAATCGTTATTAAATTTTTCTTTAAAAATGAAAAAAACTTTTTAAATATTTTTAATATTACGCTTTTTTTAATTATTTCTCGAATAATATTAAACGATTTAAACTTATAAATTACCGTAATTTACTTAACGAAAATTAAATTTATTTTCTTTCGATAAATTTATTTTTTCTTCGTAATTAATTTATATTAAAAATAAAATAAAAGCATTACGTTATCGCTTTTAATTATCGTAACTTTTAAGATAATTCTTTTTATTAATAACGAATTTAAACTTATTTTATTTCTTTATTAATTTCTTTTCGTTTTTTTTTTAAATAACTTAACTTTCGATTTTAATTTAATCGATTTTTTAAAAAATCTTTTTTTTTCTTTAAAGTTATTAAAATTTATATTAAAATTTAAACTTAAATCTTTTAATTTAAAACTTAACGATAAGTTTAATAATAAACTTAATAATAAAAAATCATTTAAATTACTTAAATTAAATATTAATATAACTTTTTTTTTATTTAAACTTTTTCTTTAACTTTTAAACTTTTAACTTAATACGTTTTTCTTTTTATCTTTTTAAAACTTTTTAAAAAAACTTTAAAAGCTTTTACTTTACATTATCTTTTTTAATTCGAAAAATAAAAAAATAACATTTTTTACGTTAATATCGTAATCGCTTTTATTAATAATTATCGGCGAAATCTTTTTAAACTTAAGTTTTTTATAACGAACGTTTATAAATTCGTCGCTTTTATTTTTTAAAAAAATCGCATAAACATTTAATAATATTAACTTTTTTATTATTAAATAAATTTAAGATTTAAATCGCTAAAATTAATAAAATAAAAATAATAATATAAACTTCTTTCTTAACATTAAAATACCTTAATTAAAATTTTCTTTTTTAATTATTTTTAATATTATATATAAACTTTTTAAGTTTTTTAAAAATTAATTATATTATATCGTTAAGTTTGTTTATTTAAATATGTTTTTATTTTAATATTTAATTATTTTCGTATATTATTTATATAATTTCTTCGTATTTATTAAATTTTTACGTTATGAATATAACGAATTTAATATTAAAAATAATAAATAATATTTATATATACCTTTAATTAAGCTTATTATATAAATCCATTTAGTTTTTTACCGAAAATATTAAATTTAAATATTAAAAAAATATATAATTTTTATTATATTAATTTATCGAAATAAAAATATTTTTTAATTTTAAACTTGTAAATTTATAATATCTTAATATAACCTTTATATATAAAACATTATTAAATAAAAAGATTAATTAATTTTTATTAACTTTTTAATTAACTTTCGAAAATTAAAGGTTTTTCATTAATATTATTAACTTATTAATTTAATATTTACTTATTAAATCTTATAATTAAAATTATTAAATCGTTTATATTAATAATTAACTACGCTTTAAATATTTTATTTAAAATTCTTTTATTTATAAAATTAAAAAATTATTATTATATTAAAGTTTTAAATATATAAAATGCAAAATTATAAAATTAAAAAAACATTTAATATATTAAATTTTTATAAAATTTATACGAACTTTTAAAATCTTATAAATATTATAAAAAAACTTAATATTTTAAAAAATAATATAAATACTTTAAAATTATAATTTATTATATAACTTTTATCTTTATTATTTTATATAACCTTTATTATTTTATACTTATAATAATAAACTTTTAAGTCTTTATAATTTACATATTATATATATTACATTTATTAATAAAAATATTAAATTTATTTTTATTTTAAATTTTACGATTAAATTTTAAATAATTTAATATAAAAGATTCTTTAAATTTAATTACTTAAATATAAATTTAAGAATATAATAATTAAATAATAATAACGAAACGTTAAAAAGATAACGAAGAAAGTTAAAAGGAAATTAAAATTATAATATATAATTTAATTTATTTAAAAGAATTAATATAAATAAAGTTTATTTTAAATAAAAAATTAAATTATACGTTATTAATATATTTATAATATCATTATAATATATTTATAAAAATAATATAATATTAAAAATAATATATAATTTTAAAATATTTTTAAATATTTATAAAATATTAAAAATATTTTTAAAGAAAATATTATTTTAAAAACGTTATAATATTTATATAAAAATATAAATAATTATAAATTTATAATATAATTATTAAATAATAATAAAATAAATTCGAAAAATAAATATAATGAATTAATTTTAATTAATTATAAAACCCTTTTTATATACTTTAATAATTATAAATTATTATATAATTATAAATTACGTATTTTAAATAATTATACTTTTTAAAATAAATATATATTTTATATATTTCTTTTAATTATTAATTTTTAATAATTTAATATATTATAATTTTAATTATAATATATATATTATTTAATAATTATAATATTTTAAATTATTATTATAATTATTTTATATATAATTTTTAATAATTATTATTAAAGTTTTTCTTAATCGTTACATTTGAAAAAAAAAGAATATAATCTTTCGCTTATAAATAAATTACGAGAACCTTTTTTTTTCAAGCGGAAAATTTTTATTATATAATAGAAATTAATATAATTAACTTAACTTTTAAAAAAACCTTTAATTTATTAAAATTCGAATTTAAAAGTTATTATACGTATAAAGCGATTAAGTTATTAAAATTAATCGAAAGTTATTGTACAATTAAGTTTTATATTATTATTATAATTTACTTTTAAATTATAACGCTTTTTTTTATATATATAAGTTTATAAATTATAAGTTTATAAATTTATAAATTTTAAGTTTTATTATTATTTAAATTTTTTAATTTTATCCTTTATTAAGCGAAATTTAAACTTAAATCTTTTAAATTATAATTATTATATTTATAAATTTAATTATTATATTATAAACTTATTATATTAATTATATTAAAAACTTATACTTTATTTATTTATATATAATTAATTTTAAGAATAAATAATTAAAGTTATTATTATTTAAATTAAAAGTTAAGTAATTAATAAATAAATAAATATATAATATAATATTACTTAAATTATTTAAGTTTATAAATTATAAATTTAAAGATTTAAAGATTTATAAATTAATTACCTTATAAAGTTATAAGTTTATAAGTTATAAATTATAAATTATAAGATTATAAGTTTATAAAGTTAAATAAAGTTAAGTTTAAAAAGGTTAAATATATAAACCGAAAAAATATATATATTTAATTATTTATAATTATAAATTATATATATGTTTTTCGAAATAAATGTATTTAATTAAAAGTTATTATAATAATAAATATATATATTTAAGATATCTATTACGTAATTAATCGATATTTAATAACGTAATTAAATTACGTAAATTAATAATATAATTAAATAATTTAAATTTAATATAAAATAACTTTCGATTAAAATAATATTTTTAAACGTTATTAAATATTTTAAATAATAATAGTTCGTTTTACGTTCGTTTTAAATTATATTTTTTATAAATAAATCATTTTTTTTAAAAAATTTTAATATTCTTTTATAATATTTTTTTCGTTTATTATTTTTTCGTTATTCGTTTATTATTCTTTATTATTTATAATAATATTTATTACGTTTTTCTTACGTTTAATTATTAAATTTATATTAATTTAATGTTTTTTATAATAATTCTTCTTAAATTTACGTTTTTAATAAATAAATTAAATAAAATTATTATTAATTTTAAATTAATTTTAATAATCAATTAAATTTCGAAAATATTTTTTTAAATAAACTGTATTAATATTATAATTTTTTATTTTATCTTATTTTTTTAATTCGTTATATTAATAATTTTATAATAATTAATAATTTACTTTACGTTTATTATATTTAAAATAAAAATAAAAACCTCTTATAAATTTCTTTTATCTTTTTTAATTTTATACGATTAATTATTAATTAAGTTTTAATTATTTTACGTAATTTAATTTAATTAATTACGGATTTTATAATTAATATTTATTTTATTAAATTTATTTTAAAGTTTAAAATAATAAAAAATAATCGTTATTTAATCGTTTTTCGTTAAATTATTTTTATTTTTCGTAATATTTTTAAAAGAAAATCGATTTATTTTCGATGTTTCGAAAATTAAACATAACGTTATAATTATAATTAAATTATAATTTTTTCGTCGTTTAAAGATTTTAAAATTTAAATATTATTTAATAAAATCTTTATTATTTTTAATCGTCGTTTTTTTATTAACGTTTTATCGTAAAACTTTCAAATTTCGATTAATTTATATCGTTTATTAAATTTTAAATTTATTTTATTAATATTACGTTTATTTATAATCGTAATACATTTATTTATATTACTTTTTACGTTATTCTTTATTATATTTAAAACGATAATTATTAACCATTTTTTAATAACGAAAAAAACGTTAAGATTAATTTTATTATAAATATTAATTAATTTCGTTAAATATAAATTATTTTACGTTAATATTTAAAAAATTAAAAATTAAGATTTTAACGTTAATTAATTTTATTTAATATATATTTTACGTTACATTATAAAAACGATAATAATTTATTTCGTTTAATATTTTTTAAACCGTTATTAAATTATCGATTTTCTATTAACGATATATATAATTTATTAATAAAACGTTAAATCCTTTAATTTTAAAAATAATAAATTCGATTTTTATTATAATATATTATTAATTAAATAAATAAATATTATTTAATCGTAATGGTAAATTCGATTTTTATAACGAAATAATCGATAATTTAATAATTATTTTACGTTTATGTTGTTATTTTTTATATAAATAAAACCTTTTTATTTTTTTAATATATTTTTCGTAAATATTTAAATAATTTTTAATCGATTTACGATAAATTAAAACGATAAAAATATTAAAAAAAGAGTTTATATAATATATATTTTATCGTTTTATTTTATATATTTCTTTCGTATTTTCTTTTAATAATGTATTAAGAAATTTTAAATATTGTTTTTTATTTATTTATTTCTTTCTTTAATTAATTTTTGTTTAATTTTTAATTATTTTAATATTAAATTACGTTTTTTATTATTTATTTTTTAAAATTAATAATAATATTTTATTAACGGTTAATCGTTAATTTTATTAAAACCTTTAAAAAATATAAAAGAAATATTATAAATTCGTTAATATTTTATAAAGAAATAAATATAATATGTTTATTTATTAATTCGTTTAATTATGTTAATTTAAATATACATATATATTAATTTCGTATTATTTTTAAATTAAAAACTTTTAATAAATAACATTATTATTTTATTTCTTTAATTTCTTTTTAAAATATATCGTTTATTATAATATTTCTTTTACGTTTAAATTTTTTTTTAATAAATATATATTTATTATTAAATTTCAATTATTTTATTTAATTCTTTTTAATTCTTTTAAATTTATAATTTAATTCGATTTAATATTAATTTTATTAATTTTAAAATATATTTAAATATCGTTTTAAACGATAAATATTAAATTAATGCGTTATAATAATTATTATAAATAAATTTAATTTATACGTTTCGTTTATTTATTTATTTAAAAATAATATATAATAAATAAATAATATTTAATTTATTTAATATCGTAAAAGATTTATTAAAATTTATTGATAAATAATTTATTTTTATTATTTACGATATTTTTAAAAAATTCGCAATAATATTTATTCTTTTATGTAAAATTTAAATAAATATTAAAATAATTAACGTTTTTATAATAAATATAAATAAAATAATTTTCGTAAAACGATTTATAATTATTAAAGTAATATTATAATATATTTTATTTTTTTAAAGTTAATAAATAATTTCGTTATAAAATTCATATTAATTTTTTAAAACGATTAATATAATAAAAGTAAAAATTATAAAGGTTTTATAATTTATATCGTAACTTTTTAATTTTTTAATAAATAATATATAGTTTTATATATATTTATATATTTTTTAATATATTTTTTAATTTAATAATTTTTTTATACGTTAATTTCATATATACTTTATTTTGAAATTATTATTATATTACGAATTACGGTAAAATAATAAAACGGGTTTTAAAAAATAAAATATTTTTATCGTTTATTCGATAATTATTTTAAATATTTAAATATTTATAAATTATTATAATTAAAGTTTAAAAATTTAAAGCTTTTTATTAAAAAGTTTAAATTTATTTATATAACATTAAAACGTTTATAATATTTAATTTCTTTTAAATTAATTAATTCTTTTATTAAAAAAATATTTTAAAAAAATAATTTTAAATTCTTTTTATTATTATTTTAATTTAATAATTTAATTTCGATTTAATTTTCGTTTTATTATTATTTTTAAATTATTTCAAATATTATTATTATAAAATTAAAATTTCAAAACTTTTTATATTAATTATATAATTAAATTTTTTTTTTATCTTTATTAAATATTTGATTTTATTATAATATAAAATAAAAGTTTCTTTTTATTTTAATTTTTATATTCGTTATTTAATATTTATTTTATTTAACGAAAAATCTTTTTATAAAATAAAACTTTTTTTAAAAATACAAAATACGTTTTTATAATAAATCGATTTTAATATAAAATTTAATTATCGGCTTAAATCGTTAATAAAATTAATAATCTTAAATTAAAATTATAAATTAAATTTAAATTAAAATAACTTTTAAAAAGAATTAATTTTTAATTACGTAACTTTTATTTAATTTTTATATTAAAATATAATTATTATTATAATTTTTTTTATAAAAAATTAAAAAGGTTATAAACATTTTTTAATTAACGAAATATTTATTATTAAATTTTTTCTTTTAATAAAATTATAATTAAAATAATAATTTTTATAAATTTTTATAAAATTTAAAAGAACTTATATGTTTTTTACGAAATTAAAATATAATTACGTTTATATAATAATTTTTTATTAAAAATTTTTTATATTTTTTTAATATTTATAATAAATTTTTGAAAAAGAATTATTTAAAAAATTTATACTTAAAAAGATTTATAAGAAATTAATAATTTTTTAATAATTTATAAATTATACGAAAATAAATTGTATATTTCTCTTCGTTTTAAAAAAGATTATAGTATCGTTTTAATATATTAGATAAATTTCATTTATTAACTTTATTAAAACTTTATATATATAAACGTAAAATATAATTAAAACATTAATTAATTTAAAATATATAATCGTATATTTAAATTAATTATAACGTATTTAAAAATATTTTATTTATTTATTATTCTTTTAATTAAAATTTAATAATACGTATCTTTTAAACTTAATTTTTAAAAACTTTTATAAAATTTAATTACTTTATTATTTTAAAAATAAAAAATAAAAAATAAAGATTTTTAATTATAATTTTATTTAACGTTTAATAATTAATATAAAATTATAAAATATAATTTTTTTTCGAAATAAATAATATTAAAATAATTATTTTTGATTTAAATTTACGAATTTATTTTATATAAAAATATTTTTATAAATATTTTTCGAATATTAATTATTAACGCTTTAATATAAAATAAATAAATTTTATAATTAAACATTATTTCGAAACGAACTTAATATTATATTTAACTTTATTTAAAATTAACAACTTTATTATTTTTTATTTAAAATATACGTTATAAAATTCCGTTAAATATTTTAATAAAAGTATTACTTTTAATTCGTTATTTTTATTAAATTTAAAAATATTTTAATCGTTTTTTAAATTTAAAAAGTTTATTTTATAAATCGTTTTATTAATAAAAACGTTTTCGTTTTTTAATTAATACGATAAAATTTTTTTCTTTTTTTAAATAATAATAAAACTTAGATTTTTTTATTATAATTTTAATAAATAAATATTAATTTTTAAAATAACGTTTAATTATTTCATTAATTTAATTTACTATAATTATATTTTATTTAATAATTAATTAACTTTTGTAAATTTAATTTATTTCGTTTTTTCGATATATTTAAAAAAAAAAACTTTAACTTTTTCGTTAAAAACAACTTTAATACATAATCGTTTTTTTTACTTAATTTTTAAATTTTAATTTTTTCGCTAAGCGATTTAAATACGATTAATTCTTATAAATATTTACAAAGATCTTTTTAAAATAATGTTTTATTTTAATAATTTCGTTTTTAATATAAATTATAAACGATAATAAAAGTAATATATTAATCGTTAATTTTTTAAAAATATTAATAATTAAATTTTATATATTAAGTAAATAAGTTTATTACGTAACGAAAAAATTTATTAACGATTTTTCGTTTTATTTAAATGTTTTATAAACATTTCGAAATATTTAATAAATATAATTAAAATTAACGTAATTTTCTTTTAAAAATTTAAAAATTAATTAAACTTATATTTATAACGATTCTTTATATATTATTACGATATATTCGTTATTTTATTTAAAAAACATTATTTATATAAATTTTATTTTTTAAACTTTTCGATTTAATTAATTTCGATAATAAATATAATTTAAACTTTTTATTTTTATATCGTAAATTTATAAATAATAAATTACTTTACGTATTTCGATGATTTTTATAATAATATATTAACTTATACTTTATCGTATAAATTATTTATATTTAGTTTTCTTTTTCGCTTTTTATGAAATCTTTTTTTTAACGATTTAAACTTGTTTTTTATATATAATATTATTAATAAAATAATAATTAATTAAAAAGTTTACGGTTTCGTAAAATTAATTTTATATTTTTTATTTTCGTTATCGTTTTCGTAATAATTTTTATTTAACGATTTAACGATATAATTTTATAATTCGTTTTTTATTTCTTTAATTATAAAAGTTCTTTTTTATATAATTTTCTATTAATAATAATTATTATATTAATAATTAAATATAAAATTAAAAAATTATAAAAATTTAAATAATTATAAGTTTATAACGTAATTACCGAATAATAATAAAATAATTTTTAAAAATAAATATAATAAATTATTTTTAATTAACGATTTTAATTAATTAAAAAAAAGCTTTATATATACTTTAACGTTTATAAATCGTTACGTAATTATAAATTACGTATTTTAAATACTTATACTTTTTATATTAAATGTACCTTTTTATAATTTATTTAAAATAATAAAGAAAAAATAAATTATTATATTAATTAAATATATATATAAAGATTTATTAAAAGAATAAATATAACAATAATATTTTTAAATAATAACGTAATAATTAAAATACGTATATTTTTTAATAATAATAATAATTTTTTAAATAAAAACGTAAATTAATATATATATAAATATAATATAACGTTTTTAAAAAAGAAAAGTAATAAATAATAATATAAATAAAAGCTTTATATTAATCGTTAAATTTAATTTTAAAGTTAAATAATCTTTTTTAAATAAATAATCTTTTTTATATAAAATATTAACGAAATTAAAAGTTTTTTTTTAAATTAAATTATTTTTAAAAGGTTTTTTATAAAAATAAATTATATAAAAAAAAGATTTTCTTTTAAATTATTTAAAAATAAAATATAATTATTAATATAAAAACGTAATATTTTATAAAATATTTTAAGATTTTAAATTTTAATTTAATTATAAAAAGAAATCTTTTTTTATAATATTTATTTTAATTAAAGATTATTTATATTAAATTTAAATTATTTAATTATATTATTAATTTACGTAATTTAATTACGTAATAAGTTTTTTAAAAATATTAATTTATTATTATAATAATTTTTAATTAAATGCATTTATTTAAAAAAATATATATATAATTTATAATCGTAATTAATTAAATATTTTTTTTTTCGTTTTATATATTTAATTTCTTTAAATTTAATTTTATAATTTTATAAACTTATAAATTTACATAACTTAAGTAATATTTTATTAATTATTTATTTAATTGTTAATTACTTAAGTTTTAACTTAAATAATAATAACTTTAATTATTTACTTTTAAAATTAATTATAAATAAATAAATAAAATATAAGTTTTTAATATAATTAATATAATAAACTTATAATATAATGATTAAATTTATAAATATAATAATTATAATTTAAAGCTTTTAAATTTAAATTTCGTTTAATAAAATATAAAATTAAATAAATTATTTAACTTTTAATTAAATAATTTAAATAATAATAAAACTTATAACTTATAAATTTATAAACTTATAAATTTATAAATTTATAATATATATATATATATATATATATATATAAAAGCGTTATAATTTAAAAATAAGTTATAATAATAATATAAAACTTAATTATAAAATAACTTTTTATTAATTTTAATAACTTAATTGCTTTATACGTATAATAACCTTTAAGTTCGAATTTTAAAAAGTAAAAAGGTTTTTAAAAATTAAGTTAATTATATTAACTTTTATTACGTAATAAAGTTTTTCCGCTTAAAAAGAAAAAAAAAGTTTTTCGTAATTTACTTATAAGCGAAAAGTCGTACTTTTTTTTTCGAACGTAATAATTAAAAAGAATTTATTTTATTATTATAACGTTAATTTTAAAAATAAATAAAAACAAATATATATATATATATATATTAAAAAATAACGTTTTATATAATTATTAAACGTAATTTATAAAATTAAAGAAATTATTATTATTAATCGTTTTACGATTATAATAAAAGAATATATTTCTTTTTAAGAAAAAGTTTTATAAAATTAATTATACGATTATTTATAAATATATAATATTATTTTTATAATATTAGAAATAAATCTTATTAATATATTTAATAAAATAAATTAAAAAAAACCTATTATATATATTTTTTAAAAAGATATTTTTAATATAATAATTAATATAATAATAAAGTTATTAAAAAAAATATAACATAATTATATTTTAATTATAATATAATAAAATTAATTTTTATTAAAATTAAAAAAGAATTAAAAAAAATTTTTTTATATTATTTATTTTATATATTATTATTTTATAAATTAATTTTAAAACGTTTTTAATCTTTTATTTTATTAATTTTATAAATATTCAAAATAATGTATTTTTATAACGATTTAAAAATAAATAAATAATTTATAATTTAATGTTAAAAACGTATTAATATATTTAACGTAATATAAAGTAATAATAAAATAATAAATTTCATTTAATAATATAACAATAAAATTATAAAAAGGTTTTCGTTTTTTAAAAATGTAAATAAATATAAAATTAATTTACGAAAATATTTTAATAAATTTAAAATTAAATTATAAATAAAATATTTCATTTTTATTAAACTTATAACGTTAATAAAAATAAAACTTTAAAGTTAAATAATTTTAATAAAAAACATAATTATTATATAATATATATAAAATAATAATATAATAATTAAACCTTTTTAAAAAATTAAAAATTAAATAAAAAAACTAATTAACTTTTAAAATAATAAAAATGTAATATAAACGTATTAATGTTAAATAATACATAAAATTATAAAAAGAAATTTTTAATTAAAAATATTAAAAATATTAATTAAATTAATATTTATAAAATAAAACGAAATTAAATAATTAATAAATAATTTAATTAAAACGATATTAAAATATTAAAATAACGAATAATACGTTAAAAAAATAAAAAGATTTAAAAAAATAAAATAAAGATAAAACATTTTTATTATCTTTTATTACGTATAAATTAAATTAAATTAAACGGATATTTATTTATAAAATATATATTAAATAAATTAATATTATTATATAATTATAAATTAATATTAAACCATTAATATATATAACTTTTTATAATTTTTTATATAACGAAAAATTAATTCGTTATATAAAACTTTTATATTAACTTTATTATTTAATCGAAATAACTTTTTTAATATATTAAAAAAACCATTAAAATAATAATAATATAATAAATAAAAATTAAATATTTTCGGAAATTTCGTAATGTAAAAAAAAAAACATTACGAATTAAAACCAAAGTTTTAACGAAAATTATACGTTTACGAAACGAACGAATCTTTTATTTATTTTTATAACTTAATATTTATTATATAAATAAATTAAATTAATGAAAAATATATAAAAGTTAACGTGATAATTACGTTATTATATAAAAGCGAAAAAGTAACGTTTTAATTTTTTAATTTTTTTATATAAATTAAATACATAAATAAATTCGTAAATATTAACGATTTAAATTTCATTTAAACGTATTTAAAACTAATAATTTAATAACAATTGCTTTTAATATATTTAATAAAGAATTTTAAAATAAATGTATTAAAATTAAAAATTAAAAATTAAAATAATAATAATAATATTTTATTAAATTTAAATTTAATTAAAATAAATATAATTTAAAATTTCTTTAATAATATTATAAAACCTTATTAACGATATTATTATATAAATTAATATTATTTTTAAATTAATAAAAAAATAATTAAAATAATTAAAAATAATTTTTTTTTAAATTTATATAAAACTTTTTTATATTAATAATAAAAAATATTTTTTTTAATTTATAAAATAATAATATTTATTTAAATTAATATATTTTATAATTAATATATATTATAATAAATTTAAAACTTTAAATTAATTAAAAAAAATTATTTAATTTAAAAAGTTTATAATATATTATAAAAAAAAAATTTATTATTACGTTAAAGAATAATATAACTTTTCGATTATAAATATATTAAAATTTATTAATCGTTACGGTGCAAAAAAAAGTACGGCCTTTTATAAGCTTTAAAACTTTTTTTTTAATTTTCGAAATCGGTAAAATTTTGCTTCGTAAGTAATAACATTTATTAATTCGAAAGTTATATTTTATATACGTAAATGATAGCATTTATAATAAGATATGCCTTTCAGTTTTAGCTTTAAATTAATTATAATAAGTTAATTTAAATTTAAAATCGAAAATTAAATTCGTATAAAATATTTAAAAATAAAAGAATAATTATTTTTTTTAATTTTTTAATTTTATACGAAATTTAAACTTTAAGCTTTACGAATTTATTATTATATCTTACGGATTTTATGAATTTAACTATTACATTATACGCTTTTTATATTACGAGTTATATTAATTATTATATAAAAATCTTATATTTTATTTTTATATATATAATTAATTTTACGTTTATATATAAGTTTAATCGATTTATAATCGAATTAATTAATTAAAAGTTAAATAAGTAATTAAAGTTTTTATTATTTAATTATATTATTTAATTGAATTATTTTAAAAAGAATCTTTAAATAATTAAAGCTTTAAGTTTATAAGTTATTTTTATATAATTATTATAATTATTTATATATAATTATAAATTAATTATAAAATAAGTTTATAAATTACTTAATTATTATTATCGTATAATCATTATAACTATTTATAATTATAAGTTTAAAAGTTATAAAATAAATTTATAAATTATAAGTTTAAAAGTTATAAAATAAATTTATAAGTTATAAGTTTAAAAGCTATAAGATAAGTTTATAAGTTTATAAGTTTATAAGTTATAAATAATTAAAGTTAAATGCTTTATAAAACTTAAAAAATACACTTAATTAAAATGTTAAATCTTTTTTAAAATTAATTAAAAGATTAACGTTATTTTAACTTCGAATTAAAAGCTATTAATTAAATTTTAGTTTATTTAAATTCTTTATTAATTTGAATTCGATTAATCGTAAAAAAGTATTTTTTATTAATTATTAAAAAATGTTAACCTTATTTATATTTTGAATTCTACGATTAATTTTCGAAAAACTTAAAATAAAAATATCATTTAAATATAATAAAAATTAATTTAATTAATTTAATTTTAAAAGAAAATTTAATTTAATAAAATTTAAATTTAAAGTTATATATATATATAAAACGATTAAAATATAAAAGTTAATTGAAAATGCTTTTATAATTAAATATAATATTATAATTATAAATTATATTTAAATTATAACGTTTATATATATATTATTATATTTATAATATATAAATTTTATTATTATTTAAAATAAAATAAATTATATTATAATTATTACATTATAAATTCTTTATATTAAATATTTATATTTTATTTATTTATAAATATTTAATTTTAAAAATAAAATAATTATAAAATATAAAAATGTAAAAATATAAATTAAAAATTTATAAATTTATAAATTCAAAACATAATTAATGAATTTATAAAATTAAAATTAAAAAATTAAAAAAAATTAATTATAATATTAATTAATAATAATTATAAATTATATAATGATTTTTTTTAAAAAATGAAAATATTTATAATTAAATTTAATTAATTATATAATTATTAATATAATTAATAATAAAATTTTATAATTTAAATTTAATATAAAAGTAATTTAATAATATAAATTATTAATAATAACTGTTTAATAAATATATATATATATATATAATAAATAAAATAAACAATATTAAAAAAAATAAGTTTTTAACGATATATAATATATATTTAAATTATTTTTAAATTATAAATTATATTCTTTATTTTTTATTTTAAATGAATTAAGTTTTTTTTAATTTATAATTCGATTAAATAAATAAAACATTTCAATTATATTTAAACATTTATATTATAATTTATATTATAAATTTATACGTAATTATTAATTATATTTTAATTTTTATAAAACAAAGCTTTAATTAAATTATTTTTATTAAAATTATAACGAATTTTTTAATATAAAAAAGAATTAATTTTTAATATATTAAAAAATATAATACTTAATATAAAAACTTAAAGGTATTTTGTTTTATATTTATAAAAATATTTTAAATTTAAAAATTTAAAAAATAAAATTTAATATATAATTAAAAAAAACTTATAAAGTTTTAAAAATGTAAAGATTTTAATTTTAATTTTAATATTATATTTATAAACATTTTATTATTAAAAGTTTTATTTTTAAAAATAATTAATATTTTATATAATATAATATTAAATTATTATTTTTAAGTTTAATTTTAATTTAATCTTTTTAATATTTATATAAATGAAAATAATAATATAAAAAAGTTTTATTTTATAAAAATATTATATTATAATATAAAATATTTTATTATTTAAATAATTAATATTAATATTAATAATAATTAAATAAA
Organism: Eutypa lata; assembly: GCA_022661535.1. NCBI lineage: Eukaryota > Fungi > Ascomycota > Sordariomycetes > Xylariales > Diatrypaceae > Eutypa > Eutypa lata. Next base: position 3,735,398 of record JAKULF010000004.1, on the reverse strand, counting down.
CGAATAAACTTTATATATTTTTATATTTCCTTTTAATAATTAATATAAATTATTATTAAAAATATTTTTTATATAATTTTTAATTAAAAAGAAATATAATAAAATTAAAAATATTAAAATAAAATACTTAATTTTAACCGAAAGTTATTTTATATTAAATTTAAACTATTTAATTACGTTATTAATTTACGTAATTTAATTACCTTATTAAATATTAATTAATTACGTAATAAATACCTTAAAAATACATATTTATTATAATAATAACTTTTAATTAAATACATTTATTTCGAAATATATATATATAACTTATAATTATAATTAATTAAATACATTTTCTTTTTTCATTTATATATTTAATTCTTTTAAATTTAACTTTATTTAACTTTATAAACTTATAAACTTATAAACTTATAAATTTATTAATTACTTTTTAAATTTATAAATTATTTATAAACTTATAACTTTATAATTTATAATTTATAATTTTATAAACTTATAATTTATAAAGTTATAAAGTTATAATTTATAAACTTATAAACTTATAAAGTAATAATATATATAAACGTTATAATTAAAAAATAAATCGTAATAATAATATAAAATTTAATTATAAAATAACCTTAAATTACTTTTAATAATTTAATCGCTTTATACGTATAATAACCTTTAAATTTAAATTTTAATAAATTAAAGGTTTTTTAAAAAATTAAATTAATTATATTAACTTTTATTATATAATAAAATCTTTTCGCTTAAAAAAAAGAATTTTTATAATTTACTTATAAGTAAAAAGCCGTATTTTTTTTCGAACGTAACGATTAAAAACTTTTTAATTTAAATATTATTTTAATAAAGAATTTTGTTTAATTTTTTATAATAAAAAATAAAGATTATTTTTTAAATAAATTAAATATAAAGAAAATTATATAATATTTAATTAATAAGTTTTTATTTTATATTAAATTATTAAAATTATATATATATTAATAATTTTAATTTTTTATATAATAAAAAAATCGTATATTATTTTATTTAAACATTTAATATAATTAACGATTTAAAAAGTTAAGTTTTTTTATATATTAAATTTTTTTTAAACGTAATTATAAATTTTAATTTTTTTAAAGTATTATATTATTTTTTAAAGATTTTATTTTTATAAAAAGATTTAATTTAAATATTAATTATATCGCTTATTAAAAAATAAATAATATTTTTCGTAATTTTTTTATTTATAAAATAATAATTTTATTAACGTATTTAAAATAATTAAAAATAGTTTTTCGATAATATAAAGATTTTATATAAAATTAAATTAAAAAATAATTATATATAAAAAAGATTAAGTTTATAATAATTTATTAATTTATATTAATATTAATTTTTTTATTATAAAAATAAATTTTATATTTATTAATATAAATGAAATATAAAACGTTTTTAATAATAATATATATTATTAATATTAATTTTTAAAACTTTTAAATTTTTAAATTAATTATTTTTTATATTAACTTTATTAATAAAAATTAATTTATTAATTTATTATTTAAAAATAAAGATTAATTATTAATATAAAAACGTAATATTTTATTATATATTTTAAAATTATAAGTTTTAATTTAATTATTAAAATTCGTTTTTTATAACATTTTTATAAAAATTAATTTATAATATTATATTTTTAATATTTTTAATTTTATATTGATGAAAATTATATAAACTTTAAATAAATAAATATAATATTAATATTTATTAATTTATATAAATTTAAAAATTTTTATATATTAATAATATATTTTTAATTATTAATATATTAATATGATTAAATTAAATATAATATTAATAATATTAATAATAATATTTATTAATTTAAATTATTAATAATTAAAAAAATTAAAATAAGATTTATCTTGACCGAAGATCATTTTGTGCTAAATTCAAACCACTTAATTACGTCATTAACTTACGTCATTAATTACGTAATCATTGTTTAGATAATCAAATAGCCGTTAAATACATTAAAAATACATATTTATTGCTATAACAGCTTCTGATTGGGTGTATCCATTTCGAAAAACATACATACAGTCCATAATCGCAGCTGATTGGGTGCATCCTCTTTTTCGGTCCATATACCTAACCCTTTTGGACCTAGCTCTACCTGGCTCTACAGACCTACAGACCTACAGACCTACAGACCTACAGACCTACAGACCTACAGACCTACTAGCCACCTTTCGGACCTACAAGCCACTTTTCGGACCTACAAGCCACTTACAGACCTACAGCCTTACAACCTACAACCTGCAGCCCTACAGCCTACAGACCTACAGCCCTACAGCCTACAGACCTACAGGGTAACCTACTGGGTAACCTACAGGGTAACCTACAGACCTGTAGACCTTCAGACCTACAGCTTACAGACCTAGATAACCTAGGTGGTGCTGCATTGACCACCTACCTAGCTGCTGACTACCTAGCTGCTGACCACCTAGCTTCTGACCTAGGTGGTGGCAGCTTTAATTACTTACCTTTAGAATTAGCTATATGTAGGTGGATAAAGTGTAGGTTTTTAATGTGATTAATGTAATAAGCTTATAGTGTAATGGCTAAATCTGTAGATGTAATAATTGTAACCGTAATTCTGAAAGCCTTGGATTCGAATCCCGCTTAGTAAGGTATAAAATTAAATAACTTACTTTGTAGACCACCTAGCTTCTGACTAGGTGGTCTAGGTGGTGGCAGGACCTACAGCTTATAGACCTACAGACCTACAGCTTATAGACCTACAGACCTACAGCTTATAGACCTACAGACCTACAGCTTATAGACCTACAGACCTACAGCTTATAGACCTACAGAACCTATATATATAGAAAAAAGCGTTATAATTTAGGGGTAGGTCGTAATAGTGGTGCAAGACTTAGCCACAAAATGACCTCCGGTCAGTTCTGACAGCTTAACCGCCCTATACGTATAGCAACCTTTAAATTCGAATCTCAATAAATCAAAAGTTTTTTAAAAACTAAACTAATTACATTAACTTTTATTACACAACAAAATTTTTCCGCCTAAAAAAAAAAAAAAGATCCCCGTAACTTGTTTACAAGCAAAAAGCCGTACCTTTTTTTTTTCAAACGTAACGGCTAAGAAAAATTTTAAAAATTTAAAATTTAAATAATTTATTTTATAATAATTATTTTAAAAAAAATATTTTTTATTAAAAGTATTTATTATAATATTTTCGTTAAAATAATATCGTTTTTTTATTAATTATAAATTTATATTTATAATTTTCGTAATATTTTTATTTTATTATTTATTTTAAAAATTTTTATTTTCGAAAAATTATAAATAATTAAATAATATTAATATTTTTATATATTAATAATAATTATTTATAATAAAAAATAAAATAATATAAAATAAATTAATTTATAATTTAATTATATAAACGATAAATATAAAAAATAATAAATTATAATAAAAAATTAATATATTATTATAAATAATAATAACATATTATATTTAAAAAATATAATATTTATATATAAAACGAAATTATTAAAGTTTTATATAATAATTAAAATACGAAAAAATAAAAATTTAAAATATTTATTTATAATATTTAACATTAAACTTTATTATAATAAATAAATAAATAAATAAATAAAAAACTTTTTTTATTAATTATATTTTTATAAAAAATTTTTTATTTTTTATTTAAATATATATTACTTTTTATAACTTAATTTTTTATTAAAACTTATTATTTTATTTATTTATTTATTATAAATTAATTTATATATAATATATAATAAATAATAAATAATTAAAATAAATAAAATTTATATATTTTTTAATCGTTACGTTTAAAAATTATAATTATAAATTAATATCGTTAATTTATTAAATAATTATTTATTTCATTAATATATATTAATTATCGTAAAACTTTAAATAAATAAAAAGTTTTATTTAATAATAACAAATTAAATTAATAAATTAATTAATTATTTTTTAATAATAATAAGTTATATTTTATTTTTATTATTTTTTTAAATATTTTTTAATAAAAATAAAAATAATATATTTATATTTTATAAAATTAATTAATAAATTAAGCAATAAAAAATAAAAACGTTTATAATATAAATATAACTTTTATAATTCGAAATTATTTCTTTATAATAATAATATTACTTTTTTATATATTTAAAAAAATTTATTAATAAACCTTTTTAATTTAATAATTAAAAACTTAAATATTATTATTTTTAAAAAGAAATAAAATTAAAATCTTTAATAATTATTTTATTAATTTATTATTTTTAAAATTTAAATTTAAGGTTTTTTATTTCGTAATAAATACTTAACGATAACGATATAATTTCGATTATTTTTTAATAAAAAAAGCTATTACGTAAATAATAAAGATTTTATTAATTATTAATTCGTAATATATCGTTATTAAGTTTAATTTATTTATTTATAAATTTAATTTTTATAACGATTAATTATCGTTACTTTAATTACGGTTTCGTCGTAATTTAATCGAATAAGTTTTTAAACGATTTTGCTTAAAAACGACCGATAAATAAAATAAATAATTATTTTATTTTATTTTATTAATTAATAAAAGTTTATTTTATTTTTATTAATAATTAAAATCTTTATCGTTTTTTAAGTTTCGTAATAACTTTATAATAATTAATTAAATATAATATTTTATAATAAATATAATAATCGTTAATTAATAATAATCGTTATTAAATAACGATAATTAATATTTTTTAATTTAACGCGTTAATAATATTTTCGTTATAATTCGTTATAATAATTTATAATAAAATAATAAAATATAACGTTATAATTAAATATTTATATTATAACGTTACGTTATTATTATATTATAATTAAAAAAGTTTATTATTAATATAAATATTAATAATATTTAATTAAATTTACGAACTTTTAAAAATTTAATAAAAAGTTTTATTTAAAATTATAAATAATTGTTAATTTATAATATATAATTTTCCTTTATTATAATTAATATATAATTATTATAAAGATAAAACATAAATTAATACTTTTTAAAAAGATTTTTAAAAACTTTGTTTTTTTATATATATTAATATAACGAAAAGTAATTATTAAGTTTAAATATTAAACCTTTCGTCGCTTTTATAATTTAAAATATAATAATATAACTTTTATTATAATTTTAATTATATTAATTAATAATATTTTTTAAACATTTATAACTTTAATTTTATTTATATTTATATTTAAAAAAATTTTAAATTTTAAATTTTAAATAATCTTTTTTTTAAAAAACAATATTTTAAAAAGAATTCTTTTTATATTATTCGTTATTTAAAGTTACGATTAAGAAAAGAATATTTATTAAAATTTTAATTATTTTTAACATTATTAAACTTTTAAGTAATATTTTTATAATTAAAACTTTTATAAAATTATAAACATAAATTTCTTTTTTTTATAATTATTCTTTAATAATATTATATTAAATCTTTATATTATATATCTTTAAAACTTTTATATAAAATTAATAATTAATTATAAAAACATTAATATTAATAACGATTAAATAAAACTTTATTATTAAATTTAAGCTTTTATTATTAAAAACTTATTTATATTTTAAGTTTTTAAGTTAAATCTTAAAGTTATAAAACCTTTTAACTTTTTTATTAATATATTTAATAACGAAAAATATAATTAATATATTATTTAAATTTTTAAATTTTATTAAATTAATAACGTTTAAATTATTAATTTTAAACTTTATTTTAAAAATTAATTTATAAATGCGCTTCAAGTTTATATATAAGCTTTAATAATAAATTTATATTTATTATTTTTAAATTTTAATATATACGTAAATCTTTAATTTTTAACGTTTCGCTTTATTATACCTTTTATTTAAGATTTAAGTTAAACTTTTATAACTTTTATAATATTTATTTATAATATTTTTTAATTTATTTTAAAACAATTTTATTTTTTTTAACTTTTTTTTATATTATTTTAATTTATTAATATTATTTAAAAGTTTTTTTTATAAATTATTATTTTTTAAATATTTAATATAAAATATTTTTATTATAAATTTATTTTTTCTTTTTTATTATAATAAATTATTTAAAATTATTAAAAACTTAAACTTTAATTTAAACTTTTTAATAACTTTTTTATTTAATTATATTTTTCGTAAAGTTTTATATTAATTTTTAAAGTCTTTTTAAAAAAGAATTATTATTAAAACTTATTAAAAGAATTATTTTAATAAAACGTTAATATTAACTTTTAATCGATAAATTTATTAATAATAAATTAACTTTTATTTCGCGTTTTAATATTTAAAACTTTTTCGATTTTTTTATAAAGTTTTATAAATTTATTCGTTATGTTTCTTTTTCTTTATCTTTTAACGTTAGCGAAATTATTCATTTAAAAACTTTTATAAAATAACCGTATATTTTTATTTAAAATCTTAAACTTTAAATAATTCGTTTTAATCGGTTTGTTAATTAATTTTAAATGTTTTTAAAAAAAACTTTTATTAATATTTTTATTTTAAGTTTTTCGTTTAAAACTTGTTTTTTTATTTATTACGCGTATTTTTAAATTTATCGAAAAGAAATTTAAATAATTTTATAAATAAGTTATATAATTAATATAAACTCTTTTAAAAAGTTTATAATAACGTTAATATAACTTTTTTTAATATTTAAATTTAAAATATTAAATAATAAAAATAAACGTTATTCTTTAACGGTTTTTATTTAAAACATAATTAAAGATTTTGTTTATAATTTTATAAATAATTAAAATTTAAAATATTTAAAATATTAAATATTTAAATTTGAATTTAAATTATAATGTTAAAAACTTTATAATTATTTAAATAAATATTTATTAATGCGATATTTCTTTATTTAAAAAAATAATTCGAAAGATTATTAATAATCTTTTTAAAAAGAATTATTTTAAATAATTGTCTTTAGCTTTTTCGTAACGATATTTAATTATAATATATTAATTAAGTTAATTTTATTATTAAATAAATTATATATTTTTATTTTTATTTTATTTTATTTAAAGTTGTTTTTAAAAAGATTAATTAAATATAATTAATATTTTAAAGTATTTTTTTAATTAAAATCTTTAATTTACGAAAAAGTTTTATTAAAAGAGTTTTTTTTATATAAATATTATTTAAGCTTATAAAGTTATAAGTTTTAACTTATTTATTAAATATATATTTTAAATTTTAAATTTTATTTATTTTAATTTTTATATTTTAATCGTTAAATTAAACGTAAATTTAAAATTTAATAAGTTTTTTAATATTTTTTAAAAAAAGTTAATATTTATTATAAAACGAATTTCGATATTTTTAATTTTTATATTAATTTTTATATTTAAATTTATAAGTTTTAATTAAATATTTATTATAAAAATAAATTTTATTAATATTTAAAAAACAACTTTTAATAATTATTTTTATTATTTTTATTAATCAAGCTTTTATTAATAAATAAATTATAAACATTAAAGTTTTAAAATAAATAAATAATTTTTATTAAATTCGTATTAATTTTAATTAAAAAGTTTTTATTTAATTTCTTCATTTTAACGATTTTTATAATAAGTTTTATTATATTAATTTTATTTATAATTATAAAAATTATTAAAGTTTTTATTAAAAATATAATTATTATTTTTAACGTTTATTCGTTAATAATAACCGTAATAATCGTTATTAAAAATATTAATACAATCGAAATAAATTATAAAACAAATTATATAAAAAAGTTAATTTTTTAATTAATTATTTAAAAATAAAAAATAATTATTAATATAAAAACGTAATGCTTTATTACGTATTTTAAGACCGTAAGTTTTAGTTTAATTATATAAAAAAAACTTCTTTTTATAATAAATACTTTTTTAACATAAATTAAAACGACTCGTTTTAATCATTTATATGTATAAATTATAATTATATTATTTAAATATTTTTAATTAAAAAAAACAAAATAAACGGAAAAAAAATTAATAACTTAAGATAATAACATTTTTTATCTTTTTTTAATCCCGAATATCTTTTTAAGTTTATTTCTTCTTCTTTTAATTTAAGGCTTTTTAATTATTATCGTCGTTTTTTGTTTTTTAACGAAAATGGTTTTAATATTATAAAAATAAAACTTTCGTTATTATTAAAATTTAAACTTAAAAACGAATTATTAAAAAGTAAAATGCTTAATAATTAAACTTAAACAAAAGATTAAACGAATAATTAAACGAATAATTAAACAGAAAACTAAATACATAATTAAATTAACGATTAATTCGAAGGTATTTTTAACGATTTCGATTTAAACGAAAAAAGTTTTTTTTTTATATTTATAAAAATTAACCGTATTAAATTTAATAAAATAAAAATTAAAACGAAACAAATATTAAATATTATCCGAATTATATTAATATAATTTACGGTATTTTAAAGCAAAAAAATTCGTTTTTTAATTAATTAACGTTAATTTTAACAGTAATTAAATCTTTTATATTTATTAAAAAGATTTAATAAATATTTTCGTATTACGTAATCGTATCGTTTTTATATTTCTTTAACGTATCGTTAATAATTTTTTCGATATTTTTGTTTTTAATATATTTTATTAATTATTATCTTTTAATAACGTCGTACTTTACGAATTTCGATAATAAATTTCGAAAAATTACCGAACTTTAAAAATTAATATATTATTTAAAATTATAATTAATTTATTAATTTTTAAATACGTTATTAATTATTTATAAATAAAACTTATTTTTTTATTTATAATTTTAATTAAATTTTAAATATTTATATTTATCGTATTAATTATTTAATTTAATATTAATATATTAAATAAAAAATTTACGTTTTAAATTTTTATTTTATTTTTATTTTATAAATTGTTTTTTAATTTATTCGTAATATTATTATATTTTTATTATATATTAAAAATAATAAACTCGTTTTCGTTTTTTTAATTAAAACTTTAAACTTTATTATTAATTTTATTTTTAAATTTACGAAAAACGTATAACGTTATCGTTATTTTATAAAAATTATTATATTAAAAATTATACGTTAATTATATCGATTAATAAATTATTTTACGTTAATTTAATATAATCGTTATAAAAGTTTTTATAATTAATATTTAAAGTTTTTATTTAAATCGTTATAAATTCGTATCGCTTCGAAAACGACGCATATAAATAAAAGGTTTTATAATTTATAAAACATATTTTATTTATACTTAAAAATTTTATTACGAACTTTCGTTATATTTATTATTATACTTAATTAAAAATTAAAAATTAAAAATTATTATTCGAATATTATTTTAATAAATATTTTTATAACATTTAATAAATTTATTTTTTATAAAAATATATATTAAAAAAATTATTGATATTTTTTAAATATATTTATTTTATTAATTAAAATTTTATTTTTCGAAAATACTTTTTATATTTATTATTCGTTTATTTAACCTTTAAAATTAAAATAAATTAAAATATATTAACTTTAACTTAACGATTTTTAAAATTATATTATTAAATTTTATATTATTTATATAAAATTAATTTATTTAAAATAAAATAAAAATATTTAATAATTACATAAATTTTTCATTTTATATTAATTTTAACCGTTATAATAAATAACGAATAATTAAGAATAATTAACGATTTAAATAATAAAATTTAAAATTAATCGTTAAATAAAAAAATAAAAAAAATAAATTTAAATTTAATAATTTAAAAAGATAAAATTTCGCTTAATTTTATTAAAATATAAATAAAAAAACGAAAATAAATAAAATAAATTAAAAATAAATAAAAATATTATATAAATTATTAAATAAAAATTTTCTTTTATATAAATTAAAGTTTTATATATAAAATATATAAGATTATATATATTTTTCGTATTAAATTTAATAAAAATTTATATTTTTACGTATATAAATTATCGTTATTATAAAAACTTTAAAAATAATTTAATTTATATATTAATTTTTAATATAATATTTATTATTTTTTAATTATTTATTATTATATTAATAATAATATTTAATAATATAAAATTATTTTATATTTTTTATTAAAATTATATATTAATTTCGTAACGTTTTATATTAAAATTTATTTTAAATATTATTAATTTTATTATATCATTTATTTATTTTATTTTATTATATATTTTAATATTAATATTTTTTATATAACTTTTTAATTTTATAAAACGTTTATTTTTTATCGTTATTTTTTATTAATATTTATTTTAATTTTAATTTTTTTTTTATAAATTTTACTTTTTAAAACTTTTAATTAAATATATTATTAATATAACTTTATGTATTTTTTAATAACGAAGAAAATTTAATTTATAAATTTAATTTTTAATTTTCTTAATTACGATTAAAAAATCTATTCGTTATTATAATTACTTTTTCGATAGTTTTTTTTAAAAAATATATTTTTATACAGTTTTAAATAAACTTTATCCTTAATATTAAATTTTACCGATTTATAACGTATATTATATTTTAATTTATAATTTGCCGTTATAAAATTTAAAATTAAATATATATTTTTTTAATATAATTTTCGAAATATTTCGTAATTTATAAACGTATATAAAACTTTTAAAATAAAGATAAAAAATAATAATTTAAAACCGAAAATTACTTTATTAAATAATCGTTTTAAAATAATTAATTTAAAATTATTAATATTATATTAAAACATCGATATTATATTTATTTAAGATTATTTAAACGTAAATATATAATAACGTATTATTATTTTTATATTTTAATTCTTTTATTTTATTTATTCGTTTTTTTATAAATAATATATCGTCGTAAAATAAAATTTAAAATTAAAATGTATAAAAATAAATTATTAAAATTTCGAAATAAATTTAAAATTTTTATTTAAAATTATTTATTTAAGTAGTTTTTAATTAAATAATTATAAGATTTATAACATAATATTTATTTATTTTTAAGCCGTATATTTCGTATTTTTAAAAATTAAAATATATCGTTTAAAAAATTTATATATAATAATAAATAAGTAATTATAAAATATATACTTAAAGAATATTAAAAAAAAACCGATTATAAAATTTTAATTTATTATATAAAATAAAATTAATTTAAATTAAATAAATCTTAAAAATTTTAATATTTAATTTTAATTAATACGATTTTAAAAATAATTCGAATAATATTTAAAATATTTTAAAACTTTTCGAATAAATTTTTTAATATATAAACCGTTTATATTTTATAATATTTTCGTAAAATTAAAATAATGTTTATTATTATAAAATATATAAAAAATATCTTTATAATAATTATTTACGGTTATTTTTTAAAATATTATAAAAAAAAATTATTAAATAAAAATCGTAATTTTTTAACTTTAAATAAAATTAACGATTTTAAATAATTTAAATTAATTTTAATTTCATCGTATTTTTATATAAACTTTTTTTATAACTTAATTTATAAACGTTATATATTTTTATTTTATATCGTTTTAAATTATTTAATTATTTTTATAAATTTAACGTTTTTTTTATAATTTATAATTATCTTTTATTATAAAAAAAATCGATTTTAATTTTCGTTATATAATAATTAAAGTTATTAATAATATCATTTAAAATATTTTTAAATTCGTTTTTTATTTTTATTTTATTTTTAAAAAGATAATAAATTAATAAATAAAATAATATATTTAAAATAAAGTTTATTTTATCCGATATATAACTTATATCGAAACGAAATTATTTTTAATTATATTTATAAAATATAAATTTCTTTATTTTATAATATTTTTAATATTTTTATAATTTATTAAAATAATAATATTTTTAATATAAAATTATATTTATAATCGTAATTATTAATAAACTTAAATTAAATTAATAATTTTTAACTTAATTATTTTATATCTTTACTTAAATTTTATAAACATTTTATTAAAATATAAAATAATTTTAATATTATTTAAAAATATAAATTCGTTTTTTTATATTTTTTTTAAATAAAAAATTATAATTTCGACATTACGTTATTAATTAACGTTTAATTTAATAAATATCTTTTAACTTAAATTTTAATATATTAAATAATTACTATTAATAAATACGTTTTATAAAAACTAAAAACTTTCTTTTTATTTAACGTTTATAATTATATCGAAATTATTAATTTTTAATTCGAAAAACTTAATAAAATTATATTTAATAAATAATTTTTTAAAATTAAAAAATAATTTAATATTATTAAAAAAATTAAAAGTCTTTTTAAAATAAATTAAATATTTTTTAAAAAAATAATTAACGATTATAATATCGTTTATATATATTTAATAAAAAGATTTATAAAGCAAAAAACGTTAATTTATAAAACGTTAAATAAAAGTTAAATTATTTCGAAAACTTATTAATATTACGTTAAATACTTTTAGATTTTTAAACGATATAATTATTATATAATCTTTATATTTTTAAAAAAAAATTAATAAAAAAAGTTATTACGTTTAAAACCGTAATATATTATTTTCTTCAAATAAAAATAAAAATATCTTTTTATAATAATATAAAATATATATCGAATATTATAATATTATTTCAAACTTTAAAATCCATTATAATACGTTTTTTTTTTATATTATTTATAATTTTTTAAACGATAAAAATAAAATAATTAAAAAAAAATAAACTTTTTTATTTATTTTAATTAACTTTTTTTATATATTATATCGAAAATATTATTAAAATATTTTTAACTTTTAACTTTTAAACGATAAATTTAAATTTAAAAACTTTAATTTTATTAATTATTAATTAAATCGATACGTATTTTTTCGTTTTTAATTATAAAAATAATACTTTTATTTTTTTACACGTTATATTTTTCCAAAACGGCTTTAATTTTATTCGTTAAAAAAAATTAATTATAAATATAATAACGTTATTTTTTATTATAATTTTTAAATAATTTAAAAGTTTCGTAAAATTAAATATATTATTAAATTTATATTTAAATTTAATAAAATCATTTAAAAATTTAAAAAATAACTTATTAATTACTTTTTAAATATTATTTAAAATTATTTCGTTTATGAATAAAATATAAATAAAATTATTTATTATTATAATTTCTTAAAATATAAAAGCTTTTAAAATTTCGTTAAAACTTTTTAATATTATTTAAATTATTTATTAAACGATAAATTAAATTATAAATATACGTATTTAATTAATTAATATATATTTATTATCGTTTATATTTACGATTTAATTAAATTTATAATTTCGTTAAATTTATATAAATATATTTAAATAATTCGTTATTAATATTATTTTTAAAATTTTAACGTTTATTATAAAATATAAAACATTTAAATATAAAAATATAAATATATATATTTTTTCGTTTTTATATTTATTAAACTTTTAAAATTCGAAATACTTAATAAAAATAATTATCGTTATTTATAATAATATAATCGTATTAACTTTAAACATTATATAACGTTAAATATAAACCAATTTACGAAAAACGTTAAAAAAATAAATACTTTTTTATAAAATATTAATTTTATTTATTTAATAAAATAATTAATAAATATTTTACATATATTTAATTATATTTTTTTTAATAATAACTTTAATTTTAACTTATCGTAAATTTAAACTTTTACGAATAAAAATAATTTAATTTTTTCGTTTTCGATTTATATTAAAATATTTATATTTTAACGTACTTTTTTTAATAAATAAATAAAATTATTAATATTTATAATTATAAATAATATTATTTTAATTTATTACGTTTTTAAATTTTTTTAATATAATTAAATTTTATTTATTATTTTATTAAAAAAATCGATATTAATATATTTTAATTTAAATAATTAATTTAATTATATTTTAAAATTTATTATTATAATTTATGCAATATAAAAAATTTTATTTTCGAAAATTAATTTATTAATAATCGTAAAAAAGCGTTTCTTTTAAATACCGAAATTTTTTATATATTTTTTAACGTAAATATATTATTATTTTAAATATTTATTAAAAACGATTTAATTAAATATAATATATTAATATAAAAATTAAAATATACGTATTTTATATAAACATTATAAAATAAAAAAATTTAATTATATTTTTAATATGTTTTTTTAATTCATAACGTTTTAAACGTTAATAACGAAATTTTATTAAAAAAAACATAAATAAGAATATTTTTATTATTTACGAATTTATTATTATAATAAACATTTTTTTATTAAAATGTTTTAATAAAAATAATCATTTTAAATTAATTAACTTTTTATAAGTTTACGTTTTAAATTATTTATTATTATAAAATATTTAATTTATAAATATAACGTTTAAATTTATACGTTTTAATTTAAACGAATTTATTAATTTTAATAACAACGGCGTTTTTAAAAAAAGAACGTTTTTTATTAAAGTTATTTCGATAACGATTTTAAAATCGATTACGATTACGTATTAAATTTTAATATTTACGAAAATTATTACGAAAATTATTATATTCGTAATTATTACGAAAGTTATTTTAACAATATGTATTATTTAAACGGTTATTATTTTAACAGTAATTATTATTTTAATAATAATCGTTTCGATTTTAAAAACTTACGTAAATATTTTAAATAAAATTAATCGTAAAAAAACCGGCTTTTTGTTTTTAATAAATTATAAATATAAGTAATTATAAACGGTTTAAGTTTATATTTAATTATTTATTTAAAAATTAAATATTAATAAATTAATATTGTTTTTTTTTAAATTAAAAATAAAAATTAAAAATTTAAATTAAATTAAAATAACGTTTTAATAAAATTAAATTTTATTTTAAATATATTAAAAATAATTATTTAAACGTATATTTATTTTTAATTTTAAAATAAATTAATATAATTACGGATAAATAAAATTATATATATATAACATTTATTATAAAATTAAAATTAAATTAATTATTTAATAATAATAAATATATTCAATTATTTATATACGAATAAAAATATTAATATAAACGTAATTTAATATATATTAATTATTAAATAAAAAACGAAAAGTATCGTTTTTATTAATTTTAAATTATTTTATAATTTTTATTATAAATAAATTTAAGTTTTTTAAAAATATAAATTTTATAATAAAATTAATTTTTAAAATTTAATAAAATTAAACGTCGTTTCGTAATAATTACGAAAAATTATATAAAATAATAATTTTATAAATAAAATTAATAATATAATTTTTAATTAAATTTATAAATAAATTAATATTATATTAATAAATATTCGTTTCGATTATAATATAATCGTTAAATTTTAACGATAAATTAATATAAAAATATAAAAATTTAATTTAATTTAATCGTTATTTTTAAATAACGAATTAACGTTATTAATTTTTTTAAAAAGCGATAAATTTATTTTAATAAAGTTTAATAATTTACGTAAATTATTAATATCGTTATTTCTTTATTCGTTTTATTTATTAATATTAAATCTTATTATTTTATTAATTTTTTAACGATTTAAAATAAATAAAATTATAAATTATAAAAATATTAAAAATAATAATTAATTAAAGGAAAAAATTAAAAATAACGATTAATGCTTAAATAATTATAATTAAATTAATATAATAAATTTATTAATAAAAACGATAAAAGTATTAATTTAAAAACGATTTTAAATTATTTAAAAAAAAGTTTTAAATATTTCGTTATATAAGTTTTTTAATAATGTTTTTATAAATTAATATAAAATTGTTTATTCGTTAACGAATTAATTTTTTTTTCCAAATAAATAAATCGTAATTAATTAATTAAATTATTCGATAAAATTTAATTTTTAAAAAATATTTATAAAAATAAAAATAAAACTTTAAATACGTAAATTTTAAATATAAAAAATAATTAATAATTAAATATTAATATTAACGATAAATAAATTATTAATTTTAATATTATTAAAATAAATCGATTTTTATAAACGTTTCGAATTTTTCGTTAATTTTAATTTTATAATATTAAATTAAAAATAATAAAGTTTTTATAATTAATAATATATTTAATTATTTTTAATAAATGCGATTTATATATATATATATATTATATATTTTTCGTTTATTTTAATAATATAAATCGTACAACGGTAATATACTTAAATATCGATTATTTTAATATTTTCGTTAATTTTTTTTAAATACGAAATTTTATTACGTTTTTAATTTTATTATAAAATTTTAAAATTCGAATTAAAAACGTTAATAATAACGATTTTTAAAAAGAATCTTTTTTTTATATATTTTCGAAACGATTTTAAATTAAATTAAAGTAAACATTTTAAACGTTTACGTATAAATTATAAAAAATTTTAATTTTAATTTTTTAATTAAAAATAAATATTTAAATAAATATAAATTCTTTATTAATTATTTTAAAATAATAACGAAAATTATTTTATATTAAAACTTTAAAGTTTTCATTTAAATTTATCGTAAAACATTTATTATTAAACGTAAAGTTATCGTTAAAAAATATTACGACTTTTATTAAATTTAAATTATATATTTATATTTAATTAAATAAATCTTTTCGTTATAAATAATAACGAACTTTCGCAAAGTTTTAATTTTATAATAATTATTAATAATATTTTCGAATTTATAATTAATTATAAAGCGAAAGAAATAATTACTTTTATATTAACGATTTTTCGAAATTTATTTTTTAATTATTAATTAAATTTAATTTTTTCGAAAATATAATTAATGCTTTTACTTTTTAAAAAGTTATTTTAAAATATATTTTAAAATGTATTTAAAAATATATAAAAAACTTTAATTAAACTTTTTTTATATTTAATATTTTTAAATTTATTAATATATTTAAAATTAAAATTAAATACGACATTTATATTTATAATAACGAATTTTCTTTTTCGATTTATATAAAAAAAAGTTTTTACTTTTTTTAATTATAAAAAAATATAAATTAATTTTATTAATAATGAATAATATTAAATATAATTATATAAACTTTATCTTTTCGATTTAAAAAGTTAAATTATAATTAACGAAATTCTTTAATTTATATATATCGAAAAAAAAACTTTAAAATATAAAGAGTTTTTATTTTTATAATTTATTTTTTATTTATCGTTTAAAAAACTTTTTAAGTTTTTAAAATTAAGTTTTTATAATAAAATAATAATGTAATTAAAACTTATATTATTCGATATAAAAATAAAAATTATATTCGAAAAAGAAATTATATAATCTTTAATTTATAATTTATAAATAAAATTACGATTTTAAATTTTTATTCGTTTTTAAAAAAAACGATATAATTAATAAATTATTCAATAAATAATATTTATTTATAATTAATATATTAAGTTGTTTTTATTAATTTTTAATTTAATTTAATTATCGAAATTATATAATGATTATTTTATTTTTAATATTTAAAACGATTTATAATTCGATATTTAAGCTGTTTTTAAAAGTTTTATAAATATTTTTATTAATAATATAATTATTATACATAATATAAAAAAAGAATATATTAAATATTTTATTAAAGTTTTTAATATATTTAATAATTTCGATTTTGCGTTTTTAATTAAAAGGTTTTTTATTAATCATTTTAATATATTAATTATAAAAAAGTATTTATTCGTTTATAAAACATTAACATGTTTTATTAATTTAAAAATTTTTAAAAAATATATTAAAATATTAATAAATATTTATGTTTTTATAATTTCGTAAAGTTATTATATTAATAAAATATTATATTATTTAAATTATATTTTAAAAAATTATTTAACGTTATTAATAAACTTTTAAGTAAATATTTAAATTTATCGAATTTAATTATTTAATATATTAAAAAATCTTCGAATTTTTTTTCGTAAAGTTAAACGCGGTTCGAAAATGAAATTTCGATGTTATAATTTTTTATTATTATAAAAATTAAAACGATTAATATATTTTATTCGAAAATATTAAATTAATTATATTTTTATATAAAGTTTTTATTAAAATAAAAAAGAAATATTATATTATTAAAATAAACGTAATACATTTTATATAAATTAATTATAATTTACGTATATAATTTTAATTTTTTAATTTTTTATTATAATTTTTATTAATAATTAAATTATTAAAAAAATATAATATAAATTCATTTTAAATTATAAAGTTTTATTACATTAAATTTAAAGCTTTATGTAATTTTTATATATTTATTATAATTTCGGCTTAATATTCGATATATCTTTAAATGTTTTATTTCGATTTTTAATTATAAATATTTTAAATATAATTTAAAAAATAATTAAAAAAAGATTAATTTAAAAATATATTTAATAATTTTAATTATATAAAAAACAACTTTATTATTTATAACTTTATAATAATTATTAAAATAAATATTAATTTAATATTTCGAAAACGTTTAATAAATAAATATATTTTAAACGAATTTTTTTAAAAAATTATCATTTAATTTATAAAGAAATTTAAAAAATTCTTAATCGAAATTTTCGTTTTTAATTAAATAAAAAAGGTTTTTTATTTAATATTAATAATATAAACGATAAAGAATTTTAAATTTTTAAATCTTTATATATAAAACATTTTTAAAATAATTTATAAAAAAATTATTATTTTAATATAATTTATAAACTTTATAATTTAATTTATATAATAATTTTAGATTTTTTAAAAAATTTTTATAAATCGTTAAAAAAATTAATTAAATTAAATTAATTAAATTATCATTATAATTCTTTTATATTATAATATAAATTTTCTTTATAAATTTTAAAAAACCATTTTTTAAAATCTTTATATAAAAAGTTTTAAATTATAAAAAATTTAATATAAAATTTATAATAATTTATAAATTTAATAAAAAAAACTTTATAATTTTAAATTTATTAATAAAATTTAATAAATAATATTTTTAAAAAATAATATTTAATTAATAATATTAATAACGTATAATTTATAAATAAATAATCTTTTAACACGAAAAATTTAAAATATAAAGATTATAATACGATATTATATAATAACTTTAAAAATATTTTAAAATTAAATTTTAACTAAGTCTTTTAATAAAATAATATATAAATTTAAATTTAAATTTTCTTTTTAATTTTTAAAATCTTTAATTTTGTTATTAATTATAAAATTTATAAAAAGTTTTTTTAAAAGAATTAACTTATAATTAACTTTATTATTATAAATGTAAAAATTCGTTATAATTTAAAAAAAAGATTTTTTAAATATAAATCGATTAAAAAGTTTATTTTAAATTTTATTACGATTATTATTTATTAAATAACTTTTTACGATTGTTTTTTAATAAAGAATTAATTTTTTATTATAATTAAAAAAATAATAATTAAATTTATAAATGAAATTTCTTTCGTTATTAATAAATTTATCGTATAATATTTTTATTTTCTTTTTATTTAACGTTATTTATAAATAAAAATAATCATAAATAAATTTTATATAAATTTAAATATAAAATAATTAACGAAAAATTAATTTTAAAATATTTAATATAATAAAAAAATTATAATTTAAAAATTAATAAATTATATTTTCGATTAACTTTTATAAATAATATAATAAAATTATTTAAAAATTTTAATAAAATTTTTCTTTTTTATAAATAAATTAAAATTAAAACGAAAAAAACGAAATCATCGTTTAAATTTGTTTTATTTAATTTTAATAAATAATCGATTTTTATTTTTTAATATAATAATATAATAATATTTATAATTTTATTAATTAAAAAATTATAAATATAATTTTTAAATTTAATATTAAAATTCGTTTATTTAAATTATTATTATTAATTATTAATTTCTTTTTTTTATAAAATTTATTAAAGTTTTTTATATTATTTTATATTATAAAGTATTTTATATATTTAAATAAACGATTTTAAATTTAATTTAATAATTATAATTAATAATTATTAAACCTTTAAAAAAATTAATCTTTTTATTTTTTTTATTTTTTTAATTTTTAATTTTTAATTTTTAATTTTTAATTTTAATTTTTAATTATTTATTTTTCTTTTTGCTTTTTTTAATTTTTTTATTATGATTTTTCTTTTTTTATTTTTATTATTTTTTAATATTGATTTTTTTAATTTAATTTTAACTTTTTATAATCTTTTAAACGTAATTTTTTCGTTTTGTTTAATTTTCTTATTTTAATTTTTATTATTTTAATTTTTATATCGAAATTATAATAATTAAATATCGAAAATTATAAATATTTATAATTTTTAAAAAATAACTTTTAATATAAATCTTTTTTAAATATATAAAATAACGTTAATATTAAGTTTTAAAATAATAAAAACGTTTAAAAATCTTTAATTTAAATTATAAATAAAAGCATTTTTAAACTTTTTTAATTATTATTATTTAATTTAAAACTTTTCGTATTATTTTTTATAAAGCTTTAAATTTAAATTTAAATGTTTTTTTTAATTTTATTTTAAAAAAATTTATTATTATTAAAAACTTTCGAAATTTTTTTTAAGTTATTATAACTTTTTTAATTTTTAATTTATTTAAACCTTTTATAGTTTTTCCTTTTAAAATTATTAAAAATCGTTTTTTTAAATTAAATTTATTAAAAGAATTCTTTATAAAAAACGAAACGTTATTTAAAGTTTTTAATTCTTTAAACTTATTAATTTAAATATCATTATAATTATTTTTATAATTATTTTTAATATTAATATTAAACTTATAATCGAATTTATTAATAATAACTTTTTACTTTTTACGAATTTTTATAAAATTAAAATTAAAAAGTTTATTATTATTAAAAATAACGAAAAATTAATTGCTTTTTAACCTTTAAATTTATTTTAAACAGTTTTTTAAAGTTTTTATATTAAATTCGAAAAGTTATAAAAAATATTAATTAAAAAACCGTAAAAGAATATCGATTAAATTTTTAACTTTTAATAATTTAAATTAAAAAATTACGTTAATTAAAGTTTTTAAATATTAAAGGTTTTTTTTTATTAATTTTAAAATTAAGTTTTTAAAATTTATCGATTTAAATCGTATAATAAATCGTATTATTTAATATTTTAAAATCTTTAAAAATTATATTTAAATCTTTAATAAAAATATACGTAACGTTTTTATAACGATACGAATATAAAGGTTATCGTTATATTATTAAAAGTAAAAACGTTATTAACTCGAAGATTAATCGCTTTATATTACTTTATATAATATATTTACGAAATGTTATTTAATACCGTAATAGTTTTAATTATAAATTAAAAAATATTATTCGAAATTAAATGTTTTAATATAAATATAAAGTTTTATTATTAAAAATTAAAATACTTAATTATTAAATCTTTTAATTAAAAGTTTAATAAACTTTTTTTAAAATCGTTAATTAAAAATATTTTATTATTTTAAAATATATTATTTATTATAAATTTTAATTAAATTTTTATTAAATTTTTCGATAAAAAATCTTTTTTAAAAATCTTTTCGTTTTTATTTACGATTTATAAAAGAATTTTTATTATTTTTTTATTATTTTTTTAATCGATTTAATAATTTAATATAATAAATTTTAAACTTATAAAATTTAAAAAAAAAACTTATAAAAAACTTTAAATATAAAAAACTTAAAAATTAAATTATAAAAAACTAAAAAATAAACGTATTTATTTTTAAAAAGAATAATATAAATTAATATTTTTTTAAAAAAAATTTATAAAGATTTTTTTATATTAATATAACGAAATATAATTATTAACTTTATATATTAAACTTTTCGTTATTTTTATAATTTAAAATAAAATAATAAAAACTTTATTATAATTTTAATTATATTACGTATAAAGTAATTAAATTATTAATATTAATTAAATTTTATTTTATAATTAAATTTTATTTTATATTTAATAAAGTTAAAAGTAATAACGAAAATAATAATTTTAATAAAATTAATAAAATTAATAAATAAAAATAAAAATAACGAAAAACGTAATTATATTTAATAAAACTATAATAAGTTAATAAAATAAAATAAAACAAATTTATTATAATTAAAAAGAAAAAATATAAATAATTAAAAGTTAAATATAATTATATTATTTATAAATTAAAAATAAAAGCTTTTTTTATAATTATAAATTTAATTTTTATATTAATAATTAATTATAATTAAAAGTAAAAAATAAAAGAAATTATATTTTAATATTTTTTAATTTAAATGTTTTATATATAAAAGTTAATAAATTAATATTATATAAATCGTAAATACTTTAATTATTTAAATATTTAAGTTATATATAATTATAAAATTTAATTTTATGCTTTATTATAATACGTAATTATTTATAAACGTTAAAATATATAAAAGAATTTTTTAAATTAAAAATAAAAATTAAAAATAATTTAATTATTTATATTTTTAAAATTTAATAAAAATTTAATAAAATTATAAAATTAATTAATTATATTATTAAATTTATATAATAATTATTAAATTTATTAAATTAAATTTATAAATTAATATATTTTATTTATATATTAAAAATAAATTAATTATTATATTTAAAAATAATAATATAATTTTTTATTTATAAATAAATTAAATAAATTATTTTTTAAATAAAATAATAATAAAATTATAAAAACTTTATATTTAATATATAAAAATTTTTAAATATTTTAATTTTAAATAAAATTTTAATATTTTATATTAATTAATTATAATTATATATAATTTATTATAATTTTTATTCGTAATATAATTATATTATTATAATTATAAATAAATTTTTTTTATATTATTTATAATATAATTTCGCTTTATTTAATTTAATTTAAATATTTTTATTATTTTATATATTATATAATATTAAATTATATAATTAAATTCGTAAATTTTTATTTTTTCTTTAAAGATAAATATATAATTAAGTAAATAAATATATTTATTTAAACGTTAAAATTTATCGTCGTTATTATTATCGTTATTATTACCGTTATAATTAAAGTGGCATAGTTACTTTATGCAAAAAGGTAAAAATATTTGCCGCTAAAATAAGTTCCGTACATTAAAAGAAAGGCGGAAATATTGGATCCATTAAATAATAATACCTAACCGGCCGTGCCGGCTTTACCGGCTTTACATTAATATGCTGCTTCGGTTAAGCTCAATATCGTTAAACTCCTGTGCCATGCGGCGCAGGCCTTGAGCTAAGGCTCACTGACCGCCTTACTTTAGCAAATAATCCTTGGAAAATTTAGCTCCATACGTAGATCCCCGTCGGGGTTGAAATCCACAACCCAGCACTTCATGTTTCTTTTTGGTTTTTTTGAATCATTATTGTCACAGCGGCGTCACTGCCACTGTACTGATGCTGCCGCACCCCCATGGACAGCATTATATTAGCGGCTACCTCACCAACATAACCATTTGCATGATGGCCACCCTGGCGTCATAACTAGCACTACCGGGGAGAGGTAAGTCCGCATTCATTAAGCTACACGAACTTAAGATGATAGTAATTGTGATGATGGTTAAGACGATAGCGGTTGGTTGTATGGTGACGTTTAACTATGTGGCAACGATATACCAGCTTGGTGCGGCGGTGGTGGTGGTGGTGGGAATTTATTATCGTAGTCGTACTACCCTTAGTGATGCTTTGTTAATCCATTTTGTAAAGGATTGTCAAAAGGGTTGCCAGGAAGCGCTTAGCATACTTACAATATCCAATTAATAAGGCTTGCTTTAACCAACAAAATGATACTTCCTTACCTAACTCTCTGTAATATAAGCGGAACATATTTCTCGGTTTTTTATATAAATGTTAAACTTATCCCCAACATCAAAAAGGTTTCAGGAATGAACGTTACAATTTATTATACTCACATCCGTAATTTCCTCACCTACCAAGCTTTTATTGCCTAACTGTTCGAGCATATAAACGTCAGCCATGAAACACCTTGCAGTTGTCCTGGCCACTATTGTGGCAAGCGTTAGCTTCACAGCTGCGACAGTCACCCATGGAGTAAGTGTGGCATGCAAGTAAAAGGCGAGGGGGATGATTGATAATACTAACAAGTTGCAGGTTTGTCAGTCCGATGGCACATGTGGTGGAACAGAGAGTTCGGGTAATGTTTGGGCAATCGGGTGTGCGACGGGTACTGTGAGTAATCCCATCCTCAACCACTTTAAGCAAGACAACAAGAGCTATTTGGCTAACCTTTAGTATCTTCGCAGTGTGTACGTAGACCGTTTGATACATCTGGCATATTATAAAGGCAACCTTGCTCACATCTTTCTCTAGGACTGCCCTAACCCCGGCGCTATCGCATGCAGTTACAACGACGCCCAGCCCAATGGAGCAGCATGCCATAACCATGGAGATGACGGCTGCGCTGCGTAGAAATACGTTCCCGTTTACCCTCATACTACCACTACTTTTAGCTCCAAACCAAATGGGTTCGCACCTGAGAAGAAAGAAGGCTTCAGTGTTGTCAATATTGGGCCATTATCAAACCCACATTTAAGAGCAGGTCGAATTGGCGGTCGCTTTATTGTGGTTAGTGGCTGGGTTGATGCGAAGGTCGCCATGGGTGGTAGATATGCGGTTGGAGCTAGACTGGTCATCTGAGAATGGTTGATGTCTATACTTCCCCATATACTTTGAATGTACCACCGATATCCTGTACTTGAGCGAGGGCATTCCAAATATTATCCTTCTATATGTTTGTGGTGCGAAGTCTTATATCTCGAGGCTTTAGAATCATAATAACTTTATATTCTTCACCACTTATATTAAATTTATGACTTCCCCCCAAACAACAAGACGTCAGTATTTGCTATTCCTCAAATATCAGCATCATATTTCAGTTAAAGCTTAACAGGATCGTGCGTACCTATCGAGTTGAATCTTACTCTAATCCTTGACTAACATCCACCGATGGTTACTGAAACGTTGCACGGTACACTACGTCCCCCGGCTTCCTAAGATATAGCTACTCAGGGGTGAAGGTTTCTCACACTTCCTAGAAGTTATACGACTTGCCAGCCCCTCTATGTATATAATAAATAACATACTCTAGGGAGTATAGTAAATTAGTGCATGCATAGCGATCTGAATCCGTCGGCGCCCAAAACGAGATCTGCCCTTGCCGTCGTCGAGTCCTCCAGAATGACCGTCGCATGCGTGTGTCCCACTCAAATAAAGGTGGCTTTCTAGCCCGCGTGAAGGATATCATTCGGGGCCTCTTGAGTAAAGCCTTGTGTATCTCTATACGGTCTAGTCGTGCCAAAACCTGCCGATGGTTGTGTAGATGCATATATTCGTTCGCTATTAGGACATCGCCATCCTTCCAATGCCCTTGACGACGAGTATTTGTAAGTGGGCCTGCACTCTATTAATAATGAAAGCGGAGAGTCATATTAACATTAGTTACCTCATAAATGTAGTGGTCTCGCTCGGGTTACGCTAGACTATTTCATCCCCCAACACGACCCTCACACCGAGCCTTTCTAATGTGTAAGCCATTTGTCGCTGGTACTATAAACGCCCTAACCCCCCTAGACTCCTCTTGCCGTTCGTATGCTTCCATCCTGTTAAGGGATGTTGGCTCAAAGCAAGCGTCACTACAGTATCTACTATTCCACCCTTAATCGTGGCAACTGTGAGGGGTATGGTGTACTAAATATGGCTTATAGACTGGGAGATAGAAGCAAAGTCATATAATTATGCAAGAATCGCGCCATAGTGCGCACTGGTGTTGGTAGACTTCACCCTTTGAATATACGGAAACGTATTTGGAGTACAGACACCCGAGACTGGTCTTGCAAACTACCTAGTTCGCCGAATAGGGGCAGCTTCATAACACCTCACTAGCCAGAGTCGAAGCTTTAACAGCTATTGTAATGCGATGGAGAAATGATGTTCTCGCCAAAGGGCCCTTTAACTAGACAATTTACCCCAGCATGGTTTGGACTGCACGTAATTAGTCGAGGTGTTGATCTTTATACCAGTACTGCTGTGGAAACTGGTGTTGATACCAGCCAACCTACAATACCACGCATTTCATCATCAACTGTATATCAGCTTTGCTTGCTGTTTATGACATTTGATTTGAATGCATGTTGCACCATATAAAGTACAATCTAAATATAAATGCTGTTACTTCGTATAAGTATTTGAAGTACCTCAACTGCGTTACCACTAATACCAGCAATAAACTTTTGATGAAAAATTGAGAGAGTAGAAATGGTGGATGAGAGAGGCGGATTTAAGACTAAAGTCAAACTGGGACACCTGCTGCTAGAAAATATACTATATTTTCCGGAACGCCCGTACCTTTCAAGCTACTCCAGGGGTGTTTATAAGGCATTTGATTTGATTCGTTGGCACAGGAAGGATGGATACCCTACTTTTAGTTGTTTGATATTGTTTATGGTTAGGGGGTTCACTTCTTTTATTTCGCGGTCTTGGGTGAAAATAACCTGAGTGTAGTCTTTGCCAATGATATAAATGACATGCATTTCACACCAACTACCTTTTGCATTCTTTAGCAAAGCTTCCATCGATGTCTTAGGCTGCATGGTTCGTGTATTTCGGCAAAGGTTTTAAAGGTCTTCCATCGTTGGTTCTCTAGTAAGCCCTTATTTTAGGTCTACACTAAGTTGTTGAATCGAACAACCTCAAGGGAGCCACAAGTATAGTCCAGTAACTATGCAGATTTCAGGTTTAAGGTTGGTGGTATCATCCTATCATGCCCCGGGCTACACAGACGGGGTGTTGCAGATTTTAGTTTTTTTGTGTGTATATCTTACTCATTAACTTATCTTATGCCATACAGCCCCTAAGACTATTTGTTGGAAGTTACACGGTCTGTTTCGAGGAAAACGTCATTCCATATGGTTCCGTCAACAGTTGCTTTGTTTATTTCAGTGTTCCAGTTATCAGGATTAGCAGTTATAGACTTGTCAACACAGGGGCCATTTGAAATGTTTTATAAGCATGCACCTAGGTATGCACTAAATAGCCTTCACTCCGTTTATGTATATATAGATTGCAAGCTATAAGCAAGTTATTGTACGTGAGTAGAGTGCTAAACTTACTGTAAATTCAATAAACCCCCCTAAGTAGCGTGCACTCTTAAGTCAATGGATAGTCCAATAGCCGCGGTGGAGAGATAGGTGCACGATATGGTTATGTCTTACCTCGCTCGGGTCCGAAACCAAGACATGGTCTAGTTCTAGTCTTGTGAAATCCTAGTGTGATTCATTCAGCACGATAACGTTCCATGGCAGGTATGGCCACAGCCCGCGACATCAATGCTGCAAGTAAGCGGTGAGGGGCAAATGCACGTTATCATCCTCTAATATAAAAACCCATCTATCACAACTCGCTGTGTCCAATCAAGTTATTTTCCTTCCCCTCGTCATCAGCCACGATACTACCCAGAAAAAGGGTGGGTGCTGGGCATATTATAGGAGGGAGTTACCGCTCACCTACTTACGTCTTGTCTTCGACGGCCAAGGGCGCCGACTCTGCATATTATCTATTCATACTTGTATTTTCTACCTATCGTAGATAGTATCGTGGGGTTATAGAGATTCGTGAACAAATACTATGAAACTACAAGCTTTCGATTATTGTTGTTGTATTGCACTGCCCCTTACCGCACTATTTATCTATTCCGCTCGAGATAGCTGCCATGATGAAAGACGTACACTCTGAGCATGTAGAGATGCAGGGCTCGGCCGATGAGAATTGGACTTCATTCCAGGCTGTGCATCCACAAACGTCTAGTCTACGGGTGAATATAACGATGCCGCCTTTACATAGAGTACGAGTAGCTAACCATGGAGCACAGAGGCTCTTCTCTTTCACCCAGCTTCTGGCCTTCTCTCTAACGTTCATGGGCTCGTGGGAGGTGATGGCAATGAATATGGGCGCCACGTTTTATAATGGCGGACCACAGACTCTAACATGGGGCATCATCGCCGTTGTAGTAGGCGCACTCATGCAGGCTCTATCGATGGCTGAGCTGGCAGCAATCCAACCCATCGCAGGCGCGCAGTATCACTGGACGGACTTTCTCGCACCAGAGAGATATAGGCGTCTAATCACTTGGATGCAAGTGAGTCTTTGGTGTCCTATGTTCTAGCTCCCACCCTGAATCGGGAGTTAACAGTTTCCCCCTTTCCCCCATCTACCAACAGCCTACTCCCAATTCACTACATAAAACTAACCGGTTAACCTGAAAGGGCTGGGTGACATGGTTCGCTTGGGTCTCGGCCCTCGCAGGGTCGACCTCCGGACAAGCGAACATCCTCCTCGGACTCGTATCGACTAATTTCCCAGATACATACGGGGAAAAGCCATGGCACATCACGGTGCTGATCGTCGCCCAGGTTCTCATCGCTGGCCTCATTAATACCTATGCCTTCCGGGCCGTGCCCTGGATGGAACTGTGCGCTGGAATGCTTCATATCGCCCTTTGGGTGATCTTTATCGCCGTACTTCTAGCACCAGCGCCCAAGAGCAGCGCAGAATTCGTATTTTTTGGGAGAACGGTCTCTTCCGGATGGGATAACGGATTCGTTAGCTGGAATCTGGGGCTTCTCGTGCCTGCGTGGGGGTTTATTGGCTTTGATGGGGTAACTAGACTTAGGTTTGCTAGCAATCGACTCGTTGAACCTCTACTGACAATTTGCGCATTAGGTCGTACACATGTCGGAGGAGGTTCGAAGGGCCAAGAAAGCAGTTCCCCGGTCAATGGGCATGTATTAAAAAATTTTACTATTTCGAATCCTAAGCATCTTCTTCTAGGGCCTGTTCTAATTTTTCTTGATTTCGGTCTAAATTGCTAACCCTTTTTCGCAGTACGTACATCGCCCCCTTATAATATATCTCCAATCTCAAATATTTCTGGAGGCAAGTCTTCAAATTCAAGGACGACGTGTTAATATGCATTAGATCCTGACTATTGTACTCAATGGAATCCTTGCTTACGGGATGATACTGGCCATGCTGTTCAGTATAAGCGACCCGGAAGCCGTGCTGGAGTCACCCTATCCGATTATCCCCATTGTTATGAACGCCGCAGGCAGTGCGGGGGGTACGGGCATGATTGTCGGTCTGCTGGTGGTCACATTCTGCGTAGTAGCAGCATCGATGGCGTCGGTCTCAAGAATTACCTGGGCCTGGGCTCGCGACGGGGCGCTTCCTGCCTGGTTTGCTAAAATCGACCCACGATATCGCGTGCCCATTCGATCTGTGTGGTTGCCCGTTGTAATTGTCTCCCTGATCTCACTATTTGGTGTGGGCAATACTGCAACTGCTACCGTCTTTAGTGCTTTCACTGCGCTGTCATCTCTCGGTCTTTATACCTCCTATATCGT
Organism: Eutypa lata; assembly: GCA_022661535.1. Lineage (NCBI taxonomy): Eukaryota > Fungi > Ascomycota > Sordariomycetes > Xylariales > Diatrypaceae > Eutypa > Eutypa lata. The sequence goes on along the minus strand of JAKULF010000004.1, from coordinate 3,705,763 downwards.
TGCTATCGTATGCTTGCTACATGCTCGCCTAACAGGTCGCTTAGGTGAAGGACCTAGCTACCCGGTCCGGTATGGCGAGTGGAAACTTCCCCGACGTCTGGCTACACCTATAAATCTCCTTGCGCTAGTTTGGACCGTTTATCTTAGTATATGGTTGCCTTTCCCCGTTTCATTGCCTGTGACTGGAACGAACATGAATTATGCCGGTCCAATCTACGTTATTGTTGTTTGTGCTGCGACGGGGTATTGGTTTACATGGGGAAAAGCACGGTGGCCTGGTCTTAATCAATCGTCGATAATCAAAGTCATCGCACATGATTGATTGGGTTACATCTATAAGACCTTACTGTCAGTCTGTTGGTAATTATTTGTAGTCGGGGACTATCACTGGCAATCTTTATGAATGAAGTTGTGTTGCGTTGTTATGATTGGGGGTATTGGCATGGGTGAGACTGGTCTTTACTGACATCCCATGTGCGTGGAATACCTAGGTAGTCTAGGGTAACTTCAGGAGTTGTAAAAGTCAACGATAAACATACATACAATATATGGTCTGGTGTTCTGCAGGCTTCGTAGACAATCTGACATCTAACCATCTTAGATTCTGCCGTTTCAAAGTTTCTTGATTATACAAAAGGATATGGCATGTCCTTCCTTGTACCCATCGTCGGCCTGGGAAACATGCATCGGCATGTTTATATAAAGCTGGTCACTCCCCTTCTCTGCTTTAAAAGGTATAACTTTATCCCTTTTTAACTACAATATGCCAAGGTATATTTAATTAATGGCTTATAATTTGCTAAATAAAGTTAAAATGTAGTTTTTTATATAAATTGCCTTATAAAATATATTATTAAAATATTAAATATTTAATTTTTTTATTACTTTTTATTATTAATATAATAATTATATATTTTAAATTATTATATATAAATTAATTATAATAAAAAATCTTTAAATATAATATTTTAAACTTTTTAAATAATAACTTTTAATTAATTTTTATTTAATAATTATAAGTTATATTTTTATTTAAAATAATTTTTTATTTAAATTTATACGTTTTTTATAAAGTTTAAATTAAAGTTATTTAATAATTATTTAAAAAAATAAATTTTTAATTTATTAAATTTTTAAAAAATACGGTTTATTATATATATTTTTAATTTATTATATATAAATATAAAATAATTAAAAAAATTAAATATAAACTTTTTAATTTTTAAAAATATATATTTATTATATTTTTTTATAATAATACTTTTAACGTTTTTTAATTATATATAATAAAGTTTTTTAATTTTTTTTAAAAATAACTTTAAAATATTTATTTATAAAAGTTTTACGTATAAAAATATTTAAAATTTTTAAAATTTTTAAAATTATAATACGTTATTTATTATTAAAAATAAAGTTATATAATTACGTAATATTCGTTTAATTATATAAATTTATATTTTAATAAAATTTTTAATAATAATTAAATTTTAAATTATTTATTATAAAAATAAACTTTATATATTTCGTTTTTAAAATTTAATAAAAGTTTTATATAATTATAAATTTTATAATAAAACTTTAAGTTTTTAAAAGTATATAAAATTTTATTAATCGTTATAATATAAAAAAGTACGGCTTTTTATAAACTTTAAAAACTTTTTTTTAACTTTTAAAATTAATAAAATTTTACTTTATAAGTTATAATTTATTATATTAAATTCGAAGAATTTAATTAAAGAATTTATTTAAAGTTAAAAGTAATTAATAATAATAAAATTATTCGAATTATTATAATATTTACTTTTACTTATAAACTTTATAATAAATTATATATTATAATAATTTAAATGTTTAAAAAATTCGAAAAATTTAAATTACGAAATTTAAATCTTTTTATTTTTTTTAAAAATTTAAACTTTAAGCTTTATAAATTTATTATTATATATTACGAATTTTATAAATTTAATTATTATATTATAAGCTTTTTATATTAATTATTATATATAAATTTTTTATTTAACTTTATATATATATTTAATTTTATATTTATATATAAGTTTAATTAATTTATAATTAAATTAATTAATTAAAGTTATATTATTTAATTATATTATTTAATTATATTATTTTAATTTTTTTTAAATAATTAAAGTTTTAAAATTATAATTGATAAGTTTATAAATTTAAAAGATAATTAATAAATAATTAATAAATTTATAAATTATAAGTTTATAAATTTATAAGTTATTTTCGTATAATTATTATAATTATTTATATATAATTATAAATTAATTATAAGTTTATATATTATAAAATAAATTTATAAATTACTTAATTAATTATTATTATTATATAATTATTATAATTATTTATAATTATAAATTTATAAATTATAAATTTATAAATTTAAAAATTATAAAATAAATTTATAAATTTATAAATTTAAAAATTATAAAATAAATTTATAAATTTATAAATTTAAAAGTTATAAGTTTAAAAGTTATAAATTATAAATAATTAAAGTTAAATAATTTATAAAACTTAAATAATATATTTAATTAAAATATTAAATCTTTTTTAAAATTAATTAAAAAATTAACGTTAATTAATTTAAAATTAATTTAATATTAAATTTTTATTAATTTAAAATAAATTAATTATAAAAAGATATTATTATTAATATTTATTATTTATATTAACTTTATTTTTACGATTAATTTTATAATTAATTTTAAATTATATTAAAATAAAAAAAATTTTAAATTTAATAATAATTATTTTTAAATATAATTAAAAATTAAAAATTAAAAATTTAAAGTTATTTTATAAAAGAAATTATTATTATTTATATTTAAATACGTAAATTAATTATTAAATAATTTCGTATAATATTATTTTATAAAGTTATTTAAAGTTTTTTTTTATAAATATTATTAATTTATTTAAAATTAAAAAAACTTATTTTTAAATATAATTTATTTTTTCGATAAGTTTTTTTTATATAAAGCTTAAAAAGTATTTTTTTAATATTTAAACTTTATATTTTTCGTTACGATTAAAGTTTTTTTTATATAAATTTTAAAATATTTTCGAATTTTATTAAATATTAAAATTATATATTTAAGAAAAAACTTAAAAAAAGCGTTTTATAACTTTAAAATATTATTATTATTATAAAAAACGTTTAACGCGAATTAAAATAAACGAAATATTAATTAAACGTTATTTTAATATTTAATTTAATTTAATTTTTAAAGTTATTATAAAAAGCGTTATATTTAAAATAAAATTAAAAATATTAAAAACGAAAAGTAAATTATAAAAATAATATAAAAAAAGTTATTATAAATACTTAAAAATTATAAATTTTTATATAAATTTTAAAAAAATTTATATATTAATTATTTATAATAAATAATAAATTATATAAAATTATTAATTAAATATATTTTAATATATATTAATAAATAAAGTGCTTTAATAGTAATTTATAATGATAGTAAAAAGTTAAATACCGAAAGTATTTTAAGGTATTACGTGTAATATTTAAAACATAAAGATTAATATATAATTCGAGCTTGTAATTAAATTAATATAAACTTTTTTAAATAATAATATATATTTTATTTTTTAAGAGTTATTTAAGATTAATATTTATTTTCGTATTTTAATATAATAATAATTTTAATTTTATAAATTAATAATTAAAAGATTTATATAAAAATAAATATATTATTTATAATAACGCTTTATTAACTTTAACTTAAAGGATTTGTAAAAAAAATCGATATTAATAATAACGAAAAGTAAACGAACTTTTAATATTATTAAAGATTATAATAATTACGTTATTAACGACATTTATCTTTTTTTCTTTATTAAGTTAAGTTATAACTTAATATTTTATTTTTTTAATTTAGCCGAAATTTTAATAATTAAACAACCTTTTTATTTATTTAAATAATTTTATTTTAATAATAAAAAAGTTATAAAACTTTATAAATAAATTAATTATTTAAGTTAATTCCTTAACGTTATTATATTAAATCTTTTTTTTTTATCGAAATTAAATATATAATTTTCTTTTTTCTTTTTATCGGCATTTATAAATTATTATAAATTTAATAAGCTTTTTATAATAATAATTAATATAAATCGTATTATATATAATTTTGCAAAAAAAGCTTAAGTCGAAAAGCAAATTACATTAATAATAAAAGTTCGATAATAAAAAATAATAAATTAATATTAAAGTAATATAAACTTTATTATAAAGTAATTTAAAAATATATAAATATAAAATTTAAACTTATGTATAAATAACCGTAACGTTAAAATTAATTTTAATTATATAATTAATAAATTAATATAAAATAAACGTATAAACGTTATATTTTAATAATAAGTAAATATATAATTAATATTTAATAAAACTTATATAAAATAAGCGTAAATATTAATAAATGCGTAATTATTAATAAATATAAATTTACTTATTTCGTAATATTTTAACGTTATAATATTAAATATAAAAAATACATTATTTAAAATAAAATTAAGCTTAATATTTACTTTATTAAAGTTTTAATTATAAAGTTTATTTAAATATTTAATATAAAATAAATAAATAAATTATTTATTTTTTTCTTCGTTTAAATATATAAACATTTATTTTCTTTTTTTTTATAATGTTAATTTTATAATAAATTAAGTTATATATTAAACTTTTTTTAAATTTTCGTACTTTTTATAATTTAAATAATTATATTTTATAAATTTTTATTATAATATTTATAAATAATAAATTAAAACTTTATTAATAATTATTTCGTTAAAAAGTTATCGTAATTTAATTAATATTAAAATAACGAAATTAAATAAACGAAGAAATCGTATTTTTTTTTTATATTATTATAAAAAAATTAATAAGTAAATAAACTTAATAAATAATATAAAAGTATATAAAGTATAAATTTTAATAACTCGAATTCGAATAATTTAAATTTAAATAATTTTAATTATAATATTCGAAAAACTTATTTTTTTAAATTTTTAAAAACGAATAAAAGCTTATATAAATCCGTTAAAAAAAATTTTTAAAAAAAATAAAAAAAGTTTTTTTTTAAAGTTAAAAAGAAAAATTATTTTAAAGATTTCGATAATTAAAAACTTTAACGTAATACTTTAAGTTTTATTTTAAAAAAAATTAATTATAAAGAAAATATAAAGTTATTTAAATTCGTCGAAATTAAGTTTATAAAAGTTATTATAAAAATTTATAAATAATATTTTTAATAATTAATTACGAATATAACTTCGAAAATTAAAATATTAAAAATTTTATAATTTACTTTTTTAATAATTAATATAATACGTTAATAAAATATTTAAAATAACTTTTATAACTTTAAATATAACGAAAAAAATCTTTTTATTTTTATTATATAATTTTAAAAGTATATAAAAAAAATAAAGTTAATTAATATAAAATTAAATAAAGTTATTTATATTACGATATTTATAAGCATTATAAAAAATAAAATTATTTATTAATATAAAATTATAAGCTTTATATTATAAATAATTAATTACTTTATTTATAAACTTATTAAAAATTTTAATATTAAATTTTAAAATCGAATAAAAAATATTAATAAATCGTATAAAAATGCGAAGTTATATGCTTAAAAAAACAATAATAATAAAGAAATAAAAAGATCGAATTTATAAAAGAAAAATCGATTTAATAAACTTTTCGTAAATAATAAAAGAAAACCTTTTTATTTTAATTATAACGAATATAAATATATATTTTAATATTACGAAAACGAAAAACGAAAAAGCGATAATAATAAAAGCAAAAATAAAAACAAAAGCAAAGTTATTAATAATAATAACGATTATAATAATTACGATTATTTAATTAAATTTAACGATTCGATAATTCTCGTTAAATTTAAAAATATATATAAAGATTTTATTTTTTTAATTATTACTTTTATAAAGTAAAATATATTAAAAAAGTTATTCGAATAATATAATAAATTTACCTTTAATGTTATATATTAATAAGTTAAGTTAAAAAGCGTTATAACTTTAACTTTTATTAAGTAAAAAAATATTAAAAATAAAAAAAATATTAAAGAAATTATATAAAAAAGCATTTTAAACGTTATAATTATCGCTTATTAAATAATAATTCTTTAAATATATTTTATAAGTAATATAAAGAATTAATTATTATAAAATAACGGCTTAAATGTTAATATTATTAATAATTTTAACGATTTAATTAAAAAAACGATTAAAAATATTAAATAAAATCGTTTCGTTATTAATATTAAAATAAACTTTATTTATACTTTAGTTATTAATATCGTTATATAATAATTAATTAAACTTAATAAATTTCGTTTAAATTTAATAATATCGTATATTTTAATTATTAAAAAGTTTTCGTTTAAAATATTTTTTAATAAAATATAATATAAAAAAAGTAATTATTTAAATTATAATATTTTAAAGTCGTTAAATAAAAAGGTTTTTATAATAATTAATATAAAAAAATAAAAGTTTTTATTATAAATTTTTAATATATTTAAATTCGAAATTAATAATAATAAATAAAAATATATATTAAAAAGTAATAATAATAAATTAATTGTTTTTTAACATATAATATTTAAGCTCGATAATAACGAAAAAATTATAATAAACGAAAATATTATAAAAAAAATTATTTTATAACATCGTTAACTTTATTATTTTAATATTAAACGTTTAATTTAAATTATTAAACGATTTTATAATATAAATTTTAAATTTAAAAATATTAAAGTTTTATTTTATACGATTTATAATATAATAAAAATAAAAGAATTTTCGTTAAAAAACGTTTAAAAAAAATTAATTTATATAAACGAAATTATATAATATAATGTAAGTATAATATAATTCGTATTATTACGTAATAATTTATATTATAATTTAATAATTAAAGATTATAATTAATATTATAATATAAAATTAATAAAAACTAAAAGCGATATTTAATAATATTTACGAAGTTATATTAAAAAAATAATTCAATATTTTATTAATTAACCTTTTAACGAAAATAATAAAAAAAAAGTAATTTAAGTTTTAAGATTAAATAATAAACGAAAATTCGATATATTTAAAATAAGCGAATTTTATAAAAAACGTAATATTAAACTTTAATTATTATTATTTTATAATTAATATTAAAATGAAATTATAAAATGTATTATCGAATTTATATAAAACGAAATTAAAGCTTATATAATTTAAATAAAATTTTTTATATATTTTTAAAATTATATTATAAAAGTAATTATCGAAATAATTAATAAAATAAATTAATTATTAATTAAAAATATAACTTTTATAAAAATTTATTAAAAAAGTTTAAATTTTAACGATAATTATTTATTTCGTTATAAGTATTTATATATTTTAAAATTACGTTACGTTATATTTATCGATTAAAAAAAAAAGTTTAATTTAAAAAACTAATTAATTAAAATATAAAAGGCATTTTTTTAAAATATAAAAGAAAAAGTAATTATATTATATAATTAATAAAAAAAAACGTTTTTTTATAACTTTTTATATTATAATATATAAAGATTTTACGAAATTAAATGTTTTTTTTAATTTAAAAAATATTATTTAATTACTTTTAAAATAAATTTAAAAGCGACTTTATTATTAAATTAATAAAAAAATAAATAAAAAGTTAATATTTAAAATAATAATAATAATATTATATTTAATAACGAAACGAATAAAAAAAATAAAAAATAATTTATTAAACATAAACGTAATCGTTCGAAAAAAATAATTTTTAAACTTTATATATATAACGTTTTTAAAAAATACTTTAAAATTATAATTAAATTACATTAAATACGATTTATTTAAAAAAGCGAAAATGTTAATAAATATAATTTTAAATTCGATTTCGTTAATAATAACATTATAAACGATTAAAAATGCGAATTTATAAGTTTTAATAACGCTTTTAAAGTAATAATATAAGCTTATTTTTATATATAAATAATGTTTTTATTTAAAAAAAAACGATACGATATTTTCGAAAACTTTTACGAAATATTAAACTTTTTTAAATATTTAAAAATATATAAATTAATAACGATAATATTTAAAAATAATTTATTATTAAAAAAAGCTTTAATAAATTTCGAAAAAGATTTATAAATAAAGATAATATTTATAAAAATATAAAAAAACATTAATTAAAAATTATTTAAATTTATTTTATTAATTAAAATAATATATAAATATTTAATAAACGTTATATAAATATTATAAAAAAAATTTATATTAATAAACGACTTTAAAAAGTTAAAAATTTATATATATATAAAAAAATTTATATAACGAAAAAATATTAATTATAACGAAATTATTATAATTATAACTTAAGTTATATATTAACGAATTTTTATAACTTTCGTAATTTTATATAATTAATATATTATATAAATAAACTTTATTATAATATATTTTAATAATAAATTAAAAAAGAAATTATTTATAAAAATGTTTTTATTATTAAAAAAATACTTCGACGTATATTTTTAAAAAAAAAATATATAAATACGATTTAAATTATATTATTTAATTAATAAATCTTTTATATAAATTTAAATAAGTTAATATAACTTAATAAACAAGAATTAAAGTTATTTTAAAGCAATTAAACTTTATAACTTTAATATTAAACGATATTATTTATTTAAATTTTAAAATAAATAATATTATAATTTTATACGTTAATAATTTTTTATTATTTAATATAAATAAAAAACGTTTTATAAAGCTTACGAAGGTTATTATTAAAATAATTATTATTAAAGATTTAAGCGAAATTAATTAATTTTTAAATATTCGTATTATTAAATTAAGTTTTATTAATAATATTTATTTAAATTAATAATAATATATTAAAAGATCGTTTTAAATAATAAATATAAACGATATAAAGCCGTTATTTATTTTATTCGTTTTAAATTATAAATAATATAAAATTTTTTTTATCGCTTCGATGAAAAAAAAGTACGGTTTTACGTTTATAAACAAGTTTCGAAAACTTTTTTTTCGATTTTTAAGCGGAAAAATTTTACTTTATAAATTAATAATATACGTTAATTCGAAAGTTATATTTTATATATATAAATAATAATATTTATAATAAAATACGGATTTAATTTTCGACTTTAAATTAATTATAATAAGTTAATTTAAATTTAAAGTTAAAAATTAAATTCGTATAAAAATATTTAAAAGTAAAAAAATAATTACTTTTTTTACTTTATACGAAATTTAAACTTTAATTTTTATTAAAATAAATTAAATTATAACTTTACGTTAAATTACGTTATTATTATATATTAATTTATTTATAATATTTTTTTTTAAATATAATTTATGCTTTAATTAATTATTAAAGTTATTATATAACGAATTCGCTTATATATTAATTAATATTTATTTATTATATAAAAAAAAAAAATTTTTTTAATAATAATAATAATATTATATTTTATCTTCGTTAAAATCGACGTTTCGTTAAGTAATTTTAAACGTATTATTTTCGATTTTTTAATTAATTATTATTAAATTTTTATATCGTTAAAATGCTTATTAAAAAGAAAAAAACAACTCGTAATAAACGTTTTAATATTCGTTTAATAATTATTTTAATAAAACGTATTTTAATTTATCGTTATTATTATTTAAAAAACTTAAATATATTTTAACTTAAGCTTAACTTTTTTTTTAACGTAAAATATATTTTTAAAAACGTTAATAAATTTATTTATAAAGATTATAATAAAAATTATAATATTTATAAACTTATAAGTTATTTCATTTTCGATTTAAAAATTATTTATTAACGATAATTTTAATAAATAAGTTTCGATTAAAATAACTTTTAAAATTATTTACTTTTAAAAGTTAATCGTTTAATTTTCGGCTTATTTTAAAATTACTTTAAATGTTAACGATAATTAATAACTTAATACAAATAACGAATTTATATAAAATAATATTCTTAATTATTGTATTAAATTTGCGATTATTTAATAACGTTTATTTTTTACGTTTTATTAAACGATTTTAATTTATCGTTTTAAGTTTAACTTAATCGAAAAAGTTAACGTAATCGTCATAAATAATTTATAAATCGATAATATTTTATAAAGTTATTATTAATAATTAATCGAAATAAATTACTCGTATTAAATATTAACGTATAATGAATAAAAAACGAAATTATTTTAATTTTCGTATTTTTATTTTTTTAATAATCGTTATAAACTTTTTTAAATTATCTTTTAATTATTAAAAAATTTAATACGTTTTAATTCGTTATTAAAAAACTTACTTTTAAACGGTAAATAACTATTTGTTTTTTTTTAAAAAATAAAGATTATACGGCTTAAGTTATTAAAATCGTTATTTTTAAACGAAAAGTAATTTTTACTTAAAAAGTTATAATAAACGACGACGAAAATAATAATGTTTTTAATAACTTTAATAATAATAATAATAAAAGCGGCGATAATAATAATAATAACGATAATAATAATAATAAGCTTAATTTAATTATAAAATAATTTAATAAAAAATTAATTTTAATCGTTAAAAATATTTTAAATATAATTTAAGTTTTCGTTAAAGATTTATTAAATTTTTCGGTTTTATAATATAATCGATTAATAAAGCGTAAATGTTTTTTAATTTTAAATAATTAAATTCGATTTTTAATGTTATATTTAAAACTTAATTTTTTATTATTATAATTAAGTTTTTTTATTTATACTTTAAATATATATTAAAAATATTTTTTCGTTTTTAAATAAAAGTTTTTATATTTACTTATTTTATTATATTATTATTATATATATCTTATTAATATATAAAAAATATAACTTTTAAAACGCATTTAATATATAAAAACGCATTTATAAAACAATAAACTTTTATTAAATTTAAACTTTATATTTAATTATAAAATATTAAAATTTATAAATCGTATATATTTTATTATTAATTAAATAACTCGTTTAAAACTTAAACCTTATATTTAAAATATAAAGGTTTAAATAACTTATTAAATTTATTATTAATTAATTATAAATAACTTTTTATAATAAATTTTTAATTACTTTTATTATTTTTTTTATTTAATAATTATTTAAACGAAAAAGTTATTATATATATAAATTAAATTTAATATATTTTAAGCTTATAAAGTGCTTTTTTTAATATATTTAATTGTTTTTTTTTATAATTTATAATTTTTAATTATATAAATCGATTTAAAACTTTTCGATAAATTCGATTACGATTAAATAAAACATTAAATATTAAGCTTTTTAATATAAATATATAAAAAACAATAATATAAAAAAGCTCGAAATTAAACTCGAATATCGAAATATTATATATTATTTTTTTTAACGTAATACTTTATAATTTATATATAATAATAATATATAATATAATTAAAAGAAATTACTTTTAATAATACGTATTATTCTTTAATATAAACTTTTAACGTATACGCAAAATAAACATTATTTACTTTTCGTAATAATTTTAAAAACCTTTAAAAAACAATTTTATATAATTATTAAAATTTATTATTATTACTTTCGAAAAATCTTTAATAAAGTTATTATTATTAACTTAAGAAATATTATAAATAATGTTTTAAATATTATTTATTAAATCTTTAAAACCTTATAAGTTACGTATTAATATAACTTTATAATTAATATAAATTAAAAAAGATTTAAATAAATTTTTAATTTTTTAAAACTTTATTAATTAAACTTCGATATCTTTATAAAAAACCTTTATTTATAAAGTAAAACTATTTAAACTTAATATATATTTATAATTATATCGCTTAACTTAAGCTTTAATAATATAAATGTAAATAACATTAAAAAAGTTATTAATTTTTATAATAAAAAGCTTTATAATATAACGTAAAGTAAATAACTTTTATAAAAATATAAATACTTTAATTTAACGTAACTTTAATAAAGTTTAACGAAACTTAATTTAATCGTTTTTTTATTATTATTAAATAATTATTAAAAAGATTAATTTATTAAAAAAACGATATATATTATAATTAATAATTTCTTTTATATTTAATTTATTTTCGAAAAAATAAAAAGTTTTATTTATTATTAAAAAAAGCTAAAAAAAGTTTTTTATTAAAATAATACTTAAGTTATTAAATACTTTATTTCGATATTACGAAAAGATTTTACGAAATCGTATATTAATTTAAGTAAAAACTTTTAACTTTAATATATTTTTCTCGTTTATAATTAAATAATAAATATTATTAAATTAACGTTAAAAAGTATTTAATATAATTAATGTTTTTAATAATGATTTATATTAATTATTAATAAATAAACGTAAAAAAAAATATAAAGTTTATTCGTTAATTTAATTATTAATAATATTAATAAAAGTTATTTAAATTATAAAAGATTTTATCTTTAATGTAACTTATTATAAATGTAAAGATAATATTTTTATAAAGTAAAACTTTTTCGTATTATTATTTTTATTTATTTAAATACGTATAAAAAAAAATAATAAATTAAAAGTAAATCGTAATTATAAATAATAATTTAATATTATATTATATAAAATACGTTACTTTAAATTTAAAATATCGATTACTTTTTAAAATAAATCTTTTATATTATAATTATATATAATTTATTTTTAAAATTAAATTTAATAATTTTTAATAATAAAGTTTTTATAAATATAACGTATAATGTAAAAACTTTAATTAAAATTAAAGTTAATATTTTTATAATTTAAAAGATTTATAAGCTTTTTTTTCGGTTATACATTAAGCATTATTCGAGTTATTTTTTATTAATTCTTTAAAATAATATCTTTTTCTTTAATATAAGCTTTAAACTTATCTTTTATAAGTATTAAATTAAGTTGATTTAATTCGTTATAATAATTATTAAAGTAGTTATAATTTAATAAATAATTATTATATACTTTTTAATATATTATAAATCGAGATTTTTTTTTCGTATTAAAAAGCTCGTCGTAATTTCGATAAAAATAATTTAATAAAAGCTTTATTTTGTAAAAATTAAAATATTATTAATAATTACGTATAAGTTTATATTAAAGATAATAATGTAAAACTTTAAATATAATCGGTAATTTTCATTTCTTTTATTTATTTAAATTATAAATTAAAAAGTTTTAATTCTTTAAAAATTTAAAATAAAAAACATTATTTATAATTTAAAAACGACTTAAATACTTATTATATATCGTTAAAGATTTTTTTATTTTATTAACATTTTTTATTATATTTATTATACGTATATATTTATTAAAAAAACGATAATTAACATTTTATATTATTTAGTTATTTTTTTATAAAAAAAGTTTATATAATATATAATAAATTTTTTAAGTTAAATAATTCTTTTTATTTATTAATTTATTTATAATTTTAAATATAAAAAATAATATTAAATTTATATTTAAAATTAAAAGTAAAATAAATTTTATAATTTATATATAAATAAATATAATAATTTTAACTTTATTATAATATTTAATAACGTAATTAATAATAATATTAACATTAATATAAAGTAAAATATTAATATTAATAAATTAATATAAATTAATTAAAAGATTATATTAATTTAAATAAATATTATTGCGTTACGAATTAAAAAATTATTAGTTTTTACCGGCTTTTATAATTAATGTAAAAGCGTTTTATATTTTTTTCGAATAATAAAAGCGATATATAAACTTAAAAATAAATTTATTTTTTTCTTTAATTATCTTTATTGTTTTTTTATTAATTTAAAGGTAATATAAACTTAAATAATAATAACGTTAATAATAATTTATAATATTATTAAATTACTTTTAAATAACGTTTATTTTAATTAAATTTAAACTTAAAAAATTATTAATATTATCGCTTTAACTTATAATCTTTAGCTTTAAATTTATAACGATAACGTAATATTTTTATATTTTAATAAATTTAATTCGAAATCTTTTATTAAATATATTAAAAAAAGAATTATTATTAAATTAATATAACTTATAAAAATAATTACTGTTACGGCTTTATTACTTAAATCGAAATTAAAAATCTTTTAAGTTAAATTTTCGTATTAAAATAATATTACGAAAAAGTTTATTCTTTAAATAAAAATATTATATTATAATGTAAAGGTTTTTTCGTAATAATTAATAAAAAAATAATATATATAACTTTTCGTTTAAAGTTTTTTAACGATTAAAATTTAACATATATTAATATAAGCTTTATTAATAAAAGTTTATTAAATTTAAAGTTATAAATATTAAAAAAATATTTAAATAATAAATAAACGCTTTATATTTATACTTTTTTCGATATTAAAACGAGCGTATTTTTTTAAAGTTATTAATATAATGTAAAATTTAATTAAATAAAACTTAAGCTTTAAAAGTATTCGAATCTTTTAAGGCTTTTCGTAAATTTTTTTTATTAATAAATTACTTATAATAATATTTATTAATATAAAATTTATTATAATTATAAGCTTAATGTTATATTAACGTATTTAAAGTAATATAACGAAAATTATAATATTTTATAAAACGTTTATTTTTTTACTTTATAATATATTTAATATATTTTTAATAAAATATATTATATTAATAAAGTTTTATAAAATTAATAAGTTTTTTAAAAAATAATAATAAATAAATAAAAAAGAATAAAACTTAAAAATAATTAAATTCGTTAATGAAAATACGACGTATAAAAAGTATAAATAAATAATAAGCTTTTTTTAAATCTTAATATAAAGAAATTTAAAAAAAAGAAACGAATTTAAAGTTTAAATAAATACGTAATTAATTTAATTTAAATTAATTTATTAATATATTTAAAACGATAACTTTATTATATATATTAATATTTTTATTATTAACTTTATTTATTAATTTAATATTTATAAATATATTATTAATATTTATAATTTTTTAAATATAAAGTTAATTAAAAATAAAATTATTTTTAAAAAAAAAAAAAAGTTATAACGATTTAAAGTAAAATTACGATATTTAAAATAATAATAAAATAAATAATTAAATTATTATTTAATTATTCGTTTACGAATATAAAATCGACGTTAAAATTATTATTATATCTTTAACATTACTTTATTTTTAATAAAACGAAAAATAATAATATTAAGGTTTTTAAATAAAAAAAGTAATTTATTATAAATTTTATTAATATTACGAAAAAAATAAATAATATAACTACGATATTTATATTATTAATTACGAATTTAAAAAAAGTTAATAATATTTATATAATAAAAGAATAAATATATTATATAAATATTAACGTTTATATAAACTTTTATAATAAATAATTCTTTAAAAGATTTTAATAAAAGTAAAAAAAGTAAAATATTTTTAAAATTTAAGTAATTCTTTATTAAATATAAGTTTAATAAATTATTTTCTTTTTTATTATTTTTATTATAATATTTCTTATAAATATTATTTTATATTAAGTAAATATTAAATTATTTTTCTTAATAATAAAAGTAATAAATTATTTTTTTTATTATAAAAGTTTTATTAAATTACTTTTTAATATTAATATTTTTTTATATTATTAAGGATTTTTAATTATTTTTATTATATATAAATAACATTTTATTAAAATTACGAAAAAGTATATTAAATTTTAAATATACTTTAAAATAATTAATTAAATTACGTAAAAAAGAAAAACGATTAATTAAATTACGTATAAAATAAAAACGATTAATAAAATTTTAAAGTTTAAATAAACGTTCGAAATTACGGTTACGAATAAAGCCGAATAAGCGAAATAATATAAATTTATTACGTAAGTTATATAACCTTAATTTATCGTAGTTTTAATTACGAATTAAGCGTTTTTTAAATAAAAAACTTAACTCGTTAAAATGTAATAAAAGTAACTTAATTTAAAAGTTTTAACGTTATTATTATTATAAAGTTAATTTTTAAAGATTAAATATTTAAAAAAGTTTTTTATTATAACGTTATTAAATTTAATAACGACGTTAAATATTAATTTATAACTTTTAAATAATAATTATAATAAATATATTAAATTCGTTTTATTTATTTAAATAATATTTATCGTTAAAGAATTAATAAATAAAGTTTTAATAACGAATAAAAAAAATAATAAAAAAGAAAAAGTTAACTTTAATAATAATTCGTTTATTTTTAATAATAATTATAAATGTTTAAATTATAACTTAAAATGTTTAACGTTAAAAAATATTAATAAATATTTTTTATATAAAAAAAAAACTTTATTTTAATTTATTAATTTTAACGATATAAAATATAATTATTTATAATATAACGATTAATTAAAAAATTAATAAATTAATTTAAATCTTATTATATATAACATTTATAATAAGCTTTTTATTTTAAAATAAAATTTATTATAATTAAAAGTATAATTTAATTATAAAAAAAAATAAAAACGAAAAACAAACGAAAAGAAAAAAATAACTTAATGAAAAATAATTAATGTTTAAAAAAAACGTAAATAAAAGTAATTACGTAACGTATATTTAATTAAATAATTAAATTTTTTTTAAAATTAATTAAATCTTTAACGTTATTTTAACTTTAAATTAAAAGCTATTAATTAAATTTTAATTTATTTAAATTTTTTATTAATTAAAATTCGATTAATTTTAATATAAAATTCTTTATTAATTATTAAAATCGTATTAATTTTAATTTTACTTTAAATTTTACGATTAATTTTTAAAAAACTTAAAATAAAAATATCTTTTAAATATAATAATTTAAAATTAAAAAATTATTATTAAAAATAAAACGTTTAAATATATAAGCTTAATTAAAAGGTTTAATTTTTTAAATTACGTAATTAAATTTAATACGATTTATATAACGTTTATTTAAATTTAATTTATAAATAACTTGTTATTAAAATATATAAATTATATTAAACGCTTATTAAAATATATAAATAATATTATAAACTTATCGATTTAATATTAAACTTTAAATAAAAAATATTTATATTATAAATATAATAACTTTAAATTATTTAAAGTAATAAATTTTAATTATAATAATAATTTTAATTTAAATAAATTAATTACGAGTTATATATTTTATATAATAAAAGCTTTTATTATATAAATTTCGAAGTTTTAAACGATTATTATTTATTATATAACGAAAGTTAAATATATAACTTTAAGTGTAATAATAATAAAAATAATTAATATTAAAAACTTTTTATAAAAACTTAATTTAATATTCGAAAGATTTATTATTTTATTAAAGAATAATATAAATATATTAAAATAAAATAAAAAATTATAATATTTAAAAAAAAATATTATATTTAAATCGATTATTATTATATACGTTAAAAGGTTAATAATAATTATATTAAAGTTTAATATATTAAAATAAATAAAAATTTAATAAATAATTTTATTAAACTTTTTAATTAAAAAGTTTTTAACGAATTTATAACGAAATTAAATTTAAAATTAATTTAAAAGTTATTTAAAAAATTAAAAAATATATTAATTAATAAATAAATTAAGTTAATTAAAATAATAAAAAAATAATATTTATTAAATTTTCGTTATAAAAAAAAAATCGTTATTTTTTAAAACTTTATATTATTACGATATTTTTTTTACGATTATTATATTTATTTAACTTAAAGGTTTTTTTTTTAATATTTAATTTAAAAAATTTAAAATGATTTTTAAATTAATTTAACTTTTATTAAATAAATTCGTTTTTATTAATTGTTTTTTTTAATATTTATAATATATAATATAAAAAAAAAATTAATAATTAATAATTTTTAATTAAAATTTTTCGTTATTTTTAAAGTTAAAAATTTCGAACTTTATTTAACTTTATATAATTAATAACGTATTAATTAATAATATTATAAGTTTTATATATAAAATTAAAAAATTTATTAATAAATAATAATTTAATTAAATTTTAAACGTATATATATAAATAAAGTTATTAATATTATAATATAAATAAAATTAATAATTAAATAATTAAATTATAAAAATAAATATAAAGATTAAAAGTTTAATTTTAATAAATTTATAATTTAATTTTTTAAATTTTTTAAATTTTTAAAGAAATTAATCGTTTATTAATATAAAAAAACGTATTAATAAATAAAGTGCTTTAATAATAATTTATAATAATAATAAAAGATTAAATATTAAAAGTATTTTAAAATATTATATATAATATTTAAAATATAAAAATTAATATATAATTCGAGTTTATAATTAAATTAATATAAACTTTTTTAAATAATAATATATACTTTATTTTCCGAGAATTATTCGAGATTAATATTTATTTTCGTATTTTAATAATATATTATAAATTAATTTTATTATTAAAATTAATTATTAAAAATTTTAATTATTTAAGTTATTTTTTTTATATTAACGTTATAAACGTTTATTTATATAATATATTTAAATTTATATAACTTAAAGTTTAATTGTTTATAAATATTAATTAAGTACTTTAAGTATCTACTTAATGCATGTAATATTTAATGTTAACCGGTATAACTATAACTACTAAGTAATTATACACGCAAGTACTTACTTACATATGTCTTAAGGGGTTGTAAGGCCTGTCAAACTATTTTTACCGGTGCCTGGTCTCACCAATAGCTCAAAACGGCAGGGCTCAACATCTGTAAAATTGCGGAGTCCCGCTTTATAGCGGCGATCGCTTCCATCAGAGAAAACGCTCCAAAACCCTCTGTGCATGATTGAATACGAGCTTTTCTTCTCCCTGACATGAAGGACGCAGGACATTGTTTCTTCTTTCTCTTTCCCCCCTTTGCAGTCTGGCGCATACCGCGTCGGTCAAACTCTTCCCCATTCGTTACGTCAATTTTGTAAATTTTCACTTGTAGTTAGACTATAACCAACAACACTTATCACTACCTACTATTACTACTGTCGCTATCATCGTCATCGTCGTATGTCATATGGCCGTCACGATATCCGTGCACTGGCAAGTTGGGCGATAACTACATTCTAAATTCTGGCATTAGAGGTCCGGTAACGATGTATCGAGCGAGCTGGAGACATGTGGCAGGGCAGTTACTGCTGCTCACCACTAGTAGTATGATGCTATTCTCGCGAGTGAGCGCCGACGTTAGTTTTGAGGGCTCTATCCCCACGAACGTAGCGATGGGTACGTCATACACCATACAGTGGGAGACCGACGCCGACAGCGTGAGGGTGACACTGGTCAGCGGTTCCGAGTCTAGCAACAACATATATCACCTCTATGATGTCATCTGTGATATCTGGATTGTGAACGACCTATCCCAGGCGTGCAACAGCACTGACACTTCTGTTGACTGGACACCGGTGGACGACCTGCCGGTGGGACATTACATGCTCATGGCTAACGGTGCCGACGATTCGACTGCCTATTCTAACCAGTTCAACCTTGCCGAAGCAGGAAGTGACGTAAGGAGACCGTCCATCGTGGTAAGAAGGAAACTGCTAACGTACGGGCGCCATTAGTCATCGTCAGAGTCATCGTCAGAGTCAACAGAAACCTCTACCGCGACAACGGGATCGACGGCTACATCAACGTCCACTCCAACGTCAGGAGATGGCTCAACAACGTCTGCTAGTACGTCCGTACCAGGGTCTAGCGAAACCTCATCTGCCCCTGACGACACAACATCGGGCGGCCTTAGTACGGGTGCGAAGGCGGGGATAGGCATTGGAGCAGCTGTCGGCGGGTTGGCTCTTCTCGGCGGCCTCGGATTCTTGGTCTTTAGAATGGGAAAGAGAGCGGCTGATGAGAAGAAAGCAAACGACGAACCCGCCGAAGCCGGGGACTCCAAGCCAGAGGAGTCGCAGCCCGGTTCTGCCAACCCAGCAGCAGATCAGGCTGAAAAGGCCGAGGGCGGTGGTATTGCCGAGCTACAGGCCCCGAATAAGATTCACGAGGCGCCGGATTACAAGACGAGGCTGGACACACCCGACAAGCCCGAATTTGTTAGCGAATTGGATGCAACAGGAGGGTTGTTTGTAGTTCCCCAGACATCACGCCCAAACACCGGTGATACTAGGGCCTCGCAGAACAAAGAGAATGATAAAGAGAATGCAGCGCCCAGCGGTGAGGAGGGAGGGGAAGGCGGTGCAGCTAAGAAGGAGGAGGGCGAGGCTGCGGCTTCGGAGAGTAAAGATAGAGCATCGACATCATCTGGGAAGCCGAAGTCCGTAATCTACGAAACACCAGATGATATAGGTCGGCCGGAAGACAAGTGATCTTGCCGATATCCCTCTAGAATGTAGTGTACATAAATATACCCATTAATTAATAATATAAAGCTCTCTGTGAGAGGATAAACAGTACATAGTTAAAGAATGTCGTTCGACACAATTCGATCATATCCCACCACCCTGTAGCTACATAAGATAAACGCCTGTTTCTCTAGTAGTGTTTCCATCAAGACATATCTGGAAATGACGGTACTACTACCTCCAATATTGAATTGAACACCTAATACAGCGAATCCAAATGCCCCCAATACTAGATATGATAATTCAAGATTGTAAGTTCCAGATGGCCTATAGCTAAAATGCTTGGACTACAATATTTGCGAAATCATCACTCGAGACGAGCAAAAAGCCAACCTACAGATCCAGAGTTGTAGCGAGCCATCATAAACCAAACTCTCTCCTTCTAGGAATGAATTATTCAAATGCACTGCGCCATTTGATAGTGTTCTCTGTCATCATCTTTCTCTTTCACGAGTAGGAGCTTTTCTTGACATGGCCTTCGTTATTGAGTCACTTAGACTTCTCTGTACAGTCGTCGATTTCGTCTCGGCTTGATGTGTCTCGAAAAAAAGCCCTTGTATTCTTCACGAGAGCTACCTAGAGCACTAAAGAGTCATAACTCATGCTCATCGTGCTAGACTATAGTCGTGCCGTCTGACGAGGCCCTAAAGCCATCACATGTTCCTTAACTGGTCCAGACGATTACTCGCGAAATAATGCACGTTGTTCCCAAACAGACGGTACGCCGGTGTAGAGATGAAGGTGACCTTCCCTGAACCATTTTATTCCCCTTCGACGTCCTCCTTAAACCTCAGTCGTAACCTTAGCACGAGGATTCGTAACCTAAGAAGATTTAGCATTAAAGGGGTCCATTTAGACATCGCGGTAGGTGGTGAATGGTACCTTAACACCCAGCGATCGGGCCTTGCTGAGGATGCCGACTCTCTTCCGCGAGGAAACGCCGTGGGCGATCCTAAGGAGATATATTAGTTACATGTTCGGATATAAATAAAGGTCGGTCCTAGCGAAAGTCTTACTCGGCGGCAAACGTCTTGCGGTGCATCAGGAGGAGATCGACGTCCTTCTCGTTGTGTACCAGGAATGCCTTGTGTCCGGAGGGCATCTGGTGACGTGTCTTCTTGTTGGAACCGTAACCGATCTTGGGCATGGCAGCTCTGCCTCGGAATCGCCGGCGAACAGCATTGTCAATACCCTTGGGCTTGCGCCAGCTGCTAGAGACTGTGTGGAAAATGAAATGTCAGCTATTGAAGGAACCAGCAACCAGCAACCAAGGAAGAAGGGGTGCAACATACGGCACTTAAAGCGGTCGCTCTGGTGTCTCGAAAACGAGGGCTTGTCTGTAATTGCATTGTCAATATTTCTGTTTTCTAACTGGTAATAATCTCCTCAAGATAGCAGGGACGTAAAATGGGCGTAGAGGTTGTGCATAATCGGCGGAAATCGGGAAGTGGGCAATCGTACGCTTCTTGGTGATGGCAACCATCTGGAACGAACAACATGGTTAGCTTAAGTAAATCAACAATTAGACAGAAAGCGAATATGAATTACCTTGAATGTGAGGTGATGAGTGCTGCTTCGTTAGTAAGGAAGGGCTTGATTGATTGAGGGAGAGCAAGACCACTGTCGAGATGCTTTTTTTGTCGTTTCGCCCAAAGTTGGTAGGATCGCTTCGCTCGAAAAGTTTCGCAACCCACACAAATCATTTCTTTCAACGTTAGCGTTCACGTGATAGCTTTTGTGTGTGTGGGTGGTGGTCTTATCAGCTTATCAGAAGAGGGCACGGGGCAGGTACGCACGCACGCGAAGGTATATCGGCTTTAACCAACGGCAAAACATCGGATCTAACGATTATGTACAGTAACTAGTACCTAGGTACCTGGGGAATGACCTCGGGGATCACATGACCCACCTTAGTCCGGGTTCCGGTCCGGGGATTTCAAGCCCAGACTTTGGCAGTTCTGGGAATCTCCGAATACATACACGGTCTTACCATAGGTAGACACGCGAGCCTTGGCTACGCAGGGTTCCCCGCAGCCTCCACGAATAGACGAACCTTCATAATACATCTGTATTGGATTCTCCCCCAGGAATTGGTTCAGAAGCGATGCATGGCGCATACGCACTAAGATCCCAAGCCAGATGCTTTGCGGAGCATCGGTCTCCGTGTCCATGGTCGGAATGGCTATGTAGCAATAACCACCGATGTGTACCATGATATTGGGGTAAAGCTACTTCTAAGTCTATCAACCAGTATTTTAGTATTTAAGATGTTGCGGTCGCCTTCTTCAGCTTCCTCAGTTCCTCCCCCTTACGGGTTCTTACAGGTTACTACTATCCCACCTTGCTAGAACCTTTATTTGCAAACTACAGGCAACCTCTGGCTTCGTTATAGTCACAATGGCCATCATTGGATCTAAGGAGGAGCTTGTTGGCGAATCTCGGCTCACTGCCATTGCGAGGGCAGATCCGAAGAGATGGTATCAGAAACCAAATCTCAGGTTTTTATACCTGATTCTCGTACCCTGTGCCTTGGGTGTTGAATGGACATCGGGCTTCGATTCCTCCATGATGAATTCCCTCCAGGCCGTTACATCAGTAAGCAGCGCCCAGTGTCTTTTCTTCTTCTTCATGTGTTATGTGTTTCTGGTTGCAGTGCGAGCACCTCTAGGACCCTATTGTAGCGAGTGCGCCATCTTAACCTATATAATGCTGACCTGATACGCCATAGTGGGTAGAATGTATGGCAAAATACAACCCCTATTCCAGTTAATTTGACTCTTAGACGAGTTCTGACCTATGAGCAGACTTTGGCGATCCTACCGAAGCTCGACTTGGCCTGTTGAATGCTATGTACTCCTTGGGTGCCCTGATGGCCATCCCCTTCATCCCAACCGCATCACAATATTTAGGCCGTCGGTGGACCATTTTGTCCGCCTCTCTGTTTTTGTGCCTTGGTGCGGGATTGCAAGCTGGCTCTACGAATGTTAGAATGTTCCTTGCTTCACGCTGGGTCCTCGGCTTCGGTATCCCTTTTGCAATCGTGAACGCCTCTTCCTTGATTGGCGAACTGGCTTTTGCCAAGGAGCGTGCCATCATGACTTCTCTATTCAACGCTTCCTGGTTCGTCGGCGCTATTGTGGCGGCTGGGGTGACATATGGCACCTTCCAGATGACTACAACGGTAAGCAAGCTCTAGAGTATCCTGTATTCTCCTCTCGTATGGCCGCCTTGAGAGAGAATTGGCTAACATCATATCTTTCAGTGGGCCTGGCGGATACCATCCCTTCTTCAATTTGTTCCAAGTTTCTGTCAGATGTGAGTCAATATCTTTAGCTTCTCTCTGGAGGATGACTAGGTGCTCAGATGTAGGCACCTGGTCTCTCCTCGTGGCGCCACTGACGAGGGCAATCTCTTACAGCTTGTCGCTAACGGTGATGTCGCAGATGTTTCATGCCGTTCTGCCCTGAAAGCCCGAGATGGCTAGTCTCTCAAGACCGCGGGGAAGAGGCATACGCTATTCTTCACAAATACCATAGCGAGGGTGAGGACGGTGAAGAGTTCGTTCGTCTTGAGTATGCACAAATCCAAAGTACCATCGCCCAGGAAAAGGAGAGTGCCAGGGCATTTGTTTGGGCAGATGTGGTTCGGTAAGGTCTACCTTTTCCCACATAGTTGCTTCTACAACCATATACAAGACTCTAACTCTAATACTGGAACAGCGACCCGCCAATGCGACGTCGTTTCCTCCTAGCTGCTATCGTTGGATTCTTTACTCAGTGGAGCGGCAACGGACTCATCTCCTTCTATATGAAGAAGATCCTTAACCTCGTGGGTATAGTGGATAATCGAACTATCCAAAAGATTATCCTAAGCAACACATGCTGGGGATTCATGTAGGTGCTTTAGATACTTTCTTCATGAGCAAATACTCCTTGTCCGACACTTAAAAGGGGTGTATACTCCTAAATTCATTTTCGAGATCTCTGTCCTTGGAACACTTGAAAAAAACCCTCACTAACCGTATACGTGGTAGTAATGCCGTGCCCATTGCTTTGATTGCACCTCGCTATCCTCGTCGCAGGATGTTTTTGATTTGCACGATTGGTACAGCCGCGGTAAGCTAAACCCCCTTACTGGCCATATGTATGCGTGTCACTGGAGCAGGAAGAACTGACTTCTTCCTAGGTATACACTGTCTGGACGGTTGCCTCTGCACGGTTTGCCATCACAAGTACCGCACAGGCGGCGATTCCCGTCCTCGTATTTATATATCTCTACTCGCCATTCTACAACATCGGATGGAACGCATTAGCTTACACATACATGGCAAGTAACCTATGGCCCTGACATAGCCCCTTCTCTATTCACCTATTTCAAGGAAGGACGTCGGGGGGCGCTTCACTCATGCCTTACATACCATACCCTTCAACTTCCTATTCTTACTAGGCGACGGTCTGCTAACTGCATATGAATATTGTAGGTCGAGGTGTTCCCGTACCAGCAACGTTCGAAGGGTATTGCCATTGAGCAACTGACCGTCCGGTTCGCCGTCTTCTTCAACACTTACGTCAATCCAGTCGCACTGGATCGTATTGGCTGGAAGTATTACATTGTATACTGTGTGTGGATATTAGTCGAGATTGCGACGGTATACATGTTCTTCCCCGAAACCCATAATCGGACGTAAGTCAAACCCTCAGCTCCAGACATTTTTGCGAGTCCATTCGTATCCTCCAACCCTTACCTATACGTGTATATATTCAGAAAGCATTCTTCCTACAGAATAGAAGAGGAAGAGATCGGGCACGGCCATCTTCCCGTATATTGCTCAGACACTTTACTAACTGGGATATGTGTAGGTTGGAAGAATTATCTTTCATGTTTGAGGGCAGGGACGTTCAGGATAAGGTGCAAAGCAACATTACCAAGCAGCTGGAACTTGGCCCGGTAGGGGAAGATAAGGTGTCTGGTGTTGAGATTTCCGACACGAAAGTGTGAATACGCATACCATACCGCAGCAAGACAAAGTTAGTGCGGCCCATGCTCAAGTCCAGTGGAAATGCACAAGCCTAGTGACAGTGGAAAGGCGAGCCGAGCTGTTTCCAAGTAGCTAATCAATAGTATCACACGGTCAGCCTGTAAATGCGCTCTTGCGTGAACTTGAGGGCATCGGTACCTTAGCATACAATACGATCTTTGATAAATACTTCAAGACTGATTCCTACTTATCTGAGTCTATGTGGCTTGCAGGTTCGAAGCTCATTTTAGGAATCTAAGTGAGACTAGAGAAACTTACATATGTTGATTCTTAGCTTCTAGTAGTACTCTGACCTTAGTAGCCATCGCCCTCGCGCAAGAATGACCGGCCTATTTGACACATTTGCAAGAAATATCACGGTTCAGCTCGTGCTTGTGCCTCTGACTGACAAACCGGGCGCCTCCGAAGGCCGGACATGCCCGAAGAACATCGCCGCCTGGTCAAGGGAATGAAAACTATTGGTCTCGTTTGTATAGACTCCTCCATAGTTAGAGTTACTTCACCATCACTGGGTCACTATTGAAATCTAACTGGATCCTTTTTAAAGGGGCTTGCATAGATCCCGCCCTACTCATAAGCTAGGTCATACTCTTATCCTTTTATCTCCCCGGAGTGACAAATGTAAGAACATAAAACGTAAAGCCTTCGTCGTATAAACGACCCCGTTTGGACCAAGACATCTTATCACGATAGAGAAAGGTGGCGGCAATGTCATTAAATGAAAATCGTTGTAGTATGGATGAGGAGTATGGCGCTTGAGCTGACCAAATTCATCGCCGACCTCCGGGTTTCCTCGAGAGGGTGTGATAAGCCGCATTCTGTAGAATCTTGAGTGTAGAGGTTTACAATATCACACGGGATGGGCGGCTCCGGGACTCTTATTTGTAGCGTCTGCGGAATTGAGCGACTCTTACTCCTCTGCTAAATGTAGGAGGAAGCGTGAGTGCACGGTTGACATGGTGGCTACTGTGACTATAGACTTAGGATAAGATTATGAGATGAAGCTGAACTAGTGTAGATTGATCTTCTAGAACGAGCATTCTCCGAAGTGTTTTCGTTCTAAGGTATCCTGTCTCGGCGATAGAGATAAACACTCCTTACCTATTTCGTAGCTCTGGCCGTGGGGAAAGCTTCATTCACCGGCCCCTGACCCCTTAGATACTAGGAAACTAGCGCTCGAAGAGTGCCGATTTATATATAGCCAACCTACAGGTATGAGACTGATAGTTGTCGTCGTACGGAATATGCTCATCAAGTGTACCGTATCAGAGCATATCTGGACACTTGGTTGATGCGTAGCCTTGTCACCATGCCCTACACGCCCTCTCTCAACCGTCAGCCATCGCGAAAGTCCTCAATACGAACTTTCAGTGAGGAAGAACTAGATGCCAATATGTAGAAATAGAGCTCGGGTCCAGACACAATTAGGAACGGGTCGTCGCTGCATGATGCGGAGGTTGTTTTCTAGCGCATTAAAGGTATCCATAGCTACCGATGACCTGGTTTCTCATCGGACAAGTCTCTGATTCATGGAGGAGTCTCGAACCGATGCACATCCTAAGATAGGCATTCCCCTAAGATTCAGATTCATATTGATAGATAGAATATTCGCAATCATAGTGTCATTGTTACAAGTAAGCCAACTTAATCATACGAACTCTAGTACTGGTTGTAAAGGCGAAGTCAGGAAGTGTTCTACTACCATTCACTTACGCGAGTAATTATGATAACCATGAGTAATTGCACAGAGTCATCTGTGTCACGGTAGAATATGTCGTTGGTTATGACTCGGTCTGGATTTAATATACCAACAGACAGGACCGGTTCCTATACATGAAATTCTCCATTCTCGTTCGTCGGTCCTCCGTGTAGAATCTGGTAGAGACCCTTGGCAAGTCATTACCTCTAAAGCTCTACTAGCAAGGGTTCTTCTGTCAACTCCACAATAACGAAAAAGCTTGGCGAGATAGGCGTTGTCTCTATATCGAGCTTAGTCGGTGGGTAATCAGTATCCACACTATCCTACGATTGGAAATAGACGTTGATCTTCACCACTTCGTCAAGGGTACGCCGAACAATCTTTCCCATACGTACAATACACACGTAATTATCATAGACTTTTCGGACTTTTCGAGCCCCTTCCCTTATCAACCCAATTTCAACAATAACAACTAGTACCTACAACAGCTCTAACTTATTAGCGGACTGGCTAATGAGCACCGTAACCCCCTTAAAGTGGCTGCTGATAAACTGAATGGTTCTCTTTGGGCCCCCCCTTCTTATCACCGGTGCTGCTGTGTGTCCCATATAATTTAGGGCTGTAGCTGAATAAAGGGTTCGCCGCCGCTGCATGCCCTTGCCGCGGCCGTCGGCGAGGTTTCAGCTGCCACCGGCGTCTTCCACCTTCAGCTAAGAATTATCTAGTTATGGCTTACGAAGTCCATTGATAAGGATTGTTGCTTATACATGATAAGTAGGTAGGTTACTAATAAGAGAAAAAGCTCTTGACCCGAGCCGACCCGGATCTGCGGCAGGCGGCAATAACCTTTAGTAATTCCCGTGAAAAAAAAACCTAGCGATGACATTTAATATATGTATAGTAGTTACTGGGACGAAAGAAAGAAAAGAAGGGGAAAAAATTGTAACTATAGGAAAAGAAAAGCTTTTTTTTTGTGGGGGAGCGAAAGAGCGTGGCGTGCCAGGGTTCCGTGGGACTCCCGATCCTGGAGCCATTCCGGCGCTTCTCGAACCCAAGCTTGAATGGAGGGAATTGATAAGGATGACTGACTACCTAACTAGTTGGTAGTTAGCGGTGGATCATTAACACATCTGATCTTCGTATGTAAAGGTAGACAAAGCCGAGGAGCCCTGGACGTTCGTTCGCTGCTAACCAAAGGATCTTGATTCTGCACCATCTCCACGTCTCTAGAGGTAGCTAGTCGCTGTGTCGTGACTGGTATATGGTCGTAGAGCCCTTTATCATCACACCCTCCCCCTTTCCCCCTCTCCGGTCTCTATCCTTTCATTTCCAGAATAGGTCGAGTGAATGCTTCTTAGGCCTTGTGCCGTATCACAGGTGAATTGCTGTCTCCCATTGTTTATATGAAACACCTAGCTACCATCAGCACTTGTGTTTGCTACACTTTCCCCTTATTAACTATAAACCCGCCACCAGGCTAAGAGTGAGGCTCCTTTGAGGGGTGGGGACTGTCGCTGACGCCAACTACATTAGCCACTCTTCTCGCCTTTTTATAATTTTTTTCCCTGGTCATTTATATTTCTATCCCGTCTTATTTATTATTAGCCACATCTCGCTTTTGGCGCTTGGCGCTGTTGCTATCACCCCTTGCTCTCCGTAACGAGACCTTTCAACGGGAAAAACGGACACGGGCTGGAAACAACAACTATCTCAAGATGGGGTGGATTCACGACACAAACCTGAAGGTTGCGAAGAGTCCGGTCGGGAGATGGTTTAGGCTCGAGGGCTGCGGCCATGTAAGTCCTAAGGAGTGCATTGTTTATTGTCTCTGAGTCGTCGGCGACTGACCAAGCGTTTGTTGTGAACAGCCGCGGGAGCGGAAGGGCTCTTACTTCTTTACTGAAATTCGTGCTGGTCTGGCTGCCTTCTTTGCCATGGCATACATTATCGCCGTGAACTCAGCCATCGTCGCTGATACGGGTGGCACTTGTGTGTGTAACGGAGGTGCGGACGACCCCATCTGCGACGTCAACGAGGAGTACCTGCTGTGTGCCGCTGAGATCAAGCGTGATCTCGTTACCGCTACTGCCGCTATATCGGCCCTGACTTCCTTCGCAATGGGTCTTTTCGCTAACCTGTACGTTGTCTCCCTCTTACCGCTAACTCATCGGTGATCGCCGGCTAAACTCATGATAGACCGGTTTCTTTGGCTCCTGGCATGGGGCTGAACGCATATTTCGCATGTAAGTTCAAACTAGTTCGTCACTAGCTAATCCACGCTGGAAAACTTGTCGCATGGTTTAGGGAGTATTCGCTGACCTAAACGACCCTCACAAAAGATACCGTTGTTGGATATCATGGTACAGGGTCTGTTCCTTATCAGGTTGCGTTGACGGCGATATTTGTCGAGGGATGGATCTTCTTTGCTCTCGCCCTGTTCGGCATGCGACAGTGGCTGGCACGCGCCATTCCCCGATCGATCAAACTAGCTACGAGCGTCGGTATCGGTCTGTTCCTAACGCTCATCGGTCTCACGTACAGCGAAGGTATCGGCCTCCTGCAGGGTGCGACGTCGACGCCCATGGTGCTTGCAGGCTGTTCCGAGGCTACGATGGACCCGGATACGGGACTTTGCCCGGACTCCCAGAAGATGCGCAACCCCACCCTGTGGATTGGTATATTCTGCGGCGGTGTGTTCACGGTGATGCTCATGATGTATCGGGTCAAGGGCGCGATCATTGCGGGCATTGCCCTAGTCAGCATCATATCGTGGCCGCGTGGGACTGCGGTTACGTATTTCCCCTACACCGCAGTCGGCGATGATGCGTTCGACTTCTTCAAGAACGTCGTAGACTTCCATCAGATCAGTCGGACATTGAACGTGCAGCAATGGGATATCACAGAATACGGCGGTCAGTTCGGTCTGGCCCTTATCACTTTCCTGTACGTCGACATCCTGGACTGCACGGGCACGCTGTACTCGATGGCCCGTTTTGCGAACCTCATGGATCCTGTCACCGAGGACTTCGAGGGATCGTCTATTGCCTACATGGTCGATGCTATTGGTATTTCCATCGGGGCACTCCTGGGATGCCCACCGGTTACTGCCTTCGTGGAATCCGGTGCCGGTATCTCGGAAGGCGGAAAGACTGGTCTCACAGCCATGGTTACCGGAATTTGCTTCTTCATCTCCATCTTCTTCGCGCCGATCTTCGCCTCCATCCCTCCTTGGGCAACGGGCTGTGTGCTGGTGCTTGTTGGGTCAATGATGATGAAGGAAGTTACCCAGATCAACTGGAAATATGCTGGCGATGCAATCCCGGCATTCGTCGGCATCTTCCTCATGCCGTATACCTATAGTATCGCCGATGGGCTTATCGGTAGCATCTGCCTCTATATCACTATCAACACCCTGGTGTGGGTTATCGAGAAGATATCTGGCGGGCGGCTTGTACCGGAAAACAAGGCACTCAAGGACCCGTGGACATGGCGCATGTCTATTCTGCCTGCGGTATGTCAATCAACCCCTATCTCTTCTCTACGTAGTATGGGTGGGTTACCTTCTTTAAAAAGAAGTAAACGCTAACTTAACTCCTATAGTGGCTTGTGCGTTTGAGCAAGGGAAAGAAAGACTTTTGGCGTGCCGACCCGTTACCAGTCGACGAGTCGGCCTTATACGGACCTGAAAAGACAGATGAGGCCAATTCGACCGATTCCACAAAACGCCAGCCAGAGAGCTTACCAGAGAATGTTACTGAGAAACAAACATGAGTGGGCTTGGGATCTGTGTACATAAATGAGGACACTTGGATATTTTTTTCCTCTGCGCATATCTAAGTCATGTATCTAGTGAATCATATTTTGTAGTATAAAATCGTATAGTCTCTAAATTCATGATGGGCTTATTAGTCTCGAATGAGGTGGGAATGAATCATGGACGGTTGAGGATCTCCTTTAGGCTTTTGAGAATGTGGAATTGTTGATGGTCACTCATTCATTTATCGCTCTCTCTCTCGCCCTGTGGGACATTATACTTTATACATGATATTGCCTGTCATTCTGATATGATTACCTGGTAATGAAGGCAACAAACTAAGACGCCATTATGGGCGGAATGAAATGTGGTATCCACTCTAACCAAGTACAAACAAACAAACAAACAAACAATGCGGCCGAACCATCAAGCCGCTGTGGTTTATCCCGTGCCACAAATCCAAATCCACACCTACCATACCCCGAAACGCCAAATAGACTGTGCGACGACTACATAGCAATGAAGAAAATCACCTGATCTACCTCTAACTGACTTGGTACTACACCTGATAACGAGTACCTTCCCCTTCTTATACGCCCATCGTAAAATCATGTTCGATCCCTGGGGTGACGCTGGCCATGAACTATGCGGGTATTAATAGAATGCAACAACTCTCTGACAACTCTCTGAGTATAGAGAAGGAAGCGTGCGGGGGCGGGGGGTTCCTAGCAGAATGCAAGCACATACCTTGAGGAACACCACGAGATATTGATCAACTCGAATGGCGACTTCCTGGTCCTCGGCCTCCACCTCCTCCCAATCGTCATTGCTTGATTCAGCCGCAGCTTCGGCACTTTTCACATCAAGCTTGTTGATCTCGTCAACTAAACCCTCCATGCCTTGGTCGTTGCCCACTATTTTTCCCGACTTCATCTTGTCTCGCCGGATCTTCAGGGCGGCATCGGCACGGTCTAGAAGGGTCTTCATGACGGAAGCATGTTTGCAGGGATGAACGCTGGCCATCTTGACGTTGGAGGCGAAGAAAGGGAAGTCCTCGAGAGTAACAGTTTTGTCTTTGTAATCGCCGACGATATCCTCCATCATGAGGTGGGGCGCAAGTGGTTGACTGTCGCTGTAGCCTGATAGGTATAAACGTGGCGTGCGATAGTATGGGGAATACATGATGTAGAGTGTGTAGGTCCGGCGGGCTCTAAGTCAGGGCGAGAGACAAGTGGTTAGTATATACGCGCAAGATACTACGCAAAAGGAGCACAGCTTGCGGAGGCTCACCCTGTCCTCTTTTGAGGGTCGGTATCTTGAATAATAGCTTCATCATCATCCTCGTCTTCCATATCGGGAATCTCGTCATCATCCTCATCTAGGCTTTCGCCGACGTTCCCAGCGTCGTCAACAGTGCGAACATCCCGTGCCTTAAGAGGCTGAGAACTCGAGAGCCCGCCGGTGCGCAGCCATCCATCATCATCGGTCTGAGCCTTAGACTTGAAGTCGTCACCATCCCCAACAACAGCCTCCTCGTGGCCGGCATCGCCGGCAAAGTCATCGTCTAGTCGGCGGTTGCAGGGAACATTGCGGGTGACGAGGAACTGCTTCCCGGGTGGTAGGTAGCTTACGCGCTTAGCTTCTGACTCGGCATCGACCCAGGACCAGGTGGGGAACTTGAAGACAAGATAATCGCCGGCAGCTAGAAATTCCTCGGGGGTGATCTGGCCCGTCTTTCGGAAGGTTGAGGTGTGGCTTACGGGGGTGTACTTGTCCCGAATGGTGTTAACGGTTGAATAGATGATATTCATGCTGGGCGAGAGAGCCGATCGCGATAAGTAAGGAGCTTTCGTCTACGTAGGTACTTTGAGGGAAACCGCGTAAGGATCGTTATTAGTCTGGTTCCGTTGTAATGGATGAAGTGGAATATCAGCAGGGTCGTAAATAGGATGTAAAGGTGTATGTTTAAGGTTATTCTGTAAGTATCCCGAGGAGTCTAGAATCAAGGACAAAGGTGGTAGGTGCTAAAGCTGAAAGAAAGACTGATCAGTTGGGTGCCTGTGTGTACGGGTGTGTATGTATGTGCCACTGTGCTTACAGGGTTACAGGGAATCGGGTACTCGGTAAGGTGCGAATGTGACATGTGTGAAGGTGAAGATAAAGCTCAAGCTTGGAGATGATAGATAGCACTCGTGAACGTTGTGAAGGTAGGATGTACGTAGGTAGATAACTTGGGTCTCTAGTCTACTACAAGGTAGGTAGACATTACGTAAATGAACAATCCTCAACAGGTTCAAGTGCTTCAAAGCTTAAATTAAATAGACCTATTTAGTTTACATAGCATTGAATTTATAAACCACCTATTAAATAATGCGCCTACCTAGAGTCATCTAAGTTGAGAACGAATTAGGTACTCTATACTCTACATGTGTTCTTGACCGAGTTACATGCCTGCTTCCAAAGCTTCAATCACATGAACTGTGTCACAATGAAAATGAATGAGTAGCACTTGGTACTTAAAAGATGGAGGGGTGAGTAATAAGAGGGGCTGACGGACTTCAAGAGAGCAAAGAGGGGCATTCGTGTCTTGTGAGTTAATTGTTAAGCTGCCAGTTGTCAGGCAGTCGAGCCTGGGTCAACCGCTCGGGGCAGCAGGGCTGTTAGGGCCGACATTGTACTCCTGAGCAGCTTTAGTTAGGCCGATTCATTTAAACAGTGTATTAAATAAGCTAGATCAGTTCTCTCCACTATAATGTTAAGTACCTGAATCCTGAGTACTAACAGCCAGCAAAACTGATGGTTAGGCAATCAGGCTAACCAGCCAGCCTAGGGCTCTTTCCTATCTTGCGCCCCACAACTAGCACACCGAAAAGCCTATCGGCAAATTCCCGGAACTCTAACATCCGACAAGTTCTAGTCCACACGAAAAAAATATCCATTCCAGATTGCAACAATAATTCATTTGGTGGGAAGGCCGGTTTAGCAACACTAACAAGACCTCAATCACATACCGACCAGACACAATTGAAGGTAAGAAGAAGATTTCCCTATTTTATCGTCGAAGCGTGCCTCCGTTGTCAATTTATCACTAACCAGTTTCTATTTCAACAGTCTCGCCGTCAAAATGAGTGCGTAAAACCTGCGAAAAAGAGGATATTCACCCTTTACACTACGATCAAGACTAACCTCGACAATGTAGCCAAGGGAACTGGAAGCTTCGGAAAGCGTCACAACAAGACGCACACGCTGTGCCGTCGATGTGGTTAGTATAACCTCTACCTCACCTTGCGACTTCAGCCACGATTTAGGCCCAGGAGATGGTAACGATATCGATCTGGCCTAGATTGTGGATAGAAGCAATATCGCAAAAACAAAAACAAGAGGAGTGGGATTAGCTAACGAAATACCTGTTTTTTCTAGGACGCCGATCTCTTCACATCCAGAAGCACACCTGCTCCTCGTGCGGTTACCCGGCTGCTAAGACCCGGAAGTGTACGTTTTCCTCTCTGCCTTGATGAATCTCGGACGTTTGGCATCGGGGGAGGTACTCGAGACAATGAGACTAATACAGGCGATTGCAGACAACTGGAGCGAGAAGGCCAAGCGCAGAAAGACTGTCGGTACTGGCCGCATGCGCTACCTCAAGGACGTTTCTCGCAAATTCAAGAACGGCTTCCAGACTGGCGTACCCAAGGACTCGAAGGCACCATTCTAAAACTATCATGATTTGGGGGAGCGAGTGATGTGGGACATGGCGGCGATGCGAAAAGGTCGGCATGGTACGGCGCGTATTCATATGTTACGGTTCATAAAGGAATCAAGGCATCCCTACATAGGTGATAGGGAAACGTCATGGTAGCAAATCTGAGCAAAAATCACGAAGCAATCAACTAACCTCTGTTTCTCGTTTGTCGAGATAATATGGATTGGCCTTATGAAGGCTCTTCGAACGTGAGGGGTGCTGTGGAGTTGATGATAATGAATTCTGCGTCAAGCCTAGGTACCTTGAGTGCGTGGAGATGAATATGACCAGTTATCAATAAATGTCATGATAATGCCCATCCTACCTACTGGCCTCGTACAAAGACACGGACACTACCGTCGCTGCCTACAAAGTACAATAGCTCTTGCTCTTCTACTATAAATTCCGGCTCTTCCTCGTATTGTCCTCTACCTGTAATTCGTAGGACGCCGCTCACGTCCTTGGCTGTGCCAGTATCGAGCATCCTCAAGCTCACGACCAAGGAAGCATCATGTGCCATAGAAAGAGTAAATGCCGCATGCTCTTTCTCCAGCAGTGTTGATTGTGATGATATCAAGGGCTCGTCTGCAGATAGTGTGACAATGGTCGAATACACGTTCTATTGTGAAGCTATTAATAAAATGAAGTACATTTATTTGGCACGGCTGGTCACGGCTTCCTATTGAGCCACTTACCTCGCGTATATCTAGCAGCATTTCATACAAGGCATGGCTCGATAGATCGTGTCCCGCTGCGGCAAGAAGCAGATCTGGCTGGTCGATGATCAATACTGTCTTGGGACCAGAATTCGTGGAGTTGGCTTTCAAGTGAGAAATTGCTTGCTCTAGCTCCTTGCGCAGTCCATTTACCGTTGGCGCAGACAGAACTCTTCTACCAGGTCCAGAGGTCGGTTTCGGATCGCGAGCATGCGAAGGTTCAAAAAGCGCACCCAATCCATCCACATAGACCAATTTGCCTTTCTTGGCGGCGGCATCCAAGTCTACCCCCAGTCTCCCAACACCTTCTTTCCAGAAGGTGTAGTCTCGCAGGAAACTCAAGAGTATCACATTGGTGCCTCCTGTATCAGCCTGACTAAAATTCTCGTCCGCTGGGGCCACGGCTGACGGCGCCAATAGCAGCGAATAGAGGTAACGTTGGACGAGCCAGTTGGTTGTGGAGCCTAGGACACCCGTGAGAAGAATAAGTGACATTTCGGGTGGGAGACGGAGGTAGGGCTCAAGGAGGGGTGGAAGACGTGATGCCATAACTCCAATCTGTAGAAACAACTGGTGTGGGCCGTAGAGTGGCTGTCGAGTCGAATGGGGTGACTCTGTTTCCTGCAGTGTGTCGATCTGGGGTCGAGTATGAGATAAGCCAAATGGCCAAAGACAACCTTGGAAGTTTGACGTTCAAACTCGAATATGGGGTATAGATACGAATCTTCTCTACACTAAGCAAATGCCAAGTTGTGTAGGTTACTGTCTGCACCTACGCTCCCACGCGCCTAGCAATTCACGTCATACAGAGATCCAGGCAGGGTAGATATCTTCTAGCTGCAGCGACGTCTGCATGCATATATGAATGGCTGGTCCAATCGATATTATTCGGATTAGGTTTTATAGTCCCCACACAGACAAAAATGAAGATTGTGAAAGAATTGCGGAGTATATAACTATAACTACAAAACTACGCTTCGCTAGCCTGGTTTATAAAGCCTGATAATGCCGTCATATTGCATGCCGAGTCAACTGGAACTGCTATATGTCAAATAATATCGACTGAAAACATTGATACCATTCGCTACTTATTGTGAGGGGGATTTGCCATGGGCATACGGAAGGATATTCAAGGTGGTGTTAAGGCAGGACGTCTGGACGTCTGGTTTTCTGCTACTAACATCCATGGTGCTGTTTGTACCTACATGTACATAGGTATTACTCTATGTGTGGCTTGCTTACCATATGTTGTCGGTACAATGTTGCTTATGAGAGGTTGGGCTCCCCACGCGTGACCCTTGGACCCCTTATTACAACCCTAGGGATATCAAGTCCAATACAATTAATAAGTACCTAACTATGTATGCAGGGTCTTCCTTTGAAAGCCAAATGCCGAGCTACCTACTACCTAGTATGCAAATATATTTGAAGTTATAAATGCTTGCGGTTATGCGATCATCAGCTGAAGAATAACCGCCAAGTTAGTGTGCATCATACCAGATGCATCGTATTCCAGGAATAGTTAAGGGATTTGCCTTGTGCCTTCATCATATGACAAGCAGGTCGGGCTTATTCAGTATCCTCTCCAGACAATGCGGCTCCCTACAATACCTGCACCTTCTTAGTGAAGATGGCGCATCCTTGGTCCAACTGTGTCCATCAGCATTAGCG
The DNA here is from genome assembly GCA_022661535.1 of Eutypa lata. Taxonomy (NCBI): domain Eukaryota; kingdom Fungi; phylum Ascomycota; class Sordariomycetes; order Xylariales; family Diatrypaceae; genus Eutypa; species Eutypa lata. The sequence continues at coordinate 3,668,618 of JAKULF010000004.1, read as the reverse complement.
TTGTGTTAGTCTTAACGCGTGACCATTGGCATGTGAATTTTTAGCACCTAAAAGGCGCCAAGAGCCTCCTCGCATGCGCTTAGTCGCCCAGGATTAGAGTACATACACTATAGCAAGATCTCTCTGTTGAAATTGACGTCACATCAAGTACCTAAGCTCGTCTATCAGATCTCTCATCCCGCCTTACGCGCCACACCGCAATAAGCCGCGATGGTAACATACTTAAAATGATACATGTAGGCTTTGCAAGATGGGGGGGAGAGGGGAGTTTAAAAGACTACGGAATCCCAACCACCAACTATGTATTTGTTAGTCCTATTTGACTGTTAGTTCAAGTACGAATGCGTGTTCGGACGTGGTTCTTTATGTTAGCTAGCAGGGATCTACTATCGTTGGCCACTCCGTTCTCCGAATCCTGCGTCCGGTCTCGATAGTTTACTTGCCTTCTTCTTGATATAAAGAACAGCGGGCTATTGCAGAAGTTCGACATCTTACAACGCTCGAGGTAGTTACACCATAAACTTTCGAGTCTTATCGAGTCCTACCTCTGTTGACAATGTCTTAGAATATCACTCTGCCCACGACAACCCTTAACTGATATACTCCCCACAACACCCGTTAAACTTCTTGTGGGGCTTCTAGCTGCATGCTATTAATCCCCACGTTTTCATCCGGAAGTTGCAACTGGAGAGCTGAGGTACTACCTTCCTACAGAATGGATTAACACCCCGTCTTTCGTCCACAGGCGCCTCCTACACACCTACCTACTTTACCTGTGCACGATCATGTATTCAATACACACCCAGACACCTATAGAAAGCTTCTCTAATTCGTCAAATTTCCTAGGATCGGTATACCTTCTTAGCATCAGCTGTACTTTTATCCCTTTCAGCATCGTACGGCCTGATTTTACGTGACTTCGCTTCTTCCCTTAACAGACGAGCACTCTCGACAGAGAGGCGGGCTGGAGTATGGCAACTGGAAATGGCCAGGCGCCTCGGCGCAAATGGTTTCCATTTAATAGGAACTCGACCCAGAATGGGGATCAGGGGGGAACTGATGCTTTGGCAACATGGAACATGGGAATGCTAAACGACAAAGAAACTATTGCAGTTCCAGGTACAGTCTCCCTCTCTCTACACCCTTCCTTTAAGCTAGCTACTATTATTAAACTACATTGTAGGTTCCGTGTTGCTTCTTGCTAAAGACAGAAACGAGCCCCTTGGCCTGAGAAACGCCCCCGCTAGGACTTCACACTCCTCCCTTCCTACAGGAGTGCCTCATGAGGAACCACAACATCGGACGGCACCAGAAGAGGACAAAAAGAAAACCAAGGATGGCCAAATTATTCTTGAACCTCAGCCTGATGACTCGCATAATGACCCCTTGAATTGGCCGGCCTGGCGTAGAGACGTGGCTCTTTTGTCACTAGGGCTCTATTGCAGTGAGTACCTTCAATGCGACTATTCGAGGCTACAATATTACACCACCAACCCTTAGCCAATAGATCCTTTACTGACTGGGCATCGTAGTGGTCGGCGGAGGAACTACTCCACTTATAGCGGCGGGTTTCACAAATGTTGCTGAGGGTATATATCTGACTCTATAGCTACCCCTTGACAACCTTGCTAACTTAAAACTTAGATTACGGTATCGAGGTCGAAGACGTCGCTCTCACCACTGGCCTTTACATGTTAGGTCTAGGCATTGGTTCCGTCCTATTCTCTCCGACGGCTATTCTCTATGGAAAACGCCCGGTATATCTGTTTGGTGTTGTGCTTTTCATCATATCGGCAGTTTGGTGTGCATTGTCACCCAATTTTGTCTCCTTGATCCTAGCCAGAATCTTCCAAGGGATTGCTGTCAGCCCAGTCGAATGTCTTCCATCCGCCACAATTGCCGAGATTTTCTTTTTACACGAACGAGCATTTCGCATTGGTGTCTACACACTGCTCCTTCTCGGCGGGAAGAATATAGTGCCGTTGATTAGTGCTGTTATAATCCAGAGCTTATCATGGCGTTGGGTATTTTGGTGAGGCGTTGATGACCCTGACGATACAGGCAAAGAGCTTTAGGCCAACTAACATATGCTTGCCTAGGATTGTCGCTATTGTAGTTGCCTTCTCTGGTGGTCTTTTGTTCTTGTTTGTACCCGAAACTTTTTGGGACAGAACACCAGTTCCAAGATCACGTCGGCGCCCGAAGCGACCAAGTCTGTTTTCTAGGAGGTCGTTCTCTAGATACAGTGTGCCAAAGATTACCAATGCCGCCAAGGACCACGCCCCCGGTGAAGCTGCCGAAACCCCCGGCGTATCTAGTCCTATGGATGAAAAGGCGAACTTTGAGCTCCAGGAGAGAACTGGCCAGTCGTCCGCAGCACCAACCCGCCACAAAGGTGTTCACGTGGGATTTGCGCCGGACACTAATCGGAACACTAGCCCTGAAGTAAAAGAGGAGGGGGTCGAGCCAAAGTCGCTAGAGAAGGAGTTGAATGATGAGAAGATTGACGCGGGGGATCAATTGGAACGTGTGAGCCAGCCTCCAGAGCCTCAAACAGCGAAACCTCCCTCTAGGCCCGGCTCGGGACGTAATGTATCATATAGCAACGCCGGATCACGCAGAGCTTCCGTGACACTCGAGAGTCCTCCGCCTGCAACACCGGATCACCGTGCAGGCCAACCTTCAGGGAGCTATTTCCGGGACCCGGAAATCGGGGCGCATCAGCATGCCCATGACGTGCTGAGCGACACGGAGAGCGAAAAGTTCTCCATTTCAAACATGCCGTCAGCCACGAGAGGTCAACTATATACCCACGCTTTACGGCAGGCACCACCCAAGTCCTTTGCTCAGCAACTCAAGCTCCACAATGGGCGGTTGAATCAGGACAAGTGGTGGAAGGTGGCATTGCGTCCCTTCATTCTCTTCTCGTATCCTGCGGTGCTGTGGTCATCAGCCATCTATGCGTGCTCAGTGGGCTGGTTGATCGTCATCTCGGAATCCGTGGCAGTCATCTACCAGCAGGGAATTTACAAATTCAATGCTTTGCAAACGGGTCTTGTCTACATATCGCCATTCGTTGGTGGAATCCTCGGCACGGCGGTGGCAGGAAAAGTAAGCGATGTTATCGTCAAGGCAATGGCTCGACGAAACGGTGGTTTATATGAACCTGAGTTCCGACTAGTGATGGCAATCCCGATTGCGATCACGACGGTTATTGGACTCATAGGATTCGGATGGTCGGCCCATGTTGCCGACCCCTGGATCGTTCCAACGATCTTCTTTGGTGTGGTCTCCTTCGGCTGCTCTTTGGGTTCCACAACATCTATCACTTTTTGCGTGGACAGTTACCGACAATATGCTGGAGAAGCACTTGTCACGCTGAACTTAAGCAAGAACGTGCTTCACGGATTCGTTTTCAGCCTGTTTGTTACCGAATGGCTGGTCCATGACGGCTCGAAGTCGGTGTTCATGTGGATTGGCATCATCCAACTGATCGTACTCTTTTCCACTATTCCCATGTACATATATGGCAAGAGGGCTCGAATGTGGACAGTCCGTAAGAACTTCATGGAGAAGTTTTGAGGTGATGATTGTTTGGATGGTTGCCATCAGATCTGAAGGTCGATGGTTGGTTCATCGTTATATTATAAGGCATTGGGAGCATAGTGGGTAGGCGACTACTCAACTGGTTTTCGGGCTCTGCATACTCAATGGTTGCATTGCATTTTAGTATACATTGGGCTACGATATTACGATAAGATGACACTGGCGTTCAGGAGGGAATGCGTTCATAACCAATGACTATGACTTACCGTCTATCATTGTTCTCGAGTAAAGAAATAAACAGTCATACAACTTTTAGTTTTAGTTTTTTATTATTAAAAGCATGGTGGTTGGATATACTGTTTCTAAGATGTCTATTGAACCAAACATGATATTTCATGTATACACGACATTAAATATATCCAACATATTAAGCCAATTCATACAATCACAAAAGTACGTAGTCACAAGTGACATTCAGCTTCGTTCAAGCCTACTTACACAGGGCCTGACAGGTATGAACTTCGATGTTGTCAATCAGTGTTTAGCGTATGCCAAGAAGCTAAGAAACGCCCCTGCCGAGATTAATTTGCTTCATATGACGACACTAGATAAAACCCGGCATACATGTATTTCGACATTTCAACTGCTCCGCAAGTAACATATCGAGAACTATCTCTCCTAATATTCAGCATAGTTAGCCTATCCCCTTTACATAAAATCTAAAAGGGGATCGAAAAGAAAAGACGATTCAGGAGTTTGGGGGCAAAAGAAAGTGCTTAGTTTTAAGTGTCAACCACAAGCTAGTCTAGTCGGGACAGCCACGGGGAGCTACGTAAACCATCACCACTTCTATGCGCCATCGACAATTGCTAGAGCACAGATTCATTAGTTCCTCTCTCCTCCCCTCCATAGTAGCACCATGCGTTCTTCTATCCGAATCACACTGCCCCCGGCTCTAAAGGGGCTTCGCATCGGCTCTTCAACCAGCTTTAGAAGCTTCTCCAGTACGCAGCATCTTCGCGAACCCAACCAGATCTACACCTCGTACGTCTTTTCTACCTACTAAGGCTTTCTCCCCTCTTATAGTTTTTTCAGTTCACTATGAGAAGAAAAAAGTCCTCAACCTAGCTGATAATCTATCTATCTATCTATCTATCTATCTATCTATCTTGCTGATTCTGAAAATTTTCAAGTGTCCGCCGCCCCGACGACCTACATACCTACCAGTTGCTGTCGTCGTCCTCGCGGCGGCCCCTCCTCACTCTCTGGACAGCCTCGTGGTGCCCGACCTGCCGGACGGTGACACCCTTCATCAAATCTCTCATCGAGTCGGGCGTCGGCGAAGCCGAGGGCGGCATCGCGTACTGCGAGGTCGAGTACGATGCCCCGGACATCATGAACGGCGGGTTGGGCATGACGTACATGATCACGTCTATTCCTACGCTGCTCAGCTTCGATGCCGGTGAGGCCCAGACCACGACGAAGATCGCGGACGCGAGGAAGCTCGCTGATCGCGCGTTCCTGGAAGATTGGGTCCGCACTGAGGCTCGGCGGCAGGGCGGTAGAGGAGGTGGAGATGGAGGTGGTGGAGGGAGTGGTTTGAGTGGCTTTTTTAAGGGTTGGAACTGAAGGGGAAAGGGGAAGAGGTTATTGTCTAGCACGACTAATACGCGAATCCGCTCTACGCTACGTTTACGGCCTCGATCAGTGGACTACCGCCGACATTACGATTATTGAGTGCTGGGACATGAATAACGGACATAGGTTTCCCGGTGGCATGATATGTTGCACCGGTCATGGAACCCTTATATAGTGTTTTCTTTCTTTCTTGGTGTTGTGGCTACCAACTGCTATCGACTTTGCGCGCGGCTTAGTAGACGGATACCCCGGAAAAGCAACAACACAATGTCTTCCAGAAGGCGGTCGATCACAGCCTCACGGCAGGTAGAACACCTCCTCAACCTCCTTCCACCAAGGTGGGCTACCAGACTCGCTATTCGTGGCGCCCGGGACCAGACTCTATAAGACGAGGAACGTTCTATGTTAGCCGGTACATTCCATGATAGGAGTGTGTTCTCCATTCGGTTCGGGATCCGGGTATCCTACCTCTTGGAAACCATCCGTCATCGCCCACCATTCCCGGACCTTCGGGTTCTCGCGCATTCGCTCCATGTCGCCGGCGTAATCGTACCCTACGTACTTGAAGGTCGCGTATAGGACGCCCGAGTCCTTGTCGTGGAAGATGCTATCTACGGTTTCCAAGGAGCTATTGTCAGTTACAGATCACCAACGATGAGAGGCAACACGCACGACACGCAAGTCAGGGAATGAAGCTTCCGGGAGCTAGCTAGGGAGGGAGGGAGGGACACGCCCAGGTGCACGAGGCAGAGGGTGGGTCGGAACTCACAGTCCTGAATATTGCAGACCCTGATCTGCTGGAGAACCTCTGGCCACACGGCAGCATGGACCTCCTTGTACTTGGCGATGAACTCGGGCTTCAGCTTTACGATCTGTGCAACCCGGCGGCCGGGGTTTCGCTGCCGCGCCGGCTCGCTTACAGACTCCCGTCTCGGGGGGCTGGCAGCATCTTCTGGCTTCGGGGAGGTTGGGGACCACAGCATGGTTGCGGCGGCGTCGGCGGCGGCGGCAGCAGCGGAATAGCCCGTGAGGTTTGAGGGAATATTACGTTGGATGGTCTGCTCTCTGTGTGGAAATAGATAGGTGTTAATAACTTGATATGTATATCAATCTATATATTAGGGGCAATATGGATAGATAGATATATATATATATATATATATCAATCACAACAGGGAAAGATATGAAACTAATATATATACCAATGATAAGAATGTCTCAATAATCAAGGCTTAGCACTCAGTAAGCTAGGTTGATAGACGTATTCATTACCTTTAGCTAGCTAATACTAGTGAGATCTCGGGTCAGGTTTGTGACGAGGAGGGTGAATGCGGGGTATATGGGGTTGCTGCTTGGTAAGTAATTGGTTTATACTCGATTTGGGCCAGTCCAACCGATAGGCTGCGGGAAATACGTAGGTAGTATAGGTATAGGTACACTGGCTACCTCATACCCAGCTACCTGCCTATGTCTTGGTGCATAAACCTACCTGCAGGACGATTGATTACTTATAACCTTACAAAATAAAACCTAGAGGTATATGTAGTACTTTGCTGTGTATAGCATTTTAGGTAGGTATGTAGATAGGTATGTAGATAGGTATGTAGATAGTTACGTAGATGGTTGTATGAGCTAGCGTTCGTTTATCTCTATATATAAATATGCCGATCAGACATAGCCAGGGTTCCGGTCCCACCGTATCTTATACACTCTTTTCTAGAAGCATTCAAAGATAAAGAGACACCAGGCTAGACTTTTTTTCGCTTATTCACACAGGCTAAAGTGACGACGATAGGACTCCTCGTTCAAGTAGTACAGTAGAATATATTTACAAGTCATATATATATATATAGCCTAGAAGCGAACATCACTCTGTACTTAAGTAGTCTGTCTAGCTACGTCACCATTCTAGGTACTTATAGTTCACCACCTTCGATATATACGGGGGTGAGATGGCCGAAGCTCTTTTCGGGCTCTATGTAGCACCAGTCCCCTCATAAGTAGTAGGAATGACCAACCCAGTAATGATTCTTTTAATCGCCCGACGACGTCTAACTCTCTGCTTACGTACGTTGCAAACAAGTAGCTTAAAGCCACCTCTAGCCTGTGAACAAGTCCCATTCCCCTCATTCCAAAAACTCCGGCCCATGCTGAAAGGAAGTACTACTGCCCCTTTTCACCGTCCTCATGCCACCTCCTGAACAAGTTTGTGAGATACTTCTTATACCCCCCATACCCGCGCAAGGATATTCCCATATATAGATATGATACATGTCTTCAGTGTCCGGCATCCCAGCGATGTCTAGGTAGTCATACCATCCCGGTGAAACTAGACATCATGATCCGCCATGAACCAGACACACGCCCGCTAAGAAATGAAGGCACAGCCGAGACCGGATTTTGATTACAAATATAGTTCACAAGACAAGAAGGCTACTGAGAGCTATATGTCAAGGAGCTCGTGGCTCAAGACAAGGCATATTCGGTAACGTCTACGCGTATAGTGCCTCAAACAAGTAGATGAAGCCGAACACCAAGAAAGCAATAGCGCCGCCCATCGTAACTGTACCAGTACGTTAGTCAGATGAAGGGAAAAGGGGATAAAAAGGAAAGTTCGGGATGAGAACTACGTACCAACTTTCATACTGACCCGGCCCGCAATGGCGCGGCCACCAACCACAGCAACTCCAGTGCAACAGGCATGGCCAACCAAGGCGCCCAGGGTAACCCACCAATAGTCCTGACCCGCAGCCATAGCAATCGTGGCAATCTGGCTTCGATCTCCCCATTCACCCAAGAATGTCATGATGAAGGTCTGAACCCAGGCAGGGCTGAGCAGCAATGAAAACAAGTTCGCCAGGCCAACGCCGACCCCACCCATAAATCCACCACGAGGCGAGGGACTTCGAGGCGGAGACATAGAAGGACTGCGTGGCGGTGTGGGAAATCTCGACTGTGAACGCGACTTCCGATTGCGGTTGAGGCCCATCTCCAAGGCGTAGGGAGTAACCGACGAGCGCCGTCTACCTTGTTTCAAAGCTTTATGTTCCTTCTCTTGAAGCTCTTGCTCGACCTCTTGCATTTCTGCCGTAACTCCCTCGTTAGGGTCCATAGCCAAACCCTCACGTAGCAACTTGATGCCGAAAATTAAGAAAAGACCGGCGGCAGCAAAGGCCGTCACCCTCTTCGGAATCAAGGACGGGACAGTGTGGCCAAGCACGGCAGATATGATAGTCATGACGAGCAAGGCACCGAAGGCAGCGGAGAAAACAACCATGCGATCATGCTTCATGGCCATGAGGGCGGCAACCAGGAAAGTCTTGTCACCAACTTCAGAAACCAAGATCATGGTTAAAGAAAGGATGAAAGAGTGGAACGGCTGGATGATGCCTTCATTGCCTTCGTAATCATTGCTGAGCGTCTTAGATGATGACTTGGAGGGATTCGTAACGTCGAGGTGATCCTTGACAGCGGAGTCAGGGACTGGGTTGGGGGCGTCTCGTAGTTTGCCTGGAAGATCCTCTGGTTTCTATTCAGGAGCTAACAGTTAGCATTTCGCATCATGACAACTAATAAAATCCCTTCTGAGACGGCTTAGGGTTCCTACCTCGAGCCCGACGACATCATCTGCAGTTCGATATGTATCATCCTTATTCGTGGATTCTTTCTCGTCGCTAGTCTTGCCCTTGGACTCGTTGGGCATAAGGGGTACTTCGTTCGGGGTAGGAGGGACATTTTCGACCTTCTCGCCTGTCACTCCTTCCTTCACCTTGCGGGCCTTATCCTTTTCGCTAACACCGCCTTCTGTACCGGTAGTCCCCTGTTTGGGAAGCTGGCGATTAGGGTCGTCCATGACACCATCGTTCGATTCCGGTATCTTCTTGCCGTCGATCGTTATGGACTCTGATGAGGAATCCTTGAGGGTCGGAAGGCTTTTGGAATCGGATAACTCAGGAGCATCGCTTCCCTTCTTACGATCCTTATCAGTAGTTATGAAGGGACCCTCGTGAGGCATGCCATCTTTGCCATCTACCGGGGCATTCTTGGTGCCAACCTCGATCTTAGATTTGGTGGTCGACTCCAAAGCAGATTGTGCGCCAGAGTTGTCCGGGATAGCGACCCGGGCATCCTTTTGCGAAGGCACGTCGGGGATAGCAGTCGCTAAGGCAAGGGAGGGAATAAGTAAGAGAAGAAGAGGTGTTCGCTGACGTCGGATCCTCATGATGGGCAATCGATATTCCTAGCGAGGTAAAGAAAAACTTGGGTCGTGTAGCAAGGTAACTTTGTCGAATTTCTTTGCGAAAGAAAATCCGGGTTCGATTGAAAACCGTACTGCGTCTACCGTTTCCTAAGAGCACGTTGCCCGGGAGGTCGATCACGTCGCGGGTTAGCAATCGTAGGAGGCTTCAAGCAGTGTCTCAAAATCGTGTAGTCTGCAGGCACCAAAGGCTGTACAAAGGCTGTATAACGCGTAGCGATGACAACCACTATTAGGTAACTAAGGTTTCAATATATTACGAAGAAATGCGAAAGGACGGCGAGAATGACGATAGCAGGACAAAATCCAACACAGGAGTTTCGCAGGATACGAAGTAGTACCTATAAAATGGTAGGTATTGAAAGGTAGTGAGAAATTAGGTAAGGGTAGAGACAGTAGGAATAGAGAAATGACAACAGAGTCTGTTGATAGTAAAATTTTAACGGGATTCTTCCTCACCACACACGCGACATCATGAAAGGGAAGAAGAAGAAAAAAGTTAGGATGTCAGGAGGTGAGGCTTGGATTCAGATGTATCATAGAACGAACGATTAGTGAAGTTCATACATACATACATACATACATACATACATACATACATACATACATACATACATACATCGAATTGAATGCAGCCACTAACTAGTTACACTACAGCTGACAAGTACATATTCCTCGGATATTTGCATACTACGTATGTTATTCAGGTGCATAGTTATAGTTAACTACATTGCGACAGAGCGACAAGAAGCTCCGGGTCCCATAAATGTCCACGCAAGCTGATCTCTATTTATTTGTTGCATAAAAGCGCTAGTTAGTCTTCTAACTACATATACCTAGGTAGGCTGGTAGGTTGATGCGCCAAAGCCCCAAAGCCCCAAAGCCCCAAAGCCCCAAAGCCCAGTTACATCCGATGGACAGCCTGTCTAGAGCTAGGTAGAGTCTAGACTTGAATAGGGGGCCACTATGTACCTACATATGCAGGGGCTAGGGCTAATGGTACCCGGACCCTCAAGTGCTTGGCTGCTTTGGATATTATCTCCCGGTACGAGCGGCATAGCCACTGTCCCAATTCATTCGACTATTCAGATTGCTCGGTGGGCTGCCCGGTTCTGCCATGATAGATACCGGAAAAGCAGGGCCAAAGTTGTAAATCAATGCCTATCTAGTCATCACACCTGTGCCGGAAGGAGTTATTAAAACGATGAGTTCGTACCTAGCTAACATCGATTACGGAGACCTGTATTATAAGTTACGGTGTAACCCGTCACATAATTATGTTATAAATCCACATGATAATGTACCTAACCGAAAACGCCGGATACAACTCTTCGGGCCGCTAGGGACGGGATCAACAACCAACGGCGTTCCGGCCCTAGTGGATAGGTAGCTACCTATCCACAGCCGGATGTTGGAACAATAGAAGCCATTCGGGATTCGTAGTCCCACCTGGATACTCCCACATACTACTACTACACTAGCTAGCGGAAGCTGCATATATCTTCATTGCACTACTATGGATGCCCCGTCGCTAGTTCAAAGCATCATATACGTGGTATGCCGTCTCAAAGTAGCGGCTTAGAGCCACCGCATCAAATAGACGAATGCAGTGTTAGACGTCATCATTTGGGCGTTTGCAACGGGATGTCAACACTATGTATGTTGCCGAATATTTTCGACTTATATTCCTCTATAACTGGCCCCAACGCTGCACATTAACCATAGATTACCTAGGTAGGTAGGTATTGGTTACCTACCTAAGGTATGTCTACGTGGGCACATACTATAAGGTTTTCTGCTAATAAGGTTCCCTCAAACTTATTAGGCACCAATAGACAAACTCTACTTAGAATCAGTTAAAAAATGGAGGCAGACTTAATATCATGGTGACGGTGATCAAGATTAGCATGGTTTGTAACTGCTATATCTCATGATAATAAATGTACGTCCTGACATATAAGTGCCTAATCTACCCTTCATACTACTACAGCAGAGAAATGTAAGCTTTAGGTAGTATAAAGACATATGTAGAAACATTAACATATTGTAACATTATATTCCTATTTTACCTAAATAGGTAGATACCTACTTTGTAGTATGTATGTATGTATATACCTGTACCTACATGAAGTTAGTTATGTAGTGGATTTCCACCCCCAAATACCCACCTTTCTGTTTATCAACCAATCATGCCCTTACTTCCATGGTTCTTTCCTTAAATAGTAAAACGTAAACAAAGATCTAATTACCTAAAATTGGTAGCTTTACCGGCTAAGAAACCCTATCCTAACCCAACCCTAACCCGGACTACAACACAAAGTTAAAGTTGACAACGCGTGTTGTCAAAAGTCCGCCATCAATTTCACATCACTGCATCAATATATTATCAAAAGAATGTCAGGACGTCGAGGGCGCCCTACCAGAAAGTCCGTTTCAGTTGAGCCTGGTGTGAAAGTGCCTGTGCGTCAAACTAGGCATACCACAAGGCATACTGAGGCGCCTGCTAAGGAGATGTCTACAATTCAACCACCTACAAAAAGAGCTACTCGCAGTGCAGGCCTTATCAAGAATGACGCTGCTGGCAATGGCCCTTCTCCACTTGCACAGCGTGGCACTAGACGCCGGACCCGCCGGAGTATCGAGAGTGTTGCAACAGAGGATTTCAGTTTAGAGCAGGACGGTCATCATGAGCTAGAGCCTCAAGAAGAGGCTGAGGATGAGTCTGACATTGAAGCTCAGGAAGATGCTGTGGATGAGCCCGAGAACAAGCAGAACCCAGCAAATATGATCGATAAAAACGAATCAACCACAGAGAATGATGCTAGAATCCAGGCATTGTTGGAAATCGGCATACCTGAATTCTTACGTCTATGTAGGAAAATTCATGGGCAACTAAACGCTATAGGCAATGACGCACCATCAATCACGGATTTGATTAGACTGGAGACTATTAAGATACCCTTCAATAGTTGGCAAAGATCGTTTGCTAACGACGACATGACGTTCATCAATTTTGAAGAGACCCTGTTCAGTTCGATTAGTAGGGATGATGTTCCATCACGAACTAAGGCAGAAACAGCACTTCGTTCCGGAAATCTAGTCTCTCTACTAATATCTACCGTTAAAGCTCTTTCAGGCAAAGTAGATGCAGCTGCGGCACTACAGTTACTGCAAGAACTAGACGATGCATTTCCTATCTCATTCGATCCCACCTTTCATGATCACAAGGATGGTATGGAAGAAACATTTGACCTGGCATTTCGCATTCGTTGCTGCTGCCTTGCCGAGTTACTTGCAAACACTTCCTCTCAACAACCCCCGCTTTATCTGACCGCCAACATCTTCTGTGAAAAAGCACATGTTGATGTAGATATTGCCGCAGAAACTCTAGAAATAGGACCCTACAGACAGCTTAGCAACATCAATGTGAATGAAGACAACGCGTCCCATGAAGAATTCACATCGCGCCTGAAGCAGTTGGTATCGCAAATATCTGGTGGTAGCAAAATAAGTATTCGAGAAAACCTTGCTCGTACCTACCGGCTGGACACGCTCATGCCAGACTTGAAGGCTTGGGCTATGAAGAGATTGGAGCGAGTAACTGTGCCAGCGACCATTTCCAACGGAAGTTCTACCCATGAGGGATCTGAACGCCTTTTTGTCGATGCAGAGGAGGATCGACAAGCTGATTCAGATTCGGAATCAGAGGCTGAGTCTCAGGCTGTCCATATTCCTGCACTCAATGGCCCTAAGTAAGTTTTCAAAATGTTTACAGTAAGTTTGAGGTTAATGCTAACCAAGTCTTTCTTCGTTAGGGGAAGCTTTTTTGATGGTTCCGTCAAGCTGGCAGATGTACAACGAGGTGGAAGGTTGGGATCAGAGCGACCTGGTGTGGTACCGCCATCCAACCAACAAGCTGCAAAAGGAAAGCAGAAGGCTTCCGATATACAAAACGTCATACGCGGCCTCAACTCACAACGTGTATTGAGCACTATTGATGACCGCCCCATCCCTACAAGTTCTATTGTTCCTGCGAGTTCAAACTCAACTCCACGTTCAGCACCGGCCCCGAGTCAGGCAGGCACTTCCAAACGTCCACACTCCACCGATTTCGATGATAATGATAATGGAGACGACTTCGAGGTGAACCAGCGCTTTGGCGATAGATTCAGGCCTCGTCAACCTGGTAACGTAGATGCCTCTGGAGCTTCTCCCAAGCGCACTCGACTGTCACCACGCCAGCCTTCCGCAGGCTCCCAAGAACCAATACCAGAACGTCATAAGCTTCCCCAATCAAGTGTGCCTGCGAGTGAAGGGTTTCAGGAGCATCATCTTCTAGCCTTAAGCCAAGGGGTCAAGAATATCAAACGAGATTTTGCCGCAAGCAGACCTCGGCAGCCTCGCGTACACTGGTCTCCCCAAGATACGGATCGGCTCATTGCGCTCATCGCCGAACATCGTTGCGCGTGGAGCGCTATTGCTAAGGCAGGGGGGTTTGAGGTGCCACGGGACCAGCAAGCAGTACGCGACCGAGCCCGCATCCTCAAAACGATGTTGCTTCAGAGTGACCAAGTGCTCCCTGCATGCTTCGACATGATTGCGCTAGGCCAGAAGGAAAGAAACTCGATCCAGAAACTTCGTAGGAACCCGGATCGGAAAGAGAGTGATCTGGACGAGCACGGCCAGCCCGATAACTATGTATGGGATGAGAGTCCTTAGCCCTTCAGTATTCTCAGCACCTCAGTCTAGTTTAGGGGCTTGCTGACTATCAGGTCAGTGCTAGGCCCGGCTGTAGAGGCCGTTTGCTATTGCTGTATATAGCTTATGTCCCAGATGAAGACAGACACTTAACTGGAGAGTGGAAGCTTCCATTGAATATTGCGATTAACGCGAGCCATTCTAATGCTCTCGCAGTGGTGAAGTTAGCCTCTAGTCTTCGTGTTAAGACTGTCGGCATCTTCTTTTCTCTCGGCGTGACATCTGCTCTGAAGGCAACTTCTTCCACATCACAATGTCTGTAGGTGCATCTTAGTGTGGTGTTTTAAACACACGGATGGTATCATATATCACGGGTAAACCAATGGTAGAATTAGAAGAAGAGAAGTGCATTGCCACAGGCTTGTATTTATTTCCTGCTGATCTCGATTCTGCAAGTCTTATGATAAGCAACTATGCCAGCAGCAAATTCGCACCTCCTGCATATGAAAATGGCTCTAACGTGCATTGAATGCTGTGTGAGGCAGTCATGTGATTCGAGTATTTGTCTATGGGCTCCAACTAAAAGTAATAATCAGATCACCAAGAACAACCCTGCTATCAAGGTTTCTGTTATCTGGTTCAACCACCTATTGCCTATGTACATACATAATTTGATGCGAGAGTTCATAAATACTGGTCTTATTATTGCTACGTAGAAAGAGCCTTACTTAACTCATGTCTATTAAATAATGTAATTATGCAGGTGCTATTACAATCAATGCAACGCCTAACACTTGTCGTTTATTCTAGCAAAAATTAATCGTAGTAATTGCTGGATACCTCAGAATGATCATGAATATTTATGTCACGATGTGAGTATCATACATAATACATACACATACATATGCAATGTGTACCCAAGCTGCCAAATCCTTTGATGACCGGATGAGAAGGTCGTCGAGCGGCCCAATTAGGAATGACGTAAAGAAGGAGGGGTCGAGTAAGTTCAAGATGTGTGGGTATGTATGTATGTATGTATGCAGGTATGTAGTAGGTTTTAGCAGATTCGGCACACATCCTGTGCAAGTACTTTATTTAATGTATGGCGCCTGGTCTGGGCTCACAATGAGTCAGGCCGTTGTTAGGCGATGACTTACCCATAGCGCATAGCATGAAATTTTTTTGAAACCGCATTGCGTTGCGAGGAGGCAAACCTTTTGATAGTCCGGACAAGATCATCCATCCTATTGGGAGGGGCAGATATGTAGAGGGGCTAGAGGGGTAATAAAAAACCATGATGAAATGCATACATACCCTATGTAGACAGGTATCTATCTAGTATAGCACGGGTTGGCTCTCTGCTAATTAACCAAATCAAATCATCTACGATTGTTATTAATATTGAAATAAACTAAAGTAGCATATTGTGCTTTATTGATTCGAAAGTACCTGCCTACCTATGTACATAGGTAGACAATCAGAAAGTGGAAGGGGAAAACACACAATAGGAATGTACCTAGAATACTATATTGTGTATGTAGGCAATCAGGTTGAAATTAAAGCCAAAGCTACATAGAAATTGATAGTGCCCATATTAGCGGGTCCAGAATCCCACAAATTAAATTTTCAATTTGGTGCGTAGCCCACTTGTGCAGACAGCGCGCGTGAAGCGGGGTAGACCAGCAAAAAAATTCTTGACTCTCCCACTTCTTAAAGCTGGAAACGTCCTCCTCTGAAATTCCATCCCTCTTGAACCTTTGATGAGTCGTCTGCATACCGTGTGATCCCTTTAGCATCACCATCTGCGATGTACGTTGAGAACCTTCCTACCCATCAAGAATTATCTGGAATCTTCACAAACTAACCATCTCTACTCTACAGTTTCATCTATCTCCCTTACGACTTCACATTGATACCCATACGAACTATCGTCACTAAACCTTTCCATCCTTCAAAATGGCGTATGTTTTTTCTGCATCAGAAATAAACTGATGACCTATATCTATCATCGTCCTGAACTAACATCTACTATAGTAAGGAAGACAAGCCCCATATCAACGTCGTCGTCATCGGCCACGTCGACTCTGGAAAGGTAGGTTGCTCATGAACAGCACAACTTCTTGGAAACCATACTGACTTACGTGTAAACAGTCGACTACCACTGGTCACTTGATCTACCAATGTGGTGGTATCGACAAGCGAACCATCGAGAAGTTCGAGAAGGTCAGTCTATCCTATTATGCGAGCATTTCTTTCACATCCTTCAACAAGAAAAAAACAATTCATCTATAAATCCATCATCTCACTGCCTTTTTCCTCTTCCTAAATATCCCACTTCAGCCTGACAAAAACTTCACTACCCCTCCCCCCACCTAAGTCTTCCGCTTTTTTTATTTTTTTCATGTGTGGATCCCAGTCTCCGACCTTAGACCCCACTTCTCTTCTGGATTGACACGATTACTGACCCCTCCTTTAGGAAGCCGCCGAACTTGGCAAGGGTTCCTTCAAGTATGCGTGGGTTTTGGACAAATTGAAGGCCGAGCGTGAGCGCGGTATCACCATCGATATTGCCCTGTGGAAGTTCGAGACTCCCCGCTACTATGTCACCGTCATTGGTAAGTTTTTGATTACTTTTCGAAGTTAATATTCCCATGTGCCATTCTCGACTCATGACTAACTTCGTGCCTTTTCAGACGCTCCCGGTCACCGTGACTTTATCAAGAACATGATCACTGGTACCTCGCAGGCCGACTGCGCTATTCTCATCATTGCCGCTGGTACTGGTGAGTTCGAGGCTGGTATCTCCAAGGATGGCCAGACCCGTGAGCACGCTCTGCTCGCCTACACCCTAGGTGTCAAGCAGCTCATCGTTGCCATCAACAAGATGGACACCACCAACTGGTCCGAGGCTCGGTACGAGGAGATTATCAAGGAGACCTCTTCCTTCATCAAGAAGGTCGGTTTCAACCCCAAGCAGGTTGCCTTCGTCCCCATCTCGGGTTTCAACGGCGACAACATGCTTGCTGCCTCCACCAACTGCCCCTGGTACAAGGGTTGGTCCAAGGAGGGCAAGGGTGGCGCCAAGTCCACCGGCAAGACCCTTCTTGAGGCCATCGATGCCATCCAGCCCCCTGTCCGTCCCACCGACAAGCCCCTCCGTCTTCCCCTCCAGGATGTCTACAAGATCGGTGGTATTGGAACTGTTCCCGTCGGCCGCATCGAGACCGGTACCATCAAGCCCGGTATGGTCGTTACCTTCGCCCCCGCTGGTGTCACCACCGAAGTCAAGTCGGTCGAGATGCACCACGAGCAGCTTACCGAGGGTCAGCCCGGTGACAACGTTGGCTTCAACGTGAAGAACGTCTCCGTCAAGGAAATCCGTCGTGGTAACGTTGCTGGTGACTCCAAGAACGACCCCCCCTTCGGTGCCGAGTCTTTCACCGCCCAGGTCATCGTCCTCAACCACCCTGGCCAGGTCGGTGCTGGTTACGCTCCCGTCCTCGATTGCCACACTGCCCACATCGCCTGCAAGTTCTCCGAGCTCCTCGAGAAGATTGACCGACGTACTGGTAAGGCTACCGAGACCAACCCCAAGTTCATCAAGTCGGGTGATGCTGCCATCGTCAAGATGGTTCCCTCCAAGCCCATGTGCGTTGAGGCTTTCACCGACTACCCTCCCCTGGGTCGTTTCGCCGTCCGTGACATGCGACAGACCGTTGCTGTCGGTGTCATCAAGGCCGTCGAGAAGAAGAAGGATGCCGGCGGCAAGGTCACCAAGTCGGCTGCTAAGGCTGCCAAGAAATAAGTTATACCCTAATAACTTCTTGTATCAACCTTTGCGCGCAGATTACTGCGATGACATGACCATGCGCCTACGAGTTCCTTTGTTGCTTTGCACGATCTGATGGGCGTATGACTTAGGATGGCTACATGAGAGGAAGGGTTATGGGCTTTTCTGCGATGAATCTTCTCATTAGTGCCTGTAGTAAGGAAATAGAGCCAATAGACCGTGATGACCAAAATGACTTTAACATACTTCTATGCATGTGATGATGTTTATGTACAAGGGTCCTTTAGTAGACGTTATGTGAATATGACAAGTCAAGGTTTCTCTTATCAACGTAATCGCTATATATTTGTTGTCATGACTACGTCGTGATAATTGTAAAGTAGTGTTGTTACATGTTGTATATATACATCTTGATGCTACTACATAAGGCCGTAATACATTGTCTATATCTTAAAAAATCTTTCTCCATTTATTCATACAAGAGAGCTAACTATACTATCAAGGTTTCCGTTGCCGGTTCATGAGATATCCAGACCACAGCAAGTCGCTCTTCGCGAACCTGTAGCAGCACGCCAAGAAGTCCTTCTGAAGCTCTTCCTCCTCCTGGGACTCCTCCTGGGGCTCCCTGGCGTCGACCTCAACATTGTCGTCAGGTTTATTATTATTAAACTTCTCGCCGCTGCGCCCGCTGCTCGGTAGAACCGGCTCGAGCGTGACCTCGGCACGGCGCCCGCCGCCCTGCCCGGCCTCGATCGACGTGTACGTCAGCGTGTGCCCGTGCCCGTACCCCCGACCGACGTCGTCGTACGGGATGGAGGTCGAGCGGTGCAGCTCGAGGCCGACGAACTCGTAGGTGGCGCTCAGTAGGTCCTTCTCTTCCTTTTCGTAGTCGAGGAATTCTGCGAGTGGGTTTTCCCCCCCGGACGACTCTTTCGACTCTTCTTCTTTCGCAAGAAGAAGAGAATCCCGGCGTCGGGAAAACAGACGCCGCGGGATGGGGAACCGCTGCCGCGGCGGCATCTCGAGCTTGCCGGCGGCCAGGTCCAGGCGCGCGTTCGACAGGAAGTCCGAGATGGGCTTCCAGTTGGCAAGGACGTCGCTGCTGTTGTTGTTGTTGTCGGCTGGTGTGCTTTCGAGGGCGTTTATGAGGGGAATAAGGTCGACGCGGCGCGTCTGCGTCACGCGCATGTCCACGGGCGAGGAGGGCAGCATCACGTCGGAGACTTGGCAGTCGACGATGGCCTGCAGGCTCTCGACGCCGAGGATCTCGGTGTCGGTGGCGGCGAGGCGGAGCTCGAGCACGGGAGGTGCTGACGTCTCGTCGTTGTACTTTTTAGTCGACGTCTCGTCATTATCATTGCCAGTCGAGGTCGAGGTCGAGACGTCCTCGTCGTCGTCGGTCCACTTATTCCAGTGATTGGTCCATCTCGGCGGCCCATTTTGCCTACTGGCGTGTTTGCCAGGCGGGGGGTTGGCCAACTTGGGCAGCCAGGCTTCTTCACCTGGTTTGGTGCTGGGGCTCGGCCAGAACCGGATGACGACGGTGGACTTCGTCTGGCCTATGTGAGAGGGGAGTTCGGGGTTGTCTCCAGCGGTGGAGTCGAGCTTGGCGAGGTGGAGGGGATGCGGTGTTGTCGGCGAGAAGATGCGCGGGTGGTGCGATGCGAGGAGCTCAGGTATATCTTGTGGTGGTGGAGCGGTTGGTTGGTAGGAATGCAGCAGGTGACCGAAGTGGGCTTTCGTCGTCGTCTTGCTTTCCCGTGCCCATCTAACGCGGTTTGCTATAGGGGAGAGATCTCCGAGGGGTAAGCCCCGACTCTTGGCCAAACTGGGAAAGCTAGACAACATTGGCAGTGGAAGATTCTGCAAAGGGCCGTCGACTTCGCCAGGCTTGACGTTGGAGTTGGCATCTTGGCCAGATGCTTCGATCTCTGGGGTGGGTAGTGGGAGGACATAACGAGCCCATTCTTCCATTTTATCCTTCCAACCCCATTTTTCTCTATTCGTCTTGTCCGCAACGAACTGGGCGCCAGTCTGGTTGCTGGAGATCTCGGCATACAGAGCGGTCGATGCTCTTTCGGGCGCGAGAGCGGTCCAAAGTAAGCGGAAGACGACGTGGCGGAGATCCTCAAGACCTCGACTATCGCGTCTCGTTTCGATCCAGGTGACATGAAGCTGTAAAATAGAATGGTTCAGCATATCGGAGTGGAAGGAAGTGGAGGTGGTATCCTGGGGTGAACTGACTCGTTTGTCATTGTGGCTCCTTCTGATGTGGGTATTGGTGATGCGGCCAACTTCTTCTAGCAGTGCGTCGTCTACAGGGTTGGAAGAGATGATGTTTAGGGGGACCGTCTTCATCGTTACGCGCGCGAGAGTCTCATGGATATTCTTGAGTATAATCTCGGCTTTTGTTTTCGTTGTGATCAACCGCAGCAGCTTCTGGTTTCGGATTGCCTCGATCTTCTCACCGGGTTCTAACCAAGTGAGGCCCAGCTGGTTCATGAAACGTTGCGTGCCGCCTACAGTGGGCGGGGAAGGGTTAGTACTTGGAAGGTAAAGAGGAAGAAAGCGAGAGAGTGGGAGAGATGTTGACAGGGGCTGGAGAAATAGGATGCTTACGCATTAAGAGGGTAAACTCGTAGTTTCGAATCTTGACCCGTGTCTCCCCTAGGAGTGAACTGAGCTCTCGTATAGAAAGCTGCCAGCACTCTCGCAGTATGCGGACAGCTAACCTCTCTTTTTCAGTAGCCGACTCGGGCAAATAACCATGAAGGTTGCGGTAAGCACCCTCTACTATGGTTGAGTCACCAGTTAACGGGACCCAAGGGCTTACACTTTTGATCCACTCGTATGGTTGTGCAACGCTGTCTTTCTCCTCTATATGTGCTTCAACGGGCGTGGTAGATTCATTGGACGTAGGCTCCCCATGTTCCCTGTAGTTCAGTATGTAATCCTTTAGTTGAACCTTTAGAAAACCCTCGGTAAGGGTATCTTGTAGTTCCCGGAAGTCTTTCTCTGATAAGAACGTCTCTTCCGTAGGACGGAGGCCATCGATATTGGCGCGGACGTCTTCGGAAGTGATGGCTTGGCTCTGGCTGTTGAGAATATCTACAATCCTGGTTGGTGTAGGATCTTCATCTAATGTCACAGGCTCGGGCCGCTTCTTTTTATATATGCCCTCCTTCATGACAATAGCGTGGGCTGGTCTTCCCAGCATTTGAGAACCTAGACTCTCGGTGGCTTCGGTGAGAACACGGGTTCCCGCCAGGCGTCTCTTCCCTCCCCTGCCGGTGTTGGGTCGCTTAACTCGAACAGTGGTGCGGCGTTCGTCCGAAGGACCCCTTGACTCATTTTCAGCAACATCATGGTTGAGTTCAGAAAATAAGATGTCATCTTGTATTTGACTTTCCCCTTCTTCTTTTTCTCGGTGTGAATGTTCTGGGTCGGGAGCGGGAACGGTCGACTCGGTTGCGAAGTATCGTATGTCCCGTATATCCCGTATATCCCGTATACTCGGTATAGGTCGACGTCGTTTCAAGGATGGCGCTATACTTAGAGCTGAAAGGTGCCGGGGTTTCTGGCTAGAGAGAAGAAGGCGCAATCTACATCTGAAACAGACGGAAGTAGAAGCGATATTTCGTGTAAACATGAAGAATGATTTATTGCCTTAGGGAAGGCACAGATAATCCCGGGGAGATCTGTCTCACTTAGTTCGAGGTATTATGTGTTATAGGGTGTATAAGAAAGTGAACTATTGTACTGTAAATAGAACATTGGCTTAATATAATATGACATGACATGACATGACGGACATGCTTCAACATTTAACCATTTCCAATAACTATGACTTTAGTTATCGCAAGAATATAATGCGCCCAGCATCTTTTTTTCTTATCGGCATCTCTTATCTAAAGTAGATCCTTAACTAGAGGAGGTAGACCCTTAGCTACCCGCTTAAAGCTGGTTTAATGGGCCCTAGGAAAGACGCGCTTGGCTGTTAAATTGGAAAGAAGCGCGTAGGATTCATCGTTACAACATACATGCCCCTCCAAAGAATATTACACGGATATATATTGTATAGCCTAACTACCCATATAACTACCTTGGTAGATGTAGGCACTTTCGCAAGGGGTTACTTATTACCGTAGGAGTTGTCTTGTAAACCTTCTATCTCCATCTCATTCGTCTCAATACTTCCCTATACCGTTGAAGGCAGTTCACAACCATGCCCCCTCAGAGTCAAAGACGCCGGCGCACAGGCAACCATGACGACAATGGGCATGACGAGAGCATAGTATCACGCCGGGGCCAGGCTCGTCGGGCCAATGATTCTGCCGAGTCTGACGCATCCGAAGACGAGCAGGACGACGGCGACAACATGGATCGATCAGGCGACGGCGCCGAAGATCAGCTAGTCAACAAGCTGGTGCGATATGCTCTAGCCTGCGAGTATGCGAGAATACCTATTAAGAGGGATGGGATTCGAGACAAAGGTGAGTAATCTCTAGTGTGGTCTTATACTACTACTGTCTCGCGACATTGCTAACATACCTACCACCTGCACAAGTCCTGGGAAATAACGCTAGATTGTTCAGGCGAGTGTTCGACGGTGCCCAAACTCAATTGCGGCAGGTGTTTGGCATGGAGATGTCTGAATTACCCGTCAAGGAGAAGCGAACACTGAAGGATAGGCAGAGTAGGTTATGTCTTAATTTATTCCTACCGCAGATTCGGATCCGGCTAACTATATTCCAAAGAGGCGTCCGCTAGGAAAGCAACCTCTCAGGCCTCCCAATCCTCACGACAGTATATTCTAGTTTCCATCCTGCCTGTAGAGTACAAATCTCACGCCATAATCGCCCCGGCTAGAGTACCGAGCTCGCAAGAAGAAGCCTCCTACATCGGATTCTACACCATGATAATCTCCCTCATCGTCCTAAGCGGTAGTGAGCTAAGCGACATGAAGCTCAGGCGCCATCTCGGCCGATTGAATGCCAGTCAGAACCTCCCTATGGACAAAACAGACAATGTCTTGCAGAAGTTGGTCAGACAAGGCTACCTCGACAAGGTGGTAGATAAGTCGGATGGAGACGAAGACACGATAACCTGGTGTGTCGGCCCGAGGGGCAAGGTCGAGATCCCGCCTCAGAGCATTGCGGCCTTCGTCACCGAAGTTTGGGGTGAGCCGCCGGACGATTTCAACAAGAAACTACACAAGAGCCTAGGCCTGCAGGAAACGCGTCAGGACGAGGGGGAAGACGGCGGCGCTGGATGAAGATATCATCCTAGCTGATGAAATGTCTTATGGCTTGATATGGGCGAAAAGATGTACAATGGATACGAGCTTTGACGGGTTCGGGTCTTATTATTTTTCTATACCGGCGCAGCAAGGAACGATACTAATGATATTGAGAAATGATAAGGGTATGGGTATAGCTGTGCATATTATGTTTGCACTAGTATTTGCATAGATACCCCTTCTATTCGCATAACAAGTAAATTCGCATAGATAGGAGATGGTGTCTTCGGTACTCGGGAAACTTCGCGCATTCGAAATGTGATTGTCCGTTGAGTGCTCGTAGACCGAGACTGGTCTTTCGTGATGATGGCCGGTGGGATATGGCATCGTAAAGTGCATAGTACCCCTCTAAATGCGCTTGAATAACCGGCCAGTTACGCTCAATTCCCCTGCGATGGTCTTGGTATAGGCTCGTCTCCTTCTCGTGGAGGCGGGGGACCACAGGGTTGGATCATCTTGCGAATGAGCTGAGCGCGAACCTTGGAAGTGGGTTCATTCTGGGCAAGGGCGATGTAGGCAAGGTGAGGAGGGTGGCCGACGATGCTCGAGTATGTGTCGCGGGCGATGTTGGTTCTCCATTCCCACGATGTTGTGTCCGGATGGCCAGTTCCAATGTATTTGGCCTGCAGCCGCTCGAGTTCTTGCTGGGTGCGCAACTTGTCTGCCTATGTATATGTGTTAATCATTGAATACTTGAATTTGTATAGATGTTTGCTTGTTCTAATAACTCACCATTTTCAATTGGAAGGGCTTCGTTATAAGATGTGGTTATCTGTCAGATGGGATGCGATGGGATGGAATAGGGAGCTTGAAAATCCGCCAGGCAGTCAGGCCGGGTTTATGCCCCAGCAGCCCAGGTCATGCCAAATTTGGTAGCTAACGTTAGAGCTTGGGCCAGCGCTAATGTTCTTAGTATGCACTTGAGAGTACGAACGTACACGTACTACCTGACCTCTAAGATGTATGTATGTATATAACCCGAACATCGTAACTTCCGCTATCTGTTAAAAGAGAGAAGTATTGAAGATCGATTGGGGATATTCTATTGTTTTTGAAAACCGACGATTACTTGTAGCCGCCTACAATTTGTGACAGATTAAGTCATATATTCGGTCACACCCACGGATTTCTTCGATAAAAGAAGCTCAGTCTTAGACTAAAACGGTCGCGACAACATCAATTTCAACCACTTTCACCAGGGGTAATACTGAGGCCTTCGAAAACAAGCAAGCCTTAACGCGACCTGATTTTGGGATTTGCCCCACTGGGCACTGAGGATTTGGTTTACTTGCAGTACATAAAACACCATGCTAGAGCCGTGGGATGAACTGCTGAATCTCCATAAGGAACGCCGACTATGCGCAGACGACTTGGAAATTATCAAGACCGCGTGCTATAAGGATCATGGCAAACAACATGTCTTGCAGTGTCCAGAGTGCCGGGATCGGTTGTTGAACCGAATGAGGGATCGATATTTAAACTCTTCTACTAAGGAATGGTTCTCCGGGAGGCGTCTGTTCCTACAGGAGTTAGATACCATGTTCTCAAAAGCTCGCGGCGGGAACCTGGATTTTAAGACGATTGAACAACGCATCCATGATGAAAAGAAGGAATGGTACCGTGACAAGGTCAAGAATCTTGGTCTTCACGCGGCAACCAAGTCTCCATCCCAAGGAAGACTGTTACAACATAAGCTGAACGACACCAGCATAACTACAGAAGAGCTTGCTACGGAGTTGAGAGCGGCAATTAGTGATGATGGTCTCTCCCATGAAGTAGCATTAGACGATTTCCTGAACCGGTTGAAGGATGCCAAATCTCCGCAGGCACGGAACGAGATTTACGTTGACGTCTTTTTCAAACCTATTATCGACACCCAGGGTCCGGGGAAGTATGGGAAATATGTTGATATGGTTCGGAGCGGAATCCCTATCATGGATGTGGTGAATACGATGCTTCGTGACCGCCAATCAGCTCAGAGCGAGCAGGACCAAAAGCAGAGGCTACAGGGAAAGCTGGATGAACTCAAGAGGGCGAAAGCAGCACATGAATTGAGCCTGGCCAAAAAACAGAAGGCTCGCCAAGATAGGGCGGCAGCTGCTGCTGCCGCCGCGGCGTCTGATGATCAATCCCAACTCCCACCTTGCACAGCTTGTTCGAAGGCTTTAGATGCACAAGATTTCCTAGCTTGTCCGCTATGTCATATTCTTAGTGAGCAGTACAAAGTGGAGAACAAGCCTGTTCTATACTGCTCGCAGAAATGTCATGACGAGGATTATGTATGTTCATACCAACTCCCAACCTCCACTGGTTATGTTATAATTCTAATCTTGATTAATAGGAATCACATATGAAAGCAACACATAGTTGTACCTCGGGTCAATACTGTATAAATATGCATGAAGTTGATGAGGAAATGGACGAAGGCGGACGGATACCAGTATTTTGCCGAGAATGCCTCTCGAATTTGAAGTTGTCATCTATTTTCTGCTCTCCTCGATGCTATCATGCCAATTTTCAGCGCCACCGAGACGAACTTCACATTCCCGAGAGAAAGAGAAAGCACAGCGAGATAGACGACGAGAATCAGCTCGAATTCGCGTTGGAGGACAAAACGCAGTATCAAGCTAGAAAGATAGAAGAGCACTTCATCACACTAGACGATGCCATTAAGAAGTACCAGCAGAGAACAGGGGCGACTGTGTCGTTAGAATAACTGCTTATTTGGCTTCTTAGGCTTCTCAGTGTGGCATAATACCGTATCATAATTTTGCAAACTATTGTAACATATCCAAGTGGAATTGTTTGTCTATAGAATTCATTGGCTGCGTCGCGTACTTGAATGGATCGTAGGTTCTTAGAATGTATTTATCTACCTACCTGCCCCAAAACATGGATACTTGCATATTGACTTATCTTCTACCTACCTCGTAGGAATAAACTCACCGACCATCACTAATCTATAAAGAAGGAACATGCCTTATCATCATTTACACATAGGATCGCTGGATCGTATCTCACCTACAGATAATTACATTTTACGGCCGATTCGTAGTTTCGATTCGGTCGGGGCTCGGGGCCGGGGATTTATAACCGAGGCCAGCCGTTGAAATAGCCCAGTCAGTACCTACCTTACCTCTAGGTAGCTACTAGCACTCTCCTATCAATCCAATCCAATGCGCTATCGCGGACGGAATTTGCTATTGGTTGCATCATCTTTTTCTAACGTACTTTCTTCTCCTCCAGCAACCTTGTAACATAGGTATCTTTGTAGGGCACGAACCTGGATTCTTACTGAACCAACCCAGAATAAAATTTTCTTTTACTTCCTACCTACTGGAGTCGCAACAACAAGAACCAAATTGTTAAAATGTCCATCGTCTCAGCCCTCAAGGGCGATCTTCCACAACAATCTCGGTCGCTGGTGAGTAGTTTGCACCTATTTGAGACTCCTAGAGCTGCTTCAGAAGAATAGAGCTATATGCGGAACTCCCGGCTGGGCAAGCAAAAATATTGCGCCCTCTACTCGTACCTATTCATCATCGTGAGCACGGGCGCACAGGCGCAGTGCACACCTTAGTCGCTTTTGCAAATGCGCAGGGCTGACTCAAATCTTTTTCGGGGGTTACAGTACAGGCAATTATTACGGACGGGCGAGAAGTTCCAGTCTTACAACTATAGAGAATACGCAAAGCGGCGGACGAGAGATGCTTTCCGAGAAAACATGCAGGTCGAAGATCCTAGGCAGATACAAGACCTCATACAGAAGGGACTTAAGGAGCTACAGACGATGAAGGTATGTGATATACGCCCTGCTTGGTTGGCGACGGGAGGTGAATTGCGCACCCAGCGCCGAGGGCGGGGCTACCAGGTGCACCTACGGGGTTTCCCAATACGAGAAGAGTTTCAAGAAGTGAAAAACAGGACAACGGCTGACGTTGACATTTTCTAGCGACAAACGGTGATCAGTGAATTCTACCAGTTGGATCGGTTAGTGGTGGAGGGGGGCATGTCGGTAGGTTCTAGCCTCCGAGAATTTGGCCTCGCTGGCCCGCTGGCTATTGCTAACTCAGCGTGCCTGTAGGGCAAGGAAAAAGGGCAATCTGGTGGAATGGCAAGACAGAAAGATACGGGGTAAGCTATCTATGCTCTCGGACTAGAATTTGCGTGCTGCAATATGTAGTGACGATGCTAATTGTTGGTAGATGGGACTGATACGGCACCCGAGCTTTTGCAAACAATCTAGGATTGCTTGATTGCCTAACGTTAGGGCTAGACTCAGTGCTGGTTTGCGTGCGCGATGAAGGATCCAACCATTAAAATAAAAAAAGACAATCGGTTCAGACCACTTTGATTCCCTGTTCCTATTCTGGACTACATAAGTGAACTGGCTCTTGTATTATAAGACGAGTGTACATCAAGGCATGCGATTCATGTTGGCATCAAGACATATATAAATAGCGAGCGATATTATTTTCAAAGGACAGTCGGGGATGTGGAAGGAAGAAAGTCTCATCCTTTCTATCATCAATAGGACTATCTCTTCTCTCGCCCTTGACAGAGTATTGGGATGAACTACACCTCTACCTCTCTACTTATCCATACGTCGATTTTGTTCTAGAATAGGAATAACTATTACATCCTAAATATTCAAAAGCAGACACTGAGATGTAGGTATCCCTACGTGACTCTAGTTAGATAGTACACATACTCCTAAATACAGTCAAAACACAGTCTCGCACGGTACACAATGTGTGATTTTGGCAGGTGAAACGTTCAGAGTCACCAAAACACGTGACTCGGTGCTTAAAAGAGGATAACTTGAACTGTGGATACTAGATACTGACAAACACCGATCCCGTCCTTGCGCCTTTGCTGGAACTCGCATCGCATTCATGTTTGTCGCGACTTGACCCTATCACCAGAGAGCGCTATCCAGCCATAAGTTGTCGAAATAGCGTATAATTAGACGCACTTCGTTTCATTCGATCGATTGACCATTGTATATGCTATTACTTGATTAGATATGATGCTTTACACACTGTCTCGTTAACTGTCCAGTTTGCCTTCATCTTGTCGTCGCTAGACTTGCGATCCTCCTTGTCACCTGGAGTTAGAGCCGACCTCACTTGGGGCTCTAAATCTTAGATACCATAAGCATTGTTGTTTGATAAAATAAAATTCGGCGATCCTGAATATATCATTTCACAATGGTTCCGCCCGTATGGAGACTCTTTCGCACACTTATTTGTTTGCTTACGGATGGTTGAATCAACTAACGCGACTCCTCTACATACAGTTGCGAGCTACTACTACTCAGACCCGTCGTGGTAATAGAAGTGGATATGTTGAACATGATGACTTTGAAGGTATGCGGCCACGAAGCCCATTGGGCTATGCTTTCAACTCCGTTCTAGCTCTAGCTCTAACCTATACACACCTCAGGCCTACCTGTGAGACAATGGCGACAGGAGTGGGTGAATATTGTGCCACCTCCACCACCCGACACTACTCAAAAGAACGACATTTGGGCCCACGAGTTGCCTCACGGTATGCCCAAGGATGCCAATCTACTACCCCAACATACACAAGACCTATTAAGGGCTGCTCGTTCTGGAAGACTTTATAAGCGACCGCTACCCACCGAGGAGGAGGAAGGCGATGCCGATGCTACCCTACCCGAGAAGCCAGAAAAGAAAGAGGAAGACTCGAGTACAAAAGGGTATCAGGTCAAAGTGTGGAAACAGATTCCTCGTAATGCCGAGGGCCCGACTATTTCACATCTGGCCAAGAGGAGAAAAGGGACTGTTATACTTTCTGCTACCCTCCCAGCTGGTGCCGTGTCTGGTCCTAGTATCACGAAAGCTACCGTTCGCCGCGTGGATGCCGCCGGCAACTCGTACGTGCAGGAGATCACTTTGCAGCAGGGTCAGTCCGTAGACGGGGAAATCATTTCCACTACTGTTGTCCCCGCACCAGCCGCCGCTGCGAACGTGGAAGCGACCGCTGCTGCTACTCCCGTCCGGAGACGCCCACCACCTCCCAAGAGGAAGGCTAAAGGTCCTGGTAGAGGCCGTAGGAAGAAGCTGCCTCTGCCGCTTAATGCGCAACCCGAGACCTCAGTTCCTACTGCAAATAGTAACGCGAATGGATCTAAGCCGGAGGACGTTCGAATAGCTGTAAGGGTGTTATCCACTTGGTTCATTTCCTTCCATTTACTAACGTATATAGGATCTCAAACAAGAAGGCGATAACGATGAAACGAAGACACAAGATAGTGAAATGGCTGACGACGATGATGGTGATGAAGGAGAAGATGACGGTGATGAGGGCGAAGAGGGTGATGAAGGCGATGATGATGATGGTGACGCTCGTGATGGGGAGAATAGAGAGTCAATGGGAATTGAAAGCGAAACCAAAATCGATCATCCCATGGACGCAACTCCTATCACAGATCAACCAGGGCTTCCTGCCCCGGATTCTACTCTTATGGGTATCTCAACTGCTGAATCATCAACGATTCCAAAACGACCATCGCCATTATCGAATACGCTAGGTTCTCCCGATCAGGATACGCTGCAACCAGCTCATTCTCAAGTTGCTGAAGGAAGTCCTCTGAAAAATGTTGTAGGAACCCAATCGCCGCCAAATGCTCTGTCTCCACAACTGTCTTCTACGAGTACGGGGGTTGCTCCTTTGCCTCCAGTACCGGTACCGACAGAAACAGTCGCTTTAGATGCTCCAGTAGGGCCGATAGCAGAGCCTATAGCAGAGCCGATAGCAGAAGCAACCATCGTTGAGACTCATTCTGTGGCTGATGTTGAAATGACGGATGACACCCATGACATAGTCCCCAGTGCAACCCAGGAGACAGAAGCGGAACCAACACAACACCTGCAGGATCCGGTACCCGTGATGGATACCCAAGACGTGAACCAGCTGCCAACATCTAACGACACTCCACTTGTGGAGGCTACGGGATTCGAGGACGGGGTGGAAGCATCGCTGAGTAACGATCTTGAGACGCAGCCCGCGGAAGAGACGGATGCTGCGCCCGCTGATCAGGCAGTTAATACTGAGCTCAATGCTGCGCCAATTGAGTCAGTTGCAGATCCAATACCTGCACCGGTGCACAGTGTCGAGACGGATGCGACCAACTTACCACAGGAGCCGATATCTCAGCCCATCGAGAACCTTGTCCCTGCTGAACCTGAACCGGCAACAGTGCCAGCTCCAGCATCCATCGACACGCAACCAGCCGAACTGGGGTCTCTAAAAGCAGCAGAGGAGCCTGAGCCAGAGAGCCCTGATTTATTCAGCGGACTAGAAGCCGCGTTGAATCAACAGGGGGAACCTAAGGAGTTACCACCTAATGATGCCCCACCTATCTCTGCTGCAGATGAGAATACGAGCGCTCCGATACCCGTAGCTGAGGCGCCCGCGGAATCCGAGGCGCAGCAGCAGGCAGAAGCCAAGTCTGGGGATATTTGAGATTAGAACTCGGTCCTGTTAGGTTTCTTCAATAGGTTAGGGAAGGAAACGTCGTATATTGTATCATTAAGACGTCAAATAATGGCATATGTATTTCGATTGTGGTGGTTCTCAGGTATGTAGTTTAAGGGGTAATCTTTTCATGGGGTAGCAATGATACGCAGCACGCAGATGCTTTAGGTTAAAAGGGGTAGTAGCCGGAGAATCAATACACTATTTATCATGATCAGGATATCCATTCATAGGGTGAGGGGGAATCAATCATTACGGGTTTCATTAGCACGGCCATCCAAGACGCATAGCACAGATTGCGGCGTCTCAAGTAGACTTGGTTATGCGATCAAATCCGTTCCCTATGATTTCAGCTGTAAATGTCAAGACGCCAAGTTCTAATAATGGCATAGAACCGCAGTTACCTACCACGATAGCGCGATAGCGCAAATGCTACTTCTTTGTTTGAGATAACTTACTTACTTACTAAGTAGTAAGTAAAATGTCTATAACATTGATTACCAAAACTTAATTTTATACCATTTTTAATTTAAAAATATAACATATTTTGAAAAAAAGAAATCGACACCTGTGTGATTCGAACACACGCCCCCGAAGGGAATGCCTTCCTGTTTAAAACTAGCAGGGCATCGCGTTAACCACTCCGCCAAAGTGCCGGGTGATTTCTATATTATTTTGGTATTATCCAGCTATTTAAATGGTGATTATGTTGTATATTTCTCCGGCCTTTAAACGAGCCGAGGCAGCCTTTCACACGAATTCCGTATATATTAACTAAGGATTAAGTGCTTTTTATTTTATTTTATGCTATACAGCTTAAAACTCTATGTCGGTTTTTAAGAACAACAATTTTGACTTTACTGAAACCTTTGTACAAAGAATTGTGTATACCAGGTAATATTGCCTAATTGGACATAAGCAAACTATTCTCGTAACATATTTATGCTTGGCCCCTTCATGATGTAAAACCATACTTACGGAGGTTGTTATTGCGATTTGACATAATGCAATCTTTTTCTCTGATAGGGCTTTAATATCCACCGAACAGGGAAGTTACCATTGAGTGATATCCTCTTCACTCTTTAGCAATTCTAACCAAGAATCACGTATTTAGCACTAGAAGTTATTGTGATACTTAAGTTGCGCGTCGTTTCTTGCCAAGGCCCGACAAGGTTGCAATAAACCTTTAGCCGTTAGCTATGAGAGCATCTCTGGAGATGAGATCGGACAGGGGTGCAAGGGGCTTGGTTTAGTTCTAGCCATTTTATATTAATTACATTGCAACTGAGCTATATTCTACGTAGTAGTTGTCAATCCTTATTCTTTGTCGACTGGTTCTCGAATTTCTGTGCACTACGAAATACTGTGGCTGAAAGAAATAACTTTCAGTGCAGCAAAAAGAGCCACATACTAATTATGTTAGCTACGAGAAAAGAAACAGGCTTAGGTCTCGAAAAAGTCTAGACGCATCTCGGATGCAAGACCACTGCAGGGTAGAGATCTGGAGCCGAAGATACCCTGGCACCCCCAGCTCGTTCATCCATAAGCGCGGGAATGCAGCCTGGCAATCCTTCGCTGAAAACGGGTATCGGAAGCCGATAGCCAGCACTTTAGCGGCTGAAACCTTCCCACTAAGACGGATGTACCTGTCACTTCTCTATACCCTTAGCGCAATTCTATACCGACAACCGAGGAAGCTTTCCGGTCGTGACTCGCAACGCCTCCCTTGGCCCTCCTTGGGGCCTCCTTCAAAGCGTCAATGTCTCGAATCCGACACCCGTCTGGAAATGAACGCCATCAAGTCTAAAAATTGCGACATCGAATCCTGGGTCCAGTAGTGCGTAAAACGAATGCGTTATGTAGGACCAAGTGGAAAATGTTGGAATAGTTGCGAACGAGAGAGCTATCAGTGATATGTTGTACCAGTACAGCGCAGCAACCCCTCCATTCCGAAGAGCCTCTTAATGATCGTCGTCCAGCATACAACATCATCATGACAGGTGCAACCTGCTTGTTTTTTTTACCACGTTTACTATAAAAATATCAAGTGTACAATATGATGCATTGTTCTCTCACATCCGAATGGGGTCTTTAGATAATGTTAGATTACGGTCCTCCGAACGCCGAGGTCTTTGACGAAGTGGCGTCCCCCGGATCAACACTGCCAACTGCGAAAGCGGAACGTAAGGGTGTATTTACATTGCGTGCTTGGGGTGAATAATTTCGTTTTATTCTTGCGTGATTATAAACTCTATATACTTTGAGACAGGCTGACAGGGAGGCGATAACGCTGCGGATAGTGGCGTTGGCTACACTACATACGTATGTGTGTATCACCTATGATATAATTGTAGTAGCTACAGCATGAGTTTCTGACCCAGTGTATTTTTGACTTTGCTTGACATCACTTTAAGCTGACATCATCCATCTTTGGCCCAACGCGAACTCTCTCGGTGCTTACCAACCTAGCTATCAGGTCACTAATACAATAATAATAATCAAAGCCGGACCCGGTGGGGCTAGCATCGAAGGCAAAAAAAAAATATCTGTGACGCTGGATCAGGGGAAGAAGAAAGAAATATGCAACAGTAGTATAGAACGGCTTCCTGATGCGTAAAAAAAGAGAGCTAAAAGAACTCGTAAAGTCGTAGGTACGCGCTTGTCAAACTGCCTAGCCCGGTCCCGCAGCCATCAAAGGGGTCCATTTACAAGTATTAGAAACATCCCCTTAGATCTCAAGACCCGAACCC
Source organism: Eutypa lata (assembly GCA_022661535.1). NCBI lineage: Eukaryota > Fungi > Ascomycota > Sordariomycetes > Xylariales > Diatrypaceae > Eutypa > Eutypa lata. The sequence goes on along the minus strand of JAKULF010000004.1, from coordinate 3,635,136 downwards.
AGATCAATAGCAACGTCCAATCAACTCTCCCCTGGGCGAATTGCGCCTACGTTAGCGCGGATGTCGTGATCAACTTGCCAAATTTTCAAAGACGCTTTTTGACTTCAAAGACCCGCAATCGACTGCTTCCTTGGGCAGGGCTCAACTCATATTGGTGCTGGATCGTGCAATAAACCTTCCCGGCCCATCGGACGGGCTGCTGTTCGGATAACGGGCTTTGCTGAGAGAGGGCCTGATAGATACATTAGAGGGGGGGCATCGAGAGGGGAGGGGGCCATGTATCGTTTGCCAAACCCAGCGCTGCATCCCGAATTATGCCGTCAGTATTGAATTAGTAACCAGCCCCGTGTAGTCCATGTCCACATACAAACCATATAATAAGCCAGGTAGTTAGGAGCCCACGCTACATACAACAGGAACAATGAGCACGCGATAGATAGACTTGAACTCTTCCCCACAACTCGAACCTTCTTCTCCAGGTCTTGTGTCTCTTAAAAACATTTCTGCCTGCTCCTTTCCAATATCCTCCTACATCATTCTGCTTTCTGCCAGTTTGCTCTGCTCTGCTCTGCTCTGACCATTATTCTTCTACCGCCACACAAACATACTTACCTCCTACCCCATACAACGGCCCTGAAGCATTTTTTTATTAAAGAAGCATTCAACCCCACGTCAAGCGTGTCTGTCCCGTGCTCTTGACCACGCACCGACATCCGCTTTCAGTGTATCATCAGCCCATCATGAACTCATCCACATATACCGAGGCTTCGTCCTCTGCGAGTTCCCCTATCATCCGGGCAGTCGGTGATTCCAAGATAGAGGTGAATGACGTTGAGTCCGGCTATGCCTCAGCGGCATCGTCCGTAGCCAGCTCCACCAGCAGCCTACCCCAAGTCATCCTCACCAAGCCACACATAAAACACCTCAACCAACAACTAGAGAAGATGGACGCCGTCGACCGGCTCCGCTTCGTCAAGATCCTCTTCCCCAACCTATACCAGTCGACGGCCTTCGGCCTGACGGGGCTCGTCACCATCGACATGCTCTCCAAGATCCAGGACGAGGCCGGCTCCCAGCCCGTCGACATCGTCTTCCTGGACACCCTGTACCACTTCCAGGAGACGCTGGACCTAGTCGACCGCGTCAAGGCTAAGTACCCGAACAACCGGATCCACACGTACCGCCCGGACGGCGCGTCCAGCGCGGCGGAGTTCGAGGAGCGGTACGGGGCGCGGCTGTACGAGACGGCGCCGGAGCTGTACGACTGGATCGCCAAGGTGGAGCCGCAGCAGCGGTCGTACGCGGACCTCGGCGTGGCGGCAGTGCTGACGGGGCGGCGGCGGTCGCAGGGCGGGGAGCGCGACCAGATCGCCTTCGTCGAGGTGGACGAGGAGCGCGGCGGCATCATCAAGATCAACCCGCTGGTCGACTGGACCTTCGCCCGCGTCAAGGCGTACATCGACGAGCACGACGTCCCCTACAACGCCCTCCTCGACCGCGGCTACAAGTCCGTCGGCGACTGGCACTCCACCAGCCCCGTCGACGCCGCCGAGGACGAGCGCGCCGGCCGCTGGCGCGGCCAGACCAAGACCGAGTGCGGCATCCACAACAAGCAGTCCCGCTACGCGCAGTTCCTGCAGGCCCAGCAGCAGAAGGACGACGACGAGAAAGCCAAGCTCACCGCGGCGTTGGAGAAGGTCGAGAAGGAGCAGCGGAATCAGCAGCCTGTTCCCCTGCAAGTTGTATGAAGTCAGCCGATGACTGGATGACTATTATTTTGATTTATAAACGCATGTATATATGGCATGGCGATGCATCACGAGCGCTTGGACCGGCCTCTTCCGGATTGAGGCGTCACTGGGATAAGGGCATGCGGCGGAGTTTTTTTTTCTTTCAGGCGTTGAAAGGTCCCAATACCCGGGAAGCATTGCATATGGTTTGACTGTGATATATATATATATATTTCGGTTAGGGGGGAAAAGAAAGCGTGTCTGTCGATTAGCGATCCTAGTTTTACATCAAGTCAATACAGTCTAAAACTATTAGATATCACTTCCTCCTCATTGTTTCGAACTTGCAGCTCGCTTGTGACTGTTAATTATAAGTACCTTGATATAGGGGGTTGCTTGACGGCTGGTCCGAAGCCTTAGGTGACAGGGTGAACGTCTATACTCGGTTCCGTTGCCCCTCTTTGATAAAAGGGTTCGAATAGCGGTGATCGTGAAATGGACGTTGAGAATAGAACTGGAGCTAATGCGGACTGTTACATATGATTGGCTCGCTAAAATTTAGTAAACTGACCCTTGTACACGACGGGGCGATTCTCCGATAGACTTCTTTCGAGGATGATGTATGTCAGTGAGATATGTATATATATTATTAAAGGCTTAACAGAGAGCAATTCCTATTTACGATACTATATTCATATCCTAGCAACTGTGGTATTGGGAAAAGATGTTATTTTCTTGGTGAGAGTGGTTGCTGATGGAGTATTATACATAATTAGCACCCCTGCCTCCCTACACCCAAAAATAAGAGCCTGCTGGTCTGCGATATCATTCCTGTCAACATTCTATGCAAGTCATGATAAGCTGTTACTAATTGACAAAAATCTATACTTATCGTCTAAACATTACTATGCTATTCAAAATAGAGTATATTAATTCCATAAGAGTAGAGTAGAGTCCTGAGAGCTAAAGATCTGTGTGGTAATGGTGCTCATACAGACATATACTTTCCTAATATATTAGGTACAGTTTGAGCTTGTTCTCATTTACACAAAAATAGTTATTGTCCCCAGCACCTAGTATTGAATCGGGCTGTTTCCCGGTATATGAGGTAGTAGCAGGCTCCAAGAAACAATCTGGCCGCCATAGAAGGGTTTCGAAGGAACGATACGAATAATTAACTGAAGCGTAAATGTTCTTAATTTTCCTTAGCTTGAAATATTTTCAATGAATGGAAATACAGCTATGCAAGAAGATTCTTCTTCCAAAGGAGGCCCTTTACATTGAGTCACTTCTAGTATGTGAATGCTAACATTTCACGATGAAGTCATTGACTGTACAATTACATGGGTTATACTGTAAGTGTAGTGAACTAGATGTAATTGCGACGGTGTAGCTTTGGGCTATAGTAGCTAGACGAACCAAATCACCATGACCGTCAAAATATGATAATCAGAACGTATCTATGTCATTTGTTCATGGGTATCCTCCCCAATCCCGTCAGCTAACCAAACCCCTGGCAACTCTACAGAAATAATTGGCTGAGAAGGAATGTAGCATATGTAGTAAAAGTTGGCAAGTATCCCTCTAGATGATGTAGGTGCAAACACAAAGAAAGAAAGAAAAAAACCCCAAGCTTCGAAATACATACAACCCAGGTTTTTGTGGTATCATGCTCCGAATGTCAAATGCTGCAACCACATATCCACCCATATGGGAAAACGCCTTGCGCCTGCCCCCTCGAGAAATGCGTTGATTATGATTACTCTACCTTCCACCTCGCCTGACTCCCGGGTACTTCTGCTCCCCGTCGGCTGGCCCCATCATGGTAAACTTTTGGTTCGTCATCTCTTTTATTATCGATACCGGCATGATAAACTTTATGTTCTCTTCTATCCCCAGTTCGGCTTCGAGATGAGCATCCGTTCGATCTGGAGTGGCCGGTAGTGGTTTTACTACCCTGTTTGCCGGCTCATGGCGTGGGGCATGGGGTGCTAGTGGTGATAGCTCGTGGCTCTCCTGGTGGCGATTTCTCGCTGTTCCGATATGGTCTAGACCAGGCAAGTTGAATCCAGCAAGATTCAAGCCGCGTTGACGCAACGACACAATCGCCTTTCGTATTCGCTTCTCGCTATTCCTCCTCTCGGTCTCCATACAAGCCCTTACAAAGAGGGTAAAATGCAAACCTCTGAAAGCGACAGTTAATATGCGAGGGGTACGTAAGATAGACCTTAAGAGTCTACATAAAAGGAAAACATCGAAAGGAGTACTGACATCAATGTTGTCTGAAATGCCAAAATAGCCACATTAATACCTATCTGGCTGCTGGTTATCGAGGGGTAGGATGATGACTGTAGTGTGCTTATGAATGAGGCAGTGATAATTCCTAAGAATACGACGGTGACTATCCAAAGCAAAAGATCCGCCGCAACGTGAGCTCCTGGTGGTATCCCGGTGAGGCGGAGACCCGACCTTCGGGTCCTGACGCAGATAGTAATGAATTCCGCTAGGGTCCAGAAAATGATAGCGCAGCCCTGGTCACTCACTCTTGTCAGCTCATCCAACTCGGTCGACATTGGCGGCGCATTGTCAAAAGACCACCAAAATAGGCATTATAGAGGACTTACCGGAACTAGAGAACCGAGGATATCTATCCACACGCCTGGGTAAAACAGGGCCCCGTACATCCTAACCATCACAACAGAGCACATGACCAGCCCGATAGCGCAGAGCAGACTTAAGGACCGTAGAACAACCTTGATCACATCCCATCTTCTCTGACTCTCCGGCTTCACCCTTATGGCGTCCTGCCACTTGTCGCTAAGGTCCCGTTGAGAGGCTTCGGACCTTTCCTCGGCCTCCATGGCAAACGGTTGCCGACTGCAGTTGATTTTAAAGTAGAGAGATGTTCATTGAGTCGCCGTTAGGAAATTAAATGCGACTACTGAGTAAGGATGCCCGTTGTTGGATGTTCATCTCTAACTTGACACTCAAACTTTTTGTCCCCCTTTCTCCCCTGCTCGGTCGGCTCTTTTGCTCGCGCGCAATCAGGCGATGGTGTTATCTCTATCGCGTTGTCTATCGATGAATCGCTGTTAAATTGTTGAGAATGAATCGAAGGCTCGCGCTATGCTTGTGTCTGGTTTGGAAATTTTGCTACGGTCGACGTCGTTGTCCCGTCTGACTGGAGATTCTGGAAGTCGGTAATCTCGTAAAGTTGACTGCCACTGGCGGCTGGATTAACTGTTGAGACCCCTGTCTAGCTCTAAGCCCCAATGATCGACATAGTAAATTCCTACTTGGTCTACCCCACTCTAGGTAGTTAATTGATATCACACGTGTGTTTCCGTGAATAGGCGAATTCAACCTCGTTCCTGTTCTCTTTTCTTTTCTTTCCATCTTCTCTGCCTCTCTCTCTCGTACGATCATTATACTGAGTTGGTCACACACAATTACGGTGGATCACGATACTTGACACCCTTGTATGCGAGTTCTCGACCTGTCATATACATGTAATTACAATACTGGTTTTAGTTGACATTCCGTAGACGTCAGCAACCCAGAATGGACAATGCCTTCGAATCTTTGGCTAGGTATTATAAATGTGACTTTCCTCACGCTCTGGATCACCAGCACATTCTATAAGTAGAGCCAAAGAGAGAGGGACATGATGAGTGATGTCCAACTCTGTACGTAGTACTTCGTAACATGTGTAGATAAGCTGAATTGACATTTCCGATTGCAGCTCTAGCATCGTGAGCCGTACATAGTAAAGGGTTAATAATCTACCTACTAGTTATCTAAGCGCGTGAAAGATGGGCTTTTTTACGTGCCAAGTGTTAGAGGGTTTGACAGGTTATGGACCAGGGGGAAAGCTCAGGACAACGGTCGATCCGAGGACCCAAGGCCTGGGAGGGATTGGAAGCATTGGCGTTGAACGTCATTGTGCTTAGTGCTCGCCCGCTTCCGCTTCCGAGAAGCTGGAAATAGCTGAGAGAATATCAGCCCTAAATGGTTGCTTCCTGTTATACTGAACAAGTCTACGTTAAACATCAATAACTAAAGCCGATACTAGAGCTGATACATGATCAGTCTGTAAGCCTTGTATGGCTAGTATTGTAACACGGATTGGTTTTTATGTGCATATTACCACATACTAATATACATGCATGAGAGGTCCCTCATACGACTTTTACTGATCCAAGGTGTAAAAGCTCCGGATAGACGGTAACACGCATTGATAGAACTGGAGCAACTAAATTAAAATAGACTTGAGGAGTGATGCTAGCTTATGTAAGTCAGTATCAATACCCACATAGTGTGTAGATACGCCATATGACTCGTACACAATTACTCAAGTTAACCTTTAACAGCCAATAGAAAGTCGTACCTGGTTTTGGCATTAGGGATTTTAGGCGATTTTAGGTAGTGCACGTTAGTGCTAATGTATGTACATAATTAGTGCTGTGGTAGGTAGTTAGTTACTTACAGAGGTCATTCACCCCGCGCCTCAAACTTTCATGGCTCGAAGGTTGATACCGAATTCCAAATCACCAACCATTGTCGCAGTTTCCGGAGACGAGGAAACCCCGGTTGAACCCTTCTGATTAAGTTGTTCCTTGCTCTCTAAAATATCTGTATAAAATATATCTATGTACGGTATTATTCTAGTCTTATTAGAGACAGTTTTGATCATATAAATTTAGGTCCTTTACGACTACCTGTACTTACTGACGCCGTCGTCTTTTACTTCCCTCACTACTAGGACGCAGCCTTCTATCTTAGCCATGGCTGTCGAGGAAGCCTCTACGAAACAGGCCTCGAGCCGTCCGCAACTGTCTTCATCAATGAGGACTAGTTCGTATCTCAAGGAGCATCAACAGTACCGTCCTCCGAAGCAGCAGTTTGATGCCCACTTCGGCATTGATACCGTTGTAGAAGACCTACAAAGCGCTCAGATATCTCCTACCAAGCCTTTCACCCCGTACAATGGTGTACCCTCCAAGGACGATCCTCCCCACATTGTCGAAGGCGTTAGTCACGACTTCACACATCCCAACTGCGCTCCAACGAGAGGTTCTAAGACCAACCGTCTCATTGCAACATTGATCTACAAGTCCCGCGCTTCCCGCACCGCCAATGCCTCCCCCAACCCCCGAGGCACGTCTGATACCGATCTCCCTGCCAACCTCGGCCCTACAACCGATATTCAATCGTATCCCCTCGAGCCACCTTCCGCCGACGCCGAGCCCGAGCCCCTAGACAATCTATACGGCTCTTACATCTCCCCCCTTTGCATCTCGTCTTTCCTACACCTGATGTCCACTTTCCCGTTGCCGTCAAGTGATAATGAGATCACATCCTCGCATCGTTGTCTTGACGATCCAGGACACCCCCTAGTGGTAGAATTGACTCTGTCTCCTGCCCCATCGCCGGATTATTTGTCCCTCGTGGATCTCCGGAAGCATGAGCTTATCTATCGCTTTGAGCGGGAATGGAACGTCGACGTGATCCTACAACCAGACAACTTGTGGCGGCGGTATCCTCGGCTCGTCGTGTTCGATATGGACAGCACGCTCATTACACAGGAAGTAATCGATCTGCTGGCAGCCACCATCACGGATCCGCCGGATCTAGCCGCCCGAGTTGCCGACATCACGCACCGAGCCATGCTAGGAGAGCTAGAGTTCGATGCTGCTTTCCGTGAACGCGTAGCCTTGCTGAAGGGCTTACCAGCTACTTTCTTTGAGCAACTCCGGCCCGTCCTAGACGTGACCAAGGGTGCCCCACAACTTCTAAAGGCTTTGAAGAGACTAGGGGTCAAGACAGCTGTACTGTCCGGAGGTTTCTTGCCTTTGACAAGTTGGCTAGCAGGCGAGCTAGGAATCGACTATGCTCATGCGAACGAGGTTGTCACCGATGACGCGGGACGGCTGACCGGCGAGGTGAAAGGGACCATCGTGGGCAAGGAGAGAAAGCGGGAACTGCTCCTCGAGATTGCCAAGAAGGAGGGGGTGCCGCTGGAGCAGGTCGTGGCCGTTGGCGATGGCGCTAATGACTTACTGATGCTAGGTACCGCGGGCCTGGGGGTGGCATGGAACGCGAAGCCGAGGGTGCAGATGGAGGCCAGCGCGAGGCTCAACGGCGAGTCGCTTCTTGACTTGTTGCATTTGTTCGGGTTCACCAGCGAGGACATGGACTCTCTCGTGGCGTGAGTGGTTGCAACGCAGGTACATAGATCAGGGACAGACCCGTGCATTACGGTTGCAACCCAAAAATTCGCTCATATGGAGCTTATACAACTGAGATGGGCTAGATCTCCGGGACCTATAGTATGTAGCAACGGAGGCAACGAATGGCATTACCTGACTATATTTCAGTGGGTCCTTGCTATCCGGAGTGCGAATAATTCCATCGGAAATGTCCCGTCCTGGTTTCATGTGGATGTCTTGGGCTTTTCCTAGGTCGCTGTATAGCTTAAAGTTTTACCGCAAGGGTTTTATTTGTCAATGGGATGATAACATTTTGATTTCAAATTTGCCATCCGCTCTGTGAAAAAGTTGAATCCAAATCGAAGGGCTATAGTTAACCGTAAGTGTGGAGAAGTAACCAACACTAAGAGGATAGGAGGCTATTACCTACATACTTACGCATTCATTCGTACATAACTTGGTCATATGGGATTTGAATTTTGGGGATCACTGATCAGAAACAGGATATGTTGACCCTATTCCTATTAATAGCCTAGATGGACTGGTATTCATTAGTCAGGTTAAATTTAATGTTGTGCATCTATTAATCCGTAGATAGGACCATTCCCCATGAATAACATACTGTACCGGTATTTAGGCTTAACCACGAAAGAATTTGCGACTTTCATGGGGTAGATTTATTATATGTTCTACGATCCCTCGAGATCCTGCAATATCTACATTGTGCAATGATAACCTCAAATTCTATTTTGCAATTTACCTAGACCAACCAGTCCTTTAAAAAGGATGTTTGGTTAATGCTAGGTTGGTTAGAGATGTCGCCTATTGATAGCAACATTGATAGCAATGTCAAATGCTATTCACATAGCACAGATATGATGAGATATCCACACACAAAGAACCAAGGACCGCAAGAAAATAGGAGACAAAACAAGGGAATACTTCAATGCCAGGTTCGGTTATGTACAAGCTGACGACGGAATACCCCATGCCGCCTCAACCCCAATGCTTGATGTTGTTGATGGATTGATCCTCGACCGCGACTCTCCCCCCACCTCTATTCAAACACACATTGATATAATATTTTGTACCAGACTCCCCATCTGCACATAATCTAGTAGCCATCCTTGCCCCACTTGTTGTACTTGTCATGCAAGTGCTGTATGTGCGTATCTCGTTAGTAAGTCTACCATTACGTAGCGAGTAAATAGCAGGAACGTAGAAAGGGGGAGAACTGGGACCTCGCCCTCACTCCGCACCCCCCTTTTCTCTCTCTCTCGCTTGACTTGGTATCACTCCAACATACCTTTGGCAGAGTCACGTCGGGGATGACGACGACGTTGACGGCGCTGGGGGCGTCCTTGGGGGCTTGGCTGGGGTCACCACCGGGGTGGTATCGGTACTTGCCCTCGGACGCGCCCGTCTCCCAGGGCATGCCGGAGCTGGCCATGCCGACGGAGGACTCGGAGGTAGAGCCAGTGGGAGATCGGCCTTTTTTGATTCATGTATGTCAGTCGTAAAGAATAGTATAGAGGAAAGAAAGAAATTGGCGGTGAAAGATGCTACGTACCGAAGTAGAGACCGGCACCGGCAAAGGTCAAAACCATGATGCCACCCAGGATCTATTGAGAGAAAAACATGTAACTCGTCAGCATTTATTCGGCGTGAATAGTAAACTACAAGCGAGCGACATTGTCGTGTGCCACCACACCACCCAGACACCCTGTAATTTTTTGTCTATGCTCGTGTGTCGATCGAGTAGGGGTTGGAGGGGTAGAGTAGGTAGGTAGGTATGACGAACCGCTAACTCTGGGTTGCGCTTCGACTCCTGCTTGAGGGCCGGGTCAGCGGCGAACCGGCGGGCGGAGGTGGTGAATGCTCTTCGGGCGATCATAGAAGCCATGGCCGATCGATCGTATGTTCGTTTGTGTGTGTGCGTATTGTTTTTATATTGGCTTGGGTGGTTCGTTTGTAGCCACAAAGTTGTTGGTGACGATGGTTGGAGAGATATCGATGAGTTAATTGTATTAACTAATTGAAAGCTTGTCTGCTGCTTGTTCTCTCTCATTGATGAGGCACCAAAAGTTGGAGAAGCTCTGGCCACTCGAAAACGGATCGATTGCCAACACGGTGATTGGTCAATTCGGTCCGCAGTGGTTCGATTGATGGTATCATATGGAGGTACTTCGACAGTCCGCCTTATATTACGCACGGACAGTAGTTATCAGCCACTCCATTTGGCAGCCACGAATAATTACGATCCAAGTGTTAACTATTGCCTACATGGTTATGTAGTATCTTTAAAGGCTGAAAGGCAGATATTATGTAAGTGGCAAGTGGTTAGCTGCAGTTACATATTACATCATCTCTAATACAGCAACTTTATAGTTCTATAAGAAGGTAGGTATTAAAAGAAAACACATAGCCATCTAAATATATTTCTATCTTGATGACATGATATTGCGCAGCTAAGTATACATAATACACTTGGAGGCGGTGGCAGCGAACCAATAGCGACTTTGAGAAGTAGGCTGGCAAGGGGTACATTAATAATTAATCGACCATTGGAACCAACCACCACCCACCTGATCACCTATGTACATTCATGCATTATACGTAGATATCTACCAGCTGAAAGACTCTGTTACTATGTATATTCATGCAAGGTTTATTTAATAAAAAAGAAATAAACTCGTCAAAGTACACGATATACGTAGGTAGTATTAGGAATGGAAGGGGATTTTGACTTAAATGTCTGTGAGGGAGATTATGATATGTGTATATATATATATGTATGTAGTTATACCTATCTTATGTGGCTTAGTTATTATGTAGTTAGTACACACACACTTGACAGGCCTCCTCCCAGCCTGCCAGCCTTAGCACTTTCCCCCTTATATTAATTGGTGATAAGATCAGATCCATTTTCGTGCATCGACTCCAGGAACAAGATTGGCAGATTCACTTTCACCGTCACCTTTAAGCGCTGCTACTGCGGCGCCCCGTCACCGTCAACATCAAACGCCAACGTTTTCGCATCCAAAGTCACCATGGCATAAGCCAACTGTTAGTTACTCCACCTAGGTTTAGATTAGCTCATTAAGTAGTTAATCATGTCCTAAACACCATCCGCCCCAGGTACCCGTACCCTGCTGCGCAGCGACGATCCAAAAAGCCCATCCTTCAATCAACCACTTCTAACTACCTCTCTAACCACAGCGACGAGGCAGTAACAAATCATAGTCATTTTCTTCTTGTCGCTCTCTTGAAACATTTCGTCCTAAGTTCGATGTTCTAAATCATCTATCTCCTGGCTTATACCTCTGATTATTATCTAATCCTTTCCTGTCCACGTCGACGACGTTGCTGTGGCCACCACTGCTATCTTTCTGTTTGTCTGGGGGAGTGTTCTACGACACGTCTATTTACACGATCATTATTCTCAGCTATCATAATCGTCATTCTTTAATAACACTATTGGCACTTGATGTCAATATCCCAACAAAACATGGCTTCCCATCTCAGCCCAACCTCGTCGCCTGACGATTACAACTTTCCGAACCCTAGGTTTCCTGCTGGCCCGCCCAGCATTATCTCATCGCGCATGACCGACATTGCGTCCGAAGATGGAGATGGAATCGGAGACGACAACTTTCAGGATGATCAAGCAAGAGGCCAGCGACGGAGCATTATCACCGAATCGAGACCCGGCACTGCGAAAACGGGCCTGTCTTCCTCCCGCGGTGCGTGGTCAAATAGGAATTCTTTTCGAAAGGGTGCCCAGAGGGGTAGTATAGTCGGTCGCAACAATAGCATATCAGGATCTTCCCTTCGGCCTCAGAGCTCTGCGAGTCGCAGTCATGTTCCTTCCTTGACCTCGCACGCCTTCTTCCACCCCATGAGCTCTCAGAAGCTCCAGGCCCAAAGAGGCGCGTCTCGCCCCACCACCACGAACCAGAACCGTGCAAGCCTTCAAGGTGATGCTGCTGTTGATCCCTCCTACGTCGCAGAGCAAAGTCCGACTACATCCAGTCCTAAACCCGTAGCTCATCTAACTCGCCAGCTTACCGACGACGGTGATGGACGTGCTCCACCCTCTAGAGGAACGGAGATAACAGAGCCTGAGACGTACGATCGTATTACTGCCGACACGAGCCCTACTCAGGGACACCATCCTACTGCTAGCCTCAGTGAGAGTGTGCGTCCCTTGCAGCGGAAGAAGGCCGATGGTATGGGCCTGAAGGTTGATATTGATAGGACAAAGGCTTACAACAAGCATACCACCAATCTACCGACTCCCGGCAAGTCACCACGGTCTTTCAGATCGAACTTCTTGATGGCAAACAAACCAGAGGGTACAGCAACTCCCCATGACATGCATGGTGTAGAGAAGCTGTCTTCTGGTACTTCGACGCCTCAGTTCACACCCAGCGGTCCCGGTTCCTCCAAGGCATCTAGGGCTAGAGCCGCCGCCAAAAACAGAGCCGCGAATCTCGGTCGAAATTTTGAGTATTTCGAGGGAAACACCGTCTTCTGCCTAGGAGGTCGATTCCAGAACACACGATCCCGGCCCATTAACATTGCTACCGGTTTCTTGGTTGTCATACCAGCCGCATTGTTCTTCGCATTTTCCGCCCCTTACTTATGGTACCACGTATCGCCAGCTGTACCCATCATTTTTGCGTACATCTTTTATATCTGCATGTCGTCGTTCATTCGTGCCTCTGTCACAGATCCTGGGGCAAGTAACCATGGTCTTTAGTTATGCCTGATATCATGTTCTTATGCTAACGTCCATATCTAGATCCTTCCTCGTAATCTTCATCAGTTCCCTCCGCCTAGAGAAAACGATGATCCCTTACGTCCGGCGCCCGCGACGATAGAATGGACCATGATCAAGTCGGCTGAGTCAAACACATCGGCTATGGAAGTCCCTTCGAAGTATTGCAAGACATGTAACATCTGGCGTCCACCCCGAGCTCACCATTGCCGAGTGTGTGACAACTGCGTAGAGACTCAGGACCATCATTGCGTTTGGGTCAACAATTGTGTGGGACGGAGGAACTACCGATATTTCTTCACGTTTTTGACTAGTATCACTCTTCTTGCCATATTCCTCATCGGGGCATCGTTAGCACAAATCAACGTGTATGCGAACGAGGAGAATTTGTCCTATGGGGTAGCTGTACAGCACTTCCGTGTGCCTTTCGCTATGGCCATCTATTGCATCATCGGACTTCTGTATCCGGTCGCTTTGTTGGGCTATCACATATTCCTGATGGCCAGGGGCGAGACGACTAGAGAGTTCCTCAACTCGCACAAATTCCTTAAGAAAGATCGGTACCGAGCCTTCACCCAAGGCAGTTGGCTGAAGAACTGGGTTCTTGTGCTTTGCCGGCCCCGTCCGCCCACCTATTATCAATTCAAGGGCCGCTTCGAGGAGGGTGACCAGCGGTTGGGCGACCGTCGGGCCCAGCCCCGAGGCCCAACCCCCGGACCCGGCCAGGATATGGAGATGCAGCCGGTGCGCCCCGCAGCCAGCGGTTTCCAAGGACCGGGCAGTAATCATAATATGCAAAATAGCACAGGGGCATAGTCCAATGATCTTGCCTTCATTTCTTCTTTTCCCCCCATCTTATTACGTTAACCTACTCGACGGACCGGCTGGATGCCCGATATGACAGTAGGAAGGATGGATATTTTATAAAAAACCCCGTAATGTCTTGATTCATGTATACCCCCTTTCTTTTTTATTTTACCTCAGTTTCACACAGCCTTCTTCTTTGTTTTGTTTTGTTTTGTTTTTTTCATGTACGATACGATGGTCATCTTGTAAGGGCCCAATTGTCTAAGAGCTTGGCGTTTAGGTGGTCCCTGATCAATCACCCTCTAACTACACAGGTAGAGCAGGTTTTTTCTTTCTATCAAAAATAACGAATGAAGTCTTTTGAGTATTCTCTTAGTCCGTGACGCATGTATTATTAGTTGTTTGATCTAAGGCTGTAAGATTCTACATACATATCTAGAGTGATCCCCTATCCGTATTCCTAGTGAATGAAGTAAGTAGCACTCGTTGCCGTGCTTCTTCATGATTTTAGCCGTGACAACTACTTTAGAAGCTATGTAGAATAGGACTACTACCTATATACGTGTAGTTAGATGTTGTTCTACTAGACACCACTCTAGAGGTAGCCCCTATATTGCTCTAATGGTGATATCCTAGATGTTCTTCTCTAGCCCGTGTCCTTGCCTTCGTCATTCGTTACGATGGGATACAACTCGGCTGCGGGATTGACGCCTGGTCGTACAATCGAACATATAACTCACAACAGTAAATTAACCTTAAAGACAAACCCATTATCCAAATGGCAGTTGGCTTCTGGCTTACTGGTAAGATCTCATGGCATTCTAGGAGGAACTCGATTTAACCCCTTTCACATCTCCCATGGGTGACTACGAATATTCAATTAAATAAACGGCTCGAGCTGGTTTTTCTCACTTCTATAGGCCAAAGCCATGTTTCACAGCATGCTACATTTGCAGAGTTCAGATTGATGAAACAACTTAACATCAGTAAAAGCACATCGAATCACCTATCTAGGTAGTTATTTATCTTCGTTGCAATTGAATAGAACCATCATATTATTATGTATGGCATTCTCTCTCGTCTTCCTATCCGACTCGGTGTAAAGAGAAGTAAGTAGTAGTAGGTAACTAGACCTTGGATCATTTCCGGGAAGGGGGGACACCAAGGTTAGCCTCGCCCGGTATATCTACTACGTTAAGATGCATTTATTGATTGCTCTTCAAAAACCCAAGCAGGCCACTTTCGCTCTTGTCTTGAATCTTTTTTTTCAATAACGCCTCCCTCCCAAAATCAAAATCATTACGCGATCGACGCTGCTACCATGGCAGCCACGTTCTCCTCTTCACTACGTACAACAATTTTGGTTGTAACACCCGACTTCGAGGAATACACCATCCGGACATTGGCAACAACCTTTCCGCCGTTGACCGTCTTGCCCAGCAACTTGAGCTGGTGGGAGGTCTGACTGACAGGTACGTCGGTGCCTTCCAAAGGCTGTAGTGAAAGGGCCTTGATCAATTGTTCTGTGGCATCTGTTCAGGGTTATCAGTATAATGGCCACAATAGAACGGATATAGGGGAACGTACCGGCAATGCTGTTGATTCCAGACAGTTGTAACGTTTCTTGGGCTTCCTCTCCCGCGGCGCCAACAGATTCCCAGAGATGGTTGTAGTTGCCGGCGTACGTGGGAATGACATAGTCACTACCAGTGAGCTCGAAATCTCCCACCTCATACTCATCATCGTAGCCAGACTCCTCGGGCTCGTTTGTCGTTGGGTCAATCTCCTTGCTGGTAAACTTAAGGACGTTGGAGAATGAGCTAGTAGGCAGCGATCCTTCGCCATTCGCCTTCTTGAATGCAACATACACCTTGCCGGGCTCGCCAGCAGGAAGTTTCTCGGCTGGTATAATGAACACCTCTTCTAATTCCTCCTCGTCTGAAGGCGTTGCCACTACGGAGACATTCTCGAGCACTGTGTCCGGTAGAGTATTCTTGATCTCAAATTGAACGACAACGTATTCCTTGAAGATATGCTTGACCACTGTGACGACGTATTCGGTCTCCGCTTCGGTCAACTCGACAACAGCAGACGACTTGAGGACACCACCGAACTCCTTCATTTCTGGGATCGACATGAGCTCCTCGGCAACCTTTGCAGCGGCGGCCGCCGCAGAGGCTTGTGCCTCGGCACCCGACTGGACAGACTTGGACGGACCCGTCTTTGGTGGCTTG
Organism: Eutypa lata; assembly: GCA_022661535.1. Lineage (NCBI taxonomy): Eukaryota > Fungi > Ascomycota > Sordariomycetes > Xylariales > Diatrypaceae > Eutypa > Eutypa lata. The sequence continues at coordinate 3,619,376 of JAKULF010000004.1, read as the reverse complement.
AGAGATGGTGTCGTAGCAGTAAGCTTCTTGGTTCGGTCCTCAGCGTCTGCCTGTTCTCGTGTGACGATAGGGATGCTGCTGATATCGAAGGCGTTGCCAAATATCGACTTGTCTTCTGATGTCACGTACATAACCAGCTGGTGTTCGAAGTAGGGAAGAGCGTACATATTCTCTGGGCTCCATATTAGCGTGACACAATTCTATCTCATAAGTCCAAAGGAACGTACCGTTTTTGATGAACCGCTCGCCTAGGTCATCTTCCTCGTGCATTAATCTTAAGTTGAGGGCCGCACGATCACGGACTTCGTCATCCACGTCATCAAGACATCGAGTTAAAAGAACGTCGACACTCCGCTTCACCTCGGGGTCCTTTTGCCCAACACCAAATTTGGCGAGGGCAGTAACAGCAGCGGCTCGTACAATGGCGTTCTCCAGTACAACGCGGTTATATATGTAGCGAATATACTTGGTGGGCTGAGAAGTCTTGGGGCCTTCTAGACCTAGCAGATGGAGAATGCGAACCGCCAATTTCGTGAACTCGCAGTCCTCGATAAACTCGCATAGGTGGGCCAACGCATCTTCCTTGGAGTCGGGCACAAACTTAATCAAGTCAAACATGCTCTCGACCACGGCGCGCTTGAACTCGTAGCCACCTTCGTCGCGTAAGATGCCGCTCAGGAATGCCAGCATCCCAGCCTGCTTGCTAGGGAACTTCAGGCATAATGTGCGGATGGCCTCAACAATGGTAATCTTAAATTCGTCGGTGATTTCGGACATGAAACCAGAGATCTGTTTCATGAGACGGTCGACGCTAGCCTCGTTTCCGGTCTTCAGGAGCGTAGTAATAGCAAAGGTGGCAATAGATCGGTTGCTATTTGAGATAAGAGCTTCAATATCGGGGTTGCAGACGTTGACGGCCTGAGGCTTAAAAGAAGCGAAGTTGTGAAGGATTCGGAGGGCAGCGAATTTAGTGACGGCGCGCGGAGAGGAGAGGAATAGTTGCAGGACATGGACAGCCTGGGTGACCTCAGCATCGGTGACATCCCTCATATCACAAATAGCCTTAGCAGCCTCGAAGTTCACCATCTCGCTCTTGTGCCTTAACCAGCCATCGAGCAGTTGCATCATGGGCCTTCTCAGCGACTGATCCTCCTCAGCTAGCTGTGCAGCTAATCGAACTAGCATCACAATAGCAGCAGGACTCTTGACGGCACCAGCGGCACCAAATTGCTGGACCATCTTGACGAGGGCCATCCGATCATGGGATCGCATGGAATATAATAAGCCAATGGCATGGTACTGTGTCATTGTGGAGTTGTTGACAGGCATGGAGCCAGAATGGGAGGAGAATCCTAGGGAGAAGCCACCGGAGGATTTGGTAGAAGCAGCAGCCTCCTGGGTCTCGGACTGCCACCGCCTGACCACATCCTTGGCGATAGGGAGAAGGTGATAAGAGGATACGAGAGCAGCAGAGGAGACGGAGGGGTTCTTGTCGACAATAGCCGTCTTCATAACACGCTCAATGGATTGAACGGTAGTGGCATCGATAATACGGCAGAGAGCACGGATAGCGTTGGGCCTGTATATCGCATCGGTACTTCCGCCTGTGTCTTTCATTATTGTGCTCGTAACCATGATAATATCCTCAGCGGAGTTGGCGAGCTCCTTGATAACAAGGTGAACCATCTGTCGCAAGCTGGCATCTTTATTTTGGAATAGCTTCGATATACCGAAGAAAAGTGTTGTGGCTTCATTTGTCGGGAACTTCTCTCCAGTATATAAGAGGAGGGCGATCTTGGTTAGGAGGATGCGACATCTTCGAGGCTGGATCGGGGAGCTGTTGAATAGTCGAGCTAGAGAGCGGTTAGGTTAGCAGAAGATCTTTACGTATGTTGGTTGCATGTTTGATCTGTTATAATATTTGGTAGGCAGTGTGGAAATGTAGGTGTAGATGCAATGCTAATGCGAATGCGATGACGGGACAATTAGTACCTTCTTGAAAGACCTGGGTACGATCAACCTTGACCAGGCCAAGGTCCGCATCTTCATCTTTCTTGCCGTAGCTCATATTGGCGGCTGGTTGGTAGGAAAAGAAAGAGAAGTTAAAGATGAAGACGAAGATGAAGTTGGCGGGCGTTGTAGGTAACTACTGAGGTCGGCTTGAATTCCACACCAGCACAATATTTGGAGCGACGTTGTCCAATTCTCTAAGAACATTAACCAAGCACCCCTAGTTTAGGTAATTACTTAAGGTAGGTAGTTAAGTAGGAGGGTACTTTATTTACTATGTAACTTAGCTCATTAATGCATGTAGTTAACTGTATGTAGCCATTTGGTCAGGTCGGCAGGTCTCCACAAAAGCTTTATTCAGTACGTGTAAACTCACGTGATATCCTTCGCAACACCAAGAGCCCCTATTGTTTCACTATGCAGACAGAGTTATATATGCACATGTATAGGGTATAATTACTATCAAGAGACACCAGCAGTAAATAATTTATTGTTCTTATTTCCTGTTCTAGATTCAATGACCACGCGGACTTATATTGACGAGTTTCATCACGTTGTCTACATAGCCTTCTGTGCCCCCGTACTTTGCTATGATATCCTGTATATCTACCGAAGAATAATCGGCAATTCTCTTCCTTCCTACTAATCCAGTGTTTCTTGTGCTCGGTATCCTTAACATCTCTTTCTCTAATTCCCACCCGCAGTCTCTTGCGATATCTGTCACCCATTCAACGAGAGACGAATAGGCTGATGGGGATTTTCCTTTTGCTTTCGAGGCAGGTGCTCTGAACCTTGCTCCCGAGAGATCATGGCTACAGCATGGTATCATGATGAAAGGGCACTCGGATACCGCTGCAAGAATAGGAGTCCATGGGGTCAGCTCATCGGCGTGGTTTGAAATGATGAATGTGCCTTTCGGGAATAGTCCGTGATGAATCATTTTGCTGTTCTCGCTAGCCTCTAGGTCTATATTCTCGGTCTGAATGACAGATGGTAGAAGGACATGTTGCCGGAGAGACATATCCTCCTTGAATACACCGATATTCGTGTTATAGTTATCCCACGATTTACGTTGTCTTGCATCGAACCCCCAGCCATCATACCCTTCTTCCCGGAGTATATGTACAAGAAGTCCATTGCCACATCCGATATCCACAAAGCCTGGAAACTCCGATGTGCTATACATCTGACGCCATAGTTCTATGAGAAATGCTGCAATCCCTAAATCCTCGAAGACATGCTTGGAAGGATCCGTGACTTCCGCCCAGGTTTCCATAAGACGACGGGCATACTTTTTCTTAAGTGTAGCGTATGTAGTCTGCAGTTCGATTTGGGGAACGACAGTGTCATGGTGGACTCTTTTCACATAGCCAGCCTTCTCCCCTTCTCCGTGCTTGTGTAGTAGAGACAATAGGTTTAGGCCTGTTCGCACCAACTTCGGTGGTTGGTCATGGTCATCAAAGAAATGATAATGTATAGAGATTGTGCCTTCATCTCTATCAGAATTCCATTCATGAAGAAAAGCCAAGCCCTGAACGATTGGGTGGTAAAAGGGCATATCAGATGGAGAAGTGAGGTGTGGTTTATACACAACCAAGGACCTCCTTACCTCGCCTGGCTCAGAGGTGTGATATATCAAACATGTCTGATCTAAAGGCTTATCTCTTAGAGTATTTCTTGGGATCAACTTTCGGATGAGGACTTTGTCCATTTGAAACCCCTGAAAATGCACCATGATCGGCTCCAGTGGGGTAGTAGGCTCAGGCTGTCTCTCCTGGTTCGGATCCTGTTCTAGGAGAATATCGGCGCGAAATAACCAACTAGAATTTAAATTGGGATTGCGGATGAAGTTCATCATCACCTTAGAAAAGACATCTGATCCAAAGGTGCATGGGGTTTGAAATAGAGGAACCCATCGTGAACCCCAGAGGTCCTCAATCAAGCTAGGCGCGTCATTCACAAACTCTATAGGTGCAAAAACCATAATAAGTCTAAGACGCGGATTGTCTTTCTTGATGTGGTCGTTAATTGGTAGGTCGGAGGTAGGCGGAAAATACCGACATAGAGGACGACAATCAATGGAACTTCGAGACACCCTTTTCAATGTTCTAGAAGGCGTTCAGAGTTCCAGAACAAGAACAAGGTCACATTCACAGTGTTTGGTTAACTAGGCATTATCATGTATGTGGCATCATGCATTCATTCTAACTGAAAAGTGAAAAGTGAATATAAAAATCCTATTAACCTAAGGCCTGTTTAAGCCACAAGTGGGCTCTCTCCTGAAAGACAATCAGATTGACAGTGTAACTAACCCAACTGTATTTCCTGTCAAGGCAGGTATATCCATAACTAGAATGGTGGTTAGAAGCACCAAAAGAAGGTTAGGTCAATACCTGTTAGGTACAAAGTACAGTAGGGTAACACAGCCACAATGGGTTGAAATGCCCCTCACCTCTGCTGCTCTGTCTGGTATGAATCAAGCCTCGCCTCTTTTGCCTTCTCTCTCCCGTCATCCCTTCCCTCCATTCTCCACCCTGCACCATCCACCATCCACCCTCCACCCTCCATCCTCCACCATTTAAGCAATCTTTCCCGCATTCTATCCATCTGCACCTACAGTCCGCCTTTGCCTTTTCTACCCAACAAAAACAACAACAGTCAACAAGGCTCTCTACGTCTCTACCATCACTACTTATATCCCTTCTATTCGTCCATTTAGATCACCTTTGATAAGAAAAGAACCCAGCGAGACAAACGTCGGTCGCTGTCTTCCGAACCCCCCAATAACAACCCTTTTCCCCAAGTCCCCCGGTAAACTCGAGTTTATGTCAATCGAAAACCTCAAGACCTACGGTAAGCCCGATACCCATTCTCCTGTGTTTGTCGCAGAGCATATGAATTCCCCATTCATAACCATAAACAACGTTGCGCAATGTATAGTATATGACTAACGTGCAATCACTACAGACCCCTTCGCCGAAGCCGACGAGGATACCGGACAATCCAAACAGGCGCAGAATTACATCCATATTCGTATCCAACGTATGTTCTGGTCACACCTTTGTCTACAACTCGAGCCATCATCACTATCCTCATCATCATCATCACTTAAAGTCGTCGGGGCATACCTTTTTTCGGTATTCGGGCGCTTGGACCCTAGCCCCTCCTTGCTTGTCCCGGCCCCCACCTTCGTCATCTAAGCACATGCTAACTATGCTCGCTACAGAGCGAAATGGACGTAAGACCTTGACCACTGTTCAGGGCTTGCCTAAAAAGTTCGATCAACGAAAGATCCTTAAGGTCATCAAGAAGAAGTTCGGTATGTGGTATATCGTATTGCCAGGGTCCGCCCTTTTCCCCTTGCCTTACTAACTACTGCTCTTTACACAGCCTGCAATGGCACCACCGTTCACGACAGTGAGATGGGTGAGGTAATCCAGCTGCAAGGAGACCAGCGCAAGGATGTCCATGACTTCCTCATCGACAAAGTGGAAGGCCTTGAGCTTGACGCCAAGACCATTAAGGTCCACGGTTTCTGAGCTGGATTTGTCCCAACACCTCCCGTTACGGTTACGCCGCCTCTCGACTGCTACATGAATGCGCCTACGGTATAGATGGTTCAGGCTCGCGCCGGGCAGTACGGACCGACGGCGCGAGGTGCACTGCTAGTTGCCCATCGCACCACCCAGTCAACTGGTTGCGTTTACGTTAGTCGAGGCGTTTCTGGAACGGAACGGTTAGGACATGATACCCTTTGTGTTGGCCTCTTTAGAGCATTCTGGTCTTTTGGATTGGAGGGCATACATAGTATGACTACTCCATGCGGAGGATAGAGTTTTACCATTTTTGACGGAAATCGTGATATGGATGGCTACCAACTTGCAAGACCCTCGTTTCGATTCTGCGAGCATGGAGTCAAATCAGCTAGTAATCCCATATTACTCCCCATTGTTCCTCTTTTATGTTATTCTGTGAAGGCCTGATGCTCCGTGGTGTGAATGAATGAAATAAAAGGCCATAATATGTCAAATACCTTTCTAATTTCAAGGGCCAGCTTTGAGCATAGCAAACGAGCCCTCGGAAATAAGCCGTATTCCATCATGCGTACATTGATTTTTTGATCGGTTTTTTTATAGACCCTGTCCCAGATTTACCCAGGCTTTTTTCTTTTTCTAACAGTTCTCTAAGCTATTAAGTAGGCACCAAATGTAGTATTTAAGTCAAAAACAGCATTCAAGGGAACGACAAGGAAGCCAGTTCATCATAATACCAAAATTCTATGTTTTCTCCTATCTGCTACTCCAGAAATAAGCACGCAAAATAAGCAGAACAGACAAGAAATTGGGCCCTTGCAACAAGGGGAAAAGGTAAGACCTGGGGTATATATATATAACAAATTCTGAAAGCACGAAACATAAAACTTCGCCTTATCTTGCCCACAGCGCCGCGCCATCCATTCAGTCAGCCATTCAGTCAGTTAATAGTCAAGTGCCTACCGTACTCCTAAGCTCCCGCCGATCCAACGCCGTGACATAAATCCCAACATGGTTTATTTTTATGTAATTCTCTTCTTCAACATAGCAAAAGGTTCTATCAATATCCTGTAGTCCTATAGTCCTATAGTCCTACCTATAGCCCATCCACCTCCCTCGTGACGCCGAGGATCTTCACCGCGAGGCGGACGGCGATCTCGCCGGCGCGCTCGGCGAGGGCGAAGAGGGGGATGCTGGGGTAGTCGACGCGGGTGGAGTGGGACTGGACGAGGAGGGCGACCATGCTGAGGAAGCTCGAGTACGAGAAGATGCTGACGCTGAGGCGGGTCTCCTTGCGGATGTTGATCTTGCGCTGGGTGATCTGGTAGCAGGCCGTCAGGATGGTGGCGATGCTGATCCAGGCCGGCAGCAGCAGGCCCGGGTCCCGCGACGCCCCCGTCAGGTACACGATCCACGACGTCGCGTACGAGAAGACGCAGCTGAGCGTGAAGAGCCGCACAATGGTCGCCTGCGGCGTGTAGTTGATCAGCCACCGCGACATCAGGCAGTCCGTGAAGAAGTAGGCGAGGTACGCCGAGGCCCAGCACTATGGGGAAAAGACGTGGTTAGTGGAATACATAATAAATTACAACTGCGGAATTTCATCGATCGACCTTCATCAGGGCGTGTGCTATTTGTAGTCACACATAGCTTCACAAGACGTCTTCTTCAAAGCAGGAAAGGGGGAGGGGCGAGTAGCCGTACCCAGACCATAGCAAGCAGCGTCTCAGTCAGTCGCAAGGAACTCTCGGCGCGAAAGAGCCTACTATCCTCCCCAGATGGCGCTGTCTTGGGCCCATCGGATAAAATGAACTCGGTAAAGAGGAACCGGAGAGCACATCGCATGCCCCACCACAAGGCAGGAACAATAGACAGCAGGCGGGCAACGATGAGGAAAGGGTGCCAACGTTTAGGAACACCAAGAGCTACAGCGAGGCGAGGTTGCAGCAGGGAGTGGTCTAAGCCAGCTGGCTCTGCCGTGCTGGACTGGTCGGTTCTGCCATTGCTGTTCGGGGGCGCCGGTGGTTTGGCCATCAAGCGGCGGGCTTATTCGGATATTCTGACAGGCACAGTTCTCAAGATACAGTAGGTCAAAAGACGGCCACGGAGTGGGATTGGTACCCTCCCCGGCTGGGTAGTTTGACTGGGGTAGCAGGTGGAGGTAGATGGATATTATAGAAAACGATATAAAGAACGAAAGCTACCTATAAAGTAGCGAGAGAACGAGAGGGAGGGAGGGGTCGGACACTAGGTACTAGGTAAAGTAGGAAGATACGGTGTCTTTAAGAAGGCGAAGAAGACCTTATGGAGTAGGTTGGTTTAGACGAAACTTTATGCATTGGTAGGCGGCAAGCACAGATCTAGGTGTAGGTCCGAGTCCGGGTCTCCCCTCCTATATGGGAACAGTCCGTATACGGATGTAGGATGTATGTACGAATGACAGCTTGTGAACTTTTTTAACGTGTACATAAGCCACTAATAAAGGTAAAGGCGACGACCTTGGCAAGACGGGGTGATAAGAGAGGGTAATGCAAGGTAAGGTGAGGTCAGGTTGGACAACGACGACGAGCGGGCGGGCATAACGTGTGTGGATTTCCTACGCCTGAAATATCCGAAGCAGGTCAATCAAGTGCTACTATGTCTAGTATTTGTAGAGTGCATGTAGTAGTAAGTGATGATTAAGGTAAAATGACAGAAATAGGTAGGTAAAAGGTATGTAAGTAGGTAAGCTGAGCGAGCTTACTGACTTACGAAGAAGCAGGACGAGAGAGGCACTAAATTGCGGGATTGCGAATGGCGGGAAATCGTACTTGTAACGCCTACTACACCTGTGAGGTCATTGTCGCTCCAATGCGGGTTCTAGGGTTCTTGATAAGCCACCCTGAGGGAACGCGAAGATCCCTATGTGCTCGGTGCTGCTGTCGCTGCTGTCTACATACATACGTAGTGAGACCCTTCGCAGGCTTTAACTAAATTAGGCGCTGTGAGCCTATGGTAGGTGCTGTAAACGAAAGCAACACACGCGACAAGGGGAATGATTGAATTACCTCATGAATTATGAATTATCACGCTAATTTAATTGGCTTACTATTAAGAGGTACGTATTCTATTATCGATAGCGGTACGAAGGTCGGGCTCAAAAGTTTGGGCCATACTTTACAAGCCACAGTGTAAGCCTTAAGCTCGGACCTTTTCGGGTTTAAGGTTACAGCGCTTAATACCTAAGATCTACTTCAATAATACACTATAATCGCTATAATTTGCTAGCTAAAAGCTGTATTATACGCTGTACTATAGTGGCTTATGCGCTAAGCCTAAATACAGTATTTATTGCCATTTATCATGATATCCGCACATGGCCACCTTGGTAAAGTATGGCCCATACTTTTGAGCCCGACCTTCGTAGAAGCCGTTCTCCCCCAAATTGTCTCTAATTGGTCAGCCTTGCCAGCTATAGACAAGGCTGTTTAAGCCGACAAGGATATTCCCGAACCCCGGCTCCAGTTTTATTTTTTCGAATAATTAATTAACTTAGACCCCACGATCGAACGTGGAAGATGCTATATGATAGTACATAATAACTTGATATCCTCGACCTCGAAATAATACTAGGCCGAGTGTTCTACTGATTCTTAATGACTTGCTAGCCACTCAATTAGATTATGCACATTCTAATCGTGCAGCTGTGACGACAATTGCAAATCACCACTTGGGGAGGGACGGGTCCGAGAAACTAAATAGCGAAGGGGAAAAAAAGATGGCCGACCTCATGCGCTTATCACAGCCATTACTACGGCAGTCAACACGATTAACACCGTTGCAAATTCTACTATGTCCTCGACGCCATATCTCAACCACATTGCCACGATCAAAGCAACCTTCATATTCGAGGAAGCCAAACGCCAATATCCGCAAGCTCATGAAGAATGCGACCACCCAGGTCGACGGAGCTTCAAGTTTCTTATTGCCCAGTAAGACAAACTTGTCTATTCAGTTCCCTCGCCAAGTGATATACAGTGATTGACCATATTGTATTGGCCTTCTATCTAGCAACCCTCGTAGCACCCCCGATATGGCGGTACCCGCGTCAGTTCTCCAAGTTCTTCCACATGCTCTGGCTACACGGCAAGGCCAAATTCGAATGCCTCTTCTCCCTTGCCGGCTTCAAGTTCGCCTCATGTCCCAAACCCTTCGTCACCCGCCCCAGGTTCAAAGCCCAGCGCTCCTCCGCCATACCCACCGCCAAAGCCCTGCACATCCGGATGTCCGAGTCCCTGGCCGCCGGCGACCGCGAGACCCTGCGCACCATCTGCACGCCCGAGCTCTACAAGACCCTCGCCGGCGTCATCGATTCCCGCCCCAAGGGGGTGCGTACCGAGTGGGAGCTAGTGAAATATGACCAGACCTGGTACTACCCCCGCCTGGCCGACTGGCGCGTCGCCGTCATCCCGCGCCCGTCCGGGCCCATGCGGACCCTGAAGCAGGCCGTCGTGAGCATCTCCAGCGTGCAGCGGATAGCACGCTACGACGATACCAAGGGCGGCGCCAAGGTCGAGGGCAGCGAGCGCGTCCGCCACATGCGCGAGCATATCGTCTTGCAGGCCGAGATTGATGATAAGACCTACCAGCACGGGCCCTGGAAGATCTGGGGTACGGTACCCGAGGTCACGTACGAGAGCTACCTGGATGAACTGGCCAATTTCAAGGCTGCCTCCGCCTAAGACTTTAATAAAGGTGTTTGGTTGACTAAAGTCTCCAGATGTACTATACATGTAAATAGCACTGTAGCTTAAATCTAGCACTCAGGAATACCCATGTCATTTTATGAAGCAACGTTTTGATCATAACTTACTTGGGATCGTATAGTCAAGGAATAAGACAAATAACATTTGTAGTCGTGATGAATACAACCCGACGTAAAGTACGAAACAATCGATACCCAGTTCCTGCAGTCCCTTTCTTTGCCTTTTCCCTGCTCCTCCATGAACCATAGAAACACCTTAGTGATTTCAACACCGTCCCGCATCTTGCGACACGCAGGCTATGTACGTACCGAAGCGAACGATCACATTGTAAGGCCTTCCCGAGTTTACAGAGGATATGGTGCGCGAGATCCTCAAGATTTTTTAAGGATGGCAGCAAGGTATATGATATTAGTTTGCGCCAGGTTGGAGATAAAACAGTGCGTGCGAGCGGAATGGCAGGAGGCGAGAATATGGAGTCAGTGTATATCTGTAATTTCCGAAACGACAACAAAGATGGCAAAAAATGAGTCATCTCCGTAGGCTCACCCATCTTCTCTGCCTTTAAGTCGAAGGCAGGCGAACTAACGGGAATAGTTGCGCAAATTACAAGGGAAAAGGGGGGGGGGGGGCATACCATCTTCTCCATACCGAACACTCTCCTCCTCTCCTCCTCTCCTCCGTAAGTTCGTGCTCGATAACACTGAGTTCCCAACGCCTGACAATATGCTCGACCTTGACGCCTACGGCGAGCCCGATGATCTAGTGGCCGAAGCAAATCTTCACCACGCGGATACACCCACCCTCGGGCACACGTCTCGTATATAACACGGGACGAACGACCCAGTCGTCATTATATAAAGCCGAGTACCTCAACCCCGAGATGAGGACCCCATCGATGCTCACCGGGTCCAGATACAAACTCAGGTTCCCTACTACGTCTTATGCCGAGATAGGCAGCTACGATTCGAGGGGCTGTGAAGGATCCAGCGACGCGCATGCCCGCTCGAAAACCCATGTAAGCATTCCACAGTATAGGTGATGCTTAATTATACCATTTTCCAAGGCTTGGTAAGATATTTCTAGATGCTAACAGTGCTGCGGATTCGTCGACGCAGCTTGTTTTGACGTAATGGAGAAAAACAGAGCATTGGAATTGGCACGCGATTCTGGTTAGTTGGCCATGATGTTTCTGCCATTTCTGAAATTTCCCAGGGACAGTTCTCATACTCGGCACCCTGTAAGAACTTGAGTTAAAAACCTGTGATGATGATTGCCTCCATGCAAATGAGCTTGTCGATATGCGAAGTATAGTCTATAGATTGACAAAATGGGAACTAGGAACACAAGCAGGTGGTAGTTAAGCGTGTGGACTTGAGTATTTATAGATCTTAGTCTTCTTGTAAGGTATAGTGCGAGACGATATGTCTTAGAAAGGAGTTTAACTACCTTTATCTGTACTTACGGTAGAGTATGCTATACAATACATGCGATTCAACTAGCTAACTATCTGAAAGAGATTGTGAGCCCTATTATATCAGTGTGTGTATGGCCTCGTAATGATAGTAAGATGCATATTTGCGGCACAGACGAGTCGGAAGGATCTAGTATATTAAATAAAACCTCACAGTCGATCCCATTGACCTGTTCTTACTGAAATCTCTCATATGCGTAGAATCATTTTTAGTTTCGGAGATCCTCCCCATTGCCGTTAGCATTTAGGTGAATCCAACCGCGAGAAGTTTGGTCGCTGTCTTCTGTCGAACATTTTCTGGTAAAGAGAATCCTTCTAGTATAAAACGATATGCTAGACGCTAGGCGATGGAAGAAGTGCAATCGTGTGATGATCGGTTTATACGTGATTACACAACAGCAAATCCCGCTTACTGCCATCTGCACAATCGCAAACGTGGCTCTGAGGAATTGACCACCTGCGCTGTTGTCAATGAAAGCCACTGTGATCACACTGTTAGGTAGGTGTGGATAAGGTTTCCTCCTTATCGTGCTATGGAAAGCCAATCCAATCTTGATGAACCCAATAATACCAGCGCTGGCTATCATTAGCACCTATACAGGAGTGAAAAGACGCAGCAGCTACTCACATCCCCCCAAAGTAAACACACCCGCCAGTTTCAACATAGTAGATAGGGTCATTTGAATGTTTCGGACCATGAACATCACCAGTATCGTCATGCCCAAGTCAACACCTGAGTTTGTGGATTCAATCCCGGCCAACCACGCTCCAACGTGGATGCAACGGCCGCCGGTGACCGAGGGATCTCAGTACTTGTGAACAGGGACACATTGGAATGCGTTGACAGATATTGAAGCAATCGTATTTCCGAGTTGGGCAAACCCAAGAATCTTAATCCAGATTGCGTAGGCCCGATTGATACCAAAAAGTCGATGATAGAGGAATAGCAGGCTCAGTTTGGTGGTCAGTTTGCTCGGTCCTGCTGCATATCCAGCTGAATACGCAGACCAGGGAGGGAAGTTAGGGATGTCTGTGATTTGTTCCAATCCAAAGCATTCGGGGATCATAGACATGCCTTCGCCGCTGCAACTGCGTTCCCTTTGCCATAGTGATAAATCGCTACGCGTTGTATTAGATTCGCAGAAGTTTGGAGAGGAAATGCCTTGGGAAGGGAAAACTGGCGTACAAAATTAGCAGCAGGCAGACCAAGCTAAGAAGAATATCAAGCCAGATAGCGCCAACCAGTCCTCAACTCCCACCTTGCCAAAGTTATATATGGATGTAATAGATCGAAGGATAGTAGTTATGATGGGCAAAGGCACACAAACCGCAATGACTACCGGACCAACAGAAGGAATGGGGTCTTTCGATAGCACTCATTATGACAAGGTCACAAATCATGCACAACTGGATATGGAGAGGAACTAGCTTTAGGTGAATTAGAAGATTTCCTTCTGTTGGGGGGTTTTCCTCGAACAGCCCCCCCTCCCCCAGATCAAGGGGAATGAGGAAGGCAATATATTCAAGAGCTCGGAGTAGGCACAGCCTACAGAAGAGGGGCAACAATCCAATATCTCGAAGGCTGAGACTTGAGATGAAGCAACGCCTCTAGTTGCCTCTGATTATATGGATCAAGTTATGTAGGAAAATGAGGGCGTAGAGTCCTACGTGTTTTAATTGGCGTGAAAATATAACATTCCGGATGTCCTGCTGACCGCCGATCAGTTAGGGTAAGGCTGCGAGGCCAAATAAAGCAGGCTTTATGTATAACAAGAGATTAAAGTATTGGGTTATAGCGGTAAGTCGTACAGTGCCCTCTAATAGCAGCCGCTGAAAGGAGAAAGTAAAGAATGTGTGGTTGGTTTTGTATTCTTCAGACCACGAGCACAACCTTGCTTGGTTTTTGAGTAACTCGGTAGTACTATCGCCCTGTCTTGAGCTCGACCAATATGCCAAGAAGAGAAACAGTGGCCTTATATTGGATTGCATATCAAGTTACAAAAATACACCGATGAGGCTCATGGTTCCGACTTCATAGTGGACGGATCCTGTACCTTTCCGAAGTGAGGCGGTCACGCCGCAGTTCCAGGCCTGAGGTACAGTTATGACATGGTCTTACGTCATATTTGCCCTTCATTGACCTTCTGTATATACGGTATTACTGTAGACAGAGCTTGGTAATATCAAAGTGGACGACGGATGAGGTGTGGTGGTCGAAGCGATCATGGTATGTTAACACCTGCCTTATAAAGTATGAGATAACTATGCACTACATTGGGCATATAGATGCTCAAGTACAATCATACGGCTATTTCATAATATTAGCATGGATATTATGCTCCTAGGCTCACTTGTATGATAAACCTTTCACTGAATAGTAACATACATGTCCCAGCCCCCCTTTTACACCTGGCTGGATACTCTGCCCTCCTCAAAGGTAATGAGAAAGTGCCCGTTGAAATTACTTCTCCAGCCTCTATTTTAGATACCAAAATAAGAATAAAGCACGTACACAGACCTCCAGTGATTAGTGAAGGCAATGTAGTTAACCAAGACCATGTACGTGCTTAATCTCTTTCTCGTAGCACATAATGCCATGTCGCTTACAGAAACCTGCATACGATACTATACTGATTATATGCAGGACCTCACATGGCCTAATGCCCTGTTGAAGCGACTTAAAAGAACTTCCCAGTTACTTTAGGCATTGGCACCTCGTCTCCGTTTATTGCTGCGTCTTCCGGGAGGCTGTCGTACTGTCGCTGCACCTCGATCGGGCGATCAAAAGCATCGAACCGCCGGCCTGCTATCTTAGACTGCAAGAGCTGAATCGTGAGCCTAAAGGCCAGTGCAATGCAGCCCCAAACGACACCGCCAACCGGGGCAGCGACGAAAGCGCCAAACGCGCCCCAGTCGCCGGTGTACAGGCCCTGCTGGAGTAGGATGAGCTCGCCACCCTGTTTCGCACTGTCGTAGTAGATAGTGCCGAAGATGAAGACGGTCAAGATACCACCGAGGCCACCGACGACGACCTCAAAGCCGCGCCAGAAGTAGAAGCGCTCCGATAAGCCAATAACCAGCACTGGAATGACGGCCGCGGACAGCAGATCTGAAATAAGATAGATCTGCAGGATACCGGGCGCTTGGATGGCTATCACCACGACTGGGATGATGATCAGCACGACCCCGGCGCGGATCCACCAGATGTTGAGACGGTTGCGGAAGACGTCGTTGGACGCTGACGAAACCATGGCAGACTGCAAGCTATCGAAGGCAGCGGTGCTGAGGGTCACTACCATGACGATGACGATACCGACGACCCAGTTGGGTAGCTGTTCGAGCAGCAGGAAAAAGGCAATAGAGCCATCCTCGGCAGGGGGGTCGCCTGGAAATGCGCCAGACCAGACAGCAATGAGACCCGTAAAGCCGACCAGGAGCAACACACAAAATATCACGAAAGAGGCTATCCCGAGGCCCACCCATAAATCCTTGTCCGTTCTGGAGGCGAAGGCTCGCAGCCAGAAGTTGGCGAGGAAGAACTGGTTCGTCAAAATGGCGATGGGCAGGATGTATATGATCTGCCAGCCGATCAGGCTCGCGTCCAGCAGCGGAGAGCCTTTGACTAGATCAGGCTGGATATCCACTTTGACACCAACGGTGACAGCAGCGATGATGATTAGACAGCAGACCATCGCTCCTTGTACATTGTCGGTAAGGAACGAAATGGTGAAACCTCCTAGAGCTGTCGGACATCAATTAGTAAGATTTGGCCATGATTTATGAAGTAATCCAAAGAATAGCCTGGTGATTGGTTCGAGTAACTTACAGGTGTAGATAGTTGTGATAACACATTCCACGATGATCACAGGCAATCCATACAACCCGGTTAAGGCGTTAATTACCTGTCCAATTGCTGACAGCTCGGCTACCATATATAGGAACAGGGTGAGTAATGTTAGTGCACCCAGATATAATGCCGTCACAATGCCGAACCTCTGCCTCGCCCATTCGGTCAATACGAAGCCTTCGGGACACTTCCTGCGTATGATAGGTACGAGAGCAGCGAAGATGAGCAGAGGAAATGACGAGGAAATGGCGTACACGATGACGCCTTGAAGGCCAGCCAGAGTAGCCAGCTGAGGATACGAGAACAGGATACCCGAACCCATTGCTAACACGGTTAGTATATCCAAAACGCTGAAGGGCAAAGGGGGGTTTGATCGGAGCGGCAGCACGTTTCCCACGCAAGCATTAACTTGATCGAGTAATTACGGTACAATCTCAGCTTCATCGTCACAGTCTTCCCGGATCTCCTCCCATATACCCTAAGATAGGGGCGGAAGGGTGGACCCAGACAAAAGACTGCTTCGATTACGCGCCCGTAGTGAGCCACAGTCTTTTCCTCCCGGGTTAGATTGGCAACAACCTGGCCCGAGAGAGAATAGACCTCTTGATCTTGGGTATAAACCTACAGTCAGCTTGCGTAACTCATACTCTGATCCTATCTCGACGAGCATCTCGTCATGTTAAGTTGAATCTCCTATGGAGACAATGCGCCGTGGACAGTCGATTGTGAACGTCCCAAAATAATGCTGCCGCTCATGATCTCAAAATGAGATGGGTGCTCAGGTGAGCATCTTGGTGACTCTACTACTACTCACCAGCGGCAATGAAGTTGAGCGCAATCGGAATAGCTACATATATGGGTTAGTAAGATGGTCTAGAGAAACTATGGGAGGGATCCGTCAAGAGCCGTATGCTCTCTGTTTAGTATTCTAACCCGACTGAGTTCTATTTCCCGACAGGAAATTCGCTTTGGACTGGTTCCTCATCTTCCAGGCCAAGCCCGTCCCTAGCAACCTATATTTCGAACAGTGGTTAGCCTACTTTATCAATTCACCAGCTTGCAACATGATACCCAGGTCATTCACGAGGAGGCATAGAGGATAGTTTAGACAATTTTCTCCCGGGGTCAATAGCCACTCTTGCCTTATTCGCTGCAATACCACTGCTTACACCTCATGGGTTATAATGCTCTTGCCCATGCCACCTAACAGATGATATAGCTAGCAATAACCCAAAGCTACCAAGAAGAAACCAACAGCAATCTGTGCAGTCAGGAACAGACGATACCATTCCTGAGACTGACATCGACATCAAAATCTTGCAAATAAAGACAACTTACAGAAAAGCACCATATGTTACGTATATGATGGCATTTGAAGCCTCAAACGATGGAGACCCCATTGCAGCGGGTGTTGAGTTCTTCCGGCCCCTTAACGTTTACGGCGCGAATTGATTCAGGGGGTACGTGTTGCGCGAACCAATCTGGATTTCGTTTAACCAAGGCTGGTATTTTACTTTGCTAACAAAGGCTCAGACAGCCAACCAGCAACAAGCACAATCTGGTGAATGAGACGCACAATATGCTTAGAATAATGCAGTTACTCGCAGACAGAAGAAGCTTGCCAAATGTGAAATACGATATGGAATGGCCAAAGGAGAGAAGCGCGTAAAATTCTTCACTCAAGACTAACCCGTCTCTCTCCTAGGCTTAAGAAGATTCGTAGTAGTAATAAGTTGTCGTCCATCCTCGCCAGATGGCCCACTTCCGTAGGTGGGGGGCACTCACCGGCCCTCACGATGGCCCATGGCACAGAAATGCTCTGGCCTCGCTTGCGTCAACGCTTAGACCAATATCGTTAGCGTTGTTTTGCTGCAGCTCATCACGTGAACCTGTTAGCTCTAGGCGCTAACGACGTAACTAACTAGAGTAACCAAACCTTAATATTGCCTTAGCCGCTGTCATACAATGATACCAAGATACAAAGGTACAGGCTCTCTTGGGTGAGAGTTCGTAGGTCGACCTTCGACGTAAATAATCAAACCTCCAATTTCTTTCTTGACCGACGACGGGCAATTCCTCAAGCATACCTACATACATACATGCCACCACCATTGTGAGATCACCTAACTCTAACAGTCGGCCCTGCACTACTTTTCGTCGATTCATCATCCATCGCCGATTCCATCACCATTATTTATCATCAATATTATTGATTTCTTTTTAAGCCGTCGATTCAAATACTTCTCATCATCGACTTCATCAAATTCATCATCATTGATTCCATTGAATTCACCATTATCACTTATCCTAAACTGACAGTCATCAATTCGATCAAAGTCATCGACATTTCTTCTCCGAGCGGCTCTGTGATACCAAGGCATGCGCTTCCATCATTGGTGTCACGGCAGGTCTGAAGGATGGCGCGCATCTACGAATCTCCACGATAAGGTGAATATATTAAGTTGGAGAAAGGAAAGAATTTAAGTGAGTGGTCCATATGGCGGAAGGCCCTACTTATAGTACGGAATGTATGGATGCCTTAGGGCATCCATCGGAGCAACTACTCCTTATGCTTCTGCCTTCTCTCCAAGGTGATATTTACCTATTGTCTAGCTACTTCGTAACGATTAGGTTTGTGGCCATGCTCATCGATCAAGCCCTATTACTGACTAGTTCTCTAGGTTTTGGAAACGACCCCCGTTGCCCATGCTCAGAGACATGGCAGCGGCAATGGCAACGGCTGGCCACAAGGCCTCTCCTTGGCATCTATCTCAAAGAGAGATGGACATAATTGTCTCTAGGACTTCTTCTAATCAGAGGCGGCGGCAGCTCTATTGTCGTGATGGGCAAAATAATTCACACTTGCCTTGACAATAATAATCTGGCTATTATTGTTAACAAGGTTAGAGTCTCCCTGTTTGGGATATCGCCTGATGTTGAGATGTTGGCCTCGGTCCCTTCAGCTCTACCCTTGATCCCACCCAAACAGCTGGGGCGGTAGAGTCAGCAGAACCACAACGACTTGGAACTGCATTCACCAAGCATATTGTCAAAGCACAATCCCCGCGAGAACGGTAAGAACTCTGAAACTGATAGTTGATTTCGTTGAGCGAAGCTAATGCTGAAAACTACATAGGTCTAATGACAAAAGGAGCGTGGCCAACAAGCAGATGCTAGATGACCTAGCATATCCTATTCATATGCCCTCCTGTCAAAAGAAATAAACTGGGTCC
This sequence comes from Eutypa lata, assembly GCA_022661535.1. Classification (NCBI taxonomy): domain Eukaryota; kingdom Fungi; phylum Ascomycota; class Sordariomycetes; order Xylariales; family Diatrypaceae; genus Eutypa; species Eutypa lata. The sequence continues at coordinate 3,600,537 of JAKULF010000004.1, read as the reverse complement.
ATCTAGCCAAGAGCACTCAATACTGCTAAGATGATCCATATCATAAGTTGCCTCCTAAAGCATCAAGCCAGATTCATGTCCGATCCTCAGCACAAAATTCCTTGTTCCTTAGCACATCAGTCCTTCAAGACCGGGTTGTTTGTGGTTGTCGATTGCCTGTATTTTCCGGGGTCTGCAAATTTTTATAATTCCGTGGGTGTTATTTCGAGCAAATATCCTTTCCTTACCACCATTTCGTGGGCGAACATAGCCATGTTCTTAGGTGAAGTTGGGAACCAATTCCTTGTCATATCACAACTTCACTCATCCTTCTTAAAGATCATGAGTTAACAAGCTAAGCACTCTTGGCACTCTTGATATCTTCTCCCTCAGCCTCAGATTTGAAGAGCTCGTCTTGGCTCGCGGCTCTGGTCGGAGTTCCCGCCTGGTGCATCGCTCGTGGAATCGAAGTCGGAGCATGGGCCTGAGTCTGGTCCTGAGTTGAGGGTGCCATGGGCGAATAGTTTGTATCCGGACGGTAGTAGGCCATGGTTGGAACGGTTAAGGCCTGGTCCGTCAGATACGGGGCTGCCCAGTAGAATTGGCTGCTGTTGGTGTTGGTGTTACCGTTACCATTGCCGTAAGCACTATTGTTGTAGGGACTTCCGACTCCCGGGGTGCCTTGAGGGGTGGCAGGGAAGTTGCCATTCAATAGAGCTTCGTAAGCTCCATAGCCGGTGTAACCAGGTCTGTGGTTCACAGGCAGATCGCTATAAGCGTTGCCGTTTCCTGCATACACCTCAGCACCCGAGACACCAGTCATGCCACGGGAAACCGATCGAAGAGGAGTCGCGGGGTTAGCTCTGGCATGCGCGGAGCCATTGGTTCCCATAGTGGGAGCTGGGCTAGTCTCAGACAGCGCTACACGGGACTGCATGCGTCGCGGTTGAGGTCCATTGCGGCCCGATTTACGCTCAACACGAATGCGGCAGCCGCCTACGGTGATTCCATCCTGCCGATATTCTGTCAATATACGAAGCAAGCCACAGAGCGAACGTGCGGCTACTTACCATGCGCTGGATAGCAAGATCTGCCATGTCGGGGCGGGCAAACGTAACGAAGCCGAATACATTGACTCTTCCATAGCCTATGAAACCCCGTATGTTAGATTTCTACTTGAATGTGAACATGATGGCGGGGTTTCCACAAACCGGTTTTGGACTCCTTCTGGACAATGTGGACATTGTCGACATCGCCGATCTCTCCCATGATTCCTCGGATAATATCACTAAGGTTGTCCATGTCGGATGGCAGGTTGCCAATGAAGATTGATCGTCGATCAGCATCGTATCTCTTCAGCCACTCTTCGTCGGAATCGGGCTTCTGAGATTTAAGGGCCTTCTTCAAGTCATAGGCCATGACTCGGTATTGCGCATTGTTGCGGAATGACTATGGGTCATGTAAGCACAAGAATGAGCGTGATGACACTCCCAGAGGAGCCCAAGTTTTACTCACAGACACTACGTCACGACTGGGATCAAATGTGGTGAATTCGACAAGGACGCCACTCGATAGCTTCAGAGCCTCAAGAATGTGAGGGTGGAGGAGTTCACACTTGGACATCGCTCCATAGGTGCCAAGCTGGTATCTTGCCTCTTCGACGCCAATGTCAAAACCTTGGGCGTTGTAGATAACGAAGGATCCTGGTTTCCACATCAACTTTTCAAATTCATTCAACGGATCTTGTTTCGTTACTTACGGTTTGCCTTGACCATCTCGGTGCGGCATGGGCGGCCATCAATCATGATGCCTTTGCCTTGAACCTTGGCCTGTTGGGCTTCCTCTGCTTTCTAATACCCCGTAAGCAAGGTTCATTATCTGCACAGATCAACATCACAACTTACCGTGAATTGACAAAATGCGAAAGGCATATTTTTATGATCGCGACGAATCTTCACGAAGACAGTGCCGAACTCACTGAAGGCACGAGTCACCTCTGCCTCGAGACGGCTATCCTTGATGCTCTCGGGGAGGCTAGTGTGTGTGCCAGTCAATAAGGGACTCATAAAGTGGAAGGCATCAAACTTACTTGGCAACGAAGACACAAGCGTTGGCTGGGTAGTATGCCTGAGCATCAACTCCGGAGCGCTCGCGGCGACCCGAGCCGGGACCAACTGGGAGTTCGCCAGTAGTGCCCGGTTGGTTAGCAGGATAAGCAGGATAATTTCCTGAGAAGCCACCTGGAGCCACATTGGTTGCTCCGCCTGCCGACAAGAAAACGTCGCCATCACCAGGGACGTTGCCGACTTGGAACTGGGTCGGGTTCCTATCAAACCTGCGCATCAGTGGGGCTATTACCAAAGCGGTAATTTCAGGACTACTTACTGGGCAATGTTACCGCGATAGCCCTGAGGCAAGCCGGATGGGATGCCGTTGTGGTTGAACATGTTGGCACTAGTGGATCGTCAGCTACGATATATCAATCATGAAGGATGTCACCTACTTTCTGGTCTCAAGAGGCTCGATAGTCAACGATTCGAATCGAGCATCAAGACGCGCTCCGCCTGCAATGATTAATCAGTTCTGGTCTTGATACTTGTACAAGTGGGGTTGTCAAGTTCAAATAATGCGAGTCCATTATTAACGATCACAGCATCAGGGTGCCAAAGAGGCGGGGGTGTTGATAAAATGCAATCGCTCATCCTCACGGGCTACAATGGTGCATAGCAAAGGTAGAATGAAAAACGGGAGTATGTGACTTACCTCCTTGCTCCTGAGAGGACGAAGATCCATCTGGCGATGCAACACCACCAGTGGGCTTGTCAGTCTGATCACCGATATTCGACATGATCGTTAGATTCGTCTGGGAACAGATGAAGTTAGTGAAGTTGCTAGCGTGGTCATACAGAGGAAGGAATGTTTTTTCTTCTTGGAGAGTTGAATTCTTCAAATATCAATGTTGAAAATGATGGAAAAGGCTATGAAGTTGATGATGGCGTGTGCAGTGCCTTTTTCCTGATGGGTTGGATGTTGTCCTGATTCAAGGAAGATGATATTGATGAAGGTTGATGGTGGTTGGAGATGATGTTGATGAAGGTTGGAGATGATGTTGATGAAGGTTGGAGATGATGTTGATGAAGGTTGAAGGTGGGGCAGAAAAGATGCGAACAAGGCTACAATGGATGTGGTTGTTTGCTTGCTGACGCAGACTGTCAATTTGAAGGGTGGGATAACAAGGAGAGATGGGGCAATAAGTTGACAAGTGTTTATCACGATGTGTCTGTGCTTGCAGGGCTCGGCAAAACGAGGGGTTCAAAAGGATGTCAACACTATGAAGGGCGTCAAAAAACCACAAGGAGCCGGGGCATATAGGGGCTAATCTGCAGGTTAATCCCCGGCTACCCGGGAGGCCCCTATCAGCACCACCATGGACCAGTGGCCATTCTACCTGAAATTCAGCCATACCAGTGCACTTGGTAATGGTAATGCCTGCAGACACGGGGAATGGGACAGGGCAGGCAGAGCAACTGGGGGTCGTCAGGCAGTCCGGTCATTGTATTGCGCAACGGCCAGATCGGGGATTATATATGGCATCATGGCATTCAGTGCAAGGCTAAGCAACAAACCAGGCGGTCGGCACAATGCTAGTCAAGGGGAGATGATGTGTACTGAAGCTATGGCAGACGGCGAGATAATAGAAGGGATTTCTCGCATCGAGCGCACCATTTCCACGTACCTCGAGGAATGCCAATGGTCCAAGGGAAATCAGAGGAAGAGATGATGATCTCGAGGGAAGATGGAAGAGGAAGCATGAAAGAGAGAGGGACTGGATGGTTTTGCGCCCCAATGGATGCGATCCTGATCCCGACCGCAACCGCGGCCGCAGAACAGACGCGGGAAAGAAACAGAGAATATGAATATAGGGTCAAAAGTATAGAACAGGACTCACCTAGTCACGTTGGGCAAAGAGAATTGTCCACTGCAATAACGACGATCCAGGCTAGGAAAGTGGCGATAGAAATACAGACCCGGTGATGGGAAACTATTGAAACTGTCGGGAAGCCGAAGAACGGCGAAAGCGGAAATGTGAAAGATGTCGATCGGAGATACGGCTAACGGACAAGCCGATAATGATGATGATGATGGAAAAAGGGAAGGAAGGAGAATGTGTGATAGGTTATACAGGTGGGATTGTTGATTACTCTTCAGAAGTTGATGAAGTGGATGCGACAAAAAGCAGACACAAGGGATGGGTCCACTGGTAGGTAGGTAGAGGTAAGTAGAGGTAGGTATGTATGGGTGATGTTTTGTGGGGGTGATTGATGTGTAGAAGGGTGCGAGACCAAATGGTATGGGGTTACACTTTGATGGGGGTGATAAGTTGAGGAAAGTGCGAAGTGTAGTAGGTGAGTAACCTAGGCAGGTGGGTAGTAGGAGGTAGACAGTTTCAAACCTATGCCTACGGGGGGTGCACGTGATTCAGGGTACTGGTACCGATAAGGAGTGTCTATGTATAACTTCACTTATCGGCAAACCCCTCTTGAATCTTCTTGGTAGCAACTGTTGCCTATCTATGTATTATATTCTTGTTCTTTCTAGTTTCTTTTGCGTAGATACATCGAGAACCTAGCCATCTTCATGCCTACAAGTTCTATGCTTGGAACAGAACTTCAGGGCAACCTTAGATATATATAGTCAAGCTCCAGTCCAAAATGTGATTGCAAAGAAATGGTTATTAGATCGGCAGGCAAACTAGCTATTCCTCTATTTTATAACGTAAGTAATCTAGAGGGGCTGTGTATTAAATTACGCAGAAGATAGGACATCCGCTTTGACAGTCACACGATGTCATCTCTACGGGGAGAAGGAGATAGAAGCCATAGGTCCTAACTAGATGGACCAGAGTGAAAAGTCTATTGGCCAGACGGGAAACATGCATTGCTACGAACCAGCCTATAGCTAGAAAATAGGATGCAATAGACATCTCGTCTACGTTATCTCTGTCGTAGGTATAACAACCAGTTGATTGCCAAGTATCATCTTTCAATAGTGACTTCAGGCGAGGGGTGCCAAGTTAAATCGTATAGGGGTATGACTAAGACAAAAGAGCCCGGAGCTAGCTGGTACAAACAACAGGGTGCCGTTGTACGATCTTGTTTGGTGGGCCGAAAAATGGTATTCTTTAGAACTAGTTTGGTATAGTGTTTAGGGAAGTAAAGGTGGTAATGGACCTCATTATTGATTGTAACATCCGCCATATACAACATTCTTCTAAGGGACATGATCGAAAGCTACCAAATATTTTGCTCTCCTGACAATAGCCGGGCTACCGGTAATAGGACACAATTTAAGCTATATTAAAGGAGCGCCCCGGTCCCATTGGTATATCTGTCGTTCTATCTCCATAACTTATTCTTTTCGTGGAACATGCTCGAAGGTGGTATTGGGCTGATAGGTTCTTGGCCATCTTGAGAGGCTCGCTTCTGAAACTCGGAGATTGATGGTTCTGAGTTGGGGAGGTATTAAACAAGGATCCTTAACCATGGTGTTTCCAACTTCTTTGATCTTGTAGATACAAAAAACGGGGCGTCGACTCGGTAAGGCGAAGGATTTGGCAGGTAGGGAGGCTGACCAGTTCTAGAACATGGCGATTCGTATGGGAGTTGTCAAAATTGCTATATAATCCATATCAGTCAGCTGGGTTCTTTAGAGATATCATATGCTCGGGATAAGAGGGAATAGAGAATGAGTAAACGACTATTGATGATAGGGTGTACCTGATATTGCTAGAGGTTACATATAATAGATATACTACTAATATGTGCCTAGCTACCAAGATCACAACTGTTTTGGACCAGGGATAGCTATCCAAGTAGATGGTGTGTTATATCTTCTCCACGGGGGCAGGCCTTGCCAAGTTAGGGCATTGCACACGGCTTTAAAACCTTCTGTACCAAAAAGATTGTTTAATATTTATCAGTAGGTGTGCTAATAGCGTTGTAGGAGATTCCCGGGTGTCTATTGCTCCATAACATCACCTAACATGCAGACCTCAAGAAAACTGTTCCCCCAACATCTGCAGTGGCACTTCAAACTTGGTAGCTTGCAATTGTCTGCTTTAGGGCTGGTTACTGGAGTAATTTTAGAGTGTTTCAGCCCCAATCTCTCTGGATAGGCAGCGATGTATCGTCAAATATATCTGGTACCTAGTGATAAAAGGGGCGTGTGACCCACATTGTCTGTTATCACCGTACTGATTATCCAAAGAAGGTATTAATTATGGAAGCAACGTACAATTACGTACTGAAAGGCTACCATGGTTGTGCAATAAGTATATATTAGAGAACAGTAAGTAAACTAGGGAAATATATACGGCATAACAGTAGTGTCCTGTCTAGAAAGAGCTGCCGGGGTACGTATTAATAAAGAACAAATATGCTGACACTGCTAAACACATCACAGAAGGCGTTATATGGGTTTAGTATGCCTTTCATGATGCACATAACCACGCATGCATCACAGCAAGTAACTTTCTAAGTAATCCAAACGCTGGGTCGAACAGTCGTCGAAAATATTGTTAGCAGAAACAGGACCTCGTGTGCCATACCCATCTAGGGTCTGCAACGTACACCCAGAAAGGTGATTTATAACAAGTTGATATTCAGTGTACACTAAAAGCACCTGTAGGGTGGAAGTATGCACCACAAATGGGCAAAAATCATCTAACAGTGACTAAGACCGGCGAGGACATGGTCATACTAATAAAGCGTAGGCCAAGAGATAACTTATTATCCCGTTTGGTCAGCTTTAAAGCAGCCAGCAAGTATAAAACCAGGGGATAAAGACCTTTCAGATGCAGTTTGTGCAATAAAACATCTTTCCACCCGTCCTGGAGTGTCTGCTATAGTTACATAATCCTGTAAGGATGACTTATCAATGCCAAGTCAATAAATCAAGCCTTCCAGGCTACCAAGTAGTAGGTCCTCAGTTTATTATCCTACATCTTAGCATATAGGTGCTTATAGCACTATCACTAGGATACTTGAAGATAGTGCAATACCTGTTGTAGTAAAAACAGTGCATATATGCCAGGCTCTCCCCTCATGGGGATCTATGACCAAATAGACTCAATATATATATGTTGCCAACTCCTTTGCAGCTAACATGTGCAACATACCGATTATAATCTAAAGTAGCAGATACCTAGTAATACAATGTTAAGTAGCTATTTCAGAGAGGAAATATTTGCCATGGGTATTATACACCACTTGCAACACACCCCTAAAAGCTTATTAGAGACGTTTTCTCGGACTAGAAGTTGGAAATTACAGCTAGTTTAAGATGTAACCATCACCAAGCAAAGAATCCAGGCAGTCAATCCTGGCTTTTAGTTATTAATGTTTTAGCACCATTAACGGTTTACAACCTAACCTTCTAGGTTTTCTTGGAAGGCAATGAACTTCGACATATGTTCTACAGACTCCCTACCTCTAGTAATTATACTAAATACCGGTTGTCTCCTAACACCTGAAAGTGATACTAAGGCGCAACATGCCTAGTCGGTGTTTAGCGATGGCAACTATCCATAGATGTCACTAGTCCTATCACCTTCTCATGAGATGAAGTAAAACAACTATATTACCTAGAAATACAGTTAGAAAGCTATCTAACACCAACACTGACTGCTACAGTGCATTGACACTTCTTCATATCCAAATGGTATATTTAGCATTGACAACCACGTAGGGCTCGGTTGTGCAGTTATACAAGTATTTATATAATTAGTAGGTCTTGAATATGAGGTTCAGGCCTGAAGAACTACGGTCATTACATTCATGCCCAAATTCCAACCAAGGCCCTAGACGAATTGACGAGTAATATTTGGGACTCTCGCATTCAAAGCTCCTTCGAATAATATAACTACTGGTTATTAAAAATCGCCAAGGGTATGCGGTCTAGTATACCTAGTATACCTAGTTAAGGACGCATACAAATACGTAGGTAGGCGAATCAGGTTCACTTCATTCGAAAGGAAGCATGGTCAAGTCTACGATGGATAGGGAGAATCACCTGTTACGGGAGGTCGGTATGGTAGATACCGGAAGGGACAGCCGAAGCGGGCCGTACAGTGTCTTCAGTTCACCAATATCAAATTAACACAGTAGTGATTTTCGGCTTAGCGGGTACTTTCGCACCGGCAAGTGCTAGCATCATCATCGTTCGCAAGCTTAGAATTATTTACCTCTTGGGCAAGAAGAACTACCTTTACCAGGTATATAACGACATCGAGTAGCCATTGACGACCGAACTGACGACCACCGCAATGGGCGCCAACTCGTCAAAGCCGGACCAGTCGACACATGTCTGGAAAGCGTGAGTACATACACACACACACATACCTCTCTCTGCCCACACTGCCAATCAAAAATATTTTACCGCACGCCTACATTGCAGGTACCTAGGTATGGGATGTATGTAGTAGCTGACCAGCCCGTCTGTGTTTCTTGACGCATATAGTTCCGGACCCGTAGGCGTTTCCCACGATGTCGTCGAATCTCTCCAAGGAAGCAGCGAGGTGAGTCGGCGCTCTATTCTCTACAATCCACCACAGCATAACATACACAACCACTCCTGCCTGCCTACCTGCCTGTCTACATCTATCTAACCAGCGCCCAAACGAAACCCAAAAAACAGTCCGACACGACCCGATCGCAGAACCTCGAGCTAGCGGTCCAAGCCCGCGTAGCGTCGGAGCTGAAGAAGCTGCAGGAGAAGGAAAGCGCGGCGCTGCGGGCGGCGCTCGAGAAGGCGTCGGAGTACACGGACAACGAGGACCGGGAGGGCAAGGCGAGCAGCCTGAGCCGCCAGCAGGTCTCCAAGGAGGTGGAGACGCTGCGGGCGCGGCTCGAGAAGCGCAAGCAGCTGCGGCAGCTGCCCGACAGCGTCGAGACGGCGCGCGGCGACGTCGTCCGCTGCCTGATGGAGAACGACCGCCGCCCGCTCGACTGCTGGCGCGAGGTCGCCGCCTTCAAGGAGGAGGTCCGCCGCCTCGAGAGGGAGTGGGTGGAGCGGGTCGTGCGATGATCCGTTCCGTTCGTTCGTACCTACCTATCTATCTATCTATCTATCTAGTTATGTAGAAAAGGGAGAGAGATATGGGCGGCGCTGAAGAAGAAGGGAAAGAGCCGAAATTATCGTCCGAGCGAACGAATGAACGAAACGAACGAACGAACCAGCCAGTTAGCCTACATACGTACATAAACCGAGGTTGCATGCAATTCGAGGGGTTGGGGAAGGACGGCATGAGTTAGACGGGCAGGTAGTGAAAGGGCTCTTGATGTGGACATCCTGTAATACTACTACGCACGGCATAGAGAAGAGAGCGAGCGAGCGCTCGATAAAAGAAGCAAGAGCTGTATAGAAATTTCACGAGTTTAACAACTACTAGTAGGCATTTGTGTCCTGGACATGCACACGGGAACGGCAAGCAAAGTTTTTTGTTGTTGTCACGTCGTATCATCTGCATTGAGCATCGTATACGAATCTACATCCGTGTCTCCATCTGCCGAGCAGGTACCGCTCTGCCCCTGCTGCTGCTGCTGTTTCTGCAGGAGCTCAGCCTTCCTTTTGAGGCCTTCAGCCCGCATCCTCTCCCTTCGAGCCTGAGGATCCTCCCACTGCGTGCCATCCTTCTTCTGCGGTGGCCGTATTGCCTCTAGGAGCCCTGCCCGGAATCGTTCGATCCTTCCCGTGTTGGCGACGAACCTGTCGTTTGCTATGTGGAGGAGGGTCTTTAGATACTCTGTAGAGACCGTGCGCTGCGAGACCCCGCCGGTGGTTTGTGTACCTATGAGAGACTCGAGTGCGAGGCCCATGGAGCGGATGGCAACTATCGGCGTCACGGGCTCTCCTGTTGCCGTTGGAATCAGGTTGATGGCTCCGCTCTCCCTGAAGCCGGCTTGTAGTCCGCAACGGAGTAGTAGCTGGGCGTGTTCTGGGGATGCGGTAAGGACATGGAGAATCTATAGGTAAAATTAGTCTTTACGATGTCAAAGTTCGGGTGTACTAGTACCACGGAATATCTTCACTCACCATTGGTTCAAACTTGAAATGAATAAGCCTTGATCCTGCCATATCTTCTCGCAAATCGCTATCTCTGCGCTGTGCCGAGTCTCTCGCGTTCCCTAATCCAAGGAGAATGTCTAGATCGGAACTAGCTAGACCATCATCAAATGCTACTGGATCGTGAGAGACAAAGAGCCAAGAACCACCGCCTCCCTTGCCACCCACGCCGGCCAATGTGTCCAGCTTCGCGAGTTCTCGCCCTTGCTCATAGCCTTCTTCTCCTTGATCCTGCTGTTGGGTTTGCTGTAACTCTAGATCTGTCGTCTTTTTGCCCTCCACGAAGACGCTAACCCGACCTGCACAGCTGCTAGTGGTGACAAAGCCATCCATGCCATTGATTTCGTCGATCAGGTCACGAATTCCAGCATCGATAGAGCCCTTGGGCGACGCATCTGTATATTCTGAATTCGGTATGGATAACTGCTCCAGGATCCGATCCTTCTTTTTCGTAAAACTCGGCGGTGGATTTGGTAAACTCTTCATAGTGGAGTCGAATGATGGTGTAGAAACTAAAACAATAAGGGGTGAGCCAGAGGGTATCAAGTGACGAAGAGTTCGAAGTCTCGATCGGCTTGAATGGACTGGGTCAGTTTTCCATGGGGAGTCACGTGCAATACAATAGCCGTCAAATTTAGCTCAGACTATCACCATCCCATCCCGCACACACTTACCTACCCAGGTAGGTTACATATTCGTCTCAACATTATAGTTAGGGTATAATTAAGAGTAGAATGGAGGCAGTTGTAATTGATTATGTTTAAGCTGCTGATATCTAAGGTTGGAGGCACATGCATCAATAGTAGTAGCGTAGCTGGTAGGACAGTGCATTTAGGTGCATTCAGATTGCACCTGAAGATTTATTACAACTATGCATATTTGAGGGTTTGACTATAGCACTCATTCTCACACGAGAAAGAAACACTACGCTTGGAATGGAGACGGTGTTCTGGTATGTTAGTATATCTGTACTGCCAGTAGTGAGCTAAGTAGCACGTCGGAAAACCCTTTGACCTCCCCAGTATCTGATTATATAAGCCCATAACTCTTTCTTGCGGACGAACCATCTATAACGAACCAGTACCAAAACGCCCCCTCGTGAACTCGTAATCATTTCGTCAGAATCGGAGACTGGGTCAAAGCCTGTCGTATCGTTGTGTCTGTGTTGACATTGAAATCCCAATGAGAAATTGTAGTGGAGTGCTTAGTATGTCTCCTCTTGAGACTCGAGGGACATCCCTGATATCATATTCCCCAGTGAAGCCCAGATGTATCCCTTCACCCCTCCCACCTCCTATCTTATGTTAGGGTATGCTTGGATGAAATTGTAAAATTTCTAGCGAACCACGTTGCCGTAGTCATTCAGTTTATCTTCTTCCCGCTGGTTGCCTCAGTCTCGGGAACGTAAGGATGCTTGATAGTCAAGCACCAAATATCAAGATAGTCACAGATGGTGACGATAACGTCCACAACAAAGGAGCCGTAGACACCGATCGCCATGCCCAACATTAAGAACATGAAGGCAACCTGGTATACGCCATCACCAAGCGCACTGGGCCAACCAGACGCCCAACCAATGTGAGCCTGGAGCACGGGACCCAGGGAGTCGATGACGCCCCAGGCCAGCGGCAATACCAAGACGTTCCAATACGGGAACCGGAGCCTGACAAGGTGAGCCGTAATCATCTGGCCGACGCTGTATGCGTTTACAATACCAGCAAACACAGCGAAGGGCACGATATGCTGCGTGCGAATGACTGGCTGGAGCCAGAGGTAGGCGATAACGAACACCCAAGTGGCGAAAAAGGGGACTAGACCGAGCAGTGCTCCGCGGCTACGATCACCACGAGCTCGTCTAGCCTTGATAACGTTCCGTGCACTTTCGACGGTGTTGAAGATGAGCATAACAGTGCCTTGAACCATATACCATTCCGTGAAGGAAAGGTTGTAGATGAAATCAGGGATCCCCAGAGACCTAGACACACCAGCAGTTTCAAGCAGGGATTGCTGCCAAAAGGAACCCCCTCCCATATAGCCTGTCAAGGCGTATACGGACACGAGGATGAGGACACCTTCTACTGGACCGTTTACGACACCAAGTGTCAAGGTTTTAGTGTGATACTCTTCCCAAGTCTGCGTGTAGAAGGTCAAGAGAGCTAGTAGTTGTTAGTTTGGTTAGTCTAGATGATGAGGGATGGCACACGTCTAGACCTACCTGCGAAAAGTGTGGAAACAGTATACCAGCTTTGACCCATATTCTGAGAACCGGCGAAGAGGAGACATCCAAGTGAAGTGTTGAGAGCATCGACACCATGGTCGAATAGCTCACCGAGAGGTCCGCTCTGACGCGTGCGTCGTCTGCAAGGAATATGAGTTATTAATCAAGTAGTAAAGACCGACATGCAAAAGACAAGATTGAAAACGTTGGGATGAGATTTCACATACGCCTGTGCCCCATCTACGGCATCAAAGGTCTGGTAAAGGAACAGACCAGCAGCCCATGTGTAATAAACCCATGGCGGGCAGTTCTGGTCTAGATTTGGGCTGTACCATAGCAAGGTGAGGAAGTTGGCGACGACAAACATGAACCCAGACAAGGTGATAAGGTTTGGGGCCATGGACATGGGGAAGCACTTGATGACGACATTGTTGTAGAAAGGCTTCAGTATATATTTAGACGTCAACGAGTGGTCGACGGCAGAATACTTGTAAAGTTTGAGGTTCGGTAGGTATTCCTGCCGTACGTATACCATCTTGCCAGGCGTTTGATTTTCACTATCCTCGATTCGATGACGCTATCCTGTGAAGGGATTTGAATTTGGGACTTTAGACTAAACTTAAGCGTTGTGGGCTAAAACCGAATAAAACCAGACGGAGCACTGTCATCTGGTGATAGATGAAAATATAACGGCACGCGTCTATGTACTAGCAATTGAAATGTTTGTGTCTAGCTTTGAAGACACTAACTTGAGGTTCTTTTTGATGGGATGATAGGTGTTTCTTAAGCTAGAACATATAGTGACGTTGTCCCCAGAAGAAATCCACGTTTCAAGGTTTTCCCTGTACTAGATCGCGTGTGCGCCGCAAACGCGCTAGGTATCAAGAGACCCACTACCCCACGAGGGCTGAAAGATTGTCGATCTTTAGTTGACAGAAGCAATTGGTGCCATAGGGTCAATATTCAAAGTGGTCTGAGCTTCTCATTTAAATACATAAGTGCCTCGATATGCACTTATACGGGATCCCGATTACACCTTCCCCTCCATAAAACTGCAACACCTGATCTATAGTTAATGATAGAGCCTTTACGATAGAGGTTATATTACTTGGATATAGTTATATGTAGCCAAAGTATCTCTTTTGAAGAGGATCCCCTCCCTATGAACCGATTTCACTGTATAGGTACAAGGGATGTGGCATCTCGGGATATATTAGTTAAAGGATAAGATCGACGTGAGATGGTCCCCTTCATCCTCATCTGGGTATCCAAAATGCCAGCGTTTATGATGGGCCTGAACAATACCATTGGCAGGTACATAGTAGTCTTTCCCGTCCTCTACTTTGCCGAGTAGATACCCAGAGAAGGCGATATCATCCAATCGCAATATCTCTTTCATTTACCTAAACAAGCGCGTCCAAGCTGTCATTTTTAGTCTGGCCTCGCATAATTGGACAGACCGAAGCGTGTCTTTGTGCGGGGCAAAGAACTCGAGTATCTCCTGCCTTTCGCCTTCGATCCCGATGAATCGCACATGCCGTAGTTGGTGCCACTTGAACCCGAGAGACACAATATTGTAGAATGTCTCCGGATAGGCACACCGTGTGTGACGCGGGACGAAGCCAATTGATATTGAATTAAGCTTAGGTAGGGTGCGGAGGAAGGATGCGATGACACCGCGGTGATTAAGCCAGCGCGCCTTAGTCATGGAATCTTTATTACCCTCTTCCATATTTTCGATCTCACGATCTAAAGTATTAAACAAGAGCGCAATGGTTCTCAGATGGCTTTCAAGTGCAATAATCTTGTCAAAGAACCTTTTATTAATTAGTTTTGGGGTAAGTCTTCCAGCGCTGAGTAGAGTTGGGCGGACCCTCGAGTGTGTGAGGCCGTGCAGGATTACGTCCGTCTGTTAGGCACCCTGTGGTTCCGGCGATTGCCTACTATAGTCGAAGAAGACGCGAAAAGGAGAGTTGCGTTCCGGATCAGCAAAACATGAATCATTATCCATCACTATAGCCCGGAGTGACGGGAGTCTCGAAAAGACTTCTTGTAACCCACTGAAATCCGCCCTTCTCGACAAAATTTGATTTTGCTCCTCAACAGCCATTACATAATGGCGATAATTTTTCTGGACCTCTTCCGACGAAAGGAACAGTAACTTCACATAAGCTTGTCTTACACCTCTTCTACTCTCGATTCTTGTGATGATATGTGGTAGCCTATTTAGGTTGCAATTCTGAACGTCTATACGATAATTGAAATTTCTGCTGATGTTATTGACGTATTGAGCTAAGGAAAGAGGTCGCTCTCGGAGGTGATACGATACACATATCAGTGTCCTTACATACCAGCTGATCTCAAGATGCAGGAGATAGCACGAAGTTTCTCGAAATCAGCCTTGCAAAGATAGAAAGCGATCTCTTCGAATCCGCAAGTAGCACCTATGCTAGCTAATGTCTTACAACAAGATCGGATCCGTCACGCTTCAAGTGAAGATAAGTATGAGAAAATATTGTGAAGAACTTCTGGAGGGATGCGGTCAGTGATTGCACTCATGCTTCGTATCTTCCAATGCGAAGTAAAGTTTAGCTAGGACTTTGTTGGGAATTTGAATATGATAGTTGGGTAAGTACGATGTGGACAGACCAGGTACCTAGGTAATTATTATATGCCCTGTGTACCACAGTGTTGGGTACATCATCTATAACAAAACACTGTTTCACGCACTTTTCTTTTTATCTTCTTTTTGCGGTGCTCACGTTTTTCACTCCTCTTCCCCCCCTTCTCTTTGCACTCCCCTCTGCCAGCGGGGGGAGGGGGCTTAAAAAAATCTAAGAGCTGTCTCAATATTATTAACGACGAGGTTGTCATGGGATGATTCCCGGATAGATTAAGCAATTTTGGCATGCCGACATTAACCGATGTTACTCAAATACTTGAAAGGTCAAGATTACTACACTAAGGCCTCCCAGGTACCCGGGACTTAGGACCACATCTTTTCCTATCCATCCCCCTACCTTTAGTAAATGCAGTCAAGTCCACGATGAATGTTAATCTTGAACCTCCGCGCCGTTTTGATAGATCTGCAAGTCATCCGTTACCCTTTTAGATGGCCCCATAACTCCCCATAACGGGCCTTCCCGCGACTCCATCAGTCCACAGTTAAGGTTCACCAGGGGTTGTGACCTAATCTCGAAAGATCTGGTGGGGTCTTCGTGCTTAATCTTTCCCTCTCGGATGTGTATGAAGATACATGCTTACCTCATACATCAGGCCTTTCTCGGCTGGTTATATTTTACGTATCTATTAAGCTTAATATAAAAAAATCTTTACAAATCCCAAATCCTAGCCGAAAAAGGCTTGATTTAATTTAGTAATTTTAAGTTTTATATATATTAAAAACGAAGTTTTTTTTATATAAATTAATTTTTATTTTTTTTATATATTATTTAATAATTAATTAATAAAAATAAATATTAAAAAAAATAATTATATAATTAAATATAAAATTAAATAACGATTATAAATATATATATATTATTATTATAACTTTTATTAAAAATAATTTCTTTTAAATTTAAATTTAAAAAATTATATATATTAAAATTATTTTATTTAAATGTTTTTATAATTAATATATTATTAATATAATTTTAATTATTTTAAAAAAAATCGTTTAAAAATAATATTATATAATAAAAATTTAAAGTATTATAATTTTAACGATATAATAAATAATTATAATATATTTAAAAAAAACATTTAAATAAATTTATATAAATTATTTATTTAAATAATTTTTTAATTTATATATTATTATTATTATTTTAATTAAAAAAATTATAATATTTAAAGTTTTTATTATATTAAATTATATTTATATATTTTTTTTATAAATAATTAAAATAATAATAATAATATATATATATATAATATATTAAAACGCGTTTATAAAGTAATTTTTATAAAATAATTTATTAATTTTAATTTATATAATTTTATTTTAATTTTAAAAAAATTACGAAAATTTTTATTAATATATTAATTTATAAAATATTTATAATTAAATTTTTATATTTATTAAATATATTTTTAATTTATTATAAATTATTTTATAATAAATTATAATATTTATTAATATATAAAATCGCTTTTTTTATTAAATTAATTTAAATTATTATAATTTTATATTAATTTTAAAAATTTAATTAATTAAAATTTAATATATTAATTTAATATAAAAAATATATATAACGAAATTATAATAATTTAAAATTTAAAATAAAAAATATATATAATTATTAATTTAATTATTATATTATATTAATATTATAATTAAATAATAAAATAAAATAAAATTTAATTAATATTTTTTATAAAATTATTAATAATTTAAATAATTAATAAATAAAATAATTTTATTTTTATTTTTTAATAACGATTTAATATTTTTAATTATTATTTTTTATTTACGTTTTAAATTATAATTTAATATTATATAATAATAAAAACTTTAAATTTATTAAAATATATATAAATTTTTTTTATAATAAATTAAAAATTTAATTATATAAATTATACGTTATTATTTATATAAATATAATATATAATTAATAATAAAATTAATTACGTTAAAACTTTAAAATTATATTATAAATTTATATTAAAATATATTTAATAAAATTTTAATAAATTAATTAAAAATTAAATATTTATTTAAAAAATTTATATATTTAAAGTTATTTTAATCGATTTATAAATATATATATTTTTAAATTAATTAAAATTATAATTATTTAATTATTAATTATTTATTTTTTAAATTTAAAAAAATATAATTTTAAATAATTAAAGTTTTTTAATTATTTTATTAATTTATTTATTATTATTAATAAAATAATAAAGTATTTTATAACTTTAAAAGTTATATATATAAATAAAAGTAAATAATTAATATATTATTTAAATTAAAAATTAAATAAATAATTAAAGCTTAAAGTTATTATTTATATATATATATTATTTAAATTATTTAAATTTAAAAATTAAATAAATTAATAAAAGCTTTTAAAGTTAAATATAAATTAAAAATAAATAATTAATATTAAATAATTTATAAAAAGTATTAAATTTAACTTAAATGGCTTAGTTGCATAAAGCTTTTAAGCTAAATAAAGGTAAGGTGCACTTACAAAAAAAAAAATTTCAAAAAGAGGTTTTGACGCAGTTAGCCCTGTCGCTACCCGTAATGGTGCCCTTGACGCCGATCCGGGAAGACCCGCTGCCACAATGATGCTTGGGCTAGCTATCGTGATGGTAGCGTCGCTTAGTCTAAACATCTACTAGTTAGATACTTCATTCAAAAAGGTATTGTGGTCGTGAATCTGTGATCTTTTAACTATAAATACATCTTCGTATAAATATCGTGGCCTACATGGTTAAAACAGACGTCTAGTGTTACTCGGCTGCTAGTAGGCTGAGTATATTTGAAGTGAAGATATAACCAGGCCTGTGCGAGTTAATATGTATGGATTAGAGTGGTGATGAAGAGCATTTCAGATATGGATTGGCTATGCTACCCCCTGACTGCACGGATGGGGCTATACACAACTTGTGTTTAGATAATATTTAGATAGTACCTAATATAACTACTCAAAGTTAGAAACCCCCAGCATGATTACCGAGTGTAATCCACTATGATAATCTACAGTCAACTGAAATCGTTTACTCAAGACTACACCCGACTTTCCAATTTCAACTATTAGTGGCTGTATAAATCCTAGGGGCTGAATGGTCACACAAGCCACCGGAATGTGCAAGGGCTTGTTCAGTGAAAGTTCTGAATTCTAGTACACTTATCTGTGTCATACAACGGATGTTTCCCACATAGCCTACATCCCGAACTATTAACAGTAACCCTCCTGTGCCGTCGACACATCTAGTTATGTGCCCCCCTGATGTATTAGGCCCCCTAATAGGAGAGGGTTAAAGTCGAAAGGGAAGATTAGGTCATTACCAACCAACTTCTCCCCTTTTCATCATGAAGAGCACTGTAGTATAAACAGGAACCTCCCACTCTCATATCTTCTTTACTTATAGGCTAGATGTAGTAGATATACCTAAAGTCCTTTTATGACTTTCGATGCAATTTCAACTATGCTAAGAAACGCCACCTACATACTTCACTTGTTGCCCCTCTGCGGGTTAGCAACCAGCGCCTTAGAGGTTCCTACTTGAAATAAAGCCTACATGGTTCTTTCTCTACAATACACATTCAAAACAATGTAGGTTCATCCCATTTCCTAGCCTTAATCTAGAGCCTCCACATAGCGGTTAGCACCGTCCGAAGGTAGTGTCTATGGCTCCTAGCCTTATTACACGTGCGACTATTCGTCGAAGTCTACTTTACTTTCTTGCAACTAGACATGACAATGGTGCGGTAAGACGACTTGATACAATGGACTTTCTATCAGATGAGTTAGATTGTTCACACTACGTAGGTATGTATCCAATACTACGACTATACAGATATCAAAAACCTCGGGATGGTACTAATCAATAAGGCCGCTGTAAGCAGCTGGGAAAAGCAAGTGTACCAGGTAACGACGGTGTCAGAACTCCTTGAATCTAACAAGTATTCCCCATGCAACGCTTTCTTCCTTCCCCCCTTACATGAAACCACCAGTTACCAGTCATACCCTATAACTTCCCATCTCGAGCCTGTGTACATAATCCAGCTCGAGGTTATGCACCTAGTCGGAAGGCGTGGAAACTTCCTATTGCTTCTTTTATATATAAAATAACGGTGAAAACTAAGCAAGGCTTGCATCGTCCCGATACACTTGCCCGTTCAAACGCTCTGAACGCCATTTGAGCAACATAAGTGAGCGTGTTGCAACTCGACCACGCTTAACCCATAACTCAGTCGCACCGTTCTCAGGAATTTGGCCCTACCCAAACCGGTATAAAAAACGGTTTCATTTATTCCGACCCGACGTGTTAAAACTTATCGGGCATTTCTCCTGTTACGTTATATCGTGAAACATTCCGCATCTGTCTCGCCACTACGCGAGGTCGTCTCTCTCCCCTACTAGCGTGTTTTTAGCCGGTCCTGGTTGTCTGATGGTACTTCGCTCATACGACTTCGAATCACTTATAACAACTCATCACTACCGCTCGCAATGCTCTCTTCAATAGCCCGGCGGACGGCGCTTTCCTCGAAAACAGGGCCTTGGCCGTCGCACTTGGCCTGGGCCTTGAGCCGCTCGCTCACGTCAGCGACATCTACCATGCCTCTTTTGAACAACTCGTGGTTGATGATGAGGTCCCACGTGGCTCCGGCGGCCAGAAGGCGTTCGCCAGACTCGGACTCGACGATCCGGTGGCTGGGCGTCTTATTCGTGTGGTTTGCGAGCAGATCCGAGTAAAAGTCTGTGGGGTTGTATTGCATCGGACCGGTGGTGGTTGGCACACCGCCCGGCGGCGACATGGAGCCGCTGTGTCCCTGCATGTTCGAAGTCGCGCGTAAAATCTCGTTCTCGGTGCTGATCTTCTGGAGGTCGCGCTTTAACTTTTCATTTTCGCTAGCGGTTTGGTTCTGCGCGGCTTCTAGGCTGGCGAGCTTTGCTTCGAGGTCTTTGACATGCCGTTCTTTGCGTTCCCGGAATGCACGCTGACTAGATAATTAAAAACCGCATTAGTTTTAATGTCCAAAAACCTACTATAGAATCAAGTGCGATAGATTCGTCGGTGCCACTAAGTAGTTTGGATGATGGTTACTCACGCAGCCCTATTCTGCGCTTTCCTACGAGACTGCGCCGGAGTCAAATCGTCATCGTCTGAGTTCGAACCGGTCTGTTGGGACCTGTCGGGGTCTGCCTTCGTCAGAGGGATTATGTCGACTTGTGGCTGGAGACCTTTCGCAGATCCGTTGGCCTGCGAATGACTTTGGCCTGATGAGGGTTGTGTAGGCGGAGTGGGCGGACCGGGCGGACCTTGGAACGGCTGTGGTTGTGCTTGGTGGTTAAACTGCCCATATTGATCGAAGTTCTGAAATTGATCGTTCTGGAAACCATCGTATACATCCTAACAAGCAGGCTCTAGATGTTAATGCTCTACTTGTACATGGCACCGAATGGACAGGGACGAACGAGGGAGACGAACAGGTGGAGATTGATTATTGTACTCTTCGGATACGGCCGAGTTGGAATGGGAGGGTGTTAGAGGCGGAATGCCGATGAACTGGTAAGGCTGCGCACCACTATAGTACGATGATTGTGAGAAGTCCATTTTCGTGAATTTACTATGGCCTGACTATAGAGGTGTACGTGCTTTAGTAACGTGCAGGTTGTTGGCTTTGTCTAAAAGAAAAGTGTCGTCAGGATTGAGTTGAGAAGCTAAGCGGGCGAGGCGGGAGTAGTGGTGGGTCTGCTCCTAATGCTCTCTACCGTAGGTAACTGTTAAGCGGGTGGTAGGGCAGTAGGGGTTACCTAGCACTACTATGTTAGGGCGTGAGCGGTAAAGCGGGCGTGGCGGGCAGCGTTAAGGAGGGGAGGATTTCGATGGGAAATTAGTGTTAAGTATCACGGTTCACACCACATCCAGCTGGCCTGACATACATGTAACTAATGATAAGTAAGACTCGGGTTCAACAAAATAAAAGAACCCAGACAGAAACGTGCTGTTACCAGGTCTTAGATGAATATATGCGGTCAAGCTATGTATGTTACCGTCGCATAGTATCTCTTTCAGTGACATTTTGACTTAATACTCTAGAGCTAGGTCAGGGGGCTAATGCGATATTCGGTATCGGCCCTAGCGGCTTTAATACTTCAGTGATTGATCATGTCAACTAACTAATGAGGATTAAGGTGGTTGTTTTCAGTCTCTTGGATGTTTTGGAAATGCATCAAGACTTAGCTCTAGAGTCTACACTTTACCATTGCTACATATGTAGTCACGGCTAGGAGGCATCCTTGTAAAGGCGATGCTAAGAAAAGACGAGAAATAATACTGCCAACCCTTCTCTATCACTTGTGTGGGCTGATGAGAAGTCCTCAGCTTCTCTTTCTCTTCTTTCTCGCCTTCCGAACACAACATTGCCAGCATTAGTGATGACAACAAACAGGATCCCACGTATGTAGTCTAGGGATCAGAGGGCAGGAGGGATATGCAACCTTGCACAAAAGCAATCAAGATCCCTGTCGCCTGCCGAAGAAGGTGTATCCATTCAGTGCCATTCTGCCATTGGAATAAGTAAATCATCGCTCAGGAGCTGATGCAAATCGGTAGGACAGAGGAAAAGATCGCCGCCCTTAGCCCCCACTCAGCCACTACAGAGCAAATCCGAGTTCGCTTTTTTGTTAACCAGATTCGTGCCTAGCTTAAGAGCTGTAGGACGAGCAGATGAGCTCAATGTCCGAAGCATCGGCCGATTGCCTACGACGTTAAACAGCACCCCCTACAACACTGATGACGAATATGTTGGGAGTAAAATCATGAAGTTTCGAGATGGCCGCCGTGAATGCCTGGCCTGGCTTCGTCTGGTTGACCAGATGGTGGGAAAGACGGCTGTCAGATGTAAATGCAAGCAGGGCAAGCTTTCTTCATCGCGGGCCTGGGCCTAGCCCGGCCGTGCAGCCGTGACGGGCAAGGTTCAAAGCTAATGCAAACTACTCTTTAGACCCGATTCTACTAGCCCACTTTGTCACAACGTCCTGGAACATCCTCAGGGATCTTCGAGCGTCCAGGCAGCCAGAAACATCTTACAGAAGAGAATCACCGGCTTTCCGACCAATCATATAGACCTTTTCGAGCTAAGGTTCCGCCACAGGTCAGCACATGAGGTTACACACAAGACAAAAATAGCGTCTTCATTGAATGCACTTGCTTCTAGTTACCCGTTGAAGGTGGGTGTGGTGTGGCCGCCCCTATTTATTCCCGAGCATTTAGAGTACGTATGATGGCAGCACTGTGCCTTACATCTGTCGAGGTTTTTTTCTTCCGAGGTAAAGGGTTGAGTAAATCTCATCGATAAGGTAAACCAGCATCTACCTTCTCCATGCAGCTAGTGCGACTTATTGACTGTTGACAGCGGCAGCTATGGTGTTTAAGCTTCCTTGTAAGTCGATGGCGATATTGTCAGCAACAATCCCGTCGACGGGCTTAGCGAGTTCCATCATATCACCTCGGGCTGCCTGTTAACTCGGCTTGGCCCGTCAGCTACTTTTGCTTAGGGGATATATCTACTAAGAGGGAGCCGGGCTCGAGTAAAAGTAACAATGAGTAGTGGTGGCGCAAGGCTCTATTTGTCGCTAGAAGATGCAATGGTAAGGTAACTACATCGGTGATTGGTGGTAAAGGATGCTCGACAAGGCAGTATGTATTCGGCCAGTGTCGTTCTATCTAATAAACATATAACTGATAAAAGTCAATCCCATAATCGAGAAGAGAGCTTCATCGCTGGCATGGGCTACTTTCAGCATCTCCATTGTTAGGTAGACAATACTCTAACCTCGCGACATTTAGTCAGTGCATATGGATCCCGTCTCAATTGCCCATTTGATTGGCTCCGGTCTCTCTCGCTGATGTAGTCAAGAAGAGTATCCGTAAGCTGGGTGATCTCAGTAGCAGATATCGCAATGCGTCGTTTCAAATTACGAGCTTGATCGGGCAGCTGTATATCATCCAGGCTGCAACAGACAAGTATTAGATGGGAGTCGAGGAATCTGATGCACGACCCGCGATGACGCCAGCTAGCTTTGCAAAGAGATATGTTGCTGAACTGCTTTTGGTATTTGGTCACCTTGTTACAGCAGTGCTTTGATAATCTTGAGCTCGCTTCAGATTCGGACATGGATTCATTGAATTGACAAGATAGATATCATACTCGTAGGACGAGCGAGAGATGGCCGTCTATCTAAGCCTGGCCTACCGACAGGTCAATGCATTAAATATCTTTCTGCAGGCTATATAATGGTATAGCATTCGATCCAAGACACACGGTTATGCTTTGGATCCTGACATATTCTACAGCAGCGCCTAGGCATCCCAGCAAATGAGGGTTGACGAATCGGACAGCCAGACCGTCTTGCGATTACCGAGAGATTGCAGCTCATCGACCCAAGGGCTTACTTGAGTATTTTCTTGCAGGATAGGTACCAATGCCGCCAGCCTTCAATTCAATTCTGACGACGTTGTTCTAGGTTTGAGGGTTTATCAAGCAGCGCATCGATCACATTAGAGCTGGCCATCCATATGACCAAGGCCTGACCACGAACAGACACCTCACCTCATATAGCACGGCCGAAACGGAATCAAATCTAGGTCGTGAAGGTGCTAGAGAAGAAATACAATCTCTTCAAGAATCTCTACTCGAAAATGCTAGTCGCGTGAATATATTATCCCCTCCTCAAACCCCTGATTCCGATCATGCCAAAGACGCACATCTCACAACTACCACTACGCCAAATTCTAGCAACACAGCTTTCTTTTGACATAACTATCACAAGGAAGAGGGAAGTCGGGTATTTGGCTAGGAATAGCTACTTTTCCTTCGGTCACAGAGACAATACACCAGTGTCGCAATACCAGAGAGGCCATAGGAGCAACTCGGTCCGCCCAGATTGATAAGCAACTGAAGTGTGACGGAACAGCACATGGTTCAGAGCACGAGGTGCTATATCACTCGGCATTTCCGGTCTGCCAAATCCACCGTACTGAAGGCTATGAAATTGCCAGCTAATAGGAACTATACCCACGAGAGGCGGTCTCACTCCAGCAAGATTATCCGGGACAATGTTGCGCAAAATACGAAAGTTGTACTTACGGCAATCCAGTCGTTAGGTATACCGTTATATATGAAGGGCAAATAATACCCCGGGACTATATTTCGGCAACGTGCAGAATTAGACCCCCTCCCCCCTTAAGGTGAAAGCCGCCATGGTGGCTTTCCGGGCTAACGAGAGCTTTTATGAGTAGGTATCAACGCAGAATCTTACGCAAATGATATACATCGCCTAGCACTTCGTGATTACGTGCAAACCAATAAATACATTCTACATAGCTACGTGAAGACCACTGGGGTCACAGAAGCCACCCTTGAAGTAGCCACTTTACCCTTAGGGGGTTTCGATGTTAGAGAGGTCAGATCGCAGCGCAAAAGTCAGATTTATCATTTCGAATGAGTCTTGAAGATTTTTTTGGGGGTTTGCGGTGGGTACAACTGCCTAAGCCAAAGTCTTGTTCGCAGACAAGGCAGTTGACCACAGAGAAGAGCAATCGTCCTTATTTGAACATATCACAAACAGCCACCGGTTCTTGCCTACCTCTCTTCTTCTCGTTATGGCCAAGATTGATTTGCTCGACGAGGCGATAGAGCCAAGCTCTATCGACAGGGGGGTTACAGAGATTTTTTGGACCCATACTAAAGGCTCGGTTTACTTGGAGGGAGGGGGGTTCTCAGATTATTTGGGGAAACGCTCCAAGTCTCTTATTTTCGACGAAAGGAAACGCAGAAGTTGTGAAGTGATCCGCGGAGACTTTGCTCATATTGTCATATACAACCCAGAAGGGCCCATATTCAAGGCAATTGCGTAGATACTAGTTTCTGCCGGATACCTATTTGAAGCATGGCAAGCCTCTTGGTGCAGTATGGAAAGCTATACAATGTCTCGGATAGCCTCTTGATATTGAAGTAAGAATGAAACCAGCAATTTCCCAGCCTGAGCAAGTATAATAACAGCAGGTTCTGAGTTCACTAGGTACATACTAGGTAGCCAGATACGTATGCAAATGTAACTAGATGGTTTGGATCGGGTTTCCCACGTAACCTCTCTTCAAAGGAGCTAAAGACTTTGGTACCATCCTTCACATGGCGTCGATAAATGAGACAAGCGATATGTAGCTTTCCTCATATATATTAGCCAGTGAAACAGCACTTCGGATATTGGGGTGATGATTGTCAACCGCCCTTGGAATAGTATCGCGCATCTCCAAATTCCGGATCAATACCTGAATGCCTACGAAAGACGAGCATGAAAAGAGCCTGATATTGGTTAATATTATCACGTCGATTTATACCCATGGGCAAGTTTCTTTTTGGAGGTATGCTACTTGGTGGATTGTGTCACCCGGCAGTCAACATTTGGGGTCAGTTTTCCTTGCCCCTTGTAAATAAGGGCTTGGCAGAAGAGGGAGTAGGATTTCACTCTACAGATAGGTAAACATTTCAGGCTTAAACAAGCTTGTCCTCAACGTGACTGCGTTCTCAACGTGAATCTTTAAATACGAACGACACAACGGCAGACTTATACAATCGCGCCAGCCCCCGAGATGTTTAGGTCTGGATAACCACCTGATCAATTGAAGCGATGTAATCTTCCACGAGGAGAAGGGACTATTCATTGAGTAATATTAGGAATAGCAGTTAAGCACTGGGAAACATCGTGGTTAGTCGTGCTATTTAGTGCATTCTTTTCTTTCTCGAACATTTACTAATCACATGACTAGCTACTGAAGATGATGCAATGGCCAGAAGGCGTGTATCTACGAGGACATGAAAGAAACTCGGCATATATGGGAAAATGTGCCTTGCCGCATAGTCTTTATTTGAAATCGAATAGCCAAAGCCCCATCTAACGGCAACTATGTCGAAGTCATGCCATATCAATCAGATAGGCTTCTTGGATGCGGCTAAGACCCGACTTGGACACAGCATCTCGAAGGGGTTCTAGAAAGGTTGGCTATTGTCTGATGTCTTGATGCCTATTATCTAGCAAGCGGCTAGGTGACTTGATTTCGCATATGGGACCAATGGAACTTCAGATAAAGCCAAGTAGCCTAATTGCTTAGGCCAGGTGCCTGGGGGTTTGATTTCAAGGCAGGGAGCAAACATTACAGCCTTAGGTCCCATGAGTGGGTAATGGTAGGTAGGTATGTATGTATTATCAGAGGCAAGCAGGTGGCCCTTGGGTATGAGGTCCCTTGAGGGCCTAACATTAGCTGGATAGGAAGGAACGACTTCGAAGCCCACATTAGGTACAGATAGGAAACATAAAATAGGAAATTTCGACTGATTTGAGATGAGCTAATGTGTCTTCGCTAAAGTCTGACCCAATCACGACTATTGACAGATACGCTATCATATCTATCTGCCTACAGATACCCCCTAGGTAAGGTAAGTTATATGCACCTACCTACCCATTGAACCATTTCATTCACCACAAACATTCAACCACTTACGTAAGGTAGGTGTGTAGGCATGTACTAAGGCAGGTAGACTTGATATCGACATTGATCGCATTCACCTGACTGACAGCTCAAGTTGCCATTACCTTGCGTCATGCCCATTACATTCTTTCATTCTTCTGTAGACTCAACTAACAAGTCAAGTTGTGGTTTCCTCCAGTTATCCAATCGTTAACACCTTCCTGAAGTCTCTACCACAGTTTGGACCTGGACTTGGGTTCTCGACAATACTAAGATAACGATACCTTCCTGTCGAAAACATCGTTTGTTCTGTCCTTACTATCATCAACATTCCTTCAGCAAAAACCTGATATTGGTTCATTATAGCTGCACATACACTGTATACTTGTATCATTACTTTTTAGTGCAGTCACAGCCATGGATAGCCTATCATCTAGTGGGCTTACATCCCCAAGCGACATCAACTATCCTCGAGGGCAGTTGGTATCACCTTTTGGAACCGCCTCCAATACCAAGAACCAGCAGCAACGAGAGAGCCTAGACAAGCAACAGCAACAGCCAACCCCAAGATACACCACTGTTGGCTCTGTCTACAATCCCCAGGCCTCTCAGCCGCTTCAGCCTCCTGCTCGCCGAGGTCGCACCATCAAATGGCCTCCCACGCCTCATTCAGAATCACCACATCCCCTTTATAAATCTGCACTTTCTGATTTATCATATAGAACTACACCCCAGATACCTCAAACACCACCCTCTAATCTGAGAAACTTTCAGCATTATTCTCCTCTGCGGCAGAATTTTGACCGTGCTGTTAGCCCCCCTCCCACTAGTCCTGCCGCTCTCCATTTTAGCAATCACGACAGAGATATCGCCATGCAAATGCCCCCAGACCTAGATGTTCCACTACAATCTCCTAAGACTCTGGCAAACATGCTGCGCCTTGATCCACCCCACCATGGTTCTACAGTTAACTCTAGCAAACATGACACAAACATATATGCCAATGACGGCGGCCATCAGGGAGAAGACGGCGATGATGCTGACGACGACGACGACGGCATCGAAGAGGTGGAACCTCTTAGACGGATGTCTGTCAAGTCTTTGACAAACCTGGCCTCTTACCTTAACCCAATGCAGAAACCTGCTCAGAAGCTTCTCACAAAAGCTCAGCTTGCGCCAACTTTGAGTGACCCTTACGCCCAAGAGATGCAGATGCTGTCGTATCAGCAGCAGGAAGCTATGGGAGAACAGAGAAATTTTCCACTTGGCGGCTTTCGGCACACACGTTCTGACCCTGTGGCAACGGGCGACGTCTTTCAGTCAGATAGAGTCGGCGAAAATAGCGGCCTGAATCGGCCTATGCGAATACCCCCTGGTTTCGACATACCGCAGCAGAGGGGCATTATCAATCCAGCCTTTCAAGTTTCTAGAGAACCTACCCCTGGGACATTTCTGTCCAAAGGCCCTGGAGTACCCCAACCGCTCACAGCGGGACCACCAGGTCAACGTCAATACAGAAATTCAGCCTTGGAGTCGATGAATGCCATGTCGAGCAACTTCCGAAGACCTCAAGACTTCGATGAGCAAGCTCTAATGCCGAATCCGTATAACGCGCAAATTCAACGTCGACACCCGCAATATTCTCTAGACAGAAACTCCAGCCCATCATTTGAAAGTGAGGGCCTGTCTTCAGTTCGAGCAATGCTAGCCCAGGGCAAAGCCAAAGGGAAAGCCAAAGGAACCATCAAGTCGAAAGTGGTGGACTCTCTGTCCGCAGAGGACGTGCATGACTGGTATCTTGAGGGACTGCCTGCAAACTTCGGATGTGACACCATGTTGCTTTCTCAAGATTGGATACGAGACTATCCTTTAGATCAGACCCATGAACGTCGCAGAATCGAGAATTGCACGGTGCATATGTCTAGAACACTGAGACACTTCTACAGTGGAACTGATATGTTCAACAAATCAATCGCCGAAGCAATTGAAGAGAGAAATCGTCGTGCCTTTCATCGGACGCTTGGTGTCATAGGCGGCGAGAGAAAGAAGACAAGGAGCAATGCAAAAATGATTATCGAGGACGCAATTGCAATTCCAACTCACGAGCATGCCGAGCCACTTCTAAGTATGGCATTCCAGACGTTTGCCAACTACAACGACACATTCCTCAATGGCTCTTCCTGAAAGCCATCGGCTGACAAAGAGTATATATTGGCTATGTCTACACTGGCGCTCCTAGCTCTCCCTCTTTTCGCATTTGGAAGTCATACCACGGTGGCTTTGGAGATGCCTTGCAGTTGGGCCACGCAATATGCAAGTATTCCTCGACTCTGTCATAGGGGCTTGCCTTGGAAATCGGTCGGCTCGTGTATTTCTATCAGAAAGTATAATCGACAAAAAGAAATCTAGTACATTCGACTTCGACTGTTAGTTCGCTAGGTCCAGTACCTCCTATCGATAGCCGACAATGTTAATATGGGATGTCGGCGTTGAGCAGAGACGTCTACAGCGAAACCAAAGGAGATTCACTATAATTACGAAAAATAAGAACGTTCTTGGAGATCAGGTGCGAGGGGAAGAAAATAGCTCTAGAGCCGGCGGCGCAAGGGGGGTCACTTTGAGGTACATAATTTTTTTTTCACAAACCAAAGGAAAGCTTAGATAGCTTTTGAGAGCCCGGAATAATTAAGCGTGTACTTGTACATTCATGGATGTTTGTGAGGCAGTGGACTGGTTATATGCTGGCAAACAGAAACCTGTATTCTTAGGACGTCGTCTGTAATGTAATTTACCTAGCCTTACTATATCAACTCCATAAGGAGTATAATGCGATGCTTTCTCTATTCGCCACCCACGAGCATTCACGGCCCGGTGTATATGATGTGCTTTGCTCTTGTGTTCTTGTATGATGAATCTTGCTGTCGTCTACTTAGACAAGACCGCTTCTTCGCCAAAACGATCTCAACTTGCCTATCCTGCCCAAGTACCCACGTAATCCAAACAGGAAGTCCAAGTTCCTTCATTCCTCCATTTCCCCATCCATCCTCACCAATCCAACGACTCTCTCATCATATCTCTAGTCCTAGCCCTACCTCGACGAACCACACCTTCATCCCCCTCCTCATCCCCCTCCCCATCCCCATCTTCCCCGTCCCCCTCGTCTCCTTCCCACTCGTCCCTCCCCTCCAGCAACCCCAACAACCCCCCAACAGCAGGCACCACAGCCGCCCTCTCGGCCCGAAACCTCGCCCCCTGCTTCATGCGCGTGTAGAAGACGGGACAATCCCCGCTATCGCAGGGCACGGCGTCGAGGGGCGCCAGCCCCGCGCAGCTGCGGCACACGCTCGCCACGTCTAGGAGCTTCGCCTCTTCGGCCGCCAGCCGCGATTGTAGCTTCAGGAGCGAGGCCGCGGCGTCGGGGCCGCGGCAGCGCGCGCAGAGGGGGATGGTTTCGTTGGATGGTGGGGGTTGGGGTTGGTTTTGGGGTTGGTAGGCGTTCGGGTTCGGGTTCGGGTTCGGATTGAGGTTGAGGTTGGTAGGAGTAGGTTTCTTGAGCTTGATGTCGCAGACGAGACATGTGGCTGCTTTCATGTAGGATTCGAGGGTTTTTTTCTTCGTTATTGCTGCTGCTGCTAACCCCCTACCTCCCAAGTCCCCACTATCTTGTCGGTGATGGTGATGACCCTCTACAGCACTACTAGGGTCGACGCGCCGCACGCGCTGCACCTTGGGCATCTCGTCGTACCACTGGCGCACGTTGGCGCCCACCAGGTTGAAGATGCGCTCGAGCGGCGGGATCAGGTTCTTCGAGATGTAGTACTCGGCGTCGAGGCGCAGGTGCGACGCCGCGCCGCCCGCGAGCAGGTCCTCGGGCGCCACGCAGCGGTCCGCGAGCCGCGCCCCGGGCGCCCCCGTCACCACCACGTAGGGCACGCGCTCGCCGTACTGCGGCTCGGCGCGGGCGTCGGCCAGCATGCGGCGGGCGCTGATGAGCGCCCCGGGGGGAGGAGGTGGTCCGCCGCCGCCGCCGCCAGTACGGTCGCCGGTGTTGTTGGTGTTGTTGTTCTTGTACGTCCCTAGCTTGACCTCCCGCGCGAAGCAGAAGTCCTGGATGGAGACGGCGCCGCGCATGATCTTGTCGCACTGGCGCTGGAAGTAGGCCTTGACCTGGGTGAGGTCGGCGGTGTCGAACAGGAGCTTCAGGGCCTTCTCCTCGATCTTCTGCTCGGCGGGCGTGCCGTCGCGGCGGACCGTCTCGATGCCCTTGGCGTCGAATTCGGGGGCGGCCTGGTCCCTGGTCTCGTACTTGTACCCGACGTAGCGCTTCTTGGCCAGCAGCACGCAGGGGTGGTAGACCTTCTCGAACTTCAGCTTCACCGGGCGCGGGTTCATGTCCGTGACGGCCTTGGCGATCTCGTTGCCGATGTCGAAGGCTTGGTCTTTGGTCCGCCCGGGTAGGTTAATGAACAGGCTGTCCGTGTCGCCGTAGACTACCTCGGCTTTCCACTTCTCTACTGAGTGGATTAGCGCGATCGCTCTCTCGAGCGTCTCTCTTCCCGTTTGGACGATGCTGTCTGCAATTTCGGAACAAGGCATGCGGCCCGAGAAGGACGCTGAGGTGTATCCGTAAGTCACGTTGGCGAGGAGCTTTAACGCCAATTGTCTATTGTTGAGTAGTTGTTGTAAGGTCTTGTCTTCCTTGTCCTGTTTCATGCCACTCTTTACCATCAGTCGAGTCTCGAGGATCTCTGTGAGCATTTTTGCCAATAATGATTTCCTGATTTCAGGCTTGCAGTACATGATACCGTTCGGTGCAATGTTGATGTAGTCTTTGAGTAGACTCAGGAGTTTCTCTTGTCGCTGGTAGTCGGTGAATCCCATCTTGCTTTTGCCGCGCCAGTTGACTATACGACCGAGGAAGGTCGAATAGCAATAGTTGTAGGCTATCATCACGCTGGGATACAAGCTTTGGAAATCGAGTACTAATAGAGGGCTGTTGTAGAATGCGCTCTGGGGTTCCATGACGAGAGGAAGGCATTCGAGTGCATTTTGGCTTCCGACTTGCTTCCTATCAGGGGATACCAGGATAAAGTTTTCCGGCTTGGCAATTCTGAACATGATCGACTCTACCTTGAATTGCGATCCTCGTGAGAAGACGGAGAAGAAGTCTACACCTAGGAGTCGTGCTTGTTCACTCGTCCGTGGAATCAGCTCGTTCGCCTCGAGTATCTCAATATCGAGTTTGGTCCTCGTCAAGTAGTATCGAAGAAGTTTGCTTAAGTCTCGGATCCTCCCACCTGTATACCATCCGGTCAAAATGTGCCAGGGATAATGAGGGACTCGTCGATGCAGGAGATGCCACACGACGTTCTCCATCGTGTACTGAAGCAGATTCAGCTCTCCTCTCATCGCCCTCCAAATATTGATCATGTGTCTGCCAGTTACTCGAATGGTTGACGTGGTATTAAAACCCCATCGATCTGCCTCTTTCCCAATCCGCCCGAAAGACTGACTCTTCATTCGTGAGAATTCATCGCATAAGTTATAATCATACTTGAATCGGGCCCGTTCTATCAAATAGCCCCAAGAACTTCCGTGGACCTCGTATCCTGTAAGGATATCCGGGTCGTGCGTCCGGACAATCTCAACCATTCGTGTCATCAAGTCGAGTTCAGACGTCTCCTCGATAACCTCGATGGCCGTCTGCTTCTGTATCCTTTGAGCGAGCAATCCATCTTCCGAAAGTACAATGATTCCAGATTCGACTGCTAACGAAGCTTGGTCGCTGGTAGCAAAGTTTTCATCTGACTTAGAGCACCAGAAAATACATTGAACCTCATCTTCTTCAGGATTCGGAACAAGTTTTCCCCTGGTATTCACATGTACTTCTAGACTCATAGTACTCATGTATTGGGCTTCGTGCTGCACACTGGTTGACTTCTTCTTCTGCGAGTACTTGAATCCATGTTTGTTCTTTGGGGTTGGGCCATCAATTTGAGACATGTATGGCTTTAGCTCTGGGTCACTAATTCTTATAGTAGCCTTTGGCGTACGTTCTATAGCTTCCCGAGTTTCAGTCCACCAGGTTTGGACTTCATTGAAGGTCGGGGGAGGACTCGCTATCTCCCAGCTTTTCAGACTGCACTCCCGCCGACTACTCTTATATAGCTGGTCATCTTTGAGGCTGTTTAGCGGCACATTCGACTTGATGCCAAAGGTCGCCTCGGACGACCCTGTGAGGTCAAAGTGTGGGAGATACGGGATGGTATTTCCTTCAAGTCGAAATTCTTGCCCAGCATATTCTCGTAGGCGAATAGGTACATCTTTATCGTTACTGTAGAATGCATCTTGGTAGAGCACATCAGGGCGATCTAGAGACTGCATGGTCGCAAGTACTTCTTCTGTCGACGGGGGTGGTTCACCAAAAAGGAAAAAATGCGCTTGAGGTCGAGGTTCACAATCAATATCGATTGTCTTTTGCGAGGATGACCCCTTCACGGTGCTTGTAGATGAGCTAATTGAATCTCTTTTCGTTGACTCTGAGCTGGCATGACTTGTCGTTTTAGGAGTAGGAGTGACGGGTTCGAATGAGACATGCTTCTTGACCAGGCTATCTTGACTCTTCTGAGAGTTCGACTGCTGACTTAGACGTAGTTTAGTTTCTGGATTACTGGGGTCTTTGACAACTGGAAATTTCAAGGTCTGGTTTTTAAGCCTTTTGTTAGGTTCATCTTTAGAAAGGGAGGTCGAGTCTTGCGAAGGGGGTAACGGGGTCTTAGTGCTAGTAAACGTCTCTAATGGATCGGGATTTGTAGGATTAGAATTATTAATGATGTGGCTATCAACATCAAGAGCAAATTCAACACGACGTCGCTTGGGTTCCTGCTCCTTAGGAGCTGGCGACAATGAACGTTTTAGTATCACCTCATTTTGATGATCCTTCGGCAGGTCCCGAGTTCTACTGACTAGCCCTTTAGTTTCAGCAGTAAGGAGCAAACCCCTTGATAATGACACCATCGGCCGTTTTCCCGTAAGCAAACAACTAGTGACTATGCCTCTAGGTAGAGCTATGGAAGAGTCCGGCCCGTTCATGTTATGGCTAGTAGTATCTCGCTTGTTGGAAATAGGCCTGATGGTAGGGTCGGACACGGACTCCTTGCGGACTTCGTCCTCTTCTGAGGAAGACCTGTCTGGAATTTTGCCTTCAGAGGCAGTCCGTTTCTTCATAACCTGTGCGGCGCGGAGATTATCCTCGTCGGAATCATCTGGAAAAACACCATCATCATCCCCTTTGATATCGAGGATGCGGTCTTCGTCTACTAGAATACTGCTAGCTGGGTTCTCGTCTTCTTCAAAGACTCTGCTCGGTACATGGAGTGTTGAAGCTATATTTTCTGGATATAGATCTCCAACGGACTGCAACAAGGTTTGGATAGTGCTTTCAAATGGAATAGGTTGGATGAATGTCTCAAATGTGGCATTCACTAGGGGGCTTTGCTCTTTCTCTTGCCTTATCAACTGGTGAACCTGCTCTCTATATTCTTCCTCGTGGATCCAACCAGGGGGTTGTGAGTCGCGAGGATCGGCAGACATGGAAACAAGAGCTTCGGAGGGAAAAGGGCTGCTTCCGGGATTGGATATCATCATTCGCCTTTTCCGGCGTTTTGTTTCGTCTCTCCAAAGACCAGCCATGCTGTGTACGAGTTTTATATCGGAAGGTAGGGGATGCTTTCTCTCCACAAAGTCGTGATGGAGTGGTCTCTCCTTGATTTCAAGCCGGTTAAGGATGTCTTGAACACATAGGTCAACCTCAATAGAGCAGTGGCTAACGCGGGGAAGATCCGCATCGTCTGTAATGCAGCTCGTTGGTACGGACTGGCTGTGCCATATATGGATCGACTCTTTATTGTCTTCACGTTTAGGAACTGGCGCTCTGAAGGAGACCCTTCGAACCTCGACATAATTACAACCGTAAAGATTATAGTCAGCCATAAATTGCAGAAGATACTGAAGATGTGCTTCGTGAGGCTGGAACTTCCTCTTTAGGATAACGCCCTGTTGGAGAAGCTCGGCAAGTCGGGTCATGAACATGGGGTTCAGCATGTATATCTTGAGGTAGAACTTATAGCCAACATGGAACCCGTAGAACGGAATTCCTTTGGCCAGGGTGATCCTAGCAACATATTTGTGATTTCCATCATAGACGTTACGCCTGTAGCTTACCGCCAAGGCATGGTCAATAGAGAGATGTAGACGATATATATATGTGTTAACTATTGGACAGGTTAGAATAACAACAAGTACTACATGGTGATAATTGCCTTACCATCGTCCGGACGTAAGCTCCCATCATACTCGATGTACAAGTAAGGAAACGCGCCATGAATATGGGCGCATACCTTCTGGCCTGTTTCCGTCGACCCGAAGATTCTCACGACAGGAATCTTGGGCTCTTTACGCAAATCGAAAACCGATGCATCATTGCTAAGTTGGGGGTCATATTTGGTCGGGGTGGCCTGGTAGTGGTCTATGCAGTTCAGCCGCACTCGAAAGACGTCCATGCTGGTCTATTCATAGTGCTGGCATTGCTTGGGAACGAGGGCAGGGAAATGCTGGTATTATGCAGTGGAAGTTATCGGCAAGAAGGGTCAGGTAAAATTAAAGCTGATCTTGCAAACTCGCCCTGATACTCTGAGCTAAACGCGTATGTTCAAGTCTTAGACGCGACTCTATGATATTTGGCTATGCTTGTTAGGTGGCTGTCACGCTGTCACGTGATGCTAAGGCGACAACAAAGCCAAGACTAGTCTAATACGTACGGTGGAATTCACTAGTTAACTCAGCCATCAACTCATCGCTCCAGCCACTTGTTTTAACTTCACCTTTCGACATCAGCCACAAGAGTCCTAACCTCAACTTTATTTGGTAGACTTTCTGATAGACTTCTATCTCCGACTGCTGAAGATTCTACTATTTATTCCACGTCTCTCCCCTCGGTTTCCAACGGTCGCCTTTAGTGTTAGTTGCAGCCAGTAAACAAACACATTCCACCCCGCGCGACTAAGTAAAAAAAACACGATTATCCATTATCAATCAATCAATCAATCATGCCGCCACCACCACCGCCGCCCTCGCGGCGCAACGACGCCTCGAAGGGGGCTTCGGCCACGGCCAAAGAGGAGAACATCTACATCCCGTCGTTTATTAGCAAGCGGCCATTCTACGCGGGGGAAGGCACGGGGGACGAGCAGACGGACTACCTCGAGCATCAGCGGCTGCACAAGAGCCGGGACGAGGACGAGGGCAAGGGCAAGAACAAGTGGTACGACCGGGGCAAGAAGCTCGGGCCGGCCGCGACCAAGTTCCGCAAGGGGGCGTGCGAGAACTGCGGCGCCATGACGCACAAGACGAAGGAGTGCCTGAGCCGGCCGCGGGCCAAGGGCGCCCGCTGGACCGGGAGGGACATCCAGGCCGACGAGGTCGTGCAGGACGTCCAGCTCGGGTGGGACGCCAAGCGCGACCGGTGGAACGGCTACGACCCGAAGGAGTACCGCCGCGTCGTGGACCGCTACAACCAGGTGGAGGAGCTGCGGGCCCAAGTGACGGGTACTGGCAAGCAGGACGGCGAAGGCGAAGACGACGATGCCGACGACAATAACACGGGCGAGAAGTACGCCGAGGAGTCCGACATGGGACGGCACCAGAGCACGGCGACGCGGCAACTGCGACTGCGCGAGGACACGGCCAAGTATCTCTTGAACCTGGACCTGGAATCGGCGCGCTACGACCCGAAGACGCGGACAATGGTCGACGCCGGCGCGGTGGCGGCGGACGCAGATAAAGCGGCGCAGCTGTTCGCGGAGGAAGGATTTCTGCGGGCGTCTGGGGATGCGGAGGCGTTCGAGCGCGCGCAGCGCTACGCGTGGGAGAAGCAGGAGCGCGAGGGCGACACGAGCCAGCACTTGCAGGCGAACCCGACGGCGGGCGAGTATTTCCGCAAGAAGGAGAGGGAGGAGGCCGAGAGGGAGAAGGAGGCGGTGCGGAAGGCGTTGGAGGAGAAATACGGCGGGGGTGCTGCTCTACAGAATGCGATGCCTGATGCTCTGAAGGATATGCTGATCACGGAGTCGGAGACCTACAATGAGTACGACGAAGCTGGGCTGATCAAGGGGGCGCCCAGGGTCGTCGCCAAGTCCAAGTATGCCGAGGACGTCTACATCAACAATCACACGTCGGTCTGGGGCAGCTGGTGGTCCAATTTCAAGTGGGGCTATTCTTGCTGTCACTCGTTTATTAAGAAGAGTTATTGCACGGGAGAGGAAGGCAAGCGGGCTTGGGAGCAAGCCGAGAGGCAGAGAACGGGTGTTGGTCTTGAGAAAACTTCCGAGGAAGAAGAAGAAGAGGCTGACCGAAATACAATTGAGGAAGCGGAACCCCTCAAACCGGCAACAACAGCAACGACAGCAGCTAAGAAACGCTCGGCGGAGGAGATGATGGGTGGGGTTACAGAGGCAGATATGGAAGAGTACAGGAAGAAGAGAGCAGTAGCAGACGACCCTATGGCAAAATTCTTAGGCAAGGATGAGCTTGTTCGGTAGCATTTTAATAGGGAGCTAAGATATAGATAATATCACAACCACAAGACATGAACTTTATGAACATCGCAAAATTCATCTCAATAGCATAGTAGTACAGCTTTTTTTTGGCATGTCAACGTGATGGATATTTCTCATGCATTCCGATTTCCTTTGGCCTCAACGCCTAGAGCATTCATGTGGCTCCATTTGCCCAATGAAATCAATTCCTAGACAGTCGGATCACAAGACCCCTTGTTTTTTCCCCCCTTCCTTCGTTTCCCGACGTGAGGGAGGATCTACTCCTCTTCCTCTTCCTCCTCGTCATCGCCACCCTTCTCGGCAGCCTTGGCCTTCTTTCTTCGGACACGGCCGGGGCGGCCACCACCAAACGGCGAGGTGAGAGCGAAGTCGATGTGCTTCTGGGAGTCGAGACGGACGATGAACGAGGGAACGTTGACGATCTGCTTGCCGACGCGGATGTGGCGCTGGCGGATCAGGACACGGGCGTGGTGGATGGACTTGGCAAGGCCGAGCTTGTAGACACAGGTCTGCAGGCGGCGCTCCAAGAAATCCTCGACCTTCAGGGCCAGGACGTAATCGAGCTTCATGCGGGACTCGTCGAGCACACCGACACGGACCAGACGGCGAATGAGGGCATTGCCTTCGAAGAGACGCTTGGGGTCCTTCTCGTCGAGGGTAAGAAGCTCACTGTGGAGATTAAACGTCAGTATCTGCTCATTCGTATCTTATATATATGTATAACATCAAGCAAGCAAACTGAAATAATTGAATAAATGGAATGTAACATACCGAGCGGCACGACGAATCTTGGAAAGGGTGAGCTGGACACGCCAGACCTCACGCTTGTTGCGCAGACCGTACTCTCCGACAAGCTTCAACTCGGAATCACTAAAAATAGGGCAGGATATGTCAGTTTTCGAAGTTCACATTCGACTTAAGCGGAGTCAAGCTCCTGCTCAGTGGCCGGTGATACTGACAGTCGGGCGGCCTCGAAGGGACGACGTGGGACCTTTGCGGTCTTGGAGTAAGACAACGGCGCCATGATTGGGACAACTGGGATGGCAGAGTTGTTGTTGTCTTATTTTTGCTGCTGGACGATGGGAGGTGGTGGGTTAGTAGGGAAGAGAGGGAGGAGAAATGAGAGTGTTAAAAGTCTTGTCAATCGTAGAAAAGTTCCAATAGCGTAGAATCCACCCAGACGCACACACACAAAGTCTGTTTGATCAGGTTAAGGTTGGATTGACCAGAAAAGAAAATTGTGGATGAGATAGGGCAAGAGGGTAACTAATCTAAATTAGGCTAGTTTCACTCGCTTATGTGGGAGATAACAGAGATTGATTGGAGAGGCAGGAGCTACAATGCGCTACAATTTCTGATTATCTAAAGCTTGGACCAAGTTAAGCCAAGACTATTGCACACACTTCAAATTTCCAGAAGCGAATTTCTCCAAGTGGGCATGCCGGGCCATAACGAAATTTAGTTAGTGCTAAAGAAATTGAACCTCATTCAACAACCACCTCAACGATCACCATCTTCGGCTATTTTCCCAGCACAACACCACAAAAACAGTCAAGATGGGTCACGCTGCAGGTCTCCGTGCTGGCACTCGAGTATGTTGCCCCGTCTTTACGACTATCTGGAGCGATAATCGAGCGAGAACT
The DNA here is from genome assembly GCA_022661535.1 of Eutypa lata. Taxonomy (NCBI): domain Eukaryota; kingdom Fungi; phylum Ascomycota; class Sordariomycetes; order Xylariales; family Diatrypaceae; genus Eutypa; species Eutypa lata. The sequence goes on along the minus strand of JAKULF010000004.1, from coordinate 3,561,748 downwards.
AACCATCGTGTGTAGTATGCCTTCTCCAGGAACTTCCGCCAGAAGGGTATGATCCACCTGTCTACCTACCTTCAGCAATTCAAGTATGTACCGCCTACTATTCCAATTCCCGATTCGAACGAATAAAGACTGACAAGTTTGACAGGGTTGGCGATATCGTTGATATCAAGGCAAATGGTGCTGTCCAGAAGGGGTAAGGAAATCAATCAATCAATCAATCAATTAATTCAATTCCCCAAACCCGATCCGAGCGAGAACAGGCGAATGACTACCGAGGAGAGATCGCGATGGGAACGAACTTACTGGATCGGGGATGGGAGAAGACACGAAAAATACGGGAAATTGGGTGCTGACTGATGGGTTTTTAATACAGTATGCCACACAAGGTCTACCACGGCAAGACCGGTGTCGTCTACAACGTCACCAAGAGCGCCGTCGGCGTCATCATCTACAAGAAGGTGAAGCACCGCTACATCGAGAAGCGCATCAACCTCCGAGTCGAGCACGTCAACCTGTCCCGCTCGCGCGAGGACTTCATCAAGCGGGTCAAGAAGAACGCCGAGCTGAAGAAGCAGGCCAAGTCCGACGGCACCACCGTCCAGGTCAAGAGACACGCCACCCAGCCCCGGGAGGCCCAAACCATCTCCATGAAGGACAACTACCCCGAGACGGTGGTCCCCATCGCGTACGAGACGACCATCTAGAAGAAGAAAGGAAAAATCAAAGGGTCGGGTGGTTGTGCGCGCGTGCGTGGTGGTGTTTCGGGTCTGCCGGTTGCTTTTCTCATTGCATTAGGGAGTTTTTCTCGCGCATGGCCAGGAGACCGAATCTCCTGAGCGGTTGCAGGGCATGAACATAGGGCCATGGTGCCTCTTAAGGATCACAAAATATACCAATGCCGAAAGAAAACCGCTTGACTTCAGTGTGCCTTTTGGTAATTCTTTTTCCCGTCATGATAGAATGATGATATGCGATACCTACCTACCTACCTCTAATCAAGGATGTTTCAGTCTACATGATGAGTATAAACTCGGTCTTATGACATGTTTGTACTATTGCCCAATGTGATCTACATCACCTTTCCTTGGTAGATAGGATTGTCCGCTTTCTTGCGAGAAATCACCCACTAACTTGACTTGATCCAATAGCTGTTCTATATCTACCTAGGTGTCAGTTTCGAGTCTACTTCACTGTCGTCTTTCCTACGTCACCTTGCCCAAACACTGTCCATCATTGTATCAAATGTAGTCTAGGGTATATACCTGCTAACTATCCTGGCAAAAGAAATTGAAAGTAGGATTAATACACTATGTTTAGGACTGGCATGATTCTTAGATGCTGCTGCCATTGCATCCTTAATAACATAGAGGCTCACGTACGTAAGTTACAAGGACTGAAGGGGATAGGAAGGAAACGACCTTCAAATCCAGGGCTTGCTTTCTCTGATAACACATTTCATAAATGAGACAGATTCAATCACCAGATGGACTTCATGGCAGAGCTTTAACAAGCCGATGAACCATCGATCTAAATGAACTAATTCTCTCTCTAATACCGCTCATTAACTGTACCTTCAAGGCAGTGATCGCCGAAGCTTTCTTAAAGCCACGCGACCAGCTACCTCGTGGTTAGCTCCCTCTAATATTCAATAGCTAGCTAGGACTATGAGACCGTCGAGCGAGCTCATTCGCCCGATATTGCCATGAACCGTCATGTAACAGCTCATAAACCCTATCCGCTGCTCCCGCTACATGGGTTACTGAAGGAGTCAATCCATTGCCAGAAGAATATAACAGCTTCACTCCAAGCCTCGACTTCTACTCTAGATCTGGCAAAGTATGCGTATCGTATATGCCATGAACCAGGTCGTTGTGCAGGTTAAAATGAAGTTTCCACGTGCCCACTATCTCATCCATTCCAATCGCTGCTCCACATGAATGTCGGGCACCGCCACTCGGTCCCGCGCTCTTTGTCGCCCGAGGGGCCCAAAGGACGAGCGCAGGTGTAAAATGATCGGCCTATAGAAAAGATGGTAAGTGGAAAGATCAAGAGGCTAGCCTAGGAAGCGATGATTACTGAAGAAGGCCTTACCCTTATTAGCACCAGCTTTCTTTGTGACGAAGCTAGTGCACTCTTCTCCATGCTCGCATTTTGGTGGGACGCGCTTGCTCATCAGCTTTTGCCAGGACTCCTTCGATTGGATAGGGTCAATAAATTTCTCTTCGGCATTGGGTATCGTCATATCCTTCGAATCCTCGGCAGTCTGCTGGCTCGACATGGCCTCTATTTGTTCGGTTTCTACATCGGGTTCTGACGTGCCATCCATTCCAATGCTTTTGTTCTCCGCATCCGAGCTTTTCCCCGGGCTACCGGTGGGTTTAGGTTTGAAGAACCCCATCAGACTACTTTGACCCTTGGTAGAAGGTTCTTTGGTCAAAGTGCCTTTGGCTTTCTTCTGCGGTCGACTAGCAGAGGCTGCCGTAGATGGTGTCCGTTTTAAGCCTGTGCTGGACTGCTTCTTCAAAGAAGGGGCAGAAGACGTCGGCGTTGACTGGGGTGGCGGCTCGCTGGGTTCTTTGGCCGAGCTCGAAGTTACGTCCGACTGCTGCTCATCCTCACTAGGCGATGGCTTACAAATTAGTGATGGGGAAGGCTTGGCTACTACTGGTGGCTTCCTGAAGAACATGTCTTTAATACTTTGCCGTCGGTCAAATTCCGGTATAAGTTTCGCAGACGTTGGCAAGAGATCCTTGATTGTCCAGTCTCTGAGGCGGTTACCATCTTTGAAGACGCCTTCTGGATTCATGATATCCTTGATGTGTATTTCTTTCCCCTCAATTTTTACTACGTCGTTGGTTGTAGCATAAACAGGGCAGTGATCCGAACCCATAAGACCTTCTTGGATATTCGAGTCGACAAACCAATCCTTCATCTTATCACTGCATAGCACGTAGTCAATTCGACTACCAAAGTTTCCGGGGCGGCAGTTCTTTTTCGTATCCCAGCATGTGAACATGCCTTGCCGAGTTGGGTGAAAGAGTCGACCAAGATCCCAGAGAACTGGCTTTTCCCTCCCCTCGTCCCTTTCTTCCCCAATATTTCCGTCGAATACGAGGTGGTTGAAAAGGCGGCGGGAAGGGGCGGAGAAGAAATCATCGACCGTCATGTTTTCCTTCCTTAACCGCTCAACGAGATTCGCACTATCTATAGTATCTCGAATGACGTTTAAATCCCCTGTTAAGACGACTCTCTTTCCCATTGCTACGAGATTGCGAATTCGAACATCCAATGCATCGAGAAAGCCAAGCCTAAAATCATCTCGGGTCCCATCGCTGTTAGCAGGGCTATATGTTCCGATGATGACAAATGCTGGGAACTCTAGAATGACACATCGGCCTTCAGAGTCGAGATCGAGTTCGTCGACTAGACCAGAAAGCTGTCCAGGCCTCGGATACCCTCCTATTTGTTGATCTGGAGGGAGATCCCGGAAGCTCGTAGAGGAATTAGGTGGATTCAATATGCCGGTAATGCCTTCCTCTGCGCGTATTGGCGCACAAACCGAATTTCTAGTATATATAGCAACCCCGGAGTAGCCTTAGCGTAGAGTTAGAGATGATGGCGGGAACTGATAGTCTCGGTGTCTTTTCCTACCTTTTTTATGCCTAGGCAGGCTATAATAGACGTCCCATCCCGGAACTAAGACCATGTCATCTCGAAGATCCTTGCGTTGGATCTTTAACTCCTGCATGACTACAATGTCCGCCTCCAGGATATCAAACATGGCCTAAAGTGAGCGTTAGAATAGGTAGCTGACATTTGGTGGTTGCAGACAAACCTCGAAGGTCCTGCATTCCCTCCATGGCTGATAACCGAACGGGTTTCTACCTAATAGTTAGATAGGTTGTACAATTCAACTTGATAATGACCAAAAACATACCGGATACCATTCACTGCATCCTCTGTTAGTATAAATTTCTAGAATTGGAGCATACGGAGGGTAGATCTCACCATTCCACGAAGTAATACGTAAACCCATCTTTCCAGCCTGTCTACACACTCAAATCTATCGATGTATAACTTAAAAATCAAGAGGTGGTTATTTCCGGTTCCTGCCGGACGTTCATCCTCTAAGATTCGTCAATGTGCTGGAAGGCTTGTGACATAAACGAAAGGCAATGGGTAGGAACTTCAGATGCTTCATGAAATATGCTCCTGCCCAACCTAGTGTGATGCGATCGTTTACATCCCCAGCACCAACAAATCTAGCAGGAGACCTGAATTGCACGTTATCTCGGCGCGCGTAGATGTAGATTGTCGCGTCTGGGGCCTATCTTCGGGTGAATGATGGCGTCACCAATTAGGAGCGAAGTCACGGGGTATTCAACTGTTCTTGGTATTAGATAAGCGGCCCATCTCATTGGAGCATTTGCTAATGGGGGTTTGTGTGGGGTCATCGGTCGAACGACAGTGGACATAATAACGCTCGGACCAACAACTAGAGCTTACGGCGGGAGCTTCCTTACTCAAAGAACCAAAATTGACCTCATACGACCGACCGGGCCGTTCTTGAACCTCCCGTCCTTTCAATTGAAACTCTCCACTCCATTCAGTAACAACCACTACGACCACGAACACGACCACGAGATACGAAAGAAAAAATGTCCGCCCAACGACAGATCTTCCGTAGCGCCCCGCGCTTCGCCGCCCAGCTGCGCGCTCCCGCTTTCCGGTCCACAATGCAGCGCCGTTTCGCCTCCACCGAGAACGCTTTCATCAAGGAGCGTGAGGCCGTCAAGGAGCACGCCGCCGCCACCACTGGTTAGTCGTTCGCACCTTATATATATAAAATACAGGGAATATAAACGAGAAGAATCGATGCTAACATTCATATTCTGTACAGAGCTATGGCGCAAGATCTCTATCTAGTAAGCCTATTTTCTTTTGCCGAGGGGTTTTGGTCTAAGCTACTTCTTCCTCCATTCGACCGAACAGATCACCAATTTCTTCGAGATGTACAACAATTGAGCAGCTGAGGACGCCACTATTGTTGTTGTTACTTTTTCATCTTATTCTGGTCTAGAGACGAATGGCGTGGGGATGGTTGGACTTTGGATATGGAATGGAGCCTAAGATTGATGACTGACGTATCAATCTACAGCGGCGTGGTTCCCTGCCTCCTTCTCGCTGGGCTCAACGCCTACAACCTATGGAACGAGCATTGGGAACACTGGTCCCACATGCCCCCTCTGGAGGAGCGTGTCGAGTACCCGTACCAGAACATCCGCACCAAGAACTTCGCCTGGGGCGACGGTGACAAGACCCTGTTGTGAGTTTTATCCCAAACAAATGGAGAGGCGGGGAGGGGGATAAATTACTAACGCATAATTACCAGCTGGAACGACTCGGTCAACTACCACAACAAGGACAAGACCACCTAAGTTGCATGCAACCAATCATCTCATCTATGACTCCGCAATGTCTATCCATCTACCCAGCTAGCGAGCCAGGTTGCGGAGAGGAGAAGAAGAAGAGCGGCAAATAGAGCGACGGACTAGTTGCAAGACCATACAAAGTCTTATGTAGATATTTTCCCTTTGTCGAATGCAGCATTAACCAGACATGCAATATCCATTATTTATCTGGTCTCGTCCTACTTACCTTGGATACCGTGTAGCTCATTTACATAATGGACAATAGTTGCTACCATCAACTCGGGTGAACGATAGCCGTGGGCCGGAGGGCATTACCCCTGCAGCCTACGCATCAATATGGAATCGACATGATCTCTCTGTAGGACAAAACCTAACTGCCTGCCCCCTTTTTTTTCGATACATAAACTAGTAGCATCAGCACGAGTATGTGCCACCTTAACAACCACATAAGGAATGACACTTGGGCTGCTGAAGTAGTGACTGCCCATACGAATATATTAACCTAGAGGGAGTCTGCAGTACCTAGTATACAATATGGCTGGCTAATTTCGTGGCATGGCCATTCATGTGGGTGTTACTAGTTGCTAGGGGTGTAGTGATGCCCTTGGTATAATTTATACACTTGCATCGACCGCGGGAGCAAGGCTCCACCGCTTCTACTACTTCTAGTACTTCTACTACCTCTCACGTAGGTTGCATCACCAAGTCGAGTTGATTAGTTAGCTTTTATAAATATATGAATAGCCTGTTCCATCTAAAAACTAAACCTAGGTATGACTGTAATATAAGACAAACGCAATAAGCCAACAATAAGTCCGTCCACAAGACAACCACTGATTATCCATCCATCCATCCATCCGTCCGTCCGTCCGTCCGCCCGTCCATCCGTGCACGCATAGTACTAGCTACCTATCTCTAAAGCAAAAAAGAGAACTCCTGTAGCTCCTCTACTCCCCACCCCTTGAATCTATCAAAGCCATCCATGTAGAAGAAAAGAGAAGAGAAGAGAAGGAGCAAGCATATGAGATGAGCTAACTTCCTAATACACGCAAGTTTGCTTGCTCACTTGCTCGCACGCTTGAACGCACAATACTGATGGTGATGTATTCCAGTGATGTATGTATGTATGTACGTACGGTATGATGGCTATAAAATAAAAAAAACCAAGTAAGCCGAGTGAGTAAGTAAAGGTGATGAAATCCTGAAAACTCCGAGATATGCAATGTAGTATAGTGCTAGTTTTCACCAGTTGTTAGTGTTTGTTGTTGTTGATGTTGTTCTTGTATCCAAGGCTCGGCTGCCTTCCCCTTCGCCATAGCCTTCAGCTTGATGTCCGTCTTCCTCCAGCGTCGGTCCGGGGTTATCAATCCAATTAGAGTAGCCGTCTTCATCTCCGTCTTCGTCCCCATCCGCCGCATTTGCGTTCCCATTCACATGTTGTTTCCCTTCAGCGTTATCGTCACCGCCACCGTTGACTACGGTTTCGGACTGCGACGCCTCCCAATCCGAAGAATGCTGCTGTTGTTGCTCTTCGCTAGACATGACTGAGTAGTCTCCACCACTACCATCATCGAAGTCATCGCCCGCATCCTCCACCCACGGCCGCACGTAAGCCGAGGACTCCTCCTGCAGCGGAGTGATAGGCGGTGACTCGTTAGGGGCTTCGACCACGAGGATATGCTCCTCGTGGCCTTCAGCCTGGTGGGTCTGCGAGATGCGCCGTCGCCGTGGTAGGGGAGGCGGCGGGACCGGGCGGCGATGGTTCGCCTGGGGGTTGGGTTGGTGTTCCGACTTCGTCTCTTCGAGATTTGCTGTGCTCTGTCGGCTCGGCAGGGGAGGGGGTACGAGAGACCGCCGCCTCACCAAGATCGGCGTGGATCCCCTGCTGGGTCCGGGAAGCGGTGTTCCCGGGGGCGGCAGTGGCTGTCCCCTGCCCATCGGGAGGTTCAAGTCAACGGAAGAGTCGGAGAGCTTCCCCCCGTTTGCGTTCCTCTCGTTCTGGCGCTGTATCGCGCTCAGGCCCCACCGCTTGGCTGTCGCCGCGGCGTTGGACATGGCTGTCAGGGCGCCGCGTTTGGGTTCCAGCGACCCGTTGCTCGAAGATGGCGATGGAGGCTCTTTCCGCGCGAATATGCCCCGGCCTCCGGAGCTAGTCCCGCTCTTGAACGACGTGGTTGACGCCGTCGGCGAATTGGTACGAGAGAAGTTATCCGGGAGACTGTCCGTAGACGTGGTGGTATGACGCCTGCCTTGTGGCTTCGGGGTGTCTTCGTCGTCCGGCTCCTCGGGGATGGTTTCTGCTGACGAGTGTGAGGAGCCGTTAGCTTTATTTATTGATGATGGCCTCGGTGGCGACCCGGCGGGAGTCTGAGTCGGTGAGCTATTGCGCGACTTTGCAGAAATAGTAGCAATCGTGCTAACAACATCGTCTACTTCTGACGGTGAAGAGGGCTTGAAAGGTTCCGCATGAGCCGGATCAGTCCCTACTATCGGGCTAGACGCAGTAAAAGAGCCAGATCGGATATGCCGCGGTTTCCGATCAGAGGTGATATTGTGCAAGCCTTTCGCGTCTAGTGCCGTTGTAGAGGCTGATTCTCCATGGATTCCATTTGGTAGTCCTGTTTTCGGTGTTTTTAGACGATTCCAGAAGCCCATATTATGTGTATTCTCAACAGGAAAAGTATGGCTCTTGTCCACCGGTGGTAGTTCAGGTGTCGATGGAGAGGTTGGAGCCGTGCCCTCGAAGCGGCTGACTTCGTCAACATGACCTAGCTGAGCTGCGATCTCCTCATGATCATCTGCGTGTTGAACAGCGTCGTCTCCCTCGAAAACCCCCCCTCGCCAATGCTTATGCTCAGTGTTAAAGAAGGGAATATCATCCCAGAAAGGCATTACCAAGGTTTCTGCCACTACCTCCTTGATGCGGTTCTCGATTTGTCGTAGGATAACCGTATAAGTGATCTGCCTCGAGCTTACAATAGGCTCTACCGTCATCTCCATCTTGGGCATAGATTGAAAAGAAAACCAGATGCGATTGCTTGGTGGCGGTTTTATCTTAAACACAACATGGCCTTCAAGTTTCCTGAGAACGACTGCCAAAACAAGGTTGACTTCTCGGGCTTTCAGCCGAGAGCCTAGATCGATCCTCGCTACGGCAGCCACTTCCAGTCTACATTTGCCTGTATACTTAAGATCGGCCTCCATCACACATTCCCCTTCAACACTAAGATGTTTGAGGTGAGGGTTGATAAGGTAGGGCGCAGATTCCCCAGTGTTTATATCTCGAATGGCTATCTTGGTGAGAAATGAGGGTTTGTTGACTCGGGAGATCTTCTTGGTTAGTTTCTCCCTGATATAATTTTCAGCGTCTTTCGTCTTGGAGAGGCCTAGAAACATGCGTCCAATAAATGCATTGAGCCAGCGAGTCTGTTTTTGGTCTTCGGACGAGTGCAGTTTTTGGACCAGCGATATGATGTTCTTAACGTCAAATTGCTGGGGACTTGGGGCGAGATTCTGGGCGCCAAAGGTTTGCCCTTGATTTTTGAGTAAAGAGAAGTAGAAATCCTCCTTTGCTGAGCAGTTCTCTGAAAACAAATAGAAGGGCTTCGAAATGTGGGCGTCTGGAGCCAGTCTCTTGCCGTCCGCCCGCCTAGTCAAACACAGGGCGTTTCTCTTGATGAAAAGTTCGCCCTCGGGGGTAGGCTGTCCCCCGGAGTAAATACTAATATCGTGGTGGGCCAAGGACACTACATGGCGAACTTCGAGTTGCTCCTCGTCGTCGAACAGCATCAGATGGCCATGTCTGAGTACGATATAGAACACGTTCCCTGCCTTCTTAGGTCGTTGGCTGGCGTTCTTATGGTCATCGAGGGGACTTGCGGTTTGCTTTCGATCGAATATGCTTCGGTACATGGTCTGGTAGACGCTAGGGCTTGGAGGAGCCACAGTGGTCGATCCGACTGGGGTAGAGCGTTCGATGGGTTTGGCATTGATACCCATGGGAGTATATTCACGACAAACGGCGAAGTAGCCGGCGGCTACGTCGGATCCATCTGAGAATTGCTGTTGTTGCTTTAACTCTTTCTTATGCGCCTTTCGAGCGGCCTCGAGCTCGTTCGTGTCATCACCAGGTTGAACAATATCGTCGGGGCCATCGTCGTTTTTCGTCGAGTGCAGCTCGTCTCGGACAGGGAATGTTAAGTATGCGTGGACTAATACGATTACTATTACAAGAGGGATAAAAGTGACACCACCAAGTAGGTAGGTGAACAGAAAGCCGGCCCAACCTCCCATTGCTGCTATTGTTGTTGATAATGTAGACGACTAGCAAGCAGAATGTTACGTCCAACCTGCTACTAGATATACCTCTCAGCACGTATAAATATATCCTGTACCGGCGCGCCCTTTAGCAGTATTGAAACCCTCACTAGCACGAGGCTACATGAGCTTTAGGAGAGCGTGTCGGAATCGAAGCAATCACGGATAGGAGGTCGCTTTCGTTTGTTATCCCTCCGGCTGGTTACCCAGTCAAGCACACAGCATTCGAGATTGCGGCTTCCATTTGCGCAAGCAAACAGAACGCTAGATCAGGGAATTAAGGAGAGACGATGTATATCACAAAGTTAAGAAGGTAAGTAAAGATGACCGCTTGTCCATCGAAAGTAAAACGGTGCCTTCAAATGTAGGCTACATATACATGTATGTATGTCTAGTAAAGTCAGCTGGCGGTGCACGGTGGTGGTATTGAAGCTTAATTGCGGTACTTGAGCTCTACCGGGATGCACGGTAGGGTAGGCAGGTAGGCTAGATACCTAGCTGGGATCCGCTAACGGAGAGTGGATACATGACACCTAACGTACACCAGCCAGCTGATGTTAGCAGGGCTGGCAGGTTAGGTACATACAAGAATAGCTTGACATTCCGGCTTCCGACTCATGCCAGCTGTCCCGAGCGAAGCAGCCAAGGACCCATTAGTTGGTTAGGGTGTGGTGTGTTAGGCGGGGGAATGTGGGGATTGTACGAAGTACGAAGGAGTTCCGTCTACGTACGTACAATGTAGAGGCTAGGGGTTCCCCAGCTCAAGCTTATTGGAGCCGTTCGTAACTCGGGAACCCTCAACCAACTGCTGTAAAGTAAGGAAGTGTTCAAAAACGTCAATTTAATCATCTGTATAGGCCAGGTATCATCTTAATAATATTAGCAATTTAATAGGATAGAACACCTACCAGACGGTACTCGTTATAATTACCTGGGAAGTCGTACGTGAAATATCTAAAGTACAGTAGGTAAGAGGAATTCTTAATCACCAAACCAATATCCAACCAAAACACACAAGATATTGGGCGGTTCACTCACCAAGCAAGGAACATAGCATTTTTCAAATTTCGATATACTTATATAGGTACTTTACAGCGGGGACTTGCAATGATGCGTGGCGGTGTTTAAGTGCTGTTGCGGTGTGCAATTGGAACAACGGTGAAGTCGGCCAGAGTCGTCTTGCTTCAGAGACGACATGATAAATATGTACCATGGCCTCGACAGACATTGATTGTGTGAGCGGATTTGCCCAACTGTAATATCTTTTCCAGTAAAAAGCTCGTTTGATAACCATCTACGTCGCTCGGCAATTTTATCATAATGTCATTTCTACAAGAGCTATATAGATGCCCCCTTTTTTCATGCGACATCCCAAAGATGCCCACCACCAAACGATCTTGCCGTGCGGTTATACATATATTGAGAGAATAGATTGTGCTTACACGTCGAACAACTTCTGTGGGTGGGCATCAATACCACAGAAAATCCATCATCTGCCGTACTTCTACGTACGATGTGTCATATTTATCTATCTATGTGCCATACAGAACACTCAGCTCGACGCCATCGTGGCCTCCCCCTTAAGTGCCGGGCCGTACGGGACCATAGTTTAAGGTTGTTAATTGTGTACTAAGACTTCGGTTAACTTTTCATCAACGGGTTAGGCATTGCCAGTAATACCTTTGACATACATAGAGGAGAGGTACTACTCACTTGCCCAAAGTCTATGGAACGAACGCACATGTATCACCATCAACAGATCATATATGACGACTTTAGCACTCTTGGGGTGGTAGTTCAACATCGCTGATTGGATGCCTGAGCGAATAATATACTATTCTGGCTTTCATACATACGGCTAACGGATCAGATGGAAATAAAACCCTCTCATCCTCTCCGCCGAAAGCCCCACATGTCCCCCCTTTTCTCAATACCCGGCAGGGACTGACAGAACATGCTGCTCAAAAAAAGAAACAAACTCCCCAATAATGGTATCTCATTCACCTAGTACTAATCGATTCATACCCTACCATGGCCGCCTCGGCAGTCTTGCTGTATCCGGAAAGCATCCACACGAGGAATTCTAGACTTGAGGCAGAACCTGCAAGAAAGAAGTCGGAGGAAAGAGATATATAACCTCCAAGCTGCCCTGCCTGCTGCACCAGCAGTCCCTCAGTGGTCCGAGCATGACCTTGGAGCGACCATCCACAGCTTAGAAACTAGCATATAGACTAGTACATTGTAGCCGGATTTAGTCAGAACTGAATTATTGTAGTGTGATTCGTGCCGATATTCGACGCTCGCAGGGTGTAATTCTGGTTCGCTAGGAAACATATGATACATAGAAAAATAATAAAGAGAGGGATGAAAAGAAAGGTTCGGGTATGTTGCGTGACCGGGTAAGGCAAATGAGTTAAAGAAAAACGGTCGTTGGTTGCATGGAATGGTGTCTCTGCTTTTCGTGGAGACTACCGTAGAAAATTTTGAAGAGCGCCGGGTGAATTCGTTCGTATTACCGCTAACGATGCCTAGCCATGGGTTCACGATGCTTGAGACGACTTGTTCTCCAACCTTCGTACCATTGCTCGCGGCTAGCTTCACGTAAGTCTCCACGCCACTCTCCAAATACGGCATCTTTCAACCGCGTGAAATCGCAGTGCTCTTCATCATACGGATTTGCGAAGCCCCAAGGAAATTTACGACCGATGACATCAGGTTCGTAGAGGTCAGGGCTGATGATGGACATAGGAAGAAACGGGATCTCATCAGCTTCTTCTCGCTCCTTAACTTGGCGAGCTGAAGTGTTCGAGTGCCGCGATGTTCGACCCTGAATCGGCAGAGCATTATCGCTGTTGGGGGTTTCATCCTCATCATCCTCATCCTCATCCTGTTCTTCCGGCGAATGCGGCTCATCTTCAGCACCCTCCTCATTGGCGATCTCGGTCTCCTCTTCCTCGTCAATTCTACTGGAGTCCGAAGTATTATCGTCGTCTAAGCCCAATGCTTGCAGAGGGTCAAAATTTGCCTTCTTAAGGCTAGACCAGACCGTCTTCTTCAGCACAGCCATGTGCGCCGTGGTGATGGTATCAGCCTTCGAGACAACTGGAATGACCGTCGTCTTGCCTTGCAACGTGCGCATAACCTGGAGATCTAGATCTTCGTCTAAACTGCCAATGATTCGAGCAGGATCTAATTCATGGCCGCCATAGTGATTATTGGCCGAACTTGCTTTCGCAGCTGCAATGTTACGGTCCAGGCGAGCAGGATCAAGGATGAGGAAAACTGCATGAATGTGCGTATCCTGAACGCCTGGTGATCGGATCACCTTCATTTCTTCAGCAAACGTCTCTTCGAACTTGCTCTCCATGAATTTTGACATTTCTCGCAATTGTAAGTCAACCACATTCTTTTCTAGACCCTCGGAATCCCAGAGTGTTAAGCCCATGCGCTCGCCATCGATTTCGCTCTCGAGGTAGTGGGGTATAAAGCCACCTGAGGGAGTAGCATTGGCGCTCACTTCCATTTCTATCTCAGTCGAGCGTTGAGACCTTTTCTTAGGAGGCAGAGCTAGAGACGTCTTGAGGAACTCTAGGAACGAGGTCTTCCCTGACCCACGCGTTCCGACAATTAAGATACTGGAGTAGATAAACGTTAGCAAAAGCACGAAGTATGAGTCTGTCGAATGGAAGCAACATACTTGAATGGTGTGGGATCCTTCCTTCTGCGAACCTTCCGGGGACTGTTGATGGTACTAATGGCGCTGCTAGCATAGCTGTACCGGCCACGATGTGTCATGCTTTCGGTGCGAGCGTACGGATCAACGTAACCTCCGTCAGGCATCGGTGGGACTGGAGGAGCACCAGAATATGACATAGAAGGTCGGCCCGGATCCATGGAGGCTCTCGGGGGGTAATGGTGAAAAGAATGATCTGCTCTGCCCGAGACGATAGCAAGGGAGTCGGGGCGTGTATCACCGCCGAAAGTTTGGAGTTCAGGAGGCTGGGCACCATTGTAAAGTGCGGGTAGGCGAGGAGGGGACTTGGGTACAATTTCCTGTTGACGTTGTTGCCCTTTTTTCCTCCCCTTGCTGCCGAGATCCCCGGATTTACTGCGTCGAAGCAACATCCCGAAACCACCACCACCAGAGCGGCGCTGTTCTTGACTCATTACCTCAAACTATGTAATATAAACCTCAAATGATTGCTACAAGCAATCTAGCTATGTTTGCGCGTTGGCAAAATATAATCGAACCGTGTTGCTTTGCGATGAGAAGTGGTTCCTATCCTAATATTGGTGAAGTTTGGCACCAATGGGTGGTGACGGAGAATAAAATAAGCACAAAATCAGTGCTTCTGAGAAGAAACAATCAATAAAACTAATGTTGAGTTTGTCGAAAGTTCGTCCGGGATAAACTTGGAAGTCCCGAATGTACGCAACTTGATTTACGTATTCTTTGTATTGCCCAATGATCTCGTCCGATAATAAACGGGTAGGAGGGGCTCGTAATCAAGTAGGCAAATGCAGGACCGAACGAGGGGAAGAAGGGAAGGACTGTCCACGAATACGGGAGCTCTCTCTGTATGTGATCGATTGGCTATCAAAAGTCTGCGAATCGACTGATTATTCGATTATGATTATGTCGGTAGCGTGTTTATTCGTATGTCGATTTTCGGCAACAAGGCGCTACCCTGGTTTTTTTGTCGCTTCTGAACACCAGAATAAGGAGGGACAAAGAGAGTTCACTAGAATTCCAGATTCCATGTCAGTCCATTGGCCACAAAGCTCTCCATAAGTCTAAGATATGATGTAATTGAAGTCGTTGACTAATGCTGTTCAGCTTATTATGAAGAAGATAACGGGGGTTTAAGGCATCTTATCTCGTTCCCCTTCGTTGTAAAAAACGAGAAGAACCCGAGTAGTCATAAACCAAGACTGCGCTTGAGGAAGGGAAGTTAGGTGTAGGGGAGACAACACAAGAACCAGGTAAGCAAAGCCGAGGAAACACTAAATGATCGCAAACAAAGGGCAGCGCTGAGTATGAAATATGACATTTTATCGATTACTAGACCAACGCCAACCTGGCGCGGCCTTTGTTGCAACCTCGTGAGGATGCGCAACGCCGAGGTTAAGCCAACGTAGGGGATACTAGCTACCAGATGGATCTAATAGCTGCCTATGCTAGGACAGAACGGAGACAGTCTGCCAGTACATATGTGTATACCATGAATAGACATTGAATAAAACGACTACTATATACTGACCTGAAGACGTTGGGAACAGTACGTGATGTGATGACAATCGATGACTGGACCGCGTGTAATCGATAACGGGGTCTTAGACGTTGTCTTAGTCAAGAGCCTAGCTAGAGGCTCTGGTTTGCGAAAGAGAGACCGAGATGGGAATGGGAAGGAAAATAGGTATAAAAAAAGAATGAGATAAAAAGGTCTATGTCCTGCGGGCCGTTTGCTGAAGAGAATTCCTCTTGGGTTTGCGCCGTTGGGAAGTCAAGACACGACGACGTATGTAGGAGTCAGGACAACTACTCGTACCCGGCCGGATTGAATGTTAGGCAAACAGTAAATAACTTAGTATCGGGGTTGTGCAGAATACGCTCCGGTCGAAACATAAAACATTATGTCGATACAGTCAAAACTGGCATCTTGCATGTGGTCTCTGTCGATTCAATCTGGGACAACGGCATGAATCCTGAGAAGAAATAAACATCATACTAACTAATTTTTTTAGAACATAACTACAAGTTAAAACACCTTTGATTGATACGGGTGAGCCAAAAAGAAAACCCCCCCGGGCTTCCATTTAATTCAGTTCGATCGGCTTGCCTCCCCAATTTGGGAGCAAATAGGAGACCATCTCATCTGAAGGTAATGCTTCATAATTACTCTAGGCCCTTTCGGGTGTGCCTCAGGATTTTAAGCCAATGAATATTAATATTAGAGAGAAATATCCCCGGTATGGAACGAGCTACAAGAGCCGGGGTACATCGTAGACGCGGAGCATACATACATATGCAGGTACATTGGATTGGTAGGGATCCAGTCAATGTAGATTGCATGAGGGCGTACAGGCGTATCATATCGATTATTGCATACCTACATGTACCTACATACGAAGTACCTACATACTACCTACATATGTAGTTTTAATCGTGTAGACGGAAGAGATCCAATCCACTCATCTTCCAGTAGCTTGGTGATCACATTGCGACATAATGTACTAATTCCTAGCAAGCCCTGGAGTCGGGCACATTTGACACTCTCTGATACGTAGGCATGCTGGGCAGGCACATCGTTAGATTGAAAAGGGGTCTGCACTTCATGATCCATAATTTGAACTCCACAACAATTGCTCCAGCCCAACGTTCCAGCTGCATTCATAGAGAAAATCTTATTATTGTCCCAAGTTTCAGCCACCATGCAAGATTTGTAGCCTTATCATCCCACTTCTATTATCGTTGTCGATCTTTTTTATGATACCCGGTTTGGAGAAGTGCGAATTAACTAGGTATGTATGTATATACTACTACATCAGATATTTATATTACATCTTCCCGACAAACATATTTGGAGCCTTCCTTTATATCTTACGCATTATTCCGCGTTTAAGTCATACAGCATGCTTCTATTTCTCGTATAAAGTAACTAACCACATGTCTATGTAAATACGTACATATGGAGTAGTGAGTCGCAGTTGCGCTGAAGACGCGCGTTCCTTAATACCTAGATCCGATGGACGATAAAACCAGCTTGACGCTTGCTTCGTCATTGGCGTCATCCCCTCTCCGAATTACAGGTGTTCACGGAAACTTGCGTCATGCGAATGTAGTCATCAAGGACAGCGGCATTGGTAATATCCAATCAAGTGGCGTATTGCTTGATAGGCGCTGATGGAATAGCGAATTGCCAGTGTTGAAAATCCTGACTGCGTTTAGAGAAGAACAAATACATATAGCGCTTAGGTTCTGTGACTACCTAGGTACACTAGACAGCATGCTTCCTGTCCTGTTAGCTTCGAGCGACACAAACCAAACATCGGGGACCTCGTTTCTAATGGAAATCGTAAACTCGTTCGCTTATATGGAACGATCTAGTAAGGCAAAACTTAAAGCAATTGCTACTTAACCTGAGGTCGTTCTTAACCTACATTTTCCAGATACTGACGACAGCTGATTACCTACCAGGTACCTAGGTATTGTACCGAATTGTATGCCTCTGTTGAGCTCTATTACTTACTGTAAGTATGCACGACGGCAAAATCAAGTTACTATACTTAGTTCTATTAGACCAATGTTATACATGCTTTTAACATGCGTAAACTAGGTAGGCGGTATAATTGATAAGGTACGCGAAGAAAAACAAAAAGAAGAGACGAGAGGGGTAGAGCGTTAGAAAGCAGAAAAGGGAGGAAAAGACAGAAAGCAAGAGAAAACGTAAACTTATCTAAGAGTAGGTAGTTCTATTATGTAGTCGTATATCATACAATGCCACCATTCTAGTGCTCTAGATGTATTCTATCACTCCAGCACGGAGCTTACCGGATGTAATTTTACAATAAAGAGACATATCCATCCAGTCCTAGCCTTTTTGTCCCCCCCTTCACACACAAAAATCAAATCAATCAACCCTCAAAGACGCTATGCTGTAGTTCGACGCCCATCTCCTTCGCCATGTCCTTCATCCGGTTCTCGAGCTCGTCGTCCATACCGCCCCCGTAGCCCAGCCACTGCCGGACCTTGAAGGTGTAGAAGGCGACGTCGGTGGCGAACAGGACGGTCTTGAAGAGGAGGTGGCGCCAGACGTTGGCGAGGCGCTCGCGCCACGGCAGGTGCGGGTCCTGGTAGAGGCTGCGGCTCGCCCAGTCGCCCATCATCTTCAGGCGGTTCACGGGCGAGCCCATGAACTGGTTGTTGGCCTGGACGATGCGCATGTTGCGGCCGATGAAGATCAGCTCCTTGGGCCACTTTTCCTCGTCGGCGAGGATGTCGCGCAGGCCCTGCTTCATGCGCTGCTGCGCCTTGAAGTGCGCCTCGGCTGCCGTCTTGCCTTCCATCCCCTTGATAAACCCGTTCTTGGTGCTCCCGTCGCCGCCCTCGTACGGCCGCATCAGCGTCGCGCTCGCGAAGAAGTCCGGCGCCTTGATGCCCCACTCCGCCGTCACCTCGGCGATCGTCTTGTTGTCGAACGTCATGAGCGACTTCCAGAACAGACTATACTGGTGCCGGAACTTCGGCGACATGTACACGTACAGGCCGTGGTCGATCAGGACGACCTCGGCCCGCCCGGACGGTAACCGGCGGATGAAAATGTTGCCGGGGTGCGGGTCGCAGTGCACGACGCCGAACTTGAAGATCTGCGCCGAGAACAGGTCGACGATCATCGTCATCACCTCCTTTCCTGTCAGACCGAGTCCGCCCTTACCGTTCCTACCTTTCCAGGTCTCGCGGTCGGGCTTGAGCTTTTCTCGCTGCGGATTCTCCCGCAGCTCGCGTCGCGCCGCATCCAGGTCCGACTGGCCGAACTCGAGCTTAGCACCCCGTACACCGGCCGAGCCGTTCCCGTAGCCTCCGAGCCAGCGTCCCGTAGTAGCCGCCTTGTCCCATAATCTGACGCCCTCGATCCATTCAGTTACCATGATGCGCCTCGTCGTGAACTCGGAGTACACTTGGGGAACATAGACACGGCCGCGCAGACTTGGCTCCGCGTTGATGAGGTCCCGCATCTTCTCCGAATTCCGGGCCTCGGACTCGAAGTCGGTCTCGAGCATGAGCCGCTCCGTGATGAACGGCACTATACTGTAGAGCGGGAGATCGAACCAGTAAGTATAAACCTTCATGACAACTTTGAACGCCCACAGATCCCAGCCGACCTGCTTCGCGATCTCAGGCTTCTGGATCTTGATGGCGACCTCGCGACCATCGGGCAGCCGAGCCCAGTGGACCTGCGCAACGCTTGCACTCGCCCTCGCCTTTCTCTCCACCAGCCCCTTGCCCTCCTCACCGGTAAAACTAACGCCAAAAACCTCCTCGGCCCCCTTACCCCCGAAGTCGCCGCGGATGACCTTCTCGACGTCGTCCCAGCCGGATTGCGGCGCATCGTCGAACTGTCAACATCTGGAGTTAGCTATTTCCATTTCTAGATAATCTAGCGATGATTTGGAGGACCTAAGTCGTGTTCAAGGAGCGAGAGCCTTCCATTGCCAACCAAAAGTGCTCTTAAAGCAGTATGCAAGATAGGGGTATGTGTACACAACTTCAGAATCCACGTACCATGCGTGCGAACATACGCTGGAATTCAGGCGGCAGCACGGCGGACTGCATGGCGATGGCCTGCCCGATCTTGAGGTAGAGGCCGCCGTTGTGGCGCAGGAGATCGAACATGCGCTCCGCGCTACGCAGGTGCAGGTCCTCGATCGTGCCGCCCGTCAGCGGCTCCGCGCGGAAGTTCAGCTTGTAGTCGAGGGCGACCCAGAGGCCCGTGCCGAACGTGCGTAGCGAGCGCGCCACGCCCGAAGCGAACGCCTGCCGGTCGACGAGGTACGCCGTCCCCGTCACGGCCGATAGGATCAGCAGCCGCCGTCCCCATTTCCGTCCCCGCTTGTACTCGCGTGCTGTCCGGGGCTTGCCGAGCGAGGAGGGCGAGGGGGGTCGGAGGGGCTCGAAAGTGGAGTTTGTCTGGATGGAACGGGTGGTCTGTTGTTGCTGTTGTGTCCACGTCCGACCGAATGTTCGTCTGCCGCCGACGTGTGCAGAATTTTCGTGTAGGGGAAGTCTTCGCCATGCCGGGCCGATCGGGCGAGCGCAGAGCGTCGCTGTGCGTTGCCGGAACATACCTAGCTATCTTACTGCTGTTGCATGTAGGGTTAGCGAATTTGGAGGTGGAAGGCAAAGCTTCCGACCTCTAAAAGAATCTTGCGTGGCAGCTTGGCTGATACGTAATGGGTTGTTCGCTTTGTTGTGTGCTGGGCCGACCTGAGTCGAGTTGGGAACGTCTAAGCACTGCATGTGAAAGACCGTGAGATCAATGATGACGATATGCTTTTAACTACCTATGATTACCAAGGTTTTTTTTTATCGCCGGCTAGACCCATATCGGCTTTTGCTCTCGTCCGACTTTCCCGACCCCCGCTTCCGGCCGATTTACTGTAATCTGCTCTCGTTAACCACATGGAGAGACTTCTGTATTGCTAAAGAGTGTTTGGCTTTTATTAAAGTCCTACGACCTGAATAGTGACGCTGGTATTATCAAACATTCGTTTATAAGCACTACATTGCGTAGTTAGATCACGGCCTTTGCTGAGAGAACCTGGTACAAGAGCTGTTGGTTTTCAAATCTGATAATTACATATATTAAAAAGAAGATTACTTGTTAGATTATATCGGAGACACTTTTTCGAATGCTTAAAATATTCAAATTCTTCTGATTTGAAAGAAGTTTTAAGTTACTGAGCAGAAGCTTGTCTACCTATATATGTATATATATAGTAAGTAGGTAGTCAGCAATTACCTGGTCAAACATGATCTGCAGCATGCTGAAGAAGTCTCAGAATTGGCCTGGCCCGTTGAGGTGCATGTATGATGTGGCTGAGTGGTCTACATATCATGTTATGTAACGTAGGGGGTACCTTGTAGGTTGCAACACATATGTAGTTTGATATAAATAACATCACTACCTACATAGTAGCATGATCAAGACGAGCTGCTTTTAAGAACTCGAATTTCTCTTCATCATGGGACATTTATTCATTTTACCTAGCACTACCTAACCATGTTCCTACACGTAGAAACTAGCCGGAGTAGCTGACGAATATTCCGAGGTCATTTTCGTCCTAGACAACATTGTTTCAGACCACTGTACGAAATATGCTAACTCAGTGAACCGATTTCAGCACAGCACGTGGGTTTAGCGGGGTGAATCCTTTACGCGGCGCTTATAAGAAGAGAAAGGGCTTACTTAGTTGTTAATTAATGCCTTATTAATAACGGCAAAATTAAATAATAACAATAATTGCGTTATAAATAAAATAAATGCATTAATCTTTAAAGTATAACGAATTAATTAATATTTAATAAACTTTTAACTTTTAAATATATATTTTTATTAAAATTTATATATAAATATAATAATTAAAAATAAATAACGTTTAATTATTTTTTTAATTTATATAATTATAATTTATTATTATTATTTTTTTTTATTTAAATAAATTATAAAAATTTAAAATATAAAAAAATTTATTAAAACTTAAGTATTTTAAAGTTTTATTTAAAAGTTTTAAAATAATATATTTAAAAATTTATTTAATATTTTATATATTATTTTTTTATATTAATTATAATTTAAAACTTATTATTTATAAATTTTATTATATAATTTAATAATTTTTTTTATTTTTTTTATATTTTAATTATAATTTTAATTAATAATTTTTTTAATTTTTCGTTTTTAAATATATTAAATAAATTTAATTTTAAAATGTAAATATATTTTTTTAATAATTTTTATAAATTTTTAATAAAATTAAAATTTAATAAATATAAAAATTAATTTATTAATTTAATATTATTTTTAATAATTTATTTTTTTAATTACGTTTAAATTATATATATTTAATAAATTAAAATATTATTTTAAATATATATAAAACTTAAAAATATATAATTAAAAATATTTTTTAAAAATTTTTAAAAATAATTTATTTAATAATATTTTTTTTATTTATTTTAAATTTTTTATAAAAATTAATAAATATAATATAAACTTTTTATTTAAACGTAATAAAAAATATTTATAAATATTTTATTAATTTATTTTAAAATTATATATTTTTTTTATTAAGTTTTTTATTTTAAAAATAAATAATTAAAAAGTTATATATAAATAAAATTAAAAAAAATTAAAAATAAATTAATTTATTTTATAATAAAATATTTATTTTATATATATTTTTTTATTATATATTATCGTTAATTTATTTATAAATATTTATCGTTTTTAATAAAAAATTAATTTATTAATATATTTTAAAATAAATTTTAAACGTTTTTAAATAAATTTATTATTTAATTTAAATTTTTAAAAAACGTAAAAATATTAAATATTAAATTTTATTAAATATATTTTAATTATAATTAAAATTATTTTATTTTTAATCGTTTTAATTAAAGTTTTTAATAAAATAAAAAAGTTTTAATTAAAATTATTTTATTTTTAATTATTTTAATTAAAGCTTTTAATAAAATAAAAAAGTTTTAATTAATTTTTATTTTAATATATTTTATATTATAATTATTTAACTTTTTAAACGCTTTATAATTAAATTATAAAACGTTAAATTTTTAAATTTAATAACGCGTATTAATTTTATATATATTTTATTAAAAATTTTTTTTAATAAATATAATTATTTTAATAAAAAGTTTTTTTAAATATAAAATTAAAATTTTCGTTTTTTTATAAAATAAATAATGTTTTTTAAAATTTAATAAATTATTAAATCGTATAAAAGTTATTATTAAAAATATAATGTTATTTAAAGAATTATAATGTAAATTAAATGTAATTTAAAATTAAACGTTATTTATTTTACTTCACTGTAAGTATAAACACAAAGAGAACTTAAAGCCTTAAAGCTTTAGCATTTTATCTTTTATTTCTTTACTTATCCCTTGTTCTTAAACATTATGCATGCAAATTGATATATATATAACATTGCTTGCCTGCGTACCTAAGTAGGTAATGACTAGCAGTGGCTACAGTGCTGCCATTTACTTACAATTAGTTTGCTAATGCTATTAATGAATATGGAGGCATCTATCGTAGGAATGTTGTACATGAACTATGATCCTAATAGTACAACCATAGTAGTACTATCTGTATGTAATATGTACTTACATACGAACCGTACCTATAGTCATGTAAACATTGTCTTATTAACTGGAAACCAAATGCTTTATTCAACTCTGGTAATTAAATGCAGCAATATAAAGTGAATAAAGAGTGCGGAGGTTGTAAACTGTCGGGACTTACACAAGAAGCTGAGTCCATAGTCTTATTTACGGTTATCGAAGCGTCGTCATCGTTAGAGCAGGATAGCGATTCCTTGGCATCGAACCTCGCATGCCCGAAGCCGTGCACGTAACTATGGTTGTCTCCTACCTGCATTAGTATTTTTCGGACGTCAACCCATCTCGTCAGCTTGAGGTTTTACAAAACGAGGACATTTAACGATCTACCACAAGCGTGTTTTGATCTTCACCTATATAGCATTTAATAGGAAAGTTTGTTTATGTGATCAGATGGCATATTATCAAACCTTCTTCGTACAAAGTAGATCTTAACGACCTCATGCAAGTATTGAAGGTTTATCCGGACCTTACTAGCTGGTGCTAAGCAGAGATAAGCATTAGTGCTGCATTAGTGCATCCGATGAAATATTCTAGATCTGGGCTAGCACTGGCTGTTAGGGCGCTGTTGGCTACGTTGAAAGAGATTACAAGTTCCTACACAGGATGCTATTCCGATTTGAATCTGCGCGTCAAATAGCGTTTGATTAGCAGCAGGTACATATTCCTACAAATCTACTGCATACCATAGTTAATGAACCAGCTCCCATTTCTAGGTTGGTCGCCTCGATATAACTAGTTATCAAATTAAGAAGAATTGATATTACATGGATGAGCCTAGACCACAACCATGGACGCAATTAAGCAAGTACTACACCGAGACCCACCATGTGCAATTCTTACATACCTACAGTAACCTAAAGTTTACCTACATACCTACCTAGAGCTAGGTAGGTAGTTAACTACCTGGTAGGGAGATATCCTAATAACCCTTGTCAATGCTCCCCCCCCCAACTTCGAGTGTAGCAGATGCGCCCCTAAAATGATGAGCATTAACTGATTCCCCCAGTTCAGTAGTTAGCCCATTGACCACATACTATTCGTCCTTCATTCCACTTTCTCTCTCTCTCTCCCCATCTCCTCTGCCCGCGCCTACGTGCCTCTTTCTCTCGTTCAGGAAATCGCAATCCTACATTGCCCCCCATCCAATTAATCAATTCCTTTTCAGGTTTTGGTTCTTGTCTCGTGCAATTCCACCACACCAAATATCCCCCCTCCCTTACCTTGTCCAATCTCTCCTTCCTATTTCTGGCACAGCCACGCATCGAGCGTAACCATTAACCATTATCCCGCCACCTGGGAAAGAACCACCTTCGCTGTTGATTTCAGCATTCTCCTAGTCTCCCCGTCGCTCATTTTTGGAGACAATCAACATCAACATCACCTATTGACGTAGTTTCCATCCGGTTGGTGGTGGGATTGAAGGAGGAGAGTAACTTGGAAAGTGAATTTTGGAGATGGTCCCAGATCCAATTTCTGATTAATAGCATCGTGTACAACCTCGGAAATCTATTTCTGATACGACTCACCTGGAAGTGAACGATCAATCCGACGACCACATGATTACATATACAGAACTTCTACATGTCATCGCCATCGATATCGTTATCTCCCCATTTCCGCTTTCCACCCCTCTTCAATCTACGCCGATATAATCAATTCTGAACAGAAGAAACTGGGTATCGCACCTTGGATCGCCATTTGTCGCTAGGGAAATCCATACTTTCAGCGCCGCGACTCATCTGAGTCAGCGCGCTGCAAGCCGCCATTATGTTGCGACCAGCTACGCCGCTATCCGTATTGCTTTTTGCAGCCTTTGCCCTCTTGCTGCTCTCAGTCATATCCACACCCATAATCAAATCCATCCCATTGGGTACATATGAAGGAGTCAGTTTCGGTGTCTTTGGCTGGTGCAGGGAAGATGGCGTCTGTAGTCCGTTCGAGATCGGATATGACACTTGTAAGGCTACCAGGTTTCACTATAACTTTACTGAAAATGAATTCATTACTGACTGGCTTTCTTAGCTTCCCTTTACACGGACACGCAAACGGCTACCTTTGATCTTCCGAACGCAACGCGGACGACATTGTCTACCATCCTCGTCGTTCACCCTATCGCCTGTCTCCTTACTCTAATCATGTTTGTCATGGCTGTAGTGGCCCACGTGCATTCTCCTTCTCATTCTTCTCGATATCTTCTACTCCTTTTTATTTTTGGTGTTTTCACCTTTATAGCATGTCTACTTTCTTTCCTTATCGACGTTTTACTCTTCGTGCCTCACATGGCATGGGGGTCCTATATCGTCTTAGCCGCTACCGTCCTTGTTTTTATCAGCTTCATTGTCTCGTGTGCTATGCGCCGCACCCTTGTCAGCAGGAAAGCGAGGAAGAACCGGATAGCAGAGAATGCCGAGATGAGCGGGGAGAACTATTACAATCGCCAAGCTCAGCAGGAGACCATGTCAGGTGCCGGCACTGCTATTATGGCGCCAACCATTCCCTCGGTCAGTGGAGGCGCCGACAACACGGACAAGTTAGCTAATTTTGCTACATATCAGCAGAAGAAGGATGACCGCAGCAGTGACGAGCGAGTTCCTCTTACAGCCACTTCAGATCGATCGCCCAATAATATGCCTACCGATATGAATGCTTCGGAAACTACTTACGGTGGGCCTCGAAGATCTGGGTCGACACCTTCACTACCGATGGATCAGTATGGAAATCCTATCGCCCAACCCCAGGATGTCTACGCTATGCGACGGGGTCCATCGATTGAGCGTATGAACTCCCCAAGAGGACGTGGTGGGCCTCCAGGCGCCTACCGGGGTCGAGGAGGATATGGTAGAGGCGGCTATGGGGGTGGCTATGGCCCGCCATCGAGTGGCCGAGGAGGTTACGGTCCTCCAGGTAGAGGTGGATACGGCCCAGGTCCGAATGGGAGGGGAGGATATGGTCCAGTTCCGAACGGTAGGGGTGGATACGGTCCCCGCGGTGGTTATGGTGGACCCGGAATGAGGGGTGGACGGCCACCGCCTCCAAATTATCCGGGAGGTGGACCAAATGATCGAAGACCTCCGCCGCCGGATGCATATGGAAACTACCCGCCAGGTCGCCAAATTTCTCCCGCCCCGCCAGGCGCTGCATATGACATGAATGCCCCGATGCCTAGCGGCTCAGTTGGCACTTTGGGCACGGGTAGCTACGAAGCGTACAACCCTGACAGGGCTAGTGATCTACCTAGGGCTGAATCACCTCCCCCGTTGCCCGGCATGGACGATACAAGAGACGAACGAGTTGGGCAGGCGGTGGAGATGGATGCTAATACAGGAAGTCCGGCACACCCACCTGCGAATTTTGGCCAATTCAACAACAACCAATTGAGAGACAGTGATGCAGATGTAGCGGGTATGCTAGCTTTACAACAAGCAAGGACTTCGGCGAGCCAACGGCACGATACCTATATGAGCGAAGGAAGCAGGTATAGTCAAGAAGAGTAAGTTCTCATAGATATTTCTTCCACGGTTTACCAGAGCTGACACATCGTAGTCAATATGTCCCGCCAAGGCAAATATGGAATCAGGGTCCTGGGAGGTCGTCTCCAGGTGTTCCATCGCCTCTGAACGTAGCAACCCGGGCTCCAGAAGTACCCGACAATAGGTCAGCAGCACCCTCGCAGCGAGCACCCTCTGATGCGGGCGACTATTACGAGGATATAGACCCACGCTTTGCAGAGCCTGGTCCCGCAGCCTCACAACCTTTGCAGCCGTT
Source organism: Eutypa lata (assembly GCA_022661535.1). NCBI lineage: Eukaryota > Fungi > Ascomycota > Sordariomycetes > Xylariales > Diatrypaceae > Eutypa > Eutypa lata. The sequence continues at coordinate 3,535,312 of JAKULF010000004.1, read as the reverse complement.
GCAGTCCTTGCAGCCCTTACAGCCCTTGCAAACAAATTTAGACGTACCAGGCACTTATGAGGACGATCACGCTGGTCCAGGTTCTAGAAGCCCTGCGATCTCTGAGCGATCCGGTTTTACATCGATATCTCAACGAGGAATAAATCCTCGCTGGAATCCCCCGCCCCCAGGCCCAGGGTACAACCAGCAAATACCGCCACGGAGACCGGTTAATAGAAACGACGTGAATATTCTTAATAGCAATCCAGACTTTCAATTACCCACGGCCCGTAATGGAAATCCTAGCCCGTCTAGAGGACCGGGAGGAGGTATGATACCTGGATCGGCATATCCAGGTATATAATTACTTGGTCTCGTGGGAACCAACACCAGTATCAACGTGATATTGGCCACACCTGAGTTTCAAAAGATCCGTCTTGGACTTGGTCAATTGACTCCTCACCACCAACATTTTCTTGTTTTATGATTTTCCATATATACCCAGCACACGTACATGAATCCTTCTATTCGGCCTATATCTTTTCTAGGCCATGTGTGCCAACTTCTTACCCCCCTCAGATAATGTTGAAACCTTGAGGTCTCTTCGGCAACTGACAAAACATCACCATATGGTGTGTCAGTGAAGCCACCCACCCCATTACTATCTTATTCTCGTCGAGGTCCTACTATTTGGACTGGAATTCATCAGTTAAGCAGAATAGAAGAGTCTGCCATGACTTCGTAATATCTGCGGTATCGATTGATGGTATATTTCCCCAAGGTTATGAATTGATTGTTGCAGAAGTCGGAAGGAAATATGCAGGCGTCGCAGGATTAGTTGCGAACATTGCCATTCAGAAGGAAGGCATGTCTGTTTGGTGTATATATATGATTCGGGCATGAGAAAATATGCCCCTTCCAGCATGAATAGTGGTTGTTGGATTATAGCGAGGAAGCGGGCTTCTTGTCTTGCCTTCCCGATGAATGAAAAGAAAAAAAGTAACGATTTTAAAAAAAGTTTAAGCATGTTTATCCGTTGCTGTGTATGAGGTGAGGTGATATAAACATAAGTATCCTTTAGTAAGTTGAGTAAGCACTTGAAAAATACTTCCAAAGCATTAAAGCATTAAAGCATCTGGTGGTACATGATGTCTTGTGTGTCCTAATTCATCCCTTGAGTACAACATGAGAATATACATGCATACGCTTGCTCATATCAGCAACCTGATGGACTTCGCTTTTGTATTTACGCTGCTCTCCTTCTCTCTCCCTCTCTGCACAATTTACATGTAAATATAATAATCAACCGCGCTAAAGGTAAACGTAGCAAGTACCTACCTCTCGGTACATGTAGGTAGGTAGGCAGGCATCGAGACCAACTTGAAATCCACGCCTCCCTCTGCTTCTTTTTTTTTTATAGCTCAGATGTAGGTTAGGTAAGTAGGTACTAGTGTTTATCTTAGACGTAGCCCATAGATCTTGATCGCTTGATTACCTGCTACTCACTACCACACCTTCACTTGCCGCTACATCCTTTCAAGGATCAACCGTTCATCATTCCTCCCTGTACGAGATCTTCCGCATCTCGCCTAACCGGTGTCGCGCGGAAGCGAGAGAATTCTCCAACTGTAAGATCTCGACCTAAAATAAACGAACAAACGGATGTGGTTAGTAACGTGTCTATCTCTGGGTGTGTGTGTGTGAGATCCCCCGGTCCCCCCAAAAGTCCAAATAAATAAAAACATAAAAAAGAAAGAACGAAAAAAAAGAGTTACGACTACTAACCTGCTGCTCCATCTCGCGGACCTTAAACTCATGCGCGCCGAGCTTCGAGTAATCGACGGCCTCGTCGTCCTGGCTCTCGCGGTCGCGGATCATGGCCTGGACCTGGCGGACGAGGGCGCGGCAGGCGGCGCCGACGGCCTTGGAGGCGGTCTCGAGGTCCTCCTGGCTGCGGCTGCGCATGAAGCCGGCTTTCACGCGGCTGGCGGCGACGAGCTGGGCCGTCGAGGCGGCCACGTCGTTGGACGCCACGATAAGCTGCTCGGGGCTGTTGCGATTCGAGAGGACCCCGTCGGCCGTCTCGATCAGCGTGTTGGTTGACGACGCCACCGCCTTGGCCGCCGAGATCAGGCCCTCGGTCCACCGGTTGTTCTTCTTGTAGAAGGCCGTGCGCGACGACGACCCCTTGCCCGCCTGCACGATCTCCTGCTGCGTCGCCGACGCCGCCCGGATCAGCTGCGCGATGGCCGTCGTGATGGCCGTCGCCGCGTCGAGGATCGAGTCGTGCACCTTGAGCTCGTAGGTCGAGTAGCCGTCGCGGGGCTTGTTCTTGAGCTTGGCGAGGCGCGCCGCCGCCGCCGCGATGGCGTCCGCCGCCTTGTTGAGCTCCGAGTCGACGAGGTCGCCCAGGTCGCCCTTGTTGTTGGTCAGGCGGCCGAAGCCCGGCGCGAACGTCTCGACGAGCTTGTTCAGCTTCTGCAGGTTCATCTGCACGTCGTTGTTGCTGTTGATGACCACGTCCGTCTTCTGGATGGGGTCCATGCCGTCGAGCCGGAAGCTCAGGAGGCCCCGGAAGAACTTGACCGTCGACTGGGCCGCCGTGCGTGTCCCGTTCATGAGCTGGTCGCTCTTCTTCTCGTCCGTGGCGAGTCGGGTTAGACCCTTCGTGTTGCTGCACACGTCTGCTAGGGATCCAGAGAAGACGTTAATGGCTTTGATGAGCTCGGCGTGCGTGGCGTTGGGACCGTCCGCGATGAAATTGTTGAAAGCAGTTGCAAATTCCATAGCGCTTGCCGAAGCTTTCTCGACCTGCGACAAGACGTATGTCGGCGACGCATTTTGGTTACCAGCTTGCATCGTCGAATCGAGCTCATACAGCGCATCGTCCACTCGAGACACACCAGCCTGCAGAACCGAGTCGATGATTTCGTTAATCTTGTCCAAGTTGGCCATGATTAGGGCATCTATCTGGCCGTCCAGAACCTGGTCTGTATCTCCCTGGTTGAGCTTCAGCTCGTTTAGTTCGATCAAGGTCTGATCCATGCCGGCCTTGTAAACCTCGAGCTCTTCCTCCTTATCACGCAGCAATTGTTCGATATCCGAGTTGCCGTCCCGGAGGTTGGACTGAGCCTCCTCGAGCGCACGCGATTTGGTGCGCAGTGCTTCTTCCAGATCAGCCATTTCACGGTTGTATTTGGAAAGCATCGTAGACAGTTCGTTGCCTTTGCTGCGCTCGAGGTTGTCGGCTCGTTCATGCGCCATCCGCAGTTCTCGCTTGAGCTTCTCAACCTCGTCCTTGTTGCTACCGGACACTCGGTCCTTCTCATGGAGGGCACGATCTCGTTCACGGATCATGTCAGCCAATTCCAAGTTCTTCGCCTTGATTTCCCGCTCTAGCTTCTCGCGCTTCTCGATGGCTTCCTGAGCCGAAGCTGCTTTTAGCTGGACGGATTTGAACTTTTGGAGAAGATCAAGATGCTCATGTCGTAGTTGGGAGTACAACTTGGCGAGCGCTTCATACTTCGTTCGCCATGTGTTGACCTGCTCTTGGAGAGATCGAATCTGATCGTCTTTACTACTAATCTGATGGCCATAGCTGCCTTGTATTTGCCCTAATTCACCTTCGAGCGCCTTAACCCGCTGGTCGTACTGCTGTAGCATCAGCTGGTCCTGCTGGTATTGGGCCCTAGCGTTCAAGTTCTCCTGTTCAAGCTCTGCTAGCCTACCCTGCGTTTGCCACTGCGCTTGTTGGGCTAGGAGCGCCTCTTGCTCCCTTTGCTGCTGCTCCGCCAGCTGTCGTTGCTGTTCTTCGAACTCACGCTGAGCCTGCAGCTGAGCTTGTTGCTGGGCGAGTAGGGCCTGTTGTTGGCGTTCCTGGAGTACTCTCTGTTGGTCCTCATACTCTTTGTTCTGCCTCTCAATCTCGTTTTGCCAGAACTCTGTTATCTGATCGGGCTCCTCGGATTTGGGCTGCGGAACCGGGGTAGGCTGACGCTCAATCTCTTGTTTCGGTCGAGCTGGCAGAGCTGGCGAGTTCTCGTCCTCGGCCAACAAGTTGGGGGGATCGTGCGGCAATTTCGGAATGGTGATTAAGCTCGTCAAATATCGCAAGTTAGAACATTCATAGTAAAACTTGAGCAATCGGTAATGCTGCGCATCGTAACGCTGTCTGAGGGGCTCCAATGCATCATTATCGCCGGTCGCTGTTTCGTGTGCTATTAGTGCTGTTTTTTAGCTACTGGGCGAGGAGCAACGACTTACTAGAGTGCATAGCCCGCAACATGCTAGTGATAAATTTGTAGATACCGTAACTCTCCTGCACTAGAGGTACTAAAGCTGAGATCCTACATTCGTTATTGCCGACATTTCGGAAGTGAGAAAAGATCAGCTTCTGGAACTGTTCGATCTTGTCCTGGAGAGCCATAAGGTCGGTAATCGTCTCGTAGCCTTCGTTCGGATCGTTAATAGCCTTCAAGCTGACATATTCCTCGTACTCGAAGGTGCCATTAAACTCAGGGTGCTGATGGTGGAAGGACAGTTTCGCTAGCAGGAAATAAACATATTCTCGAATGAGCGGCCCGTATCCTCGCATGCCTTCACCGGCCATACCGCGATTTAGGCTGTCGATCCATCCGCGATTCGCTATCGCGTCTCGTAAACTTTGAGGATGGCCTTCCTGCAGCACCTTGTGGACAGTGATCAGAGCCTTGAATGTCTGCACCTCGTCGGCAAGGATGGGCTGGACCTTCATGCCGGCCCAGAAGGATTGGGAGGACTTATGGTCCCAGGTATAAACGATACAACTTCGCACATGTTTCCGCTTCGGGGCCGTCTCGTCGGTGTTAGTGGCCTTCTTGATGTTCATAGCAAGCTCAGCTTCGGACCTGTGATGCGCTCAAGTTAGGATTAAGGTCTAGAATAACAGGATAATAACTGGTTGGCTGGCTATCTAGCTAGTGTCGGGGACCTATGCTAAGGACCAGCGATGCCAATAAATGCGCCTGCGGACTCTATTCCAATCTAATCTAGGATGATGATATATAGACATACTTCGTATGGTCCAAGGTGCGAATGGTAGCCATGATGGGCTACTTGCTGTACCGAAGTACTTGGGCGCTATTCGGTGAACTCTAGCCCAATGCTTCGAATAGGATTATACGATGGATCAGAAGTCGATGGAGGATACGCGTGTGGTCGTGTAAGAGAGGAAGGACTACGATGTCCAGAAGTTGTCGGTTAAGTAAAGGCACTTCAGACTTGAAGCGCTACCCAAAACTATTTAGTATTTACCTCTACCTGTCTCCGTAGGTGGTAATTAAATATAGATCAGCACCAGGCAGGTTGATTAACGAAGAAGCGCACACCCCACCACAGTACGAAGTAGTTAGGTAGGCCAGTGATAACGCTGTTAGTCCGTTGAAAAGGGGGGGTGAAAGAGAGACGACAACACCACAATTCAGAAAAGACAAGAAGAAATAAACATTTACAACTGAGTTTCAGGCTACAATAAAACAACTGCCAAGAACAAGGGCAACGTCAGCCTCTTGGAGAATCTCGTTGACGATTTGAAGCTTTAATTGGAGATGCACTTGGCTGCTGCCTCTTTCCTGCTCTTGTTCCACCCACTGCTGCAATGTAGCGCTAACATTTAAGGAATTGCGCGGCTGGGCACTGGGGGGCGCAAGCTTGACGTAACCTTATGTACTATCCGTAGTTACATGTAATATTGTTTTAGTGCATCATTCTCGAGCACCACTTGCATGCTTCCAGAAGCCGAGTTAATTAAAGCTTACTTTCCTATTCGGTATTTGCATATCAGTTTATCAGTGTGATGCCGACCCGTCTTGAGTTCTCGATGACGGAGATTTCGGCCTGCACTACCTAGAGCTAGACACCTCCAACTGTACCGTAACTTCAGAACACCTCAAGACCTCTAACACGGGATCATTTAGGTTGTGCCCACTACTAATGTTAAAGATGAGGAATTGAGCCTTTTGGCTCCCCTACATAATCACATCGACTTCCTCCCATCAGACAAAACAAACACAAAGATGCGCCCGACAGCAACATGCCTGTCCAAGGGCTTCTGGGGACGCAGTCTTGATGAATTCAAACGCCTCTCCAACATAGGTCCGTAGTCTTCTCTCTCTTCTCTTCCCGCCATTGCTTTCTTTTCTAACTATCAATCCGCCGAACAGCCTTCAAACTCGAAGGTGTCAAGGGCCCATCAGGCCCGTTCGTACTCCACGACTTCTCCTCGCCCGACTCTGTAGATGATTGCAAGGTGATGAGCGATGCCGATATCGGGGGATACTCGACAGCATCCCTAGACTGGGTCCCTCCTTCTTCATCTTCACCTTCTTCTTCCTCTTCCTCCCCCTCCCCTTCCCCCACCACATCAGAGCCAGCGCACGCGCGCTTCCACGGCGCCATATCGACGGCGCTGCCGCCGAACCGGCCGGACGTGCAGCGGTCGGGGTACGCGGGGTTCCGGACGCGGGACCGGCCGCCGACGGTGTTCGGGCGCTCGCTGTGGGACATCGACATGTACACGTACCTGGCGCTGCGGGTGCGGTGGACGGACGAGCGGAGCTACCTGATCAACGTGCAGACGGAGTCGGTCGAGCCGACGGACCTGCACCAGCACCGGCTGTTCGCGCGCCGCCCCGGCGAGTGGGAGACCGTGCTGGTGCGGTGGAACGACTTCGTGCGCACCAACCACGGCTTCGTCGTCGAGCCCCAGACCGAGATGCTGCGCCGCCGCGTCCGCTCCATCGGCGTCGGCTTGACCGATCGCGTGCCGGGGCCCTTCGAGCTGTGCATTGCGCGCGTTTGGGCTACGAATGATGCCAGCGAGGGTTATAGTCACCATCATCATCATAATCAATATGAGCAACCCCCGCAGTCTCCTGAGGATAATGCTTCTCCTGCTGCTGTGAAGGAGGGACAGCTGAGGAATAAGCAGGGGAAGAATATTAGCTGGAATGAGTGACAAGGGATTAGGGGATAGGGGATAGGGGACAACACTATGCTTCACTAACAATATCATATGGCGATGTACATACGAAGTATATGGGGGGCAGTTTGGATGACAACAAAATTGGTATGATGCAAGCACGGCTTTAGACAGTCCTGCAAGTGGAATCCCATTCAAATAGGTATGAATGTATGTATATGATACCAACAGCACATTTCTAAGAGATGCATACTTAATTTACGAGCGAGTACCTAATGAGCAGCAACGTGATAGTTCCGAGAGTTGCCGGACATAGTTACATAAATGCTCACTAACGAGAGCCGTCTTTTTCAGTGAGAGACTCTTTATTCAAAGGTAGAAAGGGAAATGGCCCGCTACTGTAGGATTTGTACGGATAAAAGACCTTACTAATAACCTAAGCGAAACGCAGCTTTATTCATTTCCCCCCTGAGGGTCAACTGCTCAAGTCTAGCTAATTATCATGATTTCTTCCTGTGTCTCCCTTTCCTTTTTTCTTCTTGCTTTTCTTGTTTTTCTTCCTAGGGGTTTGCCTTGCCCTCAATTACATCTAGTAGTACAGTTCAGCAATCATGCGAAACCTGATAACAGTCAAGTCACTTGCTTGAATCGACTGTTTGGTACATCCTACCACCACAAATCAGCCAGCCAGCCAGCCAGCCAGAAGACCATTGACTGAAACACTCAGAATACAACACAGCATAGACGCAAAGACACATACCAAGTATCTCATCATCTCATCTCATCTCCCCTAATCCCTAATCCCTAACCCCTAACCCCTAAAACCCCACTTCTCCATCGCCTCCCGTCTCAGCGCCACATACGCCGCCGCATAATCATTCGCGAGCAGATGATCTCCCGCCATCTTCATGAGGGTGGCCTTCTTAGCCAGCATCTCGCACTGGTTCCCGACGTCCTCGATGGCGGAGTAGTGATCGAACGCCTTCTCGAACGCCGCCATCGCCTTGGTGAAACACTCCCGTCTACCCCGGCTCGATCCAGCACCACCACCATCAGCCACATTCTCGCCCGCCATCCCGACCTGCGCGTCGCCCAGCAGCGCGTAGAGCCGCGCCACCATGGCGGCGTTGCTGCACTCGAGGGCGCGCGGGAGCACGGCGGCGAGCAGGCGCACCGCGGCCGGGAACTCGCCCAGGGAGATCAGCACGACAGCGACGCTGCCGGCCGCCGGCCACAAGTAAGGTAACAGGCGGGCGCGCCAGGCAGCGTGGAGTGCGCGCATGGAGATGGTCAGACTCTTGCGGGACCGGCCGGCGCGGTCGAGCAGCTCAGCCTTGAGGAGCAGGAGGCGTATACGTAGCGCGACGTCCTTGTTCTCGTCGCGGAAGATGGCGACGAGCGACTCAACCTTGGCGAGGGCCGCCGGGAGGTCGCCGCGTCGCGCGAGGCAGTCCACGTGCAGGGTGTCGATGACGAAGGCGAGGTCGGGCTCTAGGTCCTCGCTCTTGGACTGTAGGAGCTGCGATAGGAGGAGCTCGGCGCCGTCTAGGTTGTTGTGGTGGAGGTCCCGTCGTAGCTTGATGATGCCCCGGAACTTGTGCCAGTATTGGCTGGATTTCCAGGCGCGGAGGGAGTTCGCCTCGAGGCTTTCGAGTTTGGAGAGGGCTTCGTCGTATTTACCTCGCAGGGCTAGCATAGAGGCTTGTCGGCTTGTGACTTTGAGCTCGTCGTCGAATATCGAGTGACGCGCGTGGCAGCGCAGGAATACTTCACAGGTGGTGAAGGAAAGATAGGAGACGCCGAGGCGATCCCATAATGCGATACCGAGGGATAGTTGCGAGCCTATCATGCTCTTGATGTTGCGTTCCACTAATATCTGGGAGCTTCTGACTATATGCTCTAGGGCTGTGGCTATGTTTTCACCATTGGAGAGGCACATTTTGGCCTCGCTCATGAGAGCTGAACTCCACAACGACCACATACCCGTCTCCTTGGCTTTGTTTCGTAGAAATGCTAGCGACTCCTTGGTTGTGCCAAGCATGCTATTTGACTCTAACAGTCTGGTGACCTCAGGGTGCGCTCGACCGAAATGGAAGAGCCAGTTGAGAGCGAAGTTCAAACAGGTCATGTCCCGATTTTCTCTAGCTGTCGAGACAGTCTCTAACATCGCGGCAACCGCTTCCTTATAGCATCCAAAGTCGGCCTGGAGTACTGCAAGGTTCATTAAGGCGTACTGGTAGAATAATCTGTCCCGGTTCTGCATCGTGTAGTCGAAGTATCGATGTAGATAGTCAAAGGACGTTGAGTAATCGCCCGCTCTCCAGGCGTCTAGGTAACTAAGGTAGTGGGAAAGACTCGGAATCATGGAGCTGTCATTGAGCAGATCTTGAAACTGGTGTCGTATCTCTAAGGGTATTCGGCTGCCATACTTCTGCATTTGCTCGATCTGAAACTCCAAGAGTTTCTCAATGTCATCTGTGCTGACAGGCAGCGTTGATGTCGGATCATCCCGAAGCATGTCGCCATATGCTACCGACGCGATGGCTTCTACACCTGTACCCCATTCTGACTCTCCAGTCAGGAGGACATTGTCGAAGCTGAGCCTCTGGAATGAAGATGTCTTCCTGCGATAATAGGTCGCGGTTGTCTGACGGTACTTGACAAAGTCTTTCCATAATTCAAGGGAGTCGTGAAATCTCAGTCGTGTGAATTCTAGCTGTGCTCTGCGCACGAAGGCACCAAAGGGCGAATTGCGAGATAGTAGAATGACCTCAGGTCCAGGGGCAGCAATGCCCATCTCGGCATCGCGACGCAGCTCCTCCTTAGTCTTGACTAAAAGCTTAGAGCAATTGTTGACAAATGTATGGAGAGCATCAAAAGAATCAATATTCCATAGCTTGTCGACAAAAACATACCACAGAGTCCGACCTGGCATGCCAGATGCTGCGGTAAGTGGGGTTAAGACCTTCTCGAAATCGGCAATCGAGATGACCAGGCCGACGGTGCTCTCTGCTCTCTTCCATCGTCCTTTAGGGTCGGTAGACGTGCTTGAAAGATCATAGTCGATCAAATGGGATGTGATGAAGGAAAGAACCTCGACAATCGAAGAGGTCGGTACCGCCTTGTTGGTATATAGTTCGATTAGGGCCAACAGGCCAATCTTGGCAGGGTTTAGAAATCGAGACATGGCCTCAGAATCAAGTCATAGAATGAATGTAGTGAATGGAGATAGCTGTCGACAATGAAGAAGGCAGTGAGATGACCATTCATCCCTCTTTCACCATTCTGCGGGGTGTTCTCTGGTGACGAAAGGTCATGTCGGTTTTGAAGTCTTCTGTGCACAAGTAGCCTCTAGTCTGCTCCTGCGTTGGGTAACTAACGTTAACTGTCGATATCAGACAAGACTGACTTGGCCCTGGCTTTCTCACGGCTTCTTCGATTTAAAGAAGCTGCGTCCGATTCTGTATTCTCATGAGTCTTAACGGTCGCGGAATGTTACATCATGTAAATTCACAGATTAAATGTGTTAAATGTAGGTCGGTATGTATGTATCAGCCTTGAGCTGCGACTTCCTTATTACGGTAGACATCTTTGCACGTTTATAGCGATAATATGGCCCCACTCCTATTAGCCCCCTTTTAAGGATTGCTATATGTTATTATCCGATCCTATCGACATAACCGGTACGTCCCAGTTTTATGCAGCATTGACAACAGATGTTGTCAACTTAACGAAATGATATCGAAAAAAAAAGATCCAACGAAACCATAACCTCATATCTCGCATGCTAAGAGAATATCACAATCTTTAGACTACTAGATAGTATCCAATGTTGTCTCACTCAACCTTAGCACCAGATTTTAAACTCAGCCATTTCATACCCATTTTCCTAAATCGTCAAGAAAAGACTACAAAGACCGAAAGGCACTACTCTACCTCTAGTTTTCCCTATTTGGATGCAAGCAAGATGATAATTGGCTTACACAGTTCAACTTATAGAGATTTCCGTTGTCCTAGCATTTCCTTGATTGATGAATCCGTCCGGCCTAGATCCTGTGGGGAATACCGAGCATACATACTTTCTTCTCGCCACCTTTCCCCGTAGACCACCTCAGGACTAGGCGACATGCTGGGTAACTTCAAATTTTCAATAGCGTCCTTTCCTTGAAAAGGCAGTTTGTTGAAGAAGGCAACATCATTCTCTTCACAATTCTAACCAAGTTTGATAGGCCTTGATTCGGAAAATGGCTAGAAGTACAGTGCAGTCAGTAGTGTGCTCAGCGCTGCGTACTCTCCTAGGCGTCGTTGTCGACGCTCCTGATCTTGAGACTAAATCTGTAGTACCTATACCTACTTGAAAAAGTGGTGGCTGAGTCGAGGCCCTTCCTATGCGTATTAGTCCTAACATGAAGGTATAAACTCCGAGGCAAACTAGGATGCTAGTCTCAAATACTTTATTGTCGTCAAACCTCTCCTTCTCAAGTTAGGTCTTACGATGGCACTGAGGGAAAGGGCTCAACTTTAACCGAAGCAGATAAATGCCAACTGAACCTCTTCCTAACTAGTTTCCTCATAACCAACCATTCGTTTACCAATGTTAGTTAGGGTGGTAGGAGCCAATCATGGCTAGGGAATTTATACCAACACATATATTCAACTCTAGTTCACACGATGATCTGACCACTTCGCAAGCCTAATTTGAATTAGACCTGGCCGCTCATCGGTGTAGAAGTTGCGCTTCGATAAAGCGCAAAACCGTACAACCGACATCGTACGTAGCTGTGTTAGTCGAAGCAGCACGTCGCTTAGTCCTCATGTTTAATATACGTAAGCTCCGCTTCACATGCACAACGACGGACGCTGTATCAGGTGGGGGTTGTCAAGCTCAGGTGACTAGCAAGCTAAAGAAATATAAGGATATTCGGAAAATATGACTTCGTCAAATATATTAGCTTACTAGTGTCAATATCGCCCACGGTTGAGCTAGAGTCCGGAGGAATCAAAATACGGGAACATTGAACAGCTGACAAGAAATGTTCGGCGTTGCATCTATATAAACCAGATAGCCTATCTGCACATGGTAAAAAGCTTGGCGGACTATACCCTTACCCATCTCCGTGGTTAGAGCTAGATAAAAAGGTGTGAATGACTTCTTACAAGCTAAAGAGTTAGGTCTACCGGACTAACGGCAACGCTTGCCGCCTTGGGAGTATAAGCGACGGCACGATCCGAAGGAGGCCCTCAGGCCACATAGGGAATAAGAGATCCAAAATGATGATACCGGCTAGGCGGTTCTTCTACGAAGTGTTTTTGTGAGAAACTCCTTAACTATCTATCAAGTAGTAAAAAGGTAGCTTCACCTAACAGCTTCATAGGCTTATCGAAGAAATATACCTGGGGATAATTGCAAATCCACAGTCCCTTCCAGGTTAGTTGAAAATACGCCATTGTTATCAATGGCTCTTACAGTTTCTACATAGAGGTATATCTCATGTGCGAGCTACGTATGTATTATTCTATTCATATGGAGTGTCGGCCTGTTGAAAACCACTGCCAATGTTAATGTCATTATCATTATCATCAGTTTAGTAGTTCCGTATTGGCGGAGTCCGGATTACATACCTGTAAGTACCTACTTACAATTCCTTAGCCCGACCCGAAAGATAGGTACCCGCCTTCCGATTGAGAGATACGCGCGTGAGGTTACATGAAGTCTTCAATAGTTAAAGGGTTACCTGCATAATGAAAGGTCATTTTCGGGCATATGATGTCGTACGAGAGAGTCGGTGGCGTCCGAACGGATGCCCGTTCAAAGATGGGCTTGAATGGCTTGGATGGGCTTGGATGGTCTTTTGGCAAATTATCTGAACCAATCATCATCTAAGAATGTTGCTTAATTTGCGCCAAGCTCAGGCTGATCAAATAAATGAAACATCCTTTACTCTTTTCGGATCATGTCCCTGAAGAGACCCAGCCTCACAAACAGCCGACCTATTAAGTCTAGTCTTCCCCTTTCAACAGGGATAGTCCAAGATACTAGCTAGACACTCCACACCAATCAGAAGTGGCCGCGCGTTTCATTATGAAATCCCCTGAGCAAGAGGGAGCCCGACAGCTTGTTCACTTATGAGTTAGTTACTTGGCTAGGGAATAGAATCTTCGATTGTTTGGGTGATGATAGGTCACCGAGCAATGCTTTTTGGACTCTGCATGGCTGCTGCGTTTTGAACAAACCCAGTATTTTAGGTATAACGATTATATTCATGGCATGTCTAATGTATGTTTTGATCGTATGTTGGGGGAGGGGAGGAACCTCTCTAAACTGCCTACCTAACCAGGCAGTCAAAGGCGGTATTATCTTCCAAAAACCGGTAAACTGGGAAAGAAACAACATCAATGGAGCCACTACCAAGATTTCTAGTAGCTAAATCCAAGTACGAAGTATACATCTAGAAATACGAAAGAACACGGGTAGATCTAATGCAAGGGGTAATCGTAATCGGACGGTGGCTTGGACGTATTTAACATACTCATATCTAGTAGGAATCACCCTCTTCTAGTCAATGATTTAATTGTTTATCTATTTCTTGTTTTTTCGGATCTTCCCTTTGATAAACCAACGTGAGGTCTTTACTTTTTGTTTGATAATTTAGTTCTTCGGTATTTACATCGACTTCAATCATAACCATTCCAAGACTATCACTGCATAAAGACTGGGTCACAGCCACAACTTGGTTGCCCGCTAAACGAACATCCCAATTTTCCAGCTTGATGCACTGTTCAATATCCACACCGAGGTCTAGAATCATTGCCAGTTAACAATCAATTCAGAAATCTTTCGCTGCTTCTAAACAAGCTCTCTCTCATCCCATTCCTTCATTCTTTATTCTGGTACATCGAAGTTCAATACGCTGCAACCCCGTCAGTATTTGGGGTAGTTAGACAGACGTCCGAACGGGAGTGCTTGTGCCGGAAATCAGGATCTGCAACCACCACCCGCTGCTCGGCCACACCACCAGTCTATGCTGCTTCGGACCATCTACCGAACATCCTTCACGATCTTTCGAGTCAGCCAATATATCAACACCTGTTTTTACCCCACACTTTCCTTATTTGGAACAACTTCATCTTCAATATTCGGCCAGAACTCCCGAAGCAAACGCGCTCACTTCAACCAAGGACAAAGGGAAGATACCCGCCCTATAGTTCTGATATCGGCACTGCATTTGGTCTAGGCTTCTTCGTCTCCTTTCATTTTATCACATTGTTATCACATTGGAACGAAGAAAGTATACGTCCCGTTTGTCACTCAACGACACGGACCGCCTAGACGGACAAAGAATTCGCCATCATACCATGCTTCTATACCTTTGTTGTTTCTGAACAATGCATTTATGACTTATGCCTCAGACCACTCGTTTTTTCTTTGCCCTTTAGACTTCTGGACCAGCGTCGAAAGAACAACATTGCACTATAGATTTCCCTTGGTTCCCCCCAGGTTTGCCTGGTTTCAAGTTTACACTCTTTTTCCGACTTGATTAAGACATCGCCAAGAGCGACCATTCATCAACAAAACAAAACGCACATATTATACACACCAAAAATGTTTTTACTGCGGCGCCGGATCGCTGCCCTCGGGCCGTTCACACCAACACCAGCCCTCGCCCTCCGAGACTCGGGGACGGGGACCGAAGCAGAACAAGCGGCAGCCGCCAACACTGTCGCCCCGTTCGCCACTGCCCTAAATGGCGTCAACCAGCCTATAAACATGCTCTTTAAGGACATGTTATATTGGACGCTCGGTATTCTCGCCCTCCTTGTACTTGCAATACGCCTTTTCGAGATCGTTTGGTGCAAGCTTCGACAAGTCTCGGCTATGTCGACACCACCCGAAAGGCAGGGCTATTGGAAGACATCCCAACTGAAGTGGATGCCAAGCTTGAAGAAGCACCTCATATATGCTCCCTTGTGGAGTAAGCGTCATAATCGAGAAATTCAGTTATCCAAAGCCATCAGCATCGGAACCTTACCCTCGCGGCTCCACTTTGTCATCCTAGCTCTTTACCTAATTAGCAACTTGGTCTATACTCTGGTAGTTGACTGGGACCAAGAGAACCGTTACGCTCTAGCTGCTGAGATTCGAGGTCGATCTGGTACACTCTCTGCTGTCAACATGGTGCCACTCATTATCCTTGCTGGCCGGAATAACCCCCTCATCCTCATGCTGAAGGTTAGCTTTGATACATACAACCTGTTGCACCGTTGGTTAGGCCGCATCGTCGTGATTGAGGCGGTTATCCACACGATTGCTTGGGCTTATGTCTATGTTGCTGCTAATGGTTGGGATGGGATGAACCGAAAGTTGATCAAAGACTCGTTCATCGCATCTGGCTCTGTGGGCACCATCGCCCTGATGATCCTCCTCGTTCTATCCGTCTCACCACTGCGACACGCTTTTTACGAGACATTTCTCAACGTCCACATCATCCTCGCCTTCATAATTTTCGCCATGACATGGGTCCACTGCGTCACTGCGCATGTTGGTATCCTGCCACAACTTCCGATGGTAATGGCCATCTTCGTTCTCTGGTTCGCCGATCGACTTGCCCGCATGTTCCACCTCGCCTACAACAACTGGTCATCCAAGGGTCTCACCGAAGCACTCGTCGAGCCCATGCCCGGTGATAGTTGCCGCGTCACGATGTATCTGCCACGGCATGTCGAAGTTGAAGCAGGAACGCACGCCTATCTTCGTTTCATGGGCGTTAACCCTTGGGAGAGTCATCCATTTTCTGTTGCTTGGGTCGAGCACATGCCTGACGCCGACAAGACG
Source organism: Eutypa lata (assembly GCA_022661535.1). Taxonomy (NCBI): domain Eukaryota; kingdom Fungi; phylum Ascomycota; class Sordariomycetes; order Xylariales; family Diatrypaceae; genus Eutypa; species Eutypa lata. Next base: position 3,519,542 of record JAKULF010000004.1, on the reverse strand, counting down.
GCTATCATAGAGAAGAACTATACGGAAGCCGACATCAAGAGGGGGACAACAGCCGTTTCTTTCATCATCGGAGCACACTCCGGATTCACGAGAAAGTTGTACAACAAAGCTTGTGCTGGGGGTGCCCAGTCGATCCGACTTCGTGCGGCGCTAGAAGGCCCTTATGCTGGCCACCACTCTCTCGACTCGTATGGTCATGTTGTACTATTTGCCGGCGCGACTGGCATAACGCATCAGATGTCGCACTTAAAACCACTTATCGAGGGTTTCAATAATGGTACTGTGGCTACGAGACGTATCACGCTGGTATGGATCATGCGCGATACCGATGCCTTGCAGTGGGTACGGCCGTGGATGGATGAGGTTCTGCGCATGCCTAACCGCAGAGAGATCCTAAATGTCCGGCTGTTCATTACCAGACCGAAGAACGCCAAAGAAATACATTCACCTTCCAGCACCGTTCAGATGTTTCCAGGTCGACCTGATGTCTCTACGCTCCTAAAGAGGGAAGTGGAAGAGCAGGTCGGCGCCATGTGCGTTACAGTCTGCGGGCCTGGGGCTCTGGCTGACGACGTGCGGCATGGTGTACGCGAGTGTCAAGACTTCGGCAATGTGATACATTTCGAAGAAGAAAGCTTCACGTGGTGATCACAGCCACGCCATTCGTTATAGATACCTGGATATGACGGGACATGGTTGGGGTACAAGCGTGCCAACCACGTACATATGAGATACAACATGTGGAGGTAATCTGGAAGCAAAGTTATTAAGGGTAAAGCGATTTATATTAACTCATTGTTGGGCGTCTTTAAAAGGTTTGGCGTTTGAGAAGGGGATACCTACTATTGCATGTGGATGTTTGGGATTATTAGCCTTCGCATTGAGCGCTGACTTTTTGGGTTTGCAATTTTTGCAATTTTGAAATCTTGTACATATTTGATTTAATCATATCCCAGATGACATCGTCGGTCACAAGTTGTGTATATCTAATCACCTTGGGGGGGTTTAATTCCTTCCCAGGAAGAAAGTATATATGTCCATCATTCATTATACTCTTCTGTCTCTTTTGTAAAATTTACGGGTACCATGGAGATTCTAGAAGATGTATTAGGCATCATGTTATAGGCATCTGAACATGTTTTATATAAGTAGAATCATTTGCAGTTCCAGCAGTTGCCATATTACGTAGGTGGGCCAAGCGAGCGGCCGTTGGGTGCTCATAACACTAATGATGATGTCAAAATAGACTTTCATATAAGAAACAGTAACACGAAGGGCGTGACAGATATTAGAAAACATGCTTTGAAATATCCGTGAGGGGGGCGGGGGGGGGGGGGGCAGAACAAATGTTGATCACAAGAACTTTATGTTCCCGTTGTGCCCGCAGCCCGTCTACTGCAGAGGATGATGTATGTATAGACTAGAACAGGAACGAACTGCCTTGGTCAACAAAAAGGCGCGGCTAATTGGTTGTTCGCTCTCTAAAATTGCCTAACTTAGACATACCCCGCGCGCCTTATTCTGCGTAAGCCCACATTGTACATAACTACCTACCCTACCTACATTAGGTACAGACCTAAGCAGATAAGGCTGTCGGTTAGCGACGGTTACCATATGTATGTGTAGGTGAATTGCGATTTCGCAAGTTCTACTAATCCACATAGCATCTGAAATGACGAAAATGTAGAACCCTTCGTTTTAGGCTCACGCATCTGTAGGTACATAAGGTATGTAGATAGTAAGTAGGAGGTACATACATGTATGTATGTGCACTACAATCACTGATTTAGGTACCCCACATACATGTAGGTATGCATATGTAGGTATGTATGTACGTAGTATAACGAACTGAATCGTCACACTTTTTTCGGAGAACGTGAAGAAAAATATCCAGTCGGATGACTCAAGGGTCCAACCAGTCATCGTTTATGTACCGAACTAACTAACTACATACCTCTAAACCTCGAGTAGGAACATATTAATATCTTGGCCTGGAAGTGTCCGAAGCAGACACCGACCTCACCTTTGATATCCTCAAACTATTTATTAATGAACAAATCCAATTGTTCAATACCTAATATCCGGAACTTCAGGTTTCCAATTTTAATAGAGCATCCTCGATTCTCCTTTTTGTATACAGTGGTCCCTCGCACAACAGAACCCCTCCTGTGACCTCCTTATCGTTATCCTCCCACTTAACATCTACCACAATTTTCGGCTCTGCCCCTCGTTTGCAACATGCCGATGTAAGTCACCAAAACCAATCCAATGCTACAATACAACAATCATCTTCTCTTAGTTGAGGTTAATATAACCACTGGCTAACAAATAAATACCACTTATTCAATTCAATAGGCTTAAGGATCCATCTAAGAAATACAAAAGGTTCACGCCTTTAAATCTTCCAAACCGACAATGGCCCTCGCGGACGATCGAGAAGAGCCCGCGGTTCTTGGCAACCGATTTAAGAGACGGAAACCAGAGTCTGGTTGACCCAATGGTTCGAGCTCCCATAGCAATTCCTCGTCGAAGCACCGGTTAACATGGGAACATACAGAATGGCGATGAAAAATGGAGATATTTCAAAATGCTAGTAGAGCTCGGATACAAGGAGATCGAGGTGTCTTTTCCTTCAGCTTCGCAAACCGATTTCGATTTCACGAGGCGCATTGTCGAGACTCCCGGAGCCGTCCCCGACGATGTTTGGCTCCAGGTTCTTGCGCCCTGCCGCGAAGACCTCATCCGTCGAACCGTCGATTCTCTCAAGGGTGCCAAGAAGGCTCTCCTACACATCTACCTCGCTACGAGCGAATGCTTCCGACGCATAGTTTTTAACTTTAGCGAAGAGGAATGCCTTGAGCGAGCTGTGGCGTGCGCCAAGTACGCCCGCTCGATAACTAAGGATGACCCTGAGCAAGCAGGAACGGAATGGGCTTTCGAATTCAGCCCGGAGACTTTCTCGGATTCAAGCCCCGACTTTGCCCTTCGTGTCTGTGAAGCAGTCAAGGCCGCTTGGGAACCTACGAAGGAAGTTCCCATCGTCTTCAATCTCCCCGCCACGGTAGAGATGTCGACCCCCAACGTCTATGCTGACCAGATCGAGTACTTCTGTACGCATATCTCAGAGAGGGAGAAGGTTTGTGTATCACTTCATCCACACAACGATCGAGGATGCGCAGTTGCCGCTGCCGAATTAGGCCAGATGGCGGGTGCCGATAGGGTGGAGGGATGCCTCTTCGGCAATGGTGAGCGAACGGGTAACGTGGATTTGGTCACTTTGGCCTTAAATCTATACACCCAAGGGATCCACCCCAACATCGATTTCTCTGACCTAGGCCGTGTGATTGACACTGTCGAGATGTGCAACAAGATCCCAGTGCACCCCCGAGCTCCGTATGGAGGCTCTCTTGTTGTATGTGCCTTCAGCGGGTCACATCAAGATGCTATCAAGAAGGGCTTCAAGGTCCGTGAGGCACAAGGAAAATCTTACGAGGACCAATGGGAAATTCCCTATCTTCCTCTCGATCCCCAAGATATTGGCCGTACATACGAAGCCGTCATCCGTGTCAACTCGCAAAGTGGCAAGGGTGGCGCTGCCTGGATTATCTTGCGGAAACTCGAACTCGACCTGCCACGTGGTTTACAGGTCGCCTTTAGTAAGGTCGTTCAGAAGCAAGCGGATGCGCTCGGCAGAGAGCTGTTGTCGGCCGAAATCAGCGATCTATTTGAGAAAACATATTTCTTACGCGACAACCCCCGGTTCAGCATCGTCGACTACTCGATTTCTGTCGACCGATCTACATCTCCCGTTCCTCCAGAGCCCGGAAAGTCTCAGGACACCAAAAATCTCGCTCGTGTTTTCGAAGGCATCGTGGCTATTGATGGCAAGGAGTACAAACTTCGGGGACGGGGCAATGGTCCGATCTCGTCTTTGGCTGATGCTTTAAGAAGTGTGGGGATAGACCTAGACGTCGCTGATTACAAGGAGCATGCTATTGGAGGTGGACGAGAAGTCAAGGCTGCCACCTATATCGAATGTACAGCATCCGGCACATCACAAAAGGTCTGGGGGGTTGGCATCCACGAAGATGTGGTCCAAAGTTCTCTTGTTGCGCTCTTGGGTGCTGCTAGCAACGTAAGTTTGATACAGAAAGCTAAGGTTACAAAAACCTACATGGTACTAACAATTCTATCTTACAGTTTATCCTCAGCCGGCCCGGAAGCCCCATCATCGCAAAGCAGGCTCCCCAACGGAGCCTCAGTCGGGAGTTGGATCTCAATGGAAAATTGAGTCCTCCGACTGCGACTAACGGTGCCGTGGCTTCACATGCTGCCCCGTCTGAGGTGGTACAGAATTTGGAGGCAAAAGTTAATGGCTCGTGAAAAGAAGGATGGGTGTGTTTGCATATCTAGAGTAAATCTGGCTTTTCATAACTAACTCATGCATCTGCTGGCATTGTTCTCGGATACAAAAAAAATCCAAGGCTAACATTATGAGACTGATCTCGATCATATTTTCTGGTTTCGGCTACATACTTAGGTTTGGAGCATTTGTGGTGGCTAAAACTGATAATAAAAGTACCTATGCAATTCTATATTATACTCGAGGGAGACAAACAAAAAGAAGTGGTCTTTAATTAACATTGGCACTTGATCCTTGTGGCAATTCCTACAAGACATGTATGAATGTTTTCAAATCCAGAACTGTATAGAATCCTAAAGTATGACCCCCAGACCCCATAGGTATGGCTCTGCGTGACTCGGCCGGGAGGCTTATTTTGATAAAAGGGGGCTTTCCGTTATGCCCTTGTACGGGCCGTGATGGATGCGGGGCAGTGGGAAACCAAGGGTACTTATCACGTGCCGATAAAAACTCTGACTTGACCAAATGGCGGGGTACTGACATTTCCTCCATCATGATTGGGCATTTTCAGACCCACATCCGATAAAGGGAGAGCTCCCCTGCCATACCTGCTGTAGGGAGGTGTCTTGGGGGTCTCATACCGATCTCAGGGCTGAGGGAGGAGGAAGTTGGGTGAGAATAAACATTCCAGTTTCCGCCGCAAGCATCTGGCACACTGCAGCCTTCAGGCCATCGCCGCTTCCAGAAGCTCTGCTGTGTGGGTAGGTGGGTTAATCCTGCTCCAGCGGCCGGGCCTGTGCTATTGGTTCACTCCAAGCTTCTAGTGCAAGTGATGGGCGGTGGGAATTGGAATTGAACAGTACGATAGGTTAGGTACGTTATATGCCTGCTTATAGAGTGGAGGTACATACATATAGATATTATTATTAGTTGCTAACTATCAGGGGGTTCGACCTTTCCTCCCTATTTATTGTTGATAGGTAGTGACGGCAATCCAGTTATATATGTAGGTTTAGCGAGCTCAGTGATTATACCCATCCTAGCTAGTAGGGAGATAGATCATGTGAATGATCGCTATAACTAGTTGTATACACTGGACACATTCATTATATATTTATATCCATGGGCATATCTACCTAACTACCTCACCAGCAGCACCAGCATTGGACACAAGTGTTAGCTAAACCTACCTATGTATCTAATAAAACTGGTAAAAGGAAATTGCAGAATACATAGTAAGTATACGTCTTAGCAAGAATTACGTAAATAATTTAGCTCTAGTACTGCCTGCCTGGTAGTAGAGGTATCTAGTTGAGGTAACTATAGTGACGGACTGACTATCAGGTAATTGCCAATAAACATATGTATAATTTGCACATATACAAGTTACGTTTAGTTATGTGTATGGATTTAGATGATTCTAGCCGGATGCAATGAAGATAGATGTGGGAATTCAACTTATGCTCTATTGCTTCTAGAAACCTATGCATACATACATACATAACTACATAACTACTTACATGTGGTATGCATACGGCATGAATGTGGTAGGATGAGGATGAGAGGTATGTATGCGAATGTAGTTTACATGCCAACCCAAAGTGATGGTAAAAGACATACATAGAAAGGTATGAATAGGTTAGGTAACTAAAATAAAATAAGTTTACTGGTCGAACTGTCTTCAATGCACCGGAGAAGAAAAGGACTTCCACTAAACCAGGTAATACCCCCCCGCCATAGACCAATCAATGGATGAGCTGCATGCTGCATCTAGCAGCGTAGGTACATACATGCAGTAGACAGTAGGCCTAGTTAGGTACATTAGCACGTTCTGGTCTACCACTCACCTCGCCGATTCTGCACCCTTCATCTTCTTTCCGAACCCTTCCCAACTTCTTCTCCAGAACAGACAAACATTTTTCCCCTTCTCAGAGTGTCTTGGACCCTGCCTTGTTGCATTTGCATCACTTTACTATATTCAGGCGGTCAAGAATAATCTTCAACTTCAACTTCGTCCTCTCATTTATTTCAAGGACTTGTCGCCGACCATACCTACATACTCCTTTAGACCTTTTTTTCTTCCTCTTACCATTTGACGGTCGGACTTGACTAAAAGTACCTACCTACCTACTTAAAACTGACCTGACCAAACCGGATTACCACATTAAAATAAAAACAACAACAAAACCCCCCCTTCCACTAACTACGACATCATCACTCACTACTACCGCCACCACCACCACATCCACAACGCCAATCCAATCCAATCCAAATTTCCCATAATCTTGAAGTCTCGATTTTGTCAATAATCGGCAAATATGGCAGACAACGCGGACATTAACCTTGTCCTCAGCAACTCGCTGTCGCCAGGTGAGTCAAGTCATATTTATCCCGGAGTATTATTTACTTAGTTGTGGATCGATTCAGTGGCGCTGTAGCCTTGCGCACCCTATCGCGCGTCACATATTGAAGCTGCAAATTTCGACGTATCGTACCTCCTCTCCCTTTACTAACCCTTGTGTTTCCTTATAGATGCGGCGACGCGAAACGGTGCTGAGCAACAACTCACACAGGCTGCTGAGAATAACTTTGTAAGTTGCGCCACCCTTACAATTAGTTACCCTTGATTTTCTTTGTCCCCGCCCATCCTAGTACATGTATATTTGCATAGCTAACCGAGAATTTTCCACCGTTTAGCCCCTATACCTAGCCACCCTTGTTCAAGCATTAGCGGACGAGAATAGCGAAGCCAACATCAGAGTAGCTGCTGGTCTTGCACTGAAGAACGCATTCACAACCCGCGAGTTTTCGCGCCAGCAGGAGATACAGGCCAAATGGCTGCAACAAACCGATCAAGAAACCAAAGAGCGTGTCAAGAGTCTCTCCTTACAGACTCTTGCTTCCTCCAATGCCCAGGCTGGCCAGGCAGCTGCACAGGTCATCGCCTCTATTGCAGCTATCGAGCTTCCTAGAAACCAATGGACCGATCTTATGGGAACCCTGGTGCAGAATGTTAGCAGCGGTGCACCTCATCAAAAGCAGGCCTCATTGACATGTATTGGCTTCATTTGTGAAAGCCAAGACGCAGAATTACGGTCTGCCCTCGTTAGCCATTCCAATGCCATTCTCACAGCTGTCGTCCAGGGCGCCAGGAAGGAAGAGACAAATGGCGATGTACGGCTTTCGGCTATTACTGCCCTTGGTGATTCTCTCGAGTTCGTCGGCAACAATTTCAAACACGAGGGCGAGAGAAACTACATCATGCAAGTTGTCTGCGAGGCTACACAAGCCGACGACTCGCGGATACAGCAGGGTGCATTCGGCTGTCTCAACCGTATCATGGCTCTCTACTATGAAAACATGCGCTTTTACATGGAGAAGGCACTTTTTGGCCTAACCATTTTGGGAATGAAGAACGAGGATGAGGACGTCGCCAAGCTCGCTGTTGAATTCTGGAGCACAGTTTGCGAAGAAGAGATCAACATTGAAGAGGATAACGCTCAGGTATGTTATTCCTTAAGGTCATGAACTGATGGCATTTACTAAGTACCAATAGGTTGAGAGCTCGGATCAAATGCGACCATTCTACAACTTTGCGCGCGTTGCCACAAACGAAGTCGTCCCTACCCTTCTAACACTTCTCACGAAGCAAGATGAGGATGCGACAGATGACGAGTACAACTTATCACGCGCATCGTATCAATGCCTGCAGTTATATGCTCAGGCTGTTGGACCTAACATCATTCCACCTGTAATCCAGTTTGTTGAGCAACACCTGCGGTCCGAGGACTGGCATTTCCGGGAAGCTGCTGTTGCTGCCTTTGGTGCCATTATGGAAGGCCCAGAGGAGAAGGTTCTGGAGCCGATCGTGAAGCAGGCCTTGCCTATTCTGATCACGATGATGGAAGACAGCTCTACTTTTGTCAAGGACTCAACTGCGTATGCCTTGGGTCGCATTACTGAAGCTTGTTCGGAAGCCATTGATCCTACCACCCACCTCGATCCTCTCATCCGGTCGCTATTCGCTGGTGTCCATGATATCAAGATGGCTGCTTCGTGTTGCTGGGCCTTGATGAACCTAGCCGAGCGCTTCTCCGGAGATTTCGATGCCACCACAAACCCTCTCACGGCTCACTTCAACAACAGCGTACAGACTCTGCTCACTGTAACTTCTCAGCCTGGCATTGAGACTTCTGTTCGCACCACTGCCTATGAGGTTCTCAGCGCTTTTGTGCAGCACGCAGCTCAGGACAGCTTCCCCTCGGTTGCAGAGTTGTCGAACGTTATCATCAAGCGATTGGAAGATACTATCCCCATGCAGACACAGGTTGTCAGCATTGAGGACAAGATAGCCCTAGAGGAGATGCAGACAAGCTTGAACACGGTGCTGCAGGCTATCATTCAACGTCTAGACAAGGAGATCGCACCGCAGGGTGACCGCATCATGCAAGTCTCACTTCAGATCCTAAGCACTGTGAGCGGCAAGTCAATTGTCCCAGAGTCCATCTTTGCCACGATTAGCGGTCTATCAAATGCGATGGAGGAGGACTTTGCTAAGTATATGGATGCTTTTACACCCTTCCTATACAATGCCCTCGGAAATCAAGAAGAACCGAGTCTCTGCTCTATGGCTATTGGCCTTGTCAGCGATATCACCCGTTCCATGGGAGAGCGAAGTCAACCGTACTGCGACAACTTCATGAACCATCTCCTTAACAACCTTAGGGTATGTACCACAAATTTCCCTTTGGCTATACTTACTCCCCTTTTATGGCATATCTTTGCATTTCATCTAGCTAACTTGATTTTTAGAGCACAAACCTTTCCACGCAGTTTAAGCCGGCTATTCTCCAATGTTTCGGTGATATCGCTAATGCTATCGGTGGTCATTTCGAAACCTACCTGTCTGTCGTGGCACAGGTTTTGCAACAGGCTGCCAATGTCACAGCCTCGCCAGAAGGCTCTTACGAGATGTACGACTATGTCATCTCTCTGCGTGAAGGCATTATGGATGCTTGGAGTGGCATTATTGGTGCTTTGAAACTCAGCGGCAAGAGTATGTGTGTGCCTATCTATCTAGTACTACAGGATGCTAATTGTATATAGCCCCAGCACTTCAGCCTTACGTCCAGCCTATTTTTCACCTGCTTAACGTCATTGCCAACGATGTGAACCGCAGTGAGCCTCTGATGCGGTCTACAATGGGTGTTATTGGGTAAGTTGGATGACCTAGATTTACATGTTCGTTTTGCTAACACGAATTGTAGGGATCTTGCCGATGCGTTCCCCCATGGCGAGCTTGCAGATGCTTTCCGATCAGATTGGCTCAATGCTATGATCAAGGAGACCAAGACCAACCGCGAATTCCAGTCCCGCACCATTGAAACTGCACGATGGGCTCGGGAACAGGTTAAGCGCCAAATCGGCGGTGGTCAATCGGTTATGCAGCAGACTTGAATCAAGCCCGCACTCCCATTCTACCACCACACCCCCCTCCTTCGCCCAACGTTATCGCGTCACATAACACCCAATTCTCATGATGAGCTAACCGCGCTTGCTGCGTCGTAGCTTTGCTTCGAAGTTGGAAGAGAATTCAGCACTACTATTACCCCCTGCCCTTGCTTGTTGCCCCTTTCACTGAATAGAACACCTGAATGTATATAGAGCCCTGATACATTGCCCTAGTAATCCAATACGCGCCAGAACATCACATACCCCTAGCAACACACAACACCTAACCCCCATATTTACTGATCCCCTTAGCCCATCTTTTGCTGGAAGATTTTCCTTCGGTTTTGACTGCAAAGCCATAACGAAGATATGCTAGCCCCCCCTTGTTAGAAAAGATCATGTCATGTAAGGCCCTTTGCTTCGGCTGGGCCACGAATTCATGTAAAGAGAGATGATTGGAGTGAAGGAACGAAGATGGAGAGAACATATGAATCCCGCGACGATATATCCCGAGTTTTCTGTCTGATTCAAGTGAACAGACATCATGGGAGACCTTTGTGGGAGAGCCGTTCACCGAGCCGTTCGGTTCTTGGGATGGGGGTCGAGAAGGACCTCGATGGATGATGCTAGATTTCTAACATTCCATTTTTTGTATGAGGAGCCGAGCCTTCTTCGACCCGACCTTTCCAGGACCTTTCCTTACGACCGGTAACTGGGTCGATCGGCAATACAGTCGAGCTGCGTCGCGGCGTTTACATCCCCCCTGGAACACCTCCCCGAATCGATGGATAGATAGGTGGCCTGGATGACCTATCTATCCGACTAGTAGCACATCGTTGTTATCTAGCCTAAAATAATGAAAAAATCCCATTACCAAGATAATGCTTGTTCTACGACGTGACGTGACGTGGCCAGTCTTCTTTTTGAAGTAAGGGTTTTCCTAAGACTTAAGTGAAGCGAGCTGACTGTGTGTGCGTGTGTGTGTGTGTGTGTGGTCTAAGTAAATATTGATGGCCATGATGCAAGTACATAAGCTCACCACTGTCATATCGCCATATGAAGGGCTAAATCATACGAGAACAGCAATCATGGAAGCACGCACAGGCTTTAGGTATACTTAAACCTTACCTACCTAGGTGGCTAGCATGTACTGCCTATGGCTGACATGCTATAAGCCCACTTACCTTAGTTATAACCAATCCTAGATTTACGGATAGATATATAAATCACCTAGTTACTGTTGACGGCGTGTCATCTACCTGCCTCTCTCGGGTACCTCGGTATTCGTATATATACAAGTATAAACAGTTGGATAGGTATGCAGATACTACTAGGCATCTCGACTACCCTCCCCCCAAAGACGCCATAACTCTATCCGTACAGGGATCCTCTATCCAGGTGTCTATTGTATACCTAACCAACCAACCAACCAACTACGTACCTACCTCATGAGCACTAACTATAAAGGAGCAGCATTGAGTAATGGTTAGATAGACAGATGAAGGTGACTGACTGACTGACTGCCTAACTGATTCGCAGATTTTCTACTGCAGTGGTTAGACGGGCCAATTTCTTTTCTTTTTTCCTTTTTTCTTTTATGAAGAATTTAAGCAATTAAGATATCTCAAATTCATGGAAGGGTTAGAATAAGTAGGTATGTAAGTAGGTATGTAAGATAAGTAAGTAGTTAAGTAGATAACTAAATGGAAGAAAGAAATGATAGTTGCATGCTTACTACTTACTTGGCTTGTAGAGTTCAGGGGTAAATGAATAAATTTCAAGGGGAAGGGGAAGGTAATGAAATAGAATAAAATAAAATGACAAGCAAACATCGTCATGTTGCCTGTGCTTAGCCCCAACAACATAGGTCAGTTTATGGCCAAAGCTAGATAACTAGATGGATTCATTCCTTACGGTAAGTAACAAATAATCACACATAACTGGATCAAACTTTTATCACACAAGACTGTAGGAAGCAAGTATTAGGTTTGTGGATTATCACACGTAAAAGGTGTTGTTGTTGTTAACTTTCATTGGTAATAAATGTATGCATGTCCCCCCCCATCTTCTCGCCACTCGAATCAATCAATCCACTTAGGGAGGAGCCCTTATTACCGGCCTCGCACTGGATAGTAAAAAAAGAGAGACCGCTCGCTCTCCTTTCGTGCCGTGTATTGATAATTCCCCTCTATCCACCCCCGTGCCATTCCAAAACCAATAGATGCTCAACCAATCCAAGTCCGTTCCCGGCCATCAATGCTCCCAGATACGTCTTGAAGATGCATGCTCTTAAATGGCAAAGGACGTGTTTGTCCCCTTGCCATACACAAACGCCCGTCTCCCCATGCTCCAACGCCCTGGAGGACAACTCCCCTTCGTGTCCTCGAGCGCACCCGATTTTAGTATGTAGATAATAGTACAGCGTGATAGTGAGACCCCATGATAAGTAATATGCAAGAGCAAAGGTGGTACAGAGCTATAATAAAAAAAAAGAATGGCACCTTCGCTATTACGCATCAAAAGGCATCAAAAGTATAATCATTAGTTGGATAATTCCCTGTGAGACTACTCGAACGCCCCAGGGATTGTAATAGAGAGCCTAGTTGCTAGGTCCTTTTCTGATAGAGGCTTCGATCCTTCGAGAGATTGCACGGAGGCCCTCGTCGTATTCGTGGAGTCTTCGGTGGTTTCTGCAGATGATGTAGTGTCAATGACATCTTCGTGAGACTGCTCTACTACCTGAGCTTCATCATGGCGGCCTTCGTCGTCGACAGTTGTAGCGTCGTTTAAATTTTCGGATAGCCTTGGAGGCTCAATTGTGTTGTCACCTTCAGTAGAGGGCCTGGGAGCTTCTTGGCTATTACGAACACTCTTCTCTGCATGTCCATGGCCATGATGAATTGGGACTACACCACCCCCGATGCGGCTCCAAAACATTTGCTCTCTGAGCTTGACACTCTCTTCCCAAGCAGCTCGTTCCGACTCCAAATCATCAGCACGCCAGTGACCATCCTTGACCATACGCAGAAATCCAAGGAAGTCGCACGTGGACCGCACACGGCTGAGGCAATACTTGCAAAGCGGGTATCGCTGAGCAGAATCGGATTCGCTCGTACGGAAACGGTGATTGCGTAGATGTGATGGGTCCTTCCGCGACTCACCGCAAAGAGAGCAAGGATAGAACTGCGGTTTGCTAATGGACGCGAACGGACTGCTGGTAGGTACTGGCTCCACTACTAAGGAACCCTCGCTCATTGAATTAAGAACAGATCGACGGGCCAACCACGATAGACCCGGCGCTGTATCGAGCCGGAGTGTCGGTTCGATGTCCTCAGCTAGGACCCTCTTGTAGAATTTTGAATCTTTCAATGGTGGCAGTGGCCCTAAAGATGCGGCCGACCCAGAACTAAGGGCCGAAGCAGGCGTGTTTGGTGTCTGGGGCGACACATTATTCGACGCAGGAGTTCCGGCAGTCGAGACGGAGGTCGTAGACGCATTCGACGGGGCTGGGCCCGACCCACTACTAGTGAAACCAAGTAGAGGATTGAGACCGTTGTAGGAGCCCGAGGAGACCCGGCTCGCTGACTGCCTCTTGGATGTCCCCACAAGGGTCATGAAGTCATCGTAGGATGCGATGTCAGTCCTGAGAACAGGCTGCAAAAGGTGGGTAAAGCTCGTAGGATACGTCGGAGAGGAGGGCTCAACATGGCCATATTGGGAAATGCCGTCGGAGGTCTGAATATCGTCTTCTTTGCAATCAAATTTGCTGAGCCCCGGCGATGAGGGTGCAGTGCCAGTATGAGAATCCCGCTCGACTGTCATTTGCTCCATCACATGTTTCAGCTCAGTTAGCTGTTCTTGTTGAGATTTTAGAAGGCCCTCCGTGTCAACGAGTTGCGCTTTGAGTTGTTCGTTCTTTCGTAGGAGAGCGTCTTCCTCTTTCTTGGCCTCCTCCTTGGCAGTAATGACCATCCTATTAGCCTCCTCAAAGAGCGATACAGTCAGTGTTTCCAATTCCTGTTCGATCTTCTTCTTTTCCTTCTCCACCTCACCACGTTGCCTTTTCTCGTCAGCAATGCGCAAAAGAAGTTTGTGCTTTTCCGCCTCGGTGCTTGAACGCTTCACCCAGACGTCGCCAGCTAAAGTTTCCTGTTGTCGCGCGACCAATGCCTCCAATTCTGTAATTCGTTCACGAGAAGCTTCCAGGTCTTGTCTTGTCGCAGAAAGCGTATCGTCGAGGCTAGTCTGATGGTTCAAAGCATTGATCAATTTCGTACTTAGGGCTGCTACCTCGTGGTCTAGATCGGGATGGTGTGTGGGTGTGGTCGTGTCGCCATTAGTTGCCGAGCTCAACGCCCGTTTTCTCGGGTCCGGTATGGTACTGTGGTCTTGGTCATCCATCACGGAGTGGGATGACGGCATGCGCTTATGTGACGGAGCGCTAAGTGTAGCCGCATCCAGAGAAATCGCCATATCCGCGACATTCGTAGTGGATGATATCGATTTGGCGGGAGATCTTGACCGGGTAGAGATGGTTGACGGAGAGATACTTGAGAACGAGCGTAGATGACCAAGGGAATGGCGTGGTGATGGACTCGGATTCCGGTGCTGCGACCAGGCAGCAACGTGAATGAAGCTGAAGATCGTCATGTTAGCGGCTTATAAGTTGAAGTAGGAAGAGAGTCCCAAACAGGTAGGTGAAGCAGACTCCATATATACAGAGGAGAATATAACGCGCGAAGAGAGACTTCGGATGGCAAACTTACGAATCCAGTTTGACGACTGGGGGACCAAGAGGCCCAAGAAACGTGGCAGCACGGCCAGTAACTTCAAGCCAAAGAACGGAGATAGGTTAGATAGGTCGAGATTTAGGAAGGTACCGGAGTACGAGGTTTCCTTTAGAGGAGAATATGTAGATAGCCGAAGGTTGAGTTAAGGTTCATCTAGCTGGGGAAGGAGATGGTCCTAGCCGGAGCGGCAATGTCGTGACGATTATGACGATAAAAATTCCGTGCGACCTAAGACGTTCGGTTGTGCCACCCAAAAACAAGGTTGCGGACGTGGCCGTGGGCGTTGGCGTGGCGGTGATTAGAGTTAATCTCAACTCGAATATGCCTTTCGCTTGTAAGCAAAAAGCAACTGAGCACCGACAGCCGCGAATGAGGTAGTTAAGTGCAAGGCATGTTATGTTATGTTACTGGTATAAAGTGGAATTATGGTGGGAGAAAGGAATGAAGGCGAATGTAAATTAATTAATTGGACGGGAAGGCTCTCGAGATTACAAAATGAGAGATATGCAGGAAACAGAAAATAGAAAACGGGAAACGGGAAGCCTCGTGAAAGGCGTTGCAAATGAAGTGAAGATGGTCCAGTTAGGAGTTAGGAATTAGGGGGAAGTAGGAGAATAGGTCGATTGCATCTACATTCGATATCATTAAATGTTCATTAATAGGGAGAGAGAGGATGAGAGAGAGAATGGGCTAAACTTGGTGGGACGGTTTGGATGGATAAGTTGAATAATGCTAGGTAGGTAGGTAGGTACTTCGTACCTTGCCTCTAACTATTGAGAAGGTATAGTGGGTACATATGTATGTATGTACATAATGTAGATAACCAAGATCCTTGAGGAAGAAGCCGCGGCCTTTTTAATAAGTGAACCAATTAAATCAAGTTTACCATGTTGCGCAAGTCAAGGATATGGGAGTGATATGGCATGCCGACCCCGGACTTATGCTGTATTGTACAATCAGACAATCTACTCCAGTATGTAAAAAGGAAGCATGGCCATATTATTGGTTATAGTTGGTCAGCCTGCTCCAGCCCAGGCCCCCAAAAGTCAAAAAAAAAAATAAGATGCCAAGATAGTCCAGGTACAACACTATCGCTAAGTATGGATTTTGTGCAAGGATTGTCAAACCAGAATATGTAACTGTACTTTATCCAACGAAGTGAAAGTTCTGAAGGTTAAGGTTACTTCAACATTGCTTACCTACATATTACTTCGTAGGAATGCAGTAATTAAAACATATCTTGCCATAAGAGAACATATATCAACAAAAAAGGTTCCCAAGCATGGAACAAGACAAGATCCGCTTTTGTAATGTTATGACAGCAATTAAACAAAATTAAGTGAACTTACAATTCAAGTTACGCGTAGAGTGGGAAGATCTCAAGCCGAACCGTCAGCTTCTGCAGGGTATCCATTCGGACAGCTAGACGAGTCCCGAGGTCTTGCTCAATCGGATGCGCCCCCATTTCCCCTCTCTCATTGCCATTGGGCACGTAGGTAGGTATGTAGGTACCTATCCGTTTTTTATACAATGTTGAAGGCCAACTTAATAATGCTCCCTCTTCAGGCTCTGCTATTATTATTCTCAAAGCTAGAGTGAATAAAGCCAGTACCTGCATCCAACCTGCCAACCAGCAATACGTGCATCGGAAAGTCGTATCCATTGTCTCAATTGAATTACCATGTAGTTATGCATAAGCCTACGTTGAGTTGATTGGGATTCCTATTCTGAATAAACCCACTCGTATTCATGCCTCAGCCCAATTGTGCCGTCATGTTGTTGCTGAGTTCATTCCTAATCAAAAGTGGACATGGCCTCGTGTACGTACAGTATAGCCAATACTCATTTTATACCGTGGTCTTCCCGCGCTTACAAGCTGCAGATAGTAAGCAATAATGACGACACTACAGTGTTGTTCCCTGAACACTACGTAGATTTTTGATCAAGCGCACGGGTTACTGTACGGTACAGGCTAAAGGCCCGGGAAGGCTCTCGCTCCACTATGTCAATTCAGTCTAAAATCGCCCCTATCAGCGACAGAACCCAACCGCCTGGAGCAGATCTTTTACCAGGACCAACACTTGTAAGAAGCCGAATGGGGCCAGGCAAGCTGCGGATCATCAGGGATCTCACCTCAGCCTGCTTTTTTCGTTCCACTAGCTAACCAGGGAGCAACCGCACATTAGCACATAAGAGAAAGCTGCAGGCACGGCATAGTTAACAGACGGCAGGCAGGCAGGCAGGCAGGCAGGCAGGCTCGCGGTTAGACATCCAGGCATCTCGATCCTGTGAGATCTGGTGTGGACTAACATTTAATTAATTGACATATACGATCGCACAGGTCGATTGGTTCTGGTAGGCGCTTAAAGCAATTGAATAAGCGTTAATAATATTTCTGCACTGCACTGCACTGCACTGCACTTCGTAACTCCTTCATCGTATCTTATTCGGGAGGGTTTTGAACTTCTCCTATGGTCAAATACCACCTGCCTTTTCTTATCTTCCTCTTCTCTCAGAACCTCGTAACTCACCTTCGTGGGTATCGGATAACCCCTCATGCTGGAGGTTTTCTCGTAAAATGCAACGATCACTAATAAGAAGCGAGTGAGGGGAAACTGGAAGTACCAATACTTTGCCAAAGCGACCTAGCGGCGTAGTACGGGCGAATGTACATTTTAGTCTCCAAAATATATCCTCGTGATTATGGTCATCGTTTGCATCATACATCATGCAAAACTGTCTTCCAGCTGCTCTGGCACGTGGTTACAAAATATTCATCTACTTAACCATTGTATATTCCACCCGGGCAGTCACAGGAAAGACCTAGCAGACTTTGATTGATAGACGTGATCTGCCCATAGTATACCGGCTGACCGGGCTGACCGGGAACAGCACGATCGCCCGATGCCCATCCTATTTGCATGTACTTACCTAACTCTAGAGTCTAGACGCCTCCTCCGATCATCTAAACCTCGGACGATCACCAAACAAAACTAACTCGGCGTTTCAATAGTTAAATAAACACTTCCTTTTCTCTTAAATCAAAGCTTACATAGTTAAGACTTAGTGCAAGTGTGTAAGTATGACCTGCTATATTTGGTCTAGGAATAACGCCCCGAAGTCAACAGTCGAGTCTATACATACCCGTCCTGAATGTAGACAACAGCCTTGTTGGCTTTGGCGCGGTTGACAAATATTAGCCCCGCTGCAAAGGCGACCTCCCGATTGCATCGTACCTAACTACTATAACCCCTTAGCACCTATGCATATACGTTTCAAGTATATATAGCTCTAGCGGTCCGGGAGCTTCAATGCTCTCTGTTTCATACAAGAATTGTGGTACATTTTATAACCTTTCAAATGTTTATATTTCCAAACGTCAATCACCTTCAAAACTCATCGCACATCTCCAAAGCCTACAATCATTTCTCTCCATCACGTTTTGCAGTTCAGGGGAGGGTGGTGCACATTGCGGTTCCGGGTTCGTCCAAGTTAGCATCACGACGAATGTTCAGCAAACACATCCCGTCTAAGTGTGTGACCGTCTCGGCGGTGTAGTAGATTCTTCAAGTTTGCCAGTTTGTAGGAAAATCCTCTACTGCAGCAATGCAACGTCCTGTTTTGAAAACCGCAGCCTGCCGTTACTGTCTAACATAAGTTATGTCTTAGAAGTAAGGCTGCGAAGGGCCATGGGGGCTAGGGTGACTAGCTGTCGCTATCCGTTTCCACGTGAGGTCCATTCCCTACGTACCCCATGATCAGAAGCTCCCCATCGAAGCAAGAACCCGTTGGTTTCTAATCGGCCACCTGTTCCGTGTTCCGTTATGGGAAGGCATGCACGTTGCTAAGTAGTCGAAGTGATCTCTAGCGATTATATTGTAAATTCATTGTCATCTCATCTCTTTGCAGCGATACCCTAGTTAAACCGTTCTAAACCAGGCTGCTTTCTATGCTTCTTCGGTTAGAAACAATATCTTGCGTGGCGTTTTAGGAGTAGTTAACCTTCACTACAGGGGCGGGACCCGAAACCACATGTCAATCAAAACTCGAAGGGTATCTATTTGCAGCTTGGGTCCGTAGCTTAGGCATTTTAGAACACGTTTATATTAAATGTAAGCCTTTATATCAGCAGTGGGGAGAATATTGTTACGGTATCACATCTTACGCGGCGTTTCGTGCTGGAAATTATGTTCGAAAAGGGGCTAGTTAACTTGGGGTAACAGTATGAACCAAGTCAGTCAGCCTGGTATATCATCCAGATCTAGCTTTCCTATTTGACGTAGATGTCCAGAAGACATCATTTTGAGGCAGAAAGCTATTAGTTTCTCGACAACATGCGACTGGCGGTACTAATCTTGTGACACCCCCATCCTTACATACCGTTATTGCTCAAGTTATGAAGTATTCTTAATACTAAGCCATGGGGTTTGCCTCTGTCGTCACACCCAGTACACACAAATAGAAATAGAAGATTCGGACTACTCTGCTATTGAATACTAGACCACCATGCTATATTCACATCGACTAAGGTTATCTTTTCGTCCCAGTAATTGAGGCCAACGTCGCTATCCTTTGCCGAAATCCCTATATTCAAACACCATCAGCAACAAGTAGGTACAGTAACCAACCCGGCCAAAGCTGAAGCATCGCCGTTTAGCACAACTCGACTCCATATAACAACTTCGCAGTGTGAGTCAAGGCGACCAGCTTGTCTGATTCCTGAGAATATATGTAGGACATGTACAGCGTTACCGGGGCGGACTAGGCATGACGGACGTATATTTCTCCCCCAAGGTTGAGATGCGGTTCTCTTTCAAGCGAATAGACTTGGTATTGCTTGCCTTCCCGTAACTCTTCAGGAACGCCGGCAGGAAATTGCTCAGAAGCCATGAGTTCTGGGCACTTCCAGTAGACCTGACACTCAGAAATGTTAACGACTTCCTTGTTAAGCAGTGATCTTGAACAATGCACCCACGTTTGTTCGGCAGAGCTTGCGTGACTTTGATAATTGGTTATTGATATGCAAGGTTTACAGGTTCCGCAAAGAGATATCATCCTTGCAGGTAGAAAATTCAGATACCTGATATTCCACTACCTTCTTGGACTTATGAACTGAAGTACATAAGCAGAGGTTTGTGATGCATGGATCAATACTGAAGCATCCGTCTGCAATATTGCACTACGCATTCTTGTAGATTGATCTTATACTCGTCTTTTGTATTATCTTGAACGATACGCATGGAATCGATCCAAGGGAGTTGATAGCCTAAGGAATAGATAACGGTAAATGCATCTTGACGTGCTTCTAGTAAACAAGGAACCACGGAAGCATTATGTCAGTTCATATAGTTATCCCTCGTCAGGCGTGTGTGCTGAGACAGCACCAACAATGTCTGAAATTGAGGTAAGGAGCGTTACCCAAGGCAGGGCCGTAAACTAACTACCACTTAAGAGACACTTCTATGGCCATCCACGAATAGTTTTACAAGCCTCTCAGGCGCGAAGAGCCGTAATTGATATTGCGGTTCAGGGACTGTGCTCACAGGCGCAACCATCACGGCGTGGTCCGCATCGCAGGGTGATCGTGATGGCCCGATCAGTATTTAGAACATTGACATAGTATCACATGAGATGTTTATCTGCTCATCGATAGAAATTTGTGTATACACGTACTAGGTGAGCTGACATAGTTACATGGCCTAAAGGCTTGCAGATCATTTGCTACGGGACATCAATACTCGCCCCTGCTTGCCTATGAGGCAATGTTACTCTGGACACTGAAACCACCCCATACCGGCAGAGACAACTAGAGCATACTAAAGAAGCAGACGGACTAGCTCAATATAGTGAAAGTTGGTTATAACTCCCAATGATTTTGGCACGGGGGGAGGGAGAAAGAGAACCAATGGAATTCTTCAGAATAGGGGAAACGAGTAGCGAAGGAACATAGGACGCCAAAATTCCCACTTCCTGTAATGCAAAGCCAACATCCTTATGTAAGTGCAGCAGTCGGTATTGTAGCAGAAAACAGAAGGTGCCTGATCATCTGTATGTCTCGATTGTCCATGCTCCCGACTCTGCAGTGTCCTTTCATTAACAGAATTCTACGGTTACCCTGTTTCTGGAATATTCCAAAGGTCCGCCAAGAATTCCATTTCCCACCGTGTCATGAGATGGTTAGAATGCAAGGTAGCCTCTCGGTTAAGTTTGCCGGTATGTCAATGGATCCTCTCGCCTACGCCCTGGTGATAGGTATTTGATATAAATGCTGAGACATCTGAGAGCACCAAGCACACACCCGCAAGACCACCATAGATAACCGAAGCCAGAGAGGCCACCCCCCAAGCAGGGTACAGCTGATCCAAAGAAGCAGGAGCGCGAGTACCTGCATAAAGCAACGTCGCGATAAGGTGCGGCTACAATTTCACTAGGTAAATAGCCACTATCACGCCACAGGGTTGCGACTTACCGGTTGAAGATACCGCCGCTTCGAATTCCGATAAATCCCAATCTAAATAATCACACCCGGAGAAGCTTGACCGAGATCCTAATGCATGCGTGCTGAAGAGAATTGGGCATAGAAACGCTTGGCAGCCGACACTCCTGGGTGGCTGTGTCTGATGGCTTTTTGGGAGAAAAGACCGATCGAGACTTTTTGAATGGGATCGGCAGTTGAACAAACAAGCTTTTTGGCATATGCATATACTATATTACAGTTACTATACGTAGAAGCCAAGACTGGCCTGTAGCTTAGATCATATATACCCCAGGTTTCAAGGCCACCTCTAAACCCACGTGAAATAATCACGCAGTCTCTCATTGGTTGGAACCTCGAGGAGGAACGGCTCTCTGTCTATGGTTGACTTGGGATTTATTATAGTATTCCCTCAACTTCTGAAGGCTAGGCGTGAATTAAACAGCCGATAGCCTACAGGCTCTTTAGACACGGGCCTATAGCTTGTCCGGGAATACTGTTCGCAGGTGTCTGCCCATGTTCGCTCTCAGACCTGGACGATGCACCTATGCTAGAGATAAACTACGACGGCCGCCGCATCCTAAACCTCACCCAGTATGGTTGGATCGTGTTACAGTATATCAGAACAGACAAGAGAGCTCCTTCCAAAGTCAGTAGTAGCTCGAAGACTTATCTCTCCGGGATGGTGTATGTGGAGTGACGGGCTCCTCCGGTCTGCCCTGTGGACCTATCACTACATGACAAAAGAATCTATACCAACCACTGGCACTAAATAGTTTCGGTCGTCGGCATTGAAGCTGCTGTGGTTGCATCGCCTTGAGCTCTCTCGATGCTAGGGACTAATAAGCAACTTGGGGGTAGCGTCGCCGCAGAGACCTCCGCTTGCGATAATTTCATACCTTGCCTAGCGCGCCCTGAAGAAGAAAAAGGCACTTATGGAAAGCGGACGAGCGGACGAGCGGACTATCGACAGTGTATAACATGGAGGGGCCAGGGGGGGTAGTCATCTCGCCGTTGTTGAGTATATAAAGGGGGAGTTCCTCCAAGTCAGTCGTCCGAGAAAAACCACCAGACCAGCAATAGCAACAGCAACAACCTCCAGTCGCAGTCTTAAGAAGTTCTCAAAAACCAACCATCTGCCCAAAATGAAGTTCCTCGCTAGCGTCTCCTTCCTGGCCTCCTTGGCTAGCGCCGTGTCCATCGACCTCGGCAAGCGCGACACGCCCCTCGAGGTGAAGCTGGAGATGGTCGGCAACACTGCCGTCAAGGCCAGCATCACCAACAACGGGGAGACCGACCTCAAGCTCTTCAAGACCAGCTCTCTCCTCGACGAGACTCCCGTTGAGAAGGTCGGCGTCTTCCAAGCTAGTACGTTTAAAAAAACAAAAAAAAACAATGATATACCTATCTAGATATACATGACCATGCCATGACCATGACATGGCATGATACCTACGTCTTAGTAGTAGTAGCACTTAGTTGGCATATAATACTAATACTATAAATAAAAAAAGGCAACAAGCTCACTTTCGAGGGCATCCGTCTGCGCGCCTTGACCACAGGCCTATCGGAGGACGTATTCCAGACGATCGCGGCGGGCGAGACGATCACTTCGACCTTCGACGTGGCGCAGACGCACGACCTGAGCTCCGGGGGAGCCGTCGACCTCTCGGCCGAGGGCGTCTTCTCGTACGCCGAGCTGAACACGACCGAGATCGCGGGAGTCGTCCCCTTCTCGAGCAACGTCCTCGCGTCCGTCGAGGTCGACGGGGCCGAGGCCGCCGCCGCCCGCGCCGATTTCTTCAGCCTCGACAAGCGCTCCATCGTCCAGTCCGACTGCACCGGCTCCTACCTCACCGCCATCCGCAGCGCCGAGAGCAGCTGCGCCAGCCTGGCCCGTGCTGCTGCTACGGCTGCTTCTTCTGGTGCTGCCGCCAAGTTTGAGGAGTACTGTGAGTTTTATCTTCTCTCTTCTCTTTTTGTCTATCCCCTAATTCAGGAGGGACTTCGAAAGAGAGAAATCCGATTCCTTAGATGAGTATGTGAGCAGTCGCTGACTCTAGCCTCTATTTTCTGTCATACAGACAAGTCTAGCACTACTAGCACGCGATCGACCGTCTCGAGCGTGTTCACCCGTGTGGCCACTGAGTGCGGCAGCACGTCGTCGGGAGTAGCACGGTACTACTGCTCTGACGTGTACGGGGCGTGCTCCAGCAACGGTAAGCAATTTCCCCGTGGTTATTTCAATTTCTTTTAGACTTCCACCATGTAAGACCTGTTGCTGACTCCCGATATTATATGCAGTCCTGGCGTACACGCTGCCGTCGCAATCGTACATGGTGAACTGCCCTCTGTACTTCAGCGCCCTGTCCCCCCTTTCGCGCACTTGCCACGCTCAGGACCAGGCTACCACCACCCTCCACGAGACCACCCACCTTAGCCAGATCGCCGGTACCGATGACTACAGCACCTACGGCTACAGTGGTGTCCGGGGGCTCTCTGCCTCGCAGAACCTGCGACACGCTGACACTTACGCGGTATGTATCCCCTCATCTCCTCACCTCCTCCTGGCCCGGTTGATAGCATTGGCTGGGCACTGAGTTGTGCTCGTTTGATTATTGCTTTGGAGCTTACTGGTAGCTAACATTCTCTTGTAGTAAGTACACATGTCTTAAGCCTCAAAATCCTGCGGTGTGGGACACCTGCACCCGCATAAAATGGCTATATCCGACTATTTCTGTCTTCTACAATAAAAGAAAAAGAAATAAGATGTAAGTTCCTAACGTTCAGGCACATGATACTAACGGGTGATATATAGGCTCTTCGCCAACGCCATCTACGTTGGCTGCTAAGCGCCCTCCGCATGACCACTTCGTCTATGAAGTTATCCGAAGTTCTGGATTTCTTTCGGAGGCCGGGCCCATCGAGGTATAAGCCATGGACTGGGGTCTTTGACGTACGAAGAGAGGGGGTTAGGACGAACACGTAATAGTTGTTGTTGCTGTTGTTGCTGGATACATAAAAAAGTTATAGTTTATCAGATTGTCTATATTATCCCCGCACTACCCTTTGCACTGACAAAGCTCTCCGAGAAAATTGATGTAGTAGTCCTACGGTGAGTGAGAATAACCGTGTGGTGAAGACATTACCTTTCCCCTGTAGGTTGCTCTATGAACCTATTTCTAAGTGATCCAGTGGAGGTTGCAAGCACAATAGCCAAGCCATTACGATATATGCAGATGGATACTGGTGTAATGATCGATCCAAATTCCTACTTAAAACTTCCTAATTGCCATTATTAATCCAACTTGTCCTTCTACTTCTTGCACCCCTTTTCCTAAATCCAGCATAGCCTAGTGCCTCCCAAGCGAGTGTCATCCATCATAAAATAAATCTTCCATTACATTTGTTCATCAATCTTCAAGAAAACGACCGTAGAGGCACTTGAGGCGTGACATCATGAAATTTTAAGCAACCAGTTCACCTCCTCCCTTACCCCTTATCTCCCCCTTTTCCACTTTCGAACACAACCTACTCATTCCTGTATTCCATCTCCCCGTTTAACCCTCAAGGGGAAACTACCCCCTAAAGGAGAAACCACTCTGGTAACTTCATTCGTGATTGAAGTACTCGTCACATTCGGAACGTCAAGGCACGTTGCTAGACATGCATCGAAGCAGATTAGGGCGTCTGTGAGACCATTAGCTTTAACTTCAGCAGAACAGCGAGGCCCACAACCGCAGGCCGTCAACAACGAGGAGGAGGAGGAAGAGGAGGAGAAGAAAGGGGCAATGTGGGTTGCCTTTAGTGATGGTGGTGGTGGTGGTGGTGGTAATACCTCTTGTCTCTTGCCGGGGAAATAGCTATCACATAACTTGATGCAGTTATTCCGGCAATTCGCGAACTCGAAGCCGACGTTTGCGCGAAAGCAGATATCAGTGCACAATAAGTCGCAGGCACTCGATGGGGGGCTCGGTAAGATCGGGCCTATTGAAACATCTGGGAGGTGTGGGGTGACGGCTGATGCTTCGATGCTGGTGGGTAGGCCGATAGGGGGTAAGCTGATAGTTGGTAGGCCGATAGTTGGTAGGCCGATAGTTGGTAGGCCGATAGTGGGTAGGTCGGCGGTGGGTAGACTGAAGTTTGGCAAGCTAATGGTAGGAAGGCTGACGGAAGGCAGAGCGACGGAAGGCAGAGCGACGGAAGGTAGAGTAACGGAAGGCAGACTGATGTGGGGCAAGCTCACGCTGGGTAGAGCAGCGGTGGGTAGACTGATACTGGGTAGAGCGGTGGTAGGTAGAGCGATAGTAGGTAGACTGATGCTGGGTAGACCGGTGGTGGGTAGACTGATGCTAGGTAGGGCGATGGTGGATAGACCCGTGGTTGGTAAAGCTGTCGGGAGGGGAAAGCTAAGAGACGGGAGCTTTACTGTTGGCCATGGGAAAATTACATCGTCTCTAGGTAGGACAGTGACAGTGGGTGCTTCCTTGGAGTCATCGCGAACCACATGAACGTTTGGTACCCTGAATAATGTGAGTTAACTAGCCACATTATATCATCCGATGGAGACTTACTCGATTGGTTTAGCCAGAAGAACTGGGATTAGCACCGCTAGGAAAATGTTGCTCAGCATCTTGTTGATGGGTGTTGAAGGGGTAATATGATGTGAACGGTAACTAAACGTCGGCTACAAGGGTTGGCTCGTACTATTTCTTGTATCTGATCGTTGATGCTGCTGTGTGCTTCTCCAACTTACTATCTAGGTGAGGATCCATGGCACTTTATATATGTTGTTCTCTCCGCCAGTCCACACGATTTGTTGCGGACAGAAGAGCTCTCTGCCTCCCGAGCTGCCGAGAGAACATATCGGGCCTTACATCGTCGACCCCTTCGTTGCCGAAACAAAATATATCACGCCATAATCGTTTAGGGTAGTGAGTATCAGTTGTTTAACACAGAAGGCTTGATGTAGTTTGAACTTTATTGGTGGATGCAGTCTACGGTGTCTCGGGGCACCGACTCTCTCACCGGGCCATCGCTGAATCTTCAGAGACCTCTTCCAGTGATCCATTCCATCACCCCTTAAATCACGAAACTCTCTATTTTGTGCTGCCCCTGCGAGGTTTAGGAAGGTTGGGATGCCTACTTGACTACACGACAAGCCGTTCTTTCAGCAAGGGGTTAGAGGTAAGTAAGATAGGTTGATATGAAATCTTCGGATTAATATCTAGTCTGCCAGTCTTCTGCTGAGACGTTTGCCTTCATAAAGCTTCCATGAAGAGAAGCTTCAAAAACGAATCAATTAGTTTCGACTCCCAGAGTTACTGGCGTGCTTAAGTATCCGTGGCTGCAGAAGTTAAGCAACTGATGCTTTGACAAGGACGATATTTACTACAGACGTTTGACGAAGAGATAAATGTTATCCACCGTATAATAGCAATTGCACTTGACTATAGGATACGTATCAACGACATATCACCAAAAGTCACCCGAGAAAATGACATGTCTAAGGAGATTGATTTAACCATCGCAAAGTAGAGCAGAGAGGTAGGATCGACGAGACATTGCCTACCTTGCTTACTTATTTGTCTTTTGCTATCTGGCTATATCCCGAAGCGTTCTATGTAGCTGTCTTGCTCATATGACGTAGGTATTATTTAGTGTTTCTAATCAGTCAAACCGGACAGCATCGAAGCCTTCAAGTGTTTGACTCGTCTGACCTCGACGCTCCAATCAGGCTCTATTGTCAACCATGGGACTAGGATTTCAACTCTTGTTCCTGACTGTCCACAGTAGTCTAGGCTTAGTCTAGCCATAGAATTGGCGTCTCATAACTGAACACGATATGGTCTCTCCGACAAAAAGGGAAGAGAATACCATACTGCAGATGTTTGGATGTCCTGAGGAGGTAGATCCTTGTTTATACATATGATTATGGTGTGGTCTATTAACATAATCTACATCTTGGCTACAATCCTAGCTATTTGTCTTTTTCATTACTGTTAAAAGCCTACTATATATATATATATATCTCATGGTGCACTGGGTGGCTGTAAGAACACAAACAATCCACAGCGAAGCACATCAAGAATATGGATGCGGTCGAGGAAGGGATCGGCCTGCCCCGCTACAGGAGTCTCAGGTTGAGTATAGAAACATTAACGGTATGTGTTGAAAAAGCAGACTTTCATTTTATATCGTGGGCAGTCTTACCCTGCGACCCCCTATCCCTGTGTAAAGTCTTAAGGTAAATATGTCTCTTTAAAGCTTGGCTCCAACAGAAAGCCGGCTTGCCTAATTCTAACGGCTATGACGAGAGGCGGCTTGTGGTCTTGCGGAACGGCCCGCCCTTGCATAACGAGCTACCTAACGTAGGAACAAGGTCACTAATGTCAGTACCCCTCGAGATGTATTGGCAAGCACTTATCATATGGACCTAATGATTTTAAAATTAATCCATTATGATATTCCATAGCATCCCTCTTGAACCAGTGGTCCCCCTTACTTGATACGCTTTGGTTTTCTCTAGTCATCATCCGCTTTTGCTGTTGTAAGAGCGGGGAGCATATGGGTGCCGAGAGACCGCAGTTAGATGCTAGCCATGCTTGGAATAACGGGTTTGTTGTTAGGAGATGCCTCTTCATTCTCAACTAAGGCAGGCTGGTTCATTTCGGGAGAGATGCCCCACTGTTTGTGAACTTCATCGTTCGAGATCTGTTACGAAGTCGGACATGCTCCACTAGAATATTGAGCTTATTCTTATCCTTGATAATCCATCTGTCCATCCTGTCAGTGCCGGATAGAAACCGAACGAGTCTAAATGTACCTCACGTAACTCACTTATTCAAAACATACCATACTATACGAAGGTCGGGTTCAATATCAAATACCATGCCAAGCAA
This sequence comes from Eutypa lata, assembly GCA_022661535.1. Taxonomy (NCBI): domain Eukaryota; kingdom Fungi; phylum Ascomycota; class Sordariomycetes; order Xylariales; family Diatrypaceae; genus Eutypa; species Eutypa lata. Next base: position 3,491,561 of record JAKULF010000004.1, on the reverse strand, counting down.
TTAGCTACAGTGCGCATTACCGGCTGTATCCCATTAGTACAGGTGACGCCACTTGTCTGTCACTTGCTTCCGCCAGCTAGACGCTGCACCATCACCATTATTAGCTCTAGCCGTTATTATTTTTTTTAAGTAAAGTTATTATAAGTACAAACAATACGAAAAGTATTATTATTTAATTATTATTATTACTTAAACGTAAATAACATTAAAAATAATTAAACTTAATAATACGTAAAATATATATTAATTAAATAATAATAATGCAATTAATTATAATAAATGGCCGACAAATGGTATTACTTGTATTAATGGGATATAATCGAAGGTACGTATTGTAGTTAATTGCTTGGCATGGTTTGCCTCAGATCTCAGGCCGCCGTATGTATATTTTGTACCACGCTAATGCACCAAGTTTGGGCCAATCAAATCTTCAGGATTTTTCGCGAGCTACGGCGGCCTGAGCCTACTTGGTGATTTCTACCCCTCAAAATGTTACAAAATAACGCATTATAATATAAAATAATTCGTAATAAATTCAAAACATACCCGATAAGTCCAAAACTTTATATACGTTAAAACTATAAGCTAATATATAATCAGGAATTTTCATTATTTTTTTAAGCTTAAAATAAAGCCGTACGGATTAAAACCGATAAATTACCCTGTAGGAATCACCCTGCAGAAATCACCCTGTAGACGCGTCCGGATGCGCTTTTTATATGCATGCCATTACCATTGCCCTGATTAGAAAAATCATAATATGCAGAGCTTTTGCTATACTAAATTGCACTTATACGGCTCTTTTGCAAATGATCAGGATTATGATGGTGGTGGTGGTAAGATGCGGCCAAGAAGAACTTCAAGACCTTCAGACCTTCAGACCTTCAGACCTTTAGACCTTCAGACCTTCAGACCTACAGGGTAACCTACAGACCTACAGGGTAACCTACAGACCTACAAGGTAATCTACAGACCTACAGTCCTACAGGGTAACCTACAGCTTACAGACCTACAGACCTATAGACCTACAGATCCGGACTAGGTTACGTAAGCCACCTGTCCGGACGGTCACTTGGTTCGCATACCACCACCACCACCTTAATCATTTCGGAAAGGGCCTTTTAAGGGTAATATTGTATGGGAGAAGCCCGGAGCATCATGATTTTTCTGATCAAAGTGGTGGTGGTGGCATACGGATCAAGTGACCGTCCGGACAAGTAGCTTACGTAAGCTTGTCCGAACGCCCTCCTCTTTGGTATGCCATAACCACTTGTTGCATCGTTAAAATCATGACGTTCCGGGCTTCTGCCATACAATGTTACCCTTGGAAGGCCCTTTGCGAAATGATTAAAGTTATGTTGATGGTATGCTAGCCATGAGGGCGTCCGGACAAGATATTCCAACATCTACAGGTTTCCGAACTTCAAATTGGGGCGAACTACTTTCCTTTGGGTTTATAATAATAATATATATATATTTTTAATCCTTATTTAATTTCGCATTTAATGATATATTTAGTTTTTTAATATATATTTTGGTTAATTAATTATTAAATAAAACGTAAAAGAAGTCAAAATCGATTTGTATAAAGAAAAGGGCGTTTTTAACATCTACAGGGTCAAAAATCACCAAATTGGATCAGGCCTCTTTCGGCTGGCTTTTGGGATTTGTGGGTTTTTTTCTATATTAGGCTTAGTGGGTACGTAAGATACAACCAGCCGAGAAAGGCCTGATGTATGAGGTAAGGCATGGTGTATGATATTGAACCCGACCTTCATATAGCTTAATGCATAAATAATCATTTTAAAAACGTTAAAATATAAAGAATTCAAATTAAAATACTCGATAAGTTCCAAATTTTTATTCTCTTAATTATTCAATAAGTTGTGCTTGGTAGAAAGGAAGAGATTTAATAAGGTACATTTAGACTCGTTCGGTTTCTATCCGGCACTGACAGCCATCCAGTCACTTCCAGATAGAAGAATGTTTCTTCCGACTACTTTAGAGCCGGCCTAGAACAGTCTAAAGGCAGTTTCTGAAGGGGATCGTTCGACAAGCCGGTTTGTATCAGAGAAGGGCAGTTGTAGGTGTACGACTATATCCCTGGTGGAGGAGACACCATAGGTTCATCGGGGCGTCGATTATATCCACCCGCTGCACTAAAATTTATCCGTTTAAGAAACAGCACTTGATGCGGAGAAGGCTGAAGCTGTGTGCCCACTACGTACTCACTTATAGCTGACTTGCCTGGATAAGGCTCGGCGGGAGTGTAGAAAGAAAAGTGCCATTACGTCTGTCTGCCTTTGATACAGGAATTGGCCAATTATGAACTTCGGAATAGGCATGTAGGTTTCTTATTGACCGACAATTACACTTCGTATAACCAAGCCCGCCAGTGATTATATCACACTTTGGCTGGCAGCAATTCAGCTGTCTTATTAAAATCACATGTGAGAGATACCAGCCTAGCATAACTGAATACATAGTTAATTCAGTGGGTCGTGGGGTCGAAGTGGTGGCATAACTGTCAGATTGTAAACTAATAGCGCCAATCGTTTGGGACAGATGATAAAAATGGGTAACAAAACGATGGTCCAAGCTCCACGGGTCAGCTAACTGTGATATTTAGTGGGTCTACAAAAGCCTTGTGCCTTGCCATGTCATCCTGCCCCTCCTCTCCACTCCTTCCACTTATTAACCTCTAGCCCACCCCCACTAACCGGAGCTTCCTTCACACAAAGACCTTAGAACGCAAAGGTACCTATGTATACTTGGGTAGGGAAATCTATAGTTTTGTATTCACATTGATTATTTTATAATAAAAAGCTTAATATTAAAAATAATAACTTGTTACAAGAAGAAGAAGAATACAATCATAAAATACCCTTGTATAAATTTCAGGGGATCAATTGAAGCGTTGTTTCAGTAGGTGAGAAAAACCCCTGGTCGGGGTGGCTGGGTGTGCATGTTTAGTTGCCCAACCTTCTGTATAATGACAACCACCACCCAGCCTCTTCTTGTTTAACAAGACGCGGTAAGAACCCGTCCGGCCATATTTGATTTCTGCAGCTTCTCGTAATGCATTCTAGAGAACTGTTACATCTGCATCTGCATCTGCAATTTACAACAAGTTATAGTGCTTTGAGCTAATAATTGGTCGGCTTAACCAAGTGGAGGAGTGAAAAGAGAGACAAGACACTTGGAGCAGAGAGCAGCATCATAGCTATCATCAACATTCGCAAAGACGGACGGATAGCTACAGACATGAGCTTCCAAAACCCAAACTTTCAACATTTCGAACCAAATAGTAAGTCAACATTGAAAACTTTATCTATAGAAGAGATCGGTTGCTTATTCATTTATTTTATTTTAGATTCGGAACGGTTACACCCAGATTATAATACTGTTACACATCCAGCGACAGCCTCACAGGTTACCGTCGTTCACGACCCACGCCGAGAGACCAACTCTACCAACCTGCACAGCGAGGTTCCATCTCGCTCTGCGCAACCTTCTGCAATTCATTACGCTCCGACGCCCCCGTCCGTTGCATCTGAGGCCGAGACATATGGCCCGGAGCGAGTGTTCGGCCATCTGCGAAATCCCATAACCCAGAATGCCAATCAACCCGTGACGCCAAGTCCCGCCAGTCCTTTCGACGGCCAGCAGCTACCCATGGCTGCCTTCTTACAACAAGACAACACCCTCTCGAGGGACTTTAAGGATGAATTGGCTATAGCTGCTGAGAAGTCGGTGACACCCGGCGTCCCAGATGTCCCCTACATTCAATATGCTCTTGATGCTTTGACGAGACGGCGAGATGACAGCTGGGGGTATCCAAAGCACGATTCATCCGAAAGCGACGAATCTTATCCTAGGATACACCATCTCGTCCCTAATGCGACTCCTGCTTTGTTTCAACCTCACGTCTCCCGCCCTCCACCAGAACAACCTCATGTCCCTGAACCCTCTCCTGTGATGCTGCGGCCCGACCGAGCCCAGCGCCCTACTACTAGTGCGGTGCCACAACAGTATACCCCTGACTTCGCCCCAAGTTCCCAGCCAGAATGGCAGGAGAGGCCCGCGCCTTCACCTGGCGTCTTGCCTTTCGCCTATCAGCCGTCATCCAATTTACCAAATATTCGGAATAGACCCGAGCCGACATTCTTTCCTGAGCGGCACACTGATCAGAACAGCCCTCGCCCCCAGTCTGCCGCCTCTATCATTCATTTTCCGAGAGATGCAGAGCACTGGGAAGCCGAGTCCAACTCGCTACTTGCGTTGGGAGACCCAGAGAAAGCTAGGGATACTCCACCGCTGACATTCAAGCCTTGGATCCTCCAGGACCGATCTCTGTTGTTTTTGATGATGTTGTGCCTCTTGATGATCGTGGCTCTAATCTTTTGCGCCGTATACTCTATCGGCCGCAACGGTTTCATGGAATACGGTGGTACGATGTATGGGAGCGACTACTTCCTATTCCGGGTGTTACCGCAACTGCTTGGCGCAGTCTTACTTTTTTACGCCCAGGGCGTGATCGCTGCATCGTTTCGAGTCTTGCCGTTTTCTCTGATGGCTTCCGATGACGTACGAGAACGTCGCGATGCTGGTTTCCTGCCTTTATACCCGAAATCTTTCCTCTGGCCGCAACTTGTCGGGCCCTGGAACGTTTGGATACCTATGCTGAACGTGTGGCTGCTGAACTTCACCATACCGCTCCTGTGCAGTCTTTTCACTGTCAAGCTCGTCGACGGTACCTGGATTTGGGCAACAGTGCAGGGCGTGGTGTGGACGCTGGTGGCATTGTACGTGTCGCTCCTCTCGGCGCTGGTGATCGTATTTGTCTACTGGCACAGCAGGCAAACTGGCATGCTAGCGGGTTGGGACCTCAGGACACTTGCGGATATCATCTACATCTCTGCCCAAAGCAACTCGCTGTCACAGTACCGTGGAACGGAGATGTACTCGAGCCGGCAACAGATGAAATCATGGCTGAGAGACAATGTGGAGAAACTGGGGTTCTGGTCATCGACTGAGGCGCCGGAGCTTTCCAGATGGTACAGCATCGGCGTGCCGAGCCACGAAGAGAAGGTCGCGTTTCAATCGACGGGCGGGCAGATGTGGGACCGACTACGAGAAGCATCTGCTGGATCATCCGCAAGGAGGTTAGAATCCGACTCGATAGATGCACGCTATCAGTACCTGCCGTGGTGCTTCCGCAGTGGCCAAATCAGCCTCTTCGTCGTAACGGCGCTGATCCTCCTCATCGCCCTCATCGCCGTCTCCTTCAACCACGCTACCGACGTGAGGTATGGTTTCGTGCCGGGACTTAGCGCCGCTCCCACCCCTGGCGTGTTTTCCGCCGCCAACTTCCTCTACTCGTTCCTCCCCTCGCTCATCGGCATGATCCTCTTCCTGGCGTTCCAGTCTCTGGACCTCACGTTGCGAATCCTGACGCCCTGGGGCGAGCTGTCTCGGTCCGAGGGCTCTAGGGCGGAGAAGTCGCTCCTGGTGGATTACGCTGCCTGCATGCCGTGGGGTGCGACGTTTAAGGCCGTAGGGAACAAGCATTGGCGCGTCGCCTTCATCTCGTTCCTAGCGCCCCTTTTCCTCCTCTTACCTATCCTAGGCGGCGGCCTCTTCATGGCCCTGACCCCGCCCTCCCGGGTCGTGCGGATGTACCCCAACGTAGCCGCCTTCGCCGTCGTGCTGGTCCTGCTCGTCCTCTACCTCCTCAGCCTGATCTCCCTCGTGCCCCGCCGGGACCAGTTCCGCCTCCCGCACGCCGTGACCTGCCTAGCCGAGATCATCAGCTTTTGCTGCAGCGAGGAGCTCTGCACCGACCCCGCCTTCAACTACCCGCGCGGCCCCGAGGAGCTGCGGGTCCGCCTCGACGTCGCCTCGGCCAGCCAGGGCCGCTGGGCCTTCGGCTGCGGCCGCGCCAACAACGAGAGGCTTGGCGTTAAGCGCTTCAGCAAGTACACGGTCAGCCCCCGCAGCGTGCGCAGCAAGTACGACCGTCAGGTCCGGGGAGATGGGCAGCAGCAGCAGCATTTGCTACCTGATAACGGTAGCTCGTTCTTTCGAAGAGATAATGATAACAACTCCGAGGCTTTCTGAGGAGTTGGCGTTGAGAAGAGGAGCCCCCCGTATTTTACATTTCGAATCTAATGTTTTATTGTTAATCTTTACACACACTCTCTCCCCTTAGGGAGAAAAAACAACTTATCCAAATTGGTGGAAACCATGGAATTGTACGATTTAGGAGAATACATGCATACAAACGGGCAGATATGTATAATGTTTATGGGCCCACGGAGATGGTGTTAATGGTTATGGTTATGGCTTACGGATTTATGGAATATTATGGATATGAATTGCATGAGGACAGACATTGCTGGCATGGCGTTTACGAGAGACATGGATATACTTAACATAGATGCACGATTTTTTACGAAAGACTGGTATTTGAACGATAGCGATAGTTACTTCGATATATTATTTTCGGTCTTCATAATACTTATACGTTGTCCCTGATGGGATCTTCTTATACCTCCTACGAATTAATGCGAGCTTCTATTCTACCTAGTGCGTTTAGTTTTACTTGTAGGTACTTATTGCTAAGGTCTTGCTTGGTCTCCACCATGCTGTCTGTCTGTCACCCTTCCCATCCGTAGTCGTTTTCTGTTGGCCATTTGCCTGGCATGGAAGTATGGTTGTGTTCATATCCGTCGCACTGTGCATTGTCCCGCGCCGGGTGTTCTCCCTCTCTGACAGGCTCGTCTATGTCTTCTTCATCACCCCATTCTAAATCCCACCCCACAGGGTCGTCGCCATGGATGATCTTCTTCAGCGTCACGTGCGGCGTAGGATCAAGAGGACCGTCAAATCGCGCCCAGGGGATCATCAACACAAGAGGGCGGTGTTCTTCCAGGATGCCGTGCTCTTGCTGTCCGTAATGCAGCAAGTTCACACCGGATTGTCGGAGTAGGGAGAGCTATTCCTGGAGAGCAGGTCGTACGTAGGATTCATAGAGGGCGCGGAAACCGAGAGCGCTAGAGCGGTGCCTCTTCGCGACCTCCTCGCAGCTGTACGAACAGATGAATGTGACCAAAGGCGTGGTTGGGAAGTTTGAAATGTGGGAACTACTGGTGTATAGATTCCACAGTCCGAAGTTGAATGTCATTGTGAAGTAGTTCGTCAACGCCGCAGAGCTCGAATATCCCGCCAAGGAGACTCTTCCACTCCGCAGTATGCTCCTGTCCCCGCACGCCGTACTTAGCCCACGAGATGCCGATGGTGGACGCGACTAAATGGAAGAACGAGAAACCGTCCACCTTCAACATGTCGATATCATCCTTGCGGATTTGCCCGCTTGGCCATAGGAGCCAAACGTAGTGTTTGCGGGTCGATTGGCAGTCTCCCGTAGTACAGGAGTATGCAGCGCTTCGTGAAGTCGACTCTGCGGTATATGGACAAGAGGTTGGCTTTGGTCAGTCCCTGGGACTCGTTGTCCCACACGCTCGATATCCCGGCTGCGTAGGAGATCTGCTGGAACACCGCCTGGTTGTCTTCGACCAGGTCGTACGGACAGATGTCCGAAGCGAAGAAGGCCGGGGACGTTTTCGTGGTTAGCCCACTGGGTTTGGCTGAAGAGCTCTTGCATCGCCGTCATCCCATGGTGGTTTGTTTCGGTGAAGTCAAGGCCGGCGGCCACTAGGAGATAGGTACATGATGTTGTGGTTCGATCCCTTAGCTGCAATCTGCACAGCGTCAGCGGGTGGGTTAGGAAGGAGTTCCCCGTGGTTAACAAAACAACAACAAGACTAAAATCCTTGGGAAATCCTACATGTAATAATGTGTTACCGCATTCGTCTCGATCACAGATACTACTACTACCACTTTGAAGTGCATTGAGTAGGCTGCGAACATCACTTCCTTCAATGGCCGCTATGGCCGGGGAATCAGGGGCTACTCGCCATGCTCTAAGATTCGCTTTCCATCCCGAGGCGGCCCTAGTGAGCTGGACATCCCATACGATGTTTGCCAACCAGCTGGGAAGTTGGATTCGTAGAGCATAATCTGGTATATGTGCGAATCAATTAGTCTTGTTCACCTATTTATCTATAGGTGATGTTGTTACAGCTATCATACTCACGTAGCTGGGGGATACCGCTAGGCGTCAGGTCATCGCTCCAAACGCAAGTGGTGATGTTTCCGGTCCTCGAATCTTTGAGCCATGGAAATGGTAGGTTCTTTCTCATCTTCATGTCTGTAGAAATTAACCAAGGTATCGGGTGGTGTCGGTTCTCCTGATAGCCCCTTCTCACATCTGAATTATTCCGGATTGTCACCTGATCATCCATGGAGTCCTTTCCAGCTTCTTCCTTTCCAATATTTGGCTGGTACATCTGCTTATTCTTGGCCATGTCTAGTTGTCCGATAATGGTATGAGGATACAACTTTATGAGACCCCTGACGCAGGCAGGTTATTAGCGTCAAGACATAATTAATACCTAGAAAGAAAGAAAGGGAGTATGGTAAGTGAAGTACACAAACATTGTATAGCTGTGCTGTGCAAGGCTTAATAGCATAACAGCTTTCTGCAGTCGTCTTTCGAGATCTAGCAGAACTTTCTTTTTCAGGACGATTTTCACTCTTGCAACCACCTGCCTCAGCTTCTTCCGTGCATAGATCTGCGAGCGTAAGTCATCCACCATACCCGTCAGCTCTCTTATCGACTCTCGACAAAATCCGGCGCTCCTGTGCATCGCCATGGCATTGGATGGGATAGCCGTGTCGGCAGAAGCATCCGGCCATTTGCTGGTCTCGGCCTCTATCTCCTGTATCAGTGGGTTAAGAACCTCGATTTGCTGCATCAAGTCCTGGACTGTTTTGGGAACACTGCGGCACCTAGCGTTAGAAACCTCTATATGAACTTGGAGGAGTCACCAGAACCGGACTGCGGATAAATTTGAGAGCTCTTACTGTTGAATCTCATCCCACAGTCCTTTGAGTCTAAACACTGCGCTGGAGCCCCTCACAGCTAATTCTGCGACCGTGACCGCACTGGCAACGATCCCGAGGGTTTCGGCCATGGCGCAAGAGACAAATCCAAGTGAAGGCTCATGTGGATGTTACCCATGCTGTTCCCATGCTTGAAGAGCAAGTATGGTTAAATAAATACTACAAATCACGTTGCCAAACCTAGCCATTGCGTCGTCATCCGTCAATAAATTCCCATTTCACCACCTGACCGGTGTGGAAGCGAGGTGGTATTTGAGTAAAGTTTAAGTTACACACAAAGGGGGCTAGAAATTAATTTAGCATTAGCACGTATTGCGTCGAATAGAATGCTTTGACTACTTGGGGCGATGGAAGATAGCATTTCTCACACCGAAGACATATTTTTTATTAATAGATATCAAATTCTATAATTAATATGATTATATATTTGATCTTAGCTCTCTGCGTTTTTGGCCTCGTAAACTCCTTGTTTTCGTTGGACGTCGTCTCCCCTCTCCCCTTCCCCCTCTGCCCCTCCCAATGCAACCACCAGAAACAAAAGAAACGACAAGTTAATTCGTACAGAAACTTTTCCCGTAATGGCATTCCCATGAAAGGGCGCGTAGAGTCCTCGAGTCTCGTTACTCATTTTTTCCTACTCCAGTCCCCCCCCGCCTCCCATAAATGATGAACACACTCATAAAGATACATATACCCGACCTTCATGCATAAACAGACAAATAAACGATACAGTAAAGAAAGTGTAGCCGAGCTCCACCCATCATCATCGTTCGTCATAGTAATCATTCTCTCATCGTCCTCGGCTTTTTTCTCTTCTTCCTCTTTCTTTTTGCTTTTCTTTTCTTTTCTTTTCTTTTCGATTTCTCTTTGCCCTCTACCGGCTCTTGAGCCCTAGAATCCGGCCCAGACTACCACCTCTCTTACGGCTCGGGCTTCCCCTTTCCTTCTCATTATCCTTCTCCTTGGCGTTCAACTCGCCATTGCTACCACTCCCAATGGGAAAGGTGGGGGAGGGGGCAGATGAAGAGGAAGTAGAAGAATTAGTAGTAGAAGAATAAATGGCATTTGCCGCTATCGTATCAATAGCAGCGGCCAAGCTGCCGTTGCGCTTCTTCTCGCTCAAACCACCACTGCTGCCGCTGCCCCCGCCGCTCTTCTTGTGTAAGCTGCGAGAAGACATAAGGAGGCGCTTTGCGAAGCTGTTGGATCCATTGTTGTGATTGTTGCTGCTGCTGCTGCTGCTGCTGCTGTTATTATTCTCGGAAATCGACTCGGCATCCGAGTCGAACTCGAAGACGGAGACGAACCGTTGCTGCTGCTGATCCGGCTGCGGCTTGGAGATTACTAACCGCGGCGCCAACGGCGGTAGCGGTGCCGTGATATTATGCCGCACGTTCTCGTAGCTCTTGTTACTGCTGCCACTGCCGATGAAAATGGGGTTGCTAATGTTGAATAGTTTGTCACGTAGGCTGACGGCCGATACCGAGGGCCGAAGGGCCCGAGGGGGCGGGGGAGGCGGGTATGCCGGCGATACTGGTACCGATTTTGTGGTAGTAGCGGTTATGGTAGTAGTGATGATTTGACTACCATGTTGCATTGTTGGGGGAGAAGGAGGAGGGGAAGTGGATAGGGCATGGAGATCATGCGTCGACTTGCTGCCCTTCCAGCCATGATGCTGTTGTTGTGGCGGGGGTGACGAAGGGGGTGGTGGTTGTTGTTGTTGTTGGGAGTTTAGCGAGGAAGTCCGCGGCGGGTGTGGGAACCGAGGAGGAGGCAATAGCTGTGGCTTGGGATACACCGAGTAGGTTGCCGCAGACCTCTTGCTATTCGGCCGCCGGGGAGATGACCGAAGGGATGAGCGAGGAGGGGATGGCACCGGTTCGCAGGGCCATTGGGTCTCCTTGGTGGTGCCCTCTGCCTTATCCTCTAACGGCGAGAGCGTGATGGTGTCATCGTCCGCTTCGTCGGTATAATGCTTGAGAAAGTCAAAGGAGAAGTAACCCTGCGTCTGGCGCGCCGGTGCCTTGTTGGAAGCGACGGCTTGGGACCGCTCCTCGAGGGAATCCCTCGTCTTGCCGTCATCCGTGCTGGGCCAGAAACTATCCCACAGCTCACTTGCTGATGCGTTGTACTGACTGTAGTCATCATCTAGCGACACCTCCGAGTCAGACGAGTCTGTCATCTCCGGGATAGAGTTATTTGATGTTACTGAGGAGCGGCTATTGCTCGCCTCATGGCGGCTTGGACGCCCTTCTGGCCTGGGATAGGAGAAGTTAGGCCCAATGCCCGGTTTTACAGGTAGCGCCGTTGATCTGACATCAGATCCTCTCGCTGTGGCACCCAATCCTCCTTCGGAACACATGATGGGCTTCTTCTCGTGAATAGAGTTATCGAAGAGGTTGGTGAAGTCCATGATGGATCGAGATTTGCGATTCTGCATGACCTACCTATGACGAGGGTGTGGGGGAGGTTTATAGAGGCAGCTTGTTCGGAACCTCGGTGCCTTACCAAGACAGAACGTTAGACCAAGGTCGTAGATCCAAGCCGACCAGCGAGTGGCGGATCGACAACATATATGTGAGTTATGGGGGGCTTCCTGGAGAGACACGCGGGGAAGAAGGGAAGGATCAGATCCAGAACTGAATCATATCAACAACAGTGAGGAGATGTAGGGATATACTACTAGTAAGGTCTTTTTTTTTTGGTGCCTTTGCCTTTGCGGAGCTCCTTGATGGGTCCCCAGGGTCATCGGAATTCGCTCTAGGAGGGGGATTGTTTGTGCAAAATATGCATAATAGCAACAACAGCCAGCAAGGGAAAAGAAATTCCAGCGCGCGCCACGCCCTGCTCCTACTTGTTTAGGCGTACGGTAGGTAGCACTAATACGCCACGGAATGCACAATACAATAGCTATGTACGCTCTCTGTACCTGGCGCACACAAAAGCCTGGTAGCGGGTAACAAACGGTGGTTTCCGTTGGGCTGTCAAATCTGACAGAACCCTCCCGGGTAAGATCTGTCTAGTCTCTTCGGAAGATAGATGCGTCGGGATATGCAGAGAGGGCTTTCTGATGAATGCATGCATGTGTCGATATGGATATGCATGCATCTTTCTGCTGATTTTCCCCCCCCTCTCAGCCGCAAAGCCTAACTAAGCAAGTGTGTAACATACATATGCAGCAAGCAATAATTGTGACTGAAAACTTGCTCTCTGCCCCTCTAATTCTCTCCCACTCACTCTCTCTGTGTCGCTATCTCGTCTGCTCGTATAGGCAGAGAAACAATAAACAAGCATAAAGTAATAACATTTTTACCCAAATAGAAGGATTGGAGGAAGAATGTGTCCAAAATCATTTTCCCACTGTCCATTCCAGCCACCACAAGGGCGATCTGGACTTGTGTTCTAAAAGCTCCCTCAATCGACCAACCAAGGACGACGTAGAGTAGGGAGACGCGCATTAGTTAGGACGCGCTTCTTGAGCTCGTGAGACATAGACTGAAAACTACCTGATCTAAACGGTCGATTGCGTCTAGAACTGACATTTAACGTCCTGAACATCATACACTGTGTTGACCTCATACGATCTGACGATAAGGGGTCTAGACTATCGTTGAGGAGGACGCAGCAGTCCTCGCAGATGCGGCAGTGCGGCTACTCAGATAGTTAATTAGTGTAAACACCGTTGCTGCAGACAGAAAAGACACATGGAACATACGGGAGATATTCTGCTTAACTAGTGTTGTTGTTTGTTTTTATGTTAGCATAGCATAACACAGCATTTATTGACATGTCATCACGGACAGGCTTAAGAAATGGGACCGATTGACACCGAGACACCTCTACGGCATAACTCAACGTCATTGACTAATAAGACCGTTATTGAGTCGAACGAAAGCAGGGCTTGGCAGAGTTATCAGTTGCATTTCTTCTACTGACGGCTGCAATGGGGCGGAATGATCGACATGGTTCCTGATTGATTATGGCATGACTATTCGAGAGGTGGACCGAACGGAGAAAATAACATTGGTCTTACGAGTGAACATAAGTAATAAAAGAGGCCGATGCTGTTGTTTTTGTCGCATGCACTTCGGCCCTGGATTATTCCAAGGTCGTCTGTCAACACGGGAAATCTTCCAACGACATTCTCACAGCAGCAGAGTAGGTACACATCATATAAATGCGAATGCTTAACAAGAGACTTAATCGACATGTATCTACTTCCTTAGGTAACGTGGGTTGTGGTACCTACCTACATGTACGTAGTTAAATGTTTGAGAAGACGAGACGAACGGCGATGGTCCAATTCGAGCATCTCGCAGCGGGCCCCACGGGATGACAATGCCTTTGAAACGCACCAAACGAGTGAATATCCTACGTAACAATGCCACCATATACCTACCTACCTAGTTATTGATTGCATATGCGTTCTGACAGTCTAGGTGGCAGTAAGCGAGTTTGCTTTCTACGTATGTACGTTTCAGTTGACCCAAAGTGAAGTGGGACAGAAGCCAGTAGTCGGAAAAAGGAAGAAGGGGGCTCTGCGGGTTGGGCTTCCCCCCCCTGCCCCCCCTTCTGTTTTGGGCTGCCCTTGTGGATTGACTACCATCCAGTCCTGAACAGTGCATCGATTTGCTGTGGCTGAAACCAACCACCGTCTGTACCTCAAGTAGGCATACACTTCAAACATACATAGATACTGACATATCGGATGCGGCAAAGAGCATACGATGAATTGACACGGCAGCTCTCAAGAAGCTAGCAACGTAGTTAGTTAGCCTCCTAGTTATGATCGATAAGTGGAAAAAAAAAAGAACGAAAAGAAGCATTAGAAAACCTTTGCCATCGTGACGATTACACCTGTCGGCTTTGTGAGCTCTTCGACCTTCTCGGCCCAGGGCTTACCACCAGCCCCCCTGATTATGCATGCTCTTTAATCGCGTTCGTAGAGGCCCCTGAATTTGCTCTAGGAAATGGTGAACTAATGCGATGTTAGGTTAGAAAGCATACCTACAGGAACTGTCTCGGCGACTAACTTACTCAAGTTGGCCAAAGGCTGTTGTACTCCTGAGGAAGACGACCTAGGGGGAGGAGTAGTAGAACGGCCGTCGGTTTAGGGATGGCTAAGTTGTGACCTTCTTTCAGCCATCCCTGATATCAGGTAACAAAGGTAGACATCGACACGCCTCCTGAGGGGAGACTTATCGATAGGCGTTCTGTTCTTACTTCCTCCACATAAACCTGGAGAGTTTTTAGTAAGGAGACCGTGTCAAGGGAAAATATATCACATTGTTCTTGAAAGGGGGGGCTATGTTTGTCGGCGCCAGTGCCAAACTACGGCCATCCATTCGGTCTATATATCTCACCAGGACGATGAGACACGCCGAATTTCATCCTCGGCATAGCCTCCTCGGTGCTGTGGTGTCCGACCCCCGGATGGCGCTTTCGGACTTCCTAAAGGAACATGGACAAAAAAAAGCAAAAAGATATTACAACTGCCAGTAAAGCCTCCGGCCCTGCTATCTGAACGAATTATGAATAGGAACGAGAACAATTAGCCATTGGCTATCATGATGGAACTCAGCGCCCTCCGTGTAACTCCTGTCGGACCTAGGAATTGCGGGGGTTATGAGCTATTTCCTCGTAAGCCTCGAGTGTATTAATAATATATTATAACGAAGACAGTGAATAGAGTATAGAAACTCAGCGTGATATAGTTAGTACTGGCCTAAAATGGCTTCCTATGATCAAGTGGTTATAGATGACCCCTCTCTAACTTAGGTAACGGCTCTCGACAACAGGTACGATCATAGTCAATAACTCGTGTAACAAAAATGTAAATATTACAATTAGAAGTCACGGATACTAGAGGAAGCAGGTAATCACCGCATACTCTAGTCACCTTATAGTATATACAGTTAATACCAATCCACGTCCTATTGTTTTTTTCTTTCTTGGTGAACCTCCTTCCTGATCGTACGCAATACAACGAGTTTGGCATAACAAGAACCGTAAGTTGGCTTGCTTAGGCTAACGAAGCGATGTTCCGGTCCTCCTAGGTAGGCATCAATCAATCAGTAAATCAACTAACCAACTACTTTATTCAGCCATCGCACCCTCCTGAAGGACCTCGACCCAGTTATTCTCCAGCTGGCGCCTCTCGTAGCGGACCTCGGCCTCGCGGCGCATGACCTCCTCGGCCTCGAGCTTGTCCGCGGCGGCCGTGGCCGTCTCCTTGATCAGGACGCGGACCGCGCTCGTCAGGATCTTATACCAACCGGCGTGGGGCTTGCAGCGCTTCTTCTCGCACATGCCGCGGACGACCGCGTCCTGGGCGGGGGCGGGGGCGGCGACGATTCCCTCCATACCATCAGGCGACGGCGATGTTGACGATGACGATAATAACAGAGGAACGTCGAGCTTCCCCGACTTGAACGTAGACTGGCCCTCGGCCGTGTCCAGCCACGCCGCGAACTGGTGCCGCACCGAGACCGTGTCCAGCCGGTGGTCGTAGCCGCAGCTCTCCTTGGCGAAGCGGCCCGCGTCGATGGCGGCCTGGCGCCGCTGGTTCGCCCAGTCGATCAGCTGCAGCATCTTCTTGTACTGGACGATCTCGTTGCCTAGGGCGAGGCGCTCCGCCGCCGAGCTCTGGAGGAACGCCTGCTCCTCGTCGCTTAGGACGTCCGGGCGGGTCGGCAGCCCGTTCGACCATAGACCCTCGATATTTCCTGAAGACGGAGTTAGTTACTTAGTTCGTTAGTTGAAGGGGAAAGAAAATGCATGTAATGAATTAATAGGGGAAGGAGCCGAACGATATGAGAAAGGGGATTGAATAAAAATAAAAATAAAAAACATACCAAACGGCTTATCGCCGAGCTTCCAGCCGCCCTTCTCAGCCGTACTAGCCAGCAAGCCGACGAAGTCCTCCTGGGTGAGGACCTCGAGGGCCTTCTGGGAGGCGGCCTTGGTGGGCAGGGTGTTGATGACGGCGGCCCACCAGGCGTCGCAGTGGTCGGCGCAGCAGAAGACGCTCCGGTCCCGCGGGTTCTTGGCGTAGAGGCGGGCGGCGCTCCCGCAGCCGGCCAGGGAGCACGTCCGCTTGTACTTGGTGTAGTTGCGCTTCCCGTCGGTGCAGTTGGGGCAGACGAAGCGCTCGACGAGCCGCTCGCCCGTCTCCTTGTCCAGGTCCACGCACTCGCCGTGGAACCAGTCCTCGCACGCGTCGCAGCTGATCATCCACCGGTGGTCGTCCGGCCCCCGGCAGATGCAGTAGGGCCCGTTGTCCGTCTCGTCGTCCGAGCTCTCTTCCGGGTTGTTCGTGGCGTTGGGTCCTCCCTTGTTCTTCTTCTTCTTGGCTCCCCTCTTAGTCTTGGGGGCCTTAGATGTTGATGATGACGATGTGGCTACAGCTGCAGTTGTAGTTGTAGTTTTCTTAGGGCCCTTCTTCGCTGCGGCTGTGCCTTTCTTTTTGGATGCCGCAGAGGATGACTTCATCTTGCTAGAGGTACTGACTGGCGATGAAGAAGGAGGCACGGATTGTTGCTGGGATTCAGATTCATCTAGATCCTGCTTGACCTCGAAGGTGAGTGAGGTATGAGTCAAGAGGTTCGTTTGTTCAATGCCTTTGTTGTTGTTATTATTGTTGTTGTTGGAGATATGCACGTTCCCATCACCCTTGCTATTTTGGACGTCTGAGACGCCGCCGTCTCCCATCTCGACATCTCTGGAATCCGGGCCTGACATGGCTGTGCTGCAAGGCCAAAAATAAAACAGGCAAATCAGGGAACGCCTTTTATAAACGCAAGGGCCAACCGCCGCCACTCTGTGACCCTTCTTTGGTTAATGACCCGACGCTGCTGACACCTGTATGGCTTAAAACCTAAACGCGATGCGGTGGCCCATGCATCATCAAGGCCGACCACCACCAATGATAGGCGAGAATTCTAGACAGTTATCGTGATGGAAATATTCGATTCACGTAATATAATATACCGTTCATATGCATGTTCCAACTACCATCTGTAGATTAGTATTGTGACAAGTTTACTTATGATAAGTAACAAGGGACGAAGAGAAGCTACATGCACCCACTTTAGCAAGTGGGGCAAACATTACAGCTTATCTGCATATCGATAAGTATTGGGCTTCTTACAGCCAGTTGTTATGCTCAATAGGGCACTACATGTATACTTTGTGTATACGAGGTGGCAATTCAGCTGAGACTAGCTGTTCTGAAAATAGGGGGTTAATGTGCCAAGGTAGTTCATGGTAGCCACACAGCCTACCACCTTCAAGATGTTATCAAGATATTATGTTCCATTGTAGTAATTCGTACACTCATTCACGGTGCCCCCTTGTTTGATCCTACCTTCATGCACAATAGTTACATAAGTCTTAGAAGAAACGAAAGAATACGTGAATAGCTGATATCATGCAATGAATGCTTTCGAAGAGGAAATATAGTAAAGAACTCATGGTATTTATTGTACAAGGGAAATTCAGTTGAAAATAACAGCTACCTACTCATAAACTAATGCTATGTATATTGGGAGACGGCCTGGACATGTTGCGGGCACATCTTTATTATAGCCACATCCACGCCAGTTGATTGCTCTAAAACGTGTTGAAACTCCCCGGGAAGCATTACTCGGCTACAAACATGACGTTGGAAAACACTGAGAACCCTCGATAACTCTTACAAGACAACCCATCTTCCAAAATTGTGTGCCGATTATCTCATAATAGCACCCATTCTCATTACTGGCTCATGCTCGTTGATTCGGTTACATGAATAGGTGGGCAGATCAAGATCTGTTCAATGGTCGGTGGTCGCCCTCCGATTTAGTACTCAACCATCTTCAGTTCAGCCCTCATTCTTTCTGGCAGTTCCTCTTTTTTGATTAAACCCATTCCTACGCAGTCACCCCAGAAGAACATTGCTCTCTCATGTGCGTAACCCAAATAGTCGAATGCCTCTGCATCCTCTCCCTCCTCTTCAGCAGCTGCCGACGGCTCTGGTTGAGCATCCTCGGCATCATTAGCCCCCTCAGGGTTGTACCCGGGGATACTAGCTTGCAGAATGCCCCAGGTTACCCAGAACACACTGTTGGCAATGCGCCAGAGTCGTGTCTCTTCCAGCAATTCAGCGATCTGCTGCTCAACTTGGTCGTCATTGCGCTTCTCTTCCTCCCGCCAGCCACCAGGAGGGACGCGGGCATCTAGCATGAATTCCACGATTGAACTTGAAGAGCCAGTTGCAGGACCTAAGCTCGGTGTCGTAGAACCTACAGGAGGCGTTGCCAATGGTGTTAGAGTGGGAGTCGAAGCGCCCGGGTGTGAATAGTCGGGTCGGTGCTCGATGTACGCTTTGATGAAGCGACGCTGTTCCTCTGGCGTGGGATACAGGGATGGCTTGAATGCGTAAGGCGCGTTCTCATCGTGGTAGTTATAACCCCACTCAGTAAAGTGGTTCGCAAATTCGAGACCTCTCATGTTAGCAGCAGCATACTCAAAGTCTATGACAACAAGCTGTTTGTGCTCATAGTTAGGCTGTAGCAGGGGCGATTGGGAATCGTCGGGACGAATCCGAAGGATATTGCCATATTGCGTCTTACTAGTGTTAGTAGTTTATTCAACCGAGATAATGGATAATAAATAGTAATTGCTCACGTCGTTGTGTGCGAAGACTAGGTGATCGCGTATGACCTTAGGGCCCCCATATCGATCTTGTAGGTGTTTCCTGTATTTCTCTACCATTGCCTTGAATATAGCCCACTCCACCCCTAAGACGAGCCCTCTCTCCTTCCAAGAATCTGCTGGTCCCTTTACAGGACCAAGATTACCAGCAAGTATTTTCTTGTCTAAGAAAGTAATTGCTGGTTCGACGTTTGGAAGCCATTGTTCCCAGTTCTTCCAGACGGCCGGCCCAGCTTCTCTTTCTTCGTCTAGCAGCTCCATTCCCTCGTGAAGCTCTCTCATCCTCTTCGCAATCTGTCTAGACGTCTGAGGTTCTCGAATGTTCGCTGCCGTCAGAGTGGCAGCATTGAGGTATTGCTCGAAACGACCGTTGGTAAATGTTCCTAACAACCGAGGTCCGATTTTCTTGCGCGCGAGGCGTCGAAGGACACTTAATTCATTCTCCCTGTCGATAATATTCTCTACTTGAGGACCGTAGATTCTCAGGAGAAGTTTGGCCGGCGGTTTCTTGTTATGTTCCATCTTCTCCTTCAAGTCATCTGGCGGTGATACTACATAGACGGCGTTGGTGAGAGCCCCACTAAGCCGCTCTACACTAATCGATTCGCCGCTGTCCAAAGCAACCCTTCGCCAGCCCTTGAGCCTTAGAGTATGTGCCAGGCGTATGATTTCATTCTTGAACGATATCCATGCTTTACGTTCCCTTCCTTCTTTCTCATTTGACTCGGAGTTTTCATCTAAGGACGTGGATTTTCCTCCAGAATAGCTCAACGTCTTGGAGTTGTCAAGTACTGCATCACAACTCGGGACCAAGACATCGCCGTCATGAAACTCGGTGTCCGATGAGACAGTTCGATGTAGTTGGATGGAGCGTCGTCGGTGAGGTTTTCTGTTCAGTTTAGTGGCATAATGAGGAATGGACTTCAGTCCGAGGGCGTTCATCCCGTCCTCGACGATTCTCTGCAGCCTATCAAAGGACACATCGCTTGATTCTGAATCTATCGAGTCGCGTCTCGCCTGATCTGACTGCTGCTTTTCATCATTGTTGCTGGTATGGTCTGATGGTTTTCGCCTGGATGGATGAACTCCCCTAGACATCCTGTTTTGATTTTTGGTTCGTTCATGCTCTAGCCAGTCGGAAATTTGAGCTATCAATCTTTCCCCAAAATGGTTCACCAGATGTCGATGGTGATGGTGAGAAGCGCTAGCATCTGTAGAGACGTCAAGAGATGAGTTACTCGCGAGACTATCTAGAGCCTCCAAACTTGCTTGGCTAAGAAGGGATGTTCTTGACGAATCGGCGGGTACTGGCGGAGGGCGTCCGCTCAGACGTTTGCCAACACCTGCAGAAAAGCGCCTTCTCCTCGGACTTCCTTCTAGTTCATGATGTTGTTGTTCTGGTTCTGCTATTTGCACGGCTAAACTGTGTTAGTACGTTGGACCAAAGGTAGAAATGAAATATTTGAGACGCCCTAAATCATGTAGTGAAACTGGCTATATACATGACGTGTGCTTCTAACTTATAAAATACACAACACGAGGGAATATATAGTCAACTTGATCCATATGCTCTGAGTGTAATCGCAACTGGCTATAAGCATATACTATGAGAATAAGCTCCCGAGACTAGCATGAAGGGTGCAACAAGATATTCATCAAATATCCAAAACGTATGTGGGCAACAGAACGGGTGCTAGTCTGCCCCTGAACATGAAAACGGTGAGATCAAATGAATACAAACCTTTTCCACTGGCAGAAGAGCTTGTAGGAGTCCGGTCGCTATCATCATCCAGTCTTATGGCAGAACGAAGCGGGTGTCCATTACTGGAAGGTGTTATATTCGAGGAAGACATAGCCCATGTGAGGAAATGCTAGTCTTAAAGAAGTGAATTTAAGCTTTGGTTTTGGAGCTACTTAGATGAACAATTTGGGGAAGTGAAGGAAGAGGAATGAGACGTAGATTACACCGATCGTTTAGAAGAGGTAGGTAACCGGTGGCACGTTTCACGAATGGCAAGCCCTAAAGGCTTGATGGCCCTCCTGGCTGTGAAACGACTGATAAGGATTCAAGAGATACGCTACGTGTGTGTAGAGCATGTACGTAGTATATACCTAGGTACTGTAGGAGTGATATGATATCAGCTACATGTAGGTAGGCTACTGGGATCTTCTCCAAATTGGGAATTTTGGGAAACAGACGTAACGGTGGTGTGGGTAGGGCGCGGCTGTTGCAGATTTTCGATGAGACGCTGTAGATCGGTAAACTTTAATTCTAGCTTAGCTGGGCTAGGCGTGTATGCATGTAATATGGAAAGGGATGTAGAGTAGAAAATGACGGAACTCTTATTGAACTTAAGAAGTCATGTTGGCAGAGAGCACACACGCGGTAGGTACCGAGGAATGCTTGGTTTGAGAAGGCGAAAAGATCGGATTGCATCACATGCAATGCAATGCAGATTTAACGAGGGGTCCGCCTGCTGATCTGCCTGCCCTGCCCTTTCCTTCCACTTCCATGATTTGCTTTGAGACCCGGAAACTGCATGTGGGGGGTTGGTATCTTTCTTATCTACCATACAGTTGGTGGACTCTCTTAATTGCATTTGTGTCTAGAATACTTGCATATTGGTATAAGCCAATACTTCGAATAAACTGGAATTTCAGGGGGGAACTATGCTCTTGTTTGCTAGATTTTAGGGGTTGTTTGGTTTGGGATAAGAAAATTAGAGAAAGAAACAGCATAACAAGTATTAGTTATACAAGTCAAACTATATACAATCTAGTATCCATAGCAGTAATTAGAGTAGTAACTAGATATCTAATCATTTAACACCTGTCATACAACTAGCTATAGTCTGCTTGGTGACAGCCTACGAACGTATAAATGCTCGGGGTGCTCATATCCAAGTCCCCTCTAGATACGCACAAGAACCGTCCTATCTCAAATACTTATGTACTTAGGTAGTTAGTTCCCTTACCGCCAGCCCTCCTGCCCCAGCGCCCAATCCACAGCAGCCTTCACATCATCCACGATAACCTTCGGCCTATGCCTGGGCTCGCCCCCTCTCTTCGGGTCCCAGACGCCCGTGCGCACGAGGACGGAGCTCCACCCGGTGCCCTCGGCGCTGCGGTACTCGTTGGCGCCGCGGATATCGGACTCGGGGTTATCGCCGACCATGTAGACCCTACGTAGCGGACCGGCATCTGTCTTCCTCCCCAGCAGCTCCGCGCGGTGCGCATTGAGCACGCGCTCCGCGTACGCGTACGTCTGGTGGTGCGGCTTCCCGATGACGGTGCGCTGGAGCTCGGCCGTACCGCCCGTGATCTCGCGCCAGACGCCCGCGAGCGCCGCCTGGAACGCCCCCTGTCCCAGCCGCGGGAGGTGGTACTGCGCGCTCCAGAAGAGGTCCGGGTTCGAGAAGAAGAGCGGCGGCTGGCCGTCCTGCTGCCAGCCGGCTCCGGGCAGGCTGGAATCACCGTTCTTCGCCGAGTAGGTCCCCAGCATGCCGCCCTCGGAGAGCAGCAGGTCGGTTATAATCTGGATGTCGAGTGCCCAGTCACGGGGGTCGTTGAATACGAATATGGCGTCAATTTTGGTATTAGGCGTAGTAGTAGTAGCGGTAGTAGGTAGCGGCCGCGCCGTCGCCGCATATCGCTCCTTCATGAGCGGCTCGAACGGCCACACGGTGGGCTGCGCAGCCAAGATATCGGCGGGCGTGACGACGCGGCCGAAGCCGTACACCTCGGCGATGTCGCGGGCCTTGGCGGCGTCGGACCCCGTGACGAGGATCGTCTTGTCGCGCAGTCCTTCTCCCCCATGGCTTTGGCTCCCTTGTTGAAGCCCATTGCCACTGCCACTGCCATCCACGAGCTCCTGGAAGGGCGTGTGCGACTGCACGAAGTTATCCGTAGACAGCTTAACGCCGAGCCGGGCGCTCAGGTCCGCGACACGCTCCGCCTCGTGCTTGCCCCCGCCGTTGGTCAGGAGGATGAACGGGATGGTGTGCTCCTGTAGGTACCGCAGGGTCTCTGGAGCACCTGGGATGGGCTTCGCTACGTGTAGTAGGACGCCATCGATGCTGTTGCTTTTTCTTAGCCCCCTGTATTTCTCTCTCTCTCTCTCTCTTTGGTATGACTCTTCCTGGTAAAGGGGTGAGTGAATAAATGAGTGAGCGGAAAAAGGACTCACTCGAAAGCGAATGCAAATGGCGGCGGCTCTTCTCTACTAGGTTTCGCATCTGTGCGGAATCCCCTTGTAACAGCCGATGATAAACCACGCAGCTTCGGCGTGCTATACGAAACCGATGACAAATCCCGTCGCCGTGTAGTTGAGCTGCTGACCGATGATAAGCTCGGAGTAGCGCGTGTTAAGGAGGGGGAGGCTGCTGCTGTCGTCACATGATGGTGCCGTAGAGTCGGATAGGAAGCCGAGTGAGACGGCACACGGCCAAGCAAAGTTCGGGAGAGGGCCTTCATTCCGAAGGATTGCCTGTACTAGGTGTCACTTATCGTGGAAGCATACTCGCACTTGCAAGGTAAACAGGCCGGCGTTAAGATTCAAATTTCGAGATGCTTTTGCCCGGATAAGGACCGTGTCAATATGTACGTACATACATACATACATACGTCCCCTTGCTCCGCACAACCCCATTTAATTCATCGGATATTATCGGATAAGTGCGTCATTATTGAGCCTCGAAGGTTTGCACATAGCAAATAACTTTGTTCTACACGATTGCATAGAATTCATAAATGTTGACTGTGTTAGATTCAAACATAGTATATTAACAGCATATCTGAATAATTCAAATGAACTTATTTATTAGGACGTTGGGTCCCTCATTCACTCGTAGCTACATAGGCTTTCAGCATCTTCTTCATATGTAGAGTACCTTAGATATATATACAGAAAGTATACACAATATGCTATAAGCTGACAGCAATATACTACAGTCCGAGCGGAGTTTCTGTCGTAGAGTCAATGGCAATACATATATATATATATATAGCCTTTCTAATGCCTCTCATTGCTTCCAGCTACCCTTCCAATCCTTCATATGATCAAGTATGACCTGAGCAGCCTGCTCGGGGCTATGCTGGCGGCCGAGCGCCTCGACGAAGTCGCCATCGGGGTCCATCAGGTAGAAGTAGATGCTGTGGTCGACGAGGTAGTCCTGGCCGGGCTTGACGTCCTTGGGGGTGCTGAAGTAGACGCGGTACGCCTTGCAGACGGCCTTGACCTGGTCGTACGTGCCCGTCAGGCCCACGAAGCCCGGGTGGAACTCGGCGAGGTACGCCTTCAGCACCCTGGGGTCGTCGCGCGCCGGGTCGCACGTGATGAAGACCGGCACCACGCCCCCCGGGTGCTGCGCCTCCACCGCGTCGAACATCCGCGCCATCTTGTCCAGCTCCTCCGGGCAGATGTCCGGGCAGTGCGTGAAGCCGAAGTAGACCTGTATTTTAATAATAAAAAAACACCCGATCGCGTTAGCCAATTGCTTATTACGTGACCACTAGCTAGAAAAGCATGCTCTTTTCATCATAGAGGAAAGCAGGTGAAACCAAAAGAACAGAATGGAAGCTCAACTCACCAGCGAATACCGGCCCCTCAACTGCTCGCTCGAGAACGGCCGGCCCTCCTGATCGACCAGCTCAAACGGACCGCCGACCTTAGGCCGTCCGACGCCCTTCGTAGCCTCAGCGGTACGCTTGCGCTGCATGCGTTGCTTCTCGTGCTCGAAGTACCAGACGAGCCCGGCGCTCGTGAGGACGAACAATAGGCCTGCCTTCCACGAGAACGGGCCCGTCCGGTACCGGCTCCGCGCCTCCTCTACCGTCTTCGCCTTGTACCGGCGCTGCTCGTAGCTACCGCCCGGTGGCAGCAGCTGGCACCCGGGGCATCTCGAGGACGTGGGGGATATCGGGCCGTTTCTACTACGCGAGGGTGATGATAGGGCGGAAGAAGCGGATGGAGAGAGGGGCGGGCGCGAAGATAGGAATCGGGCGCTGCACGGTAGTGGTTGTTGCTGCGACTGCTGCTGGGCTTGTCGTAGAAGGGACCGCACGAGCGGCCGTGACGACGAGCTGATCGGGCGCGACATGGTCGAACAGTGAGTGTATGTGCGTGCACTGCTAGTATTAGTGCGCTCGGTTGTGTAGCAATGCAGCTTCAATGGTTGTCTATCCTTAATAGTGAAGCTGCTGCTCGCCTAATCTGTTCGTATGTTACATCAGATGTTAACCAAATCATTCGAGAATTGAAGGAAAACCCAGAAGCTCTGCTGGCGCCACATAGTTACTTAATGTTAACCAGACTAATTGGCTGGTAAGCAAGCTCCAGCCACAGTTGCTTTACTTGCATAACCTTACTATCTACCTAGGTAGTTAGGTAGGTACCTACGGTATGAATCTACAGTACTTAGGTATGTAAACAGATATTACAGATTCCATGTGATCGTTAGATGCGACACATCATGACTCGTGTATGCGTACTAGGTAAACACTACATATACTATGTCACAAGTGGACGTAGCAAGAATTAGTTGTCAACCTCAGACTGTCTAGGTGGTCAGGTATGTAGGTGGTGGGCTTGCTCAGGAATGCCATAGCTGAGGGTGCATACGTCAACAGCAGCCACAAGGTCACACACATACCTAGGTATCATCTTTCGTCTTCCAAATTCCAGCTCAAGGCGTTCAACTTGCCAACCATGCATGCACTGGAATGGGACAGGATCTTACAAAAGCTACACAAATTTTCTCTGTTCTGAACCCCTACAATTATTCTTTCAGTATAAGTACAACAGTCGCCGCCGGAGCAACAGACCAAGAACATCAATTATGTTCCCCTTCCTTATATGCCCCCTTCCGTCCTTAGTCATACATGATGGTGGCTTCTCGACGCTCGTTTAAAAACGAGTTTCGTGATATTCACACGAGGGAAGAAACGAAGTACAATACGAGTTGTTTTTTTTATTCGGCGGACGCGATGGGATTTGATTAGAAGATAAGCTCTCTTAGGGGAAATGGTATGTGCAAATGCAATGCTATGATGCCTCGCAAAAATGCTCCCGAAACGTATGCAGTTCGCCTTGCTGTCCCTATCAAGCCGTCGTCCATACCCTTGCAACGCCTCGACGAAACAAAACGAAACGAAACGAATCAAAGCAGTCTATTTTAGTCGTGTCCTTTGTACGCCCCTGAGGAAGATCCCCCTCATTCCATAGAGGATCATGTTGAGAGGAATCTAGAGAAAAGAACCAAGAATCATTAAGTACCCGCAATAGAGGTCCAGGAGAGGATGGAGAGACACGTCGGGAGCATCCATGTGGAAGTCACTGAAAATTTGATGTCCCGAATATGAAAAGCCTCTCCCCACCATGGTCCTCAGAATACAAGAGAAGCGCGGTGTCGATATGTACACGCCTCAACCCTAAAGCGGTAGTTGTAAGAAAAACACGAGAAAGTGGTGCTCAAGTCCGGCTGATCTGGCTAGCACTCGTGCGGCTTCGCTCGTCGTCCTCTTCAATCACGTCACTGAGTCGAGTCGGATGGTGGTGGCGAGGCAATTGTTGCTCCGCTTGGTCCCAACCAGATGAGTACCCCGCACCTGAGTAGTCGGGGGCCGAAGAATACTGAGGTTGTTGTTGCTGTTGCGTGCTACTGCCAGTAGGTTGATAAACCTCGGGTTGTGTCGCTGGCGTTTCAAACTCCTCTGCGGTAACGTCAGAATCCACTGAACCAGGGACCGGGGAGAAAACCAGGAATTTGCAGGGGCCTTATCGAGATTTCAATACTCACCCTCACTATAACCTCCCTCGGAGGGGTAGCTCTGCTGGTGATGAACGCTAGGCTGGGCTTGATACGTAGCACTACCACTCGCTGATGTCGCGGTCGGCTGGACGGCAGGAGCTTGAGTATATTCAGGCCGAGCACTGCGGGAACTAGGCGATTGATGCGCGTATTCAGCGGGCGCCGCTTGGCCGTAGGATCGAGGATCTCGCTGGGTGCTATCACTTCGGCCCATTCCTTGCGTCATGGGCACAACTTGAACCCCACCTACGATAGTGGGGTGGCCCATCTGGAGCGACGTGGTTCGCTCGCGCTCTTCGTTCTCCCGACGGCCAAGTTCATCCCAAGCACGACGAGCTTCCTCCTTTGAGATGACGAGTTCCTTGCGCGCCTCTGCCAGCTGCTGTTGGAGCTTTGATGATCCCTGCTCTGTCGCGAGAGCTTCTCGGATGGCATCCGCTCTAGTTCGTCGTTCCTCCTCCAGCGCAGCCTCTAACATAGCAGTGACCTCTTGGTTGCGCTCCAGTTCTGACCGGGTCTCGAAGAACCATCGCTGAAACTTCCGCTCTGACGAGGCTCGCAGTCGTTGTAGTTCGACTACAGCGTGGAAGAGGTTGGCGCCGGCTGAGGAAAGATCGGTAACCTGACGGGCTAACTGCTGCGACACAGGGTCTTCGCCGATTTCTTGCGCATTCTGCTGCAGGCGTCGGATCCAAAAGTTAGTTAGACCCTCCCAATGAGCAGAAAGGTTTTCCCATCGCTCAAATGCATGAGGGAACGAGCTTCTAGCCCGTGACGCGGAACCAGAAGCTTCTCCAGCTTGAGGTTGGTTTCCAGCAGCTCCGGACGTCGTGGCACCAGGAACTGGCTGAGAAGGGGCTGACGTGGCTCGAGTGTGGCGCTGCGTGCCTTGCGCCTGACTATCGCCGGGTGCTGTAGGGTACGCACCACCCCGATTGCCGTCATCAGCTCTTGCACGACCAGTAGAAGTCTGCACTGGTCGTCGCGAAGTAGAAGGTACATCCGCACCAGTACCCGAGGAAACATGACCAGCGCCAGCAGCTGCGGCTGCAGCGGCAGCGCGGCGCTCCGTTTCTCTACGAATTGCCTCGTCTTGAGCGCGTGCCTCTGCCTCCGCATGTTCTCTTTCCATACGTTCTCGCTCCTCCCGCTGTTTTTCGCGAGCAGCCTCACGAGCAGCTCGCTCTTGCATAATCGCCCGGGGACCCTTAATCCCAGGAGAGCCAGTGGGCGCGGGCGCGCGTGCTGCAATAGGACGTGACATGGAGGCGGCCTTGCCGTTAGAGGTGGCAGGAAGACCTCCCGGAATATCGGCCATTGGGGAGTAGAGTTCGGCGTAGTCGTCAGTGTACTCGTTAGGACCCCTCAATCCTTCCTCAAGCGCATATAGAATGGCACGGCGAGTATTCTTTGTGATGCGCGCAACCGGGTATAGTTCGGGTTGGGCAGTACCGGAAAGGTTTGTCGCTTGGCGTTGTTGCTGAGGAGAATGAGTTGATGATTCGTCAGCAGAATCAACCAGCTCCTGTGAGAGCCTGTGGCCTGGTCGTCGAGCCTCTTTCGGGGATGGAAAATTATGGGGTTCAATGCCAGAAAGAACGTATCTTCCCTGGGGACCAAGAGACACGACAACTCTCTCGTGTGGTTGCTGAGTCGGTTGCTTCTCTAGCCTAGGGTTTGGACTCGGAGTGGAAGAGAATCGAGGTGTCCGCCGGAGACGATGCTGGGAAGATGGGGTAGGCGTATGTGGTGGAGGAGTTTGTGGAGGAAATCTCTGCTGCTGGCGCTGATATTCCGTGGGCGTCGTAAGAGGGTCGTGAGATTCGTAACGGTCGTGAGAAGACAGAAGAGGAATTAGGCCCGACAACTTTGCTGTGGTTTTGCCCGAGGCTACTGGGGAAGTTGATGTAGACAACGCGGAAAAGGTCACCACAATAGTGGTGAGGAACACAATCAATCAGATCAGGATATCAGACAACGATTGCCTACAAATGTTGACAAAAACGTAAATCTGAACAACGCTCTGGGTATCAATGGCGCGTACAAGGTACCTAGAACAGACGCCTCGACAGAGCTGTGCCTGGGAGGTAATTGATTGATGATGTACTTCGTAGATGGCGGAAGTTTGCAGACTAAGTGAGTACTATGTGAAGGAATGAGATTCCTGAATCAATGGTGTATCGTGAGGGCAAACGTGTTTGGCTTGGTACTTGACGCAACCCCCGGGCAAGGTTCGAGTTCGAGGTTGGGTAAACCAGGAGGCTGGGCTTCAGGTGGAAAATACAGGTGGCTAGTAAAAATGGGTGGAGGGAAACCAGTCGTTTGCTAACGTGTAATATCAATAAAAAGAAGCAAATTTTGTGCCTCTAACTAACCGGTCGTTAGGACGATTAATCATCTATCATACGTACAGCAGCTGCGTTATTATGCCCTAGTTGTCGCAACGATTCGGCCGGCCTAGGTGACGATGTCTGATGCCCAAAGCACTACCATCGCAGACCCAACTGCGATAGCAGCACTTGGGCTGCTAGCAACTACAAGATCTCGAAACGAGGAGATCAAGTGATGCGATTAACAATTCCGGTCATAAATGAGTGATTCCGAACATACTCATGGGTCAATGGCTCAATATGGGACGAAAAGCTAAGTTTAAGACTCACGGAAGGAACAAGGCCTACCGCATTACGAAGTACAACACCAAAAATACAGCTACAGCGCATACAGTGTATTACGATGTTGCATTTACACAGTGTTACAACAAATCTTAGCTACCTAGTAACATTAGAGATTAAATATCTTGGAAGGTCCTACATCACTATTATAGGAGGTAAATACATGGCTACATATTACAAGAAGACTCTACCCAAGAAATTCTACTTTAGCAAACATCATATACCCACTTACTGCACATTCAGACAAATGCATAGGTACGTGAACAAATATACATTAGGTGGGTAGGTAGCAAGCAGGGTAGGTAGCCAGGTAGCTCACCGACTTGACTTCCAGTAAGTGCATACCTATAGCACCTACCTAAGTACTCTAGGTAGTTAATGTAATACAAACTTGAATATATGACTGCTAGTCACCTAGTTTGCCCTTCTTCTTCGTTATACAATAAGAGGTTAAAGAGGTCACCCCTTTGCTTTGTGTTATGAGACTACTAGTTAGTATGCAATCACAGATCAGGTTATCACAGCATCAAACAGAGCTTGTAACAAACGATTAAAGAAGCCATGCGTACGAATCATGCACAGCTTTTTCACACAAGTTTAGCCAACATCTTATCAGAGCTTATTTCATCTGAAGTTAATTAGGTTATCTTGATATCCACAACTCACACCTCCAGATCTCGTGGGGTACACGCTTGGAACTGGAGTCAAGCGCTGACCGCATCTACACCACGGGCCTTTATACCTCTACAGTGCGAGACAGTATACCAAAGAGTAAGCAGAATGTTGGAGGCTGGGGTCCAAATTTAATGTGTGCGTTGGCACGTCCAGCAACAAGACATTTATTGGTTAGCGTCCTGCTATTTCTACGCTAGAAGCAGACCCCAGCAATCCCGATAGGCCGGGAGAGAGTGGGTGCTGCAAGCCGATTAAGTATATCGGGTCCATCAACCCCCATCCGAGTCTCCGATTCACGTCATTGAGAGGCAGCTGAGAAAGCTGGAAGAGCATACCTTATATAGGTGTCTTGAGCTGAAAATTCAAGCAAGGGTGTATGTAGTCAATAGGTAAATGCGGCAGCATTTGTTTCCTCTGTATAAAGTCTTGATTTGAGACGCATGTCGTACCAAATGGGATAACCTTTAAAGGACGATCGCAGGTGGTGCGGGTGTCTTAATATGAAGAGCTGTATGTCTCACCAATGACGAAACTAGGTCGAGTCAAAAAGATTCCGGATTGTTGCAGCAGGAAGTACAGCTTGTGCCTTGCATACGGTGATAGGTAGACTGCCTTCCTTACCATCTAAAACCCCTTGGGGGTTCATAAGATTGACAAAAGCAACTTATCTAAGTACGTAGCGTTTGCTCTTCTCTAGGCTTATCCTTTACCTATGTACCTACACAATCATATAGGTAAGTATATTGATCTTGATAAGAAAAGGTGTTGGAAAGAAAAGCCACACACATGTGTGTTGAAGCTTAAAAGTGACGAGGGGCGAGCCGTCCCTCCTGATTAGGTAGTGCTAGTAAGCTGCCATTAAGAGCCATTGGCCAATGAGAAACTCTTGCTGACTACCGCCTACCTTTAAGCTTTCTCTCGATTGAACCTCATGAATAATTATGTAGGTACATATTCGCTTTTCTCATGATGTCTAACGCAACGTTTCGATGCTCTATGATATGAGAGTTCCCAGCCACCATGTGTCTATCCTTCACGAAAATTGGTTTTTGGTATACGGCAGCTGATTTCGCTGTAGATTCATTCGAAGAGACCTCGGATAGTGAAGTCGGTGGCAGTGGGGAAAACAATAAACGAATGTACCAAACTGAGTTGATATATTAGAAATTCACTAGTCACTCCTGCATCAGATAGTATATAGCAAGACCTTGGAATTCATTATCTATAACTAGGAAAGCTTTAACTCCGTGAATCCCAAATTATTGGTTCGAAGATGCCCAACTTCTCCCGTGTACTAGCGCATCCGGCTACCTCCCTTAAAGCCCTATGAGATCATCGATTTGTGAGTTTGCAGGCCGTTTGCTGACGAATGGGCACGAGAGACCGATGATATCTTCAACTACCTCTACTGTGAGTCGCTCTTTCTTCATGCGACACCAATCCACTGCCAGATTCATAGCGTTCTTGATCTGTCTGCCATTCATTTGCCACGTGCTGAGTCTCTCCAGTTCTTGCGCTCCCAGTTGTTCTATATCGCCAGGTAACCTCGAGTTGAAAATGTGCCAGATTTCTTTTCGCATCTTGTCTGTCAGCGAAGAGAATTGCAGATGGATATGAGCCCGGGAGGTTACCGCTGGGTTAGTAAAATTCGTGGCGTTGGAAGTCAAAAATACGGTGCCTGTAATACTCGGTTTTAATTCTCTGCGGTTGAAGCTTGTGTCATCTAGGAGTCGAATTCTTACCTTTGAAGTACTCCACCTCGCGAAGGAATTCTGAGTAGATAATCAGTGATTTGGTCATTTGACGGTAGCAGAGGCGCTTACTTCTAGTGAAAGAGCGGTCTTCGAAATCTGCCTCTAAAAAAATTTAGCATAACTATTAATGGCGATGGTGTCAATGAGTGCCACACCATCGTATAGTAGAATAGCCCCCCAATCTGCTGCATCTCGGACAAAAGATGGAGGTCCATGGTTTACGCGGAACCCGCCCTGTTGGGTCGATGGTTCTTTGGAAGAAAAAATCCGCAAAAGCGGTCGCTTCAAGTGATCGGCCACTGGATGACTTTAGGAACTATAACACAATTCACTAGAGAGGGAACTTACAACATTCCGCCATAAGTGTTTTCCCAGTCCCTGACTCACCGTTCAAGAGAACGAGGAGACATTGTCCTGTCAGGAGATCAGCTAATTGTAATTTCAATTGACTGAATGATGGACTTAACTTTGCCTGCAATAAACTCATCATAATTGTGGCCTTGCTGGTTATGACATTCGATCAATGTCCGGAGGAACTCCTTCTTTCTTCGATCAAAGACAACATTCTCAAAGATATTATCATCAAACCTAATTGGACGAATGTCGTCAATTTCGAAAGTTGCTGACTTTGTCAGCATTATAGCTAGGCATGATCAAATGGAAATAACCTACTCCATATACCTCTAATCAGAGAATATCCAACCAGCTCCGGATCGAGGAGTAGAAGATTATCCTCGTGCTCCAATACAACTTCACGGTTGTATTCTTGCTCTGCCGTAGTAGGGCGACGCTCTTCCCGGTCTTTGATTGATGCTGTATCATCCACCATTAGACCTTTGAATTCATTCGTCTAATTGAATTATGCCTTTTACCTTTCGTTTGCGGTTTAGGATCGCCTTCTGACTTCCCATCTTGCAACCTGTGCCCCCTTAAAGGTTCCAAAGTCCATTTCTCCTTACGTTTACCGTAAAGAAAATGGTCGATAATAACACGTTCATTGTTGACGTCCTGCCTTTACGTTAGTTACATGATATATCATGTCATTTTGACTTGCCTTACAGTTGTATCAACAGGTTGAGAACCACCCAATACATCGGGCTCTGAAGTCTCGTTTTCTTTTGGTGGGATATGAGAAACGTAGTGAATGCCCTGGAAATCTAGAATTCGCCTTCCTCTTTCTACCAGGTAGCGTCTCGTCATTCCTTCACGATCAAGGTCATATATAGGAAGTCCAGGGATCTTATCCACTGAAATTCGACCTTGAAACTGATATACTTTCATGACACATGCTTCCATGCCGTATTCAAACCCATTAAAGCGGACTGTTTCACACTCCAGCAGAAATTCTTTTGCCTGGAAACATCGCTTAACACGAAAAGCCGTGATGGAGTTCTCCCATTTAGTGGCGAAAATGGAATTATCCGGAAATAGGGTCCAGAGGAGAGAGAATGTAATTTCGTTTGTGTTCCTCAGTTCCTCAACCGCGTCCAAAGTATCTGCCAAGGCATTTTCGAGTTCTGTTCCTAAAAGTTCACAATGTTCACGAGCCAAATCGGATTCTGCTGTTCTTGCCACTTCCGCAATCTTCTCCCGAGCGAAATACAGGGCCTTATGTGGCCAAAACGAATGGGCTGCTCTGTCCGTATCGTATTTAAGCCCATACGTGGCGAACGTGACCTCTAAATTAGACCGAATGAATGGGCTTTGCATAGTGATCTTTGAGACATAATGTTTTTGCGCACTATAGGGAGTCTGATTTAAGCGATTCCGGTGGTAAAGTTGAATAGCGGCACCTTCAAATTTGATTCTCTTAGGATTCGCTAATGCTGGCGGAGCCCATAGGCCCCAATTGACATTACCATTAGAGGAGCCAGTCTCATAGAACCTCTGTACTGAATTGTCTTGGCCTATATGATCACTCGTATTCGTATTATGGACTGTCTTGGGGAACAAGCGTTGTGTTGGTGTGGTTGCTTGGACTGATGTGAGGCGGTTCTTGGACTCTGAATGTCATGTTCAGCTAAACCTGACTGGTGGTTTTGAATTACGCTTTGGGAAAATATGAAAGTGGTTTACCCATGTCAAATAATAGCACTATATTTCATCCCTCTCTTTAAGAATTGGGTATTGGTTACTGCCAATACACGTCCTAGTAGAGACTTGAATGTGTTGAATTCACCGTGGAAAGTTGAAAGTTATCAACCACTTAATAGACGATTGAAATGAATTTATTTAATTATTAAGCGACCGTCTAGAGTAGGGGCCTGATTTGGTCAGTGTGCCTTGAGTTACATTGTGCTGTACAGGCGCAGCAATCCAATCCGGCTGTGCTCGAAAGACCCCCCCGCCCCAAGTCCAATCATTATCATCAGACTCCAAGACTTCACATAAGAATGCCTTGTGAACAGACTCCGTGGTTGCATAACACATCTGGGGCATGGTCTAGACTCAGGTCTTCGACTGCTTCCGGCTACTACGTAGTATGCATAATTGCACTTTCAATTCATACGTAATGATACTAAATCCCTATTGGCTACAAAAAGCCTGCCGCAGGGCAGTACCCAGATTATGATACGACCTGCTGGTCAGTATGAGTTTCATCTGCTTACCAAGCTGGAGCAGCCCAAATAAGGCAAGAGGGGGTGTTATACTGCTACAACTAATGTATCTCTACTCCGTAATAGTCACCGAGTTGATGCTAAGAAATCCTTCGGCACACCTACATAGTCCTGAGAGACACAATTGTCTATTTAACAACTCCCTAAATCCACTCAGCTCCAACTAAGCTAGTTCTATCAGAATATCTACTCTCTAGAGGTTCTCAAATATGTCCGAGTTGAGAAACAATGAAGGGATTCGACGAGAGGGGCTAACTGTTCTACACAACCCTCATGACGCCGTACTAGAGTCTGTGGCCCAAGTTCCCACATACACAATAACCAGAGTTGTCCTAAATGTGTAAACTTGATGATTTAGTGTATTTATAATTCACGGCCTCAATGGATCGCCTTACAGCACTTTCCGGAGCGAGGAAAGTGGCTTCTTTTGGCCACGAGACCTTTTTCGGCACATCCCACCGGCCAGAATAATACTATTTGGCTATATTTCCAATGTTGCTAAGGGCAGTGGGAATTACATGGGTGTTCAGCAACATGCTGAGAATTTCCTCTTACAATTAAGGAACAATCGAATTGAGCGACAGGTAACAAATTCACCAAATAAGTTCAAGGCTGCAGTAAACTAACTTACTGCGGATGTAGAGACCCATTGTGTTCCTCGGCCACAGTCTAGGTGGCCTCGTAATCAAACAGGTGAATATTCAATATCCTTCAAGTTAGTCTCAGAGATCATTGCTTAACACCTACAAGACCCTGATATTGAGCTCTAACCGCAAGACTGATGCCGACATCCTACACTCGACAAAGATCGTGGTGTTCTTCGGCGTACCACATAGAGGAAGTTCGGCTCTACAAAAGTCTAGGACACAATTGGCCATAAAGATCGGACCAATTGTCAATCATGCCGTACCACCTAGTATTCTTCCCACTTTACTTCCAGAGGCCGATGAGGCATACATGATGAATACACAGTTTATGCAAATCAAAGCCGGAATTACAATTATGAATTTCTATGAACAATCCCCACAAGGATTTGTCGGTGGTCTTGTAAGTTTGATTTCCCCTCCTAAAATTTCCCTTTAGGTAGAACGCTCTTAGACACTACACACATATATCGCCACTGTAGAGTATCTAATCCATCTTCATTTAGGTCGTGGGCAGAGAATCAGCTGTATTTGATTCAGAAACATCTGAAAACGTTCCTGTTTTTAGAAACCATCGAGATCTTGTTCGTTTCCATAGTTCAAACGACGACTTCTATCACACAATATGCCAGACTCTGCATAGAACAACAATGGACATCCTGGAAAGAATAGCTCAAGCTAAAGACGAAGGTATTAACCAAGTCATCTTTCCATACTGCTTTTGAGTTAACAGGACAATAGAAACTTCGCTTAGATTGAAAGAAGGCAAGTCAGCCAGCCCAGGCAGTAGAACCAGCTAACCTGGACAGAATTGATTGTTGCCCTTGGCGATCCACTCTTGCCTTCAATGCCAGATCAGCCAAAAGGGCCACATCCGGGTTCTTTACAATGGCTTTGGGGCGAAGAGAGCCAATTCATGAGATGGATTCGTAAAGGAAGTGGTATCTTCGCCATCGCCGGGAAACCTGGCAGTGGCAAGTCCGTTCTAATGAGTGCTCTCAATAGGGTCATACGAAAACACTTTACTACGGAGTTTCCAATCGCCGTTCATCATTTCTTCAACAGTCGTGGCAAACAAGTTGAGAAAACAGTTGATGGATTCTTACAATCAGTTTTACTGCAGCTTATTCTGGAGAATCCTTGCCTCTTCGACTACATCAAAGACGACTGGTTACTCATCAGTAGAAGGAAAATGACTTCCGGGGCAGTAGATGTCCCTACTATTGGAACCCACCCTGTGGTGCGGTGGGCTCTTTCCGACTTGACAGACCTCTTATTCAAGTCGCTGAAATGGACATCACAGCGTCATAAGATATTCATTCTTGTTGATGCAGTTGACGAATGTCAAACACTTAACTTAAGCTCCAGGCACGTCATCGACCTTTTTCACAAAATTATCGAGGAGTGTGACGAAGATACTATCCACATCTGTTTTTCTTGTCGCGATACGCCCCTTTATAATATTGGCCACCCTTCTGGCGGTTTTAGCCTACACGAAAAGAACCAGGCTGATATTCTCAATTTTATTGAAACCCAATGGCGCGGACTATCCATAGGGCCTAGATTTGATGATGAGATGAGGCAGCTAAAGAAATGTATTGTGCATCGAGCCGATGGTATTTTCCTCTGGGTGACCCTAGTGCTAGAGGATGTCCAAAAAGCTGTTGAAGGGGGCGCAACATTGGCTGAAGTAAAAGGGATCATAGACACTCCGGATCAATTACACGGTGTCTTCTCCAGGTTGTTGAGCAGTGTAAATCCGACTCATATGCCAGAGACTCGGAGAATATTGGCAATTATTCTCACAGCCAAGCGGCCTCTCAACCTAAAGGAGATCCGCTACATTCTTGCGCTTGATAGCTGCGCGTTTAAAAGCGAGGAAGATATGAAGAAGTCACCAGATGTCATTCAAGACGATGATTCCATGAAGCGACGCATACGCAATACGTGCGGTGGGTTGGTAGAGGTGAAGATGCTGAATGATGCTTTGTCTAACAATGAAGCTGGCGGGGTGGACGAAAATTCCATCCAGTTCATTCACCAGTCCGTCCGGGATTTCTTGGAACAAGGCACCGAGAAACACAGTACAGTGTTGGACTTGACTACCTTGATGAAACACGGCCACTCTGTACTCGGACGGGCATGTGTCACTTATTTGGGCCTAGCTGAAGTCCAAGCCATACCTGGACGCCTGAAACTTAGGCAAGGCCGAAGAACTTACTCCGAGGCTGTTCTATCTAGGTCAAGGTTTCCTCTATTATCATACGCGGAGGAACATTGGATATCTCACGGTCAGGAAATGGAATGGGCAGAAGAGTCTGAATCCCCCGAGAGTAGGGAGATTTATAATCAATATCTCAGCTCTCCTGTGCTCTTCGACATCTGGCGAGATATTCACAACAAATTCCATCCAACGCAAGTCTTGAATCAAGACTACGACTCGAATCGTCTTGCTGTTGAGTACGATTTATCACATTTTGTTACAATGCGATGTATCGATGGTCTTTTAGATGTCGACTCGTGGACACAGGCTTATGGAAGTTACCTTCACCTTGCAATATCACGAAGCAGTATTCGAACGGTCGAAGTTCTTATAAGGCATGGGGCCAACATCGAGGCAAGGGGGCCCCATAACAATACCCCTTTATCCGATACCTGTCGTAAAGGTAATTTGAACGTTGCAAAGTTATTGTTGGAAGCTGGTGCCGAGGTGACCGACGTTTCACTAACGTCTTCTCCTTTTGTCGCATCCAACAATGCCTTAGCAGGGGCCGTTACATCAGGCAACGTTGACCTAGTCAAACATCTACTGAACCATACAAGCACCACATACGCAGACCCTTGGTATCGCATTCAAGCCATTGCTGCATTAGCTAATGCAGGAGATAAGATATATAATGAAGGTGGTTCGCGTGGTTTCATTAGGAAAGTACGAGCTTCAGCCACTGACTGGGCAGAGATTTCCAGAATCCTGAGTGAAGGGATCGATTTCGATCACAATGACATCCCGTTTCTTAGCCCTTCGAATATATGGGTTTTATTGGGATGTCAAGAATCGTCATTGCTGACCCTGATAAATACGTATCGAACCTCCTTAGAGGGCCATAGGCAATGGATACGTCCATTCATCAATATGGCATGCTGGTTCGGAACCCTCCGCTCTGTCCATATGCTCGTGGAAAGCGTGCGAGTACCAGAGGGTCTTCCTGATTGGATTGGCCACCCCGAAAGTGTGCAATATTTAACTCCAGTCCACTATGCTGCAATTAATCACTCAAGTTCGATACTATCACATTTACTTGAGCTTGGACTTTCTCCCGACTCACAAGACAAGTTCGGACGTACTCCAATGCACATGGCTGCCGGCCTGGCAAGCGATGAGCATATATATGTTCTTCTAAGCTATGGTGCAAACAAGGAAATCAAGTCACACCAGGGGTTACTACCATTTCATCTAGCGTTACAAGGCAATAATTTCCAAGAACCGATCAAGGTGTTCGAGAAGTTGTT
The DNA here is from genome assembly GCA_022661535.1 of Eutypa lata. Lineage (NCBI taxonomy): Eukaryota > Fungi > Ascomycota > Sordariomycetes > Xylariales > Diatrypaceae > Eutypa > Eutypa lata. The sequence continues at coordinate 3,453,160 of JAKULF010000004.1, read as the reverse complement.
GACTAAACAGTCGGATGTAAACTTAACCATATGCAACGGCCTTTCCCCTCTACACATGGCGGCAGAGTCTGGAGCACTGGTGGTAGTAGAATGGCTACTAAAGCGCGGCGCCAACATTAATCTACTAGATGAATTTGGGCGCACTATCCTGCACTTGGCGGCTACATCCACCAGCCCAGATGGTGCTCAAATCTTGGAGGTGCTACTCGGGAGAGGCCAAGATGTTGATGCAAGGGATGGGGTAGACATGACCTCGCTACACCACGTTCTCTACACATACGACCCCCTGGACGGCAAATACGACCCGGACATTGCCCTTGCCCATGCGAAGATTCTTCTACATCACGGCGCTGATGTAGACGCCCAGGATCAAGAGGGTAATACCCTACTGCATTTAGCTGCATGGAGAAGCCATAAAGCCATTATCCGACTCTGCTTAGGAAAGGGGGCTGTTGTTACGAAGAGAGATTGTAGAGGCTTGATGCCAGTTGACCTAGCCAGCGACGATGACATCAGGGACATGCTGGAAGCGGCGAGTATGGATTGATAAAGATCTGATATTGACCTGTGTTGAGATGGATTCACTTGATAGTACTTTCTTTTTACATATGCCCCCTGAATAGCCCTAACGTATGCATTATGCCCTTGTGAGCTTCACTGATGTGCTACAAAGCGCAACGCGCTATGCCTAGATTGTTGAAAGCACAATGGCTTTAGTCATGACTTGTTATGTTTTCCAATCTAGAAGAACTCACATCATAGTGAAATGGCCTCTGACTGCCCCCCTATATTCGACGAGTGGCATTATTCCCAAGCTCAGCAACGCGTCGTGTAGGCTAATACAGGTATACTGAGACTCAATGTTCGCTCGCTTCATAAGCTACTATTAACACAAGTTGAGAGGCAACGAGGGACAAATGATTCGTCATCGCGTCTCCAAGCGGGATCGGGATAGGAGGAAACTCGCCGCTGTGACAGGAACAGTCCGGTGTGATGCGGATATAGTACCCCTCAATTGTTTGTAAACCTTCGCATGCGTTTATGATGGCGTGAATCGAGTCATACAGCGTCGTAGGGTTGCGAGCTGGCGCGCAATAATCCACAAGCGTCACGCCCGCACTTGCTGTGAGTTGATGGCTGTCCCTAACCACTCTTAGCATAGGATGAGCATACTGTTCGGCGGCCCCTTCTAGTTCCCGAGTACATGCCCGAATAGTGTCACGAGCGATCTGCATACACTTAGGAGAATATTGATATAGAGACTATGAATATCAAGAAACATACATACAATAATTGTGTCGCTCTGTGGTCCCTGTTATATTACACGACATCAATATAAGCAAGTTGGCGAACTAGGGGTAATCGGCTCAGACGTCTGGCATCTTTCCCAGTAGGCTCCCGCCGTTATCCGACTAACGCTCGAGGTAAAAAAATTAAATATGCAATATGCTTCGGGGAATATCGAGGACAGCTCAGCCGTGTTACAAGAAGTAGATAATATTTCCAAAAGCTGATCGACTGGTGAGATGTGTGCGCTGGAATGTTGGAGGGGAACCATTTGCAGTACTTGAGCTCCGAGGCTCTAACTGGCTAATATGGGTTGTCGAGCTGATATAATGCCATACCAATATTCAGGGGCAAATACACACCATTGCTAAGAGGGTTGAAAAAGTCCAAAGGGTGGTATATCGACGTGGCAGGCTAGTGTCAAGCGTCATACACTACAATGGGGAGGCGTAGACGAGACCGCCCTCGGCAGACATCGCCTCGAGCTTGACGAAGCTTGCATGAGGCTGTGAATACTCCGCAACGGCACATAAGATAAATCAGTTACACGATCCAGGTAACATCGGTTGGGGCGCCATCCACGGCACTCTCGTAGGCTGAATGCCGAAGGGTTATTCTCTAGTCACCTAGCATCATTATGGGAGGGGCCTCACCAACTGTAATTGGTGAGAAAGTCCAGGATTCATTCGTAAACGAGCTCAATATAACAATGTGAACCATTATTGATAGAAACATAAGCTGACTAGAGGCTAGCCCCTGACCACCCCTGAACCAAGGCTACGCCGCGAGTTAGAGGAACCGAGTGCCTCCAAGCCCTCCCCCTCACCCCTTAAGATCGCACCCTTTCCCTGCGCTATCCCAGGCTAATATGCCCGCCTCAACCCCCCACCAGAATCAGACACATACAACGCCATCTCTCAAGCCATGTGAATGAAGTCCGAGAAGCACATACTATGGTAGCAATATCATGTGCAACATCGGATCAGTCACAGCGGGTGGCATTGCTCTGACCGGGGTTCGAAGGAATGCCAATCCCAAAATGGGGGATTTGGAGTTCTGCTCTGCTCTGTTGGACACGGGAGCCAACAAGCGGGATATCACGCGCAGAGTAGCAACGTTCCCCCCCTTGCCCCCCCGCTGGTGATCCATACTAGGCTGATCGACACATGGGATGCTACCCAATCTCCCTTTCCCCCCCTTCCCCCATCATCCTGCACCGAATCGTACAGATAGCTATGTAAAAGTATACAGGGACGCTTAGGTATTGGACATATAGGTAACCCCCAGCGCTGAGCGCGGGAGGCCCTTTCAACTGTGATCGGGCTGAGTAGGCCAGCCAATACTCACGGGGAGGCGAGCCGCAGGGCCCGGCAGCTATATTGAAGTCATATATCATAACCTCATTTTCTTCGGATCCAAGGGAATAATGATTCAGATAAGAAGATTTCGGTGAACCATTTTCTCTACCCCCATGGATCTAGAAGCCCTTCCCGTAGCTGAGATAACCTTCACCCCCCATTGACCAATGCGTAGCTGGCGAGCATGCGAGTACCCGTCGGGAATCAAGATGGCGCAAGGGATGGCCCACCTCCATTAGCTGCATATCTGGATTGTGATACTGAGCCTTGCCTTTGTGAGCAAAAAAATAATGTGGCTGTCTGCAGAGGCGGCTTATTATATGTCGGTGCTTTTTTTTCTTCTGCACGCATGGGGTGACATGATCGACGGGGTCATTCATGGCTTGCCGCTCCAAGAGTCACTCCAAAGGGGCGAGAACGCCATGGGAGGTTGACCGAGTTGGTAAGTGGGGGGATGTCAAAGTCCATGCAATAGGCAAGTCGTAACGGTTGAGAGCGCTCGAATCGAGACACAACATTCCTTTAGGCAACTTAACTCTCCTAATATCACTATATCGATCGACACACATGGGTAGTGTCACGATCATGGTCCTACTTTGAATGTGACGAGTTATATTTCACACGAACAGGCTTAGTATTCAAAGTAGGGGGGTTATCCTTAGGGGAGTCTATTCCAGTTATGGACTACACGAGAGAGAGCATATAGTTACATAGGTGATAGAGTTGGGCGCATATGATCTAGCATATGACAGCCATGCAAGCGAGACAATAAGTAAGGTAGGTCTGCCAACAACCAAGAGGCTCTGCCAAACATGTCTTTGGCTATTAAGTTTTTCCGCAACGATGTCTAGGATGGTCGGCAATAGTTGCTCGTGGCGCTTGGAGTACATACATAATTTAAAGCGAAGCAGTCTCTTTGCTTCTGCTGCAGGGCGGGAGGAGACTCCAACGTGGCCCTACCTAATGTCTTTCGGTTACAGCAACCTGAGACTTTCCGTAGTTTTGTCTACTCTAGGTAGCTCTACATGGTTAGCCAGAGCTCGCGTGAATACCTCGCGAGCGGGAGCGCACGTGTAAGTAAGCCGGAGGCGGGAAGTAACTAACTAGTCAATTCAGGGAGACGTTTGGCGTGAGGAGGCTTGAAAAAGGGAGGCCGGGGCAATCAGCACGCCAACGTCGATATCACAGGTAGATAGCGTAATTGTGTATTTCTTTTTTTTTGTGTCTCTCGCTTCGGCAGGCAGGCAGGCAAACAAGCACGCGCAGACGCTAGGAAGAAAGAAGAAAGAAGGGGGAAAACGTGTCTCTTCGGAAGATCCACGCGACGGTTCCCGCTCCTGAACGGTGATGAGGCTTGAAATGGTATCGGGGAGGATCGAAACGACGTTGTTTTGATTGTGCTATAACAGCTACTATACTTCGTAGTAATTGCACAGCACAGCGTGGGGATCATGTACCCACAAAGAGCCGTCTACATATGCTCCAGGGATTGATTAATCTCGGGTCCCAAGCATAACTACCTGGTCCTTGGAGCACATCATGTTCAAAAACGGAAGGTAAGGGACAGGGTACCCCCTGACTGACGCTAATACATACATCGGATCTGCCCTGCCGCCGGTAGAGCGACATGGGGGATTGTCCTCAACTTTAACCTATTACTCGGCTCGGATAGAAGAGGGATTCGTTCTATCACAACTTACATCATCACTCACTACCCAGCCAGCCAGCAAGCAAGAGGGACTGCCAGCACCGCACTGCACCACACCCTCAACTACGTCGTGATCAGCGTAACGAGCGTGACTGTTACCAGGATGTAACGACATGCGGTTGTTACTGAAGTAGTAATCTACGTATGTGGAGAGCAGGACTAGAGTTCGCGCTCCAAGGTCTCAGCTGCGAAAAGCCAATAGCTCCTCCCCGTCAATATGCGCCTCGTCCATATGGCCGTCATGCTGAGGAAAAGGAGATCTCTCCTCCAGCGTATGGCAAAAATCTTTGCCAACAATTTAGAGCGGCCGCGTGTTAGGAATGCAGAGTTCGGCAAGCCAATCCCAATAGTTTGAGCCCCTACAACCATTTATACATATGACCAGCAGACGTTTACATGCGCCTTTTGACGCACCAACATCGAATCCTTCTCTCGAGCTATGCGCCACGAAGAGGGCGAGATAGATAGACAGACAGACGTAAGCCGCGAAGTCAGCGACCCGAGCAACGAACTGGAGCTGCTGAGTAATTTTGGTTGCAGGTCAGATCTGTGATTACCCATTTACCCGCGACCCCTGTCGCTGCGTCCTGAGCTATGAGTGGTGAGAAATGAAGCGCTTTCTCCTGCAACCCAGTAGCTTGGGAAGAGAAAAAAAAAGTCAAGGGATCTCCGCCAGTGCAGCCTTCCGAGCCTCTCTTGCCTCTCTCTCTCCCATGCAAAATTTGAATTTCCAAAGAAAAGTAGAAGGAAAAACAATTGGAGGATAATATTTATGGATCGACGCAGGGTGATCTTTGGGGAGTCGAGATCACCGTGATTCGTCTCCCTATTGCCTGGAAAGGTTGCATGCGATGAGTTGTAGGTCCCGTCAGCATTCGGCCGATGGACACCGGGATACATACGTGTCTCGATGATGCGCTATGTATAAATTCTTCATCTCACATATACATATGCGCGGTTCTTATTGCGGATCATCTCACTGAGGAGTACCGTGGATCTGGTCGCGATGCGACGCGGATACCTCGGAGTGGGCTGGAATAACCAACATTTATTACCCTCCTCTAGTCTGACTGAATTATGTCGTCCTGACCACTTTGGGAGCAAAAGGATAGCAAGTAATATCGAGCTCCCAGACCGTAAAGCTTTCTATGGCGGTAGCCATGGATTGCCACATATATCCGCTGTCTTATAGACAGATATGGTAGGGGCATTGATTACCCAGAGCCCAATTCGGGGTAAAGGCGACTATTGAATGCACATATGTGATCAATATAAAGGGGCCTATGGAAATTAATAAAGACATGCATGGCCAACCGGGAATGCCCCCCCCTCTTGCAGGACGGGTGGTCTTCTAGTACCGGTAGGGCGTAGTGAGCCCATATCAGATTGGTTCGGCCAGCGCCACTCACATCTAACGGTTTTCTAGCCATTTTGACAAAAGGCCATCATCAATAGTTATATGTACGACTAGATCATACAGCTCACAAATGACAGGAGCACCCAATTCTTTCTCATTGATGCAGGCACTAAACTAGTGTTCTCTTGTGGTGCCGCAGCATAACCAGTTAGTATCACCATGATGCTGATCTATGAGTTTTTCCCAGGAGCAGATTTGACTATAGGAAATGATGCAGACTCGAAGCCCTACACGTACATATATGGATGGTGTAGCTGGGACCAATACAAATGTCCTGACGTAGGTACCCATGAGTAATCATCTCGATCTTTGTGTACCAACATGTCGGGATCCATGCATCCCAGGACGTGGAGAGCTAATGGCTCCCTTGAGATGCAGTGTCGCCGCCATCGATAGTCTCGCCGAAGTAGCTACTGAGAGTTGACGTCTTTTTTCTTCTTTTCGGACCCGAAAGGACTGATTTGCCCCCTTTACCCCTATTATCTATTCGAAGTATGTAAGCGCTTGCCTAGGTTGGGAGAGGGCTCTTTTCTTTTGTTAGAGGAACCGGACGGGTAGTAGGGCTACCTAGAAGACACATCCCATTCAAATCCCGTAGAAGCGAACTAACGAAAAGGCTCCGGATTCGGGATCTAGGCCGGTAGAAGTCTGGTAAGAGGCAGCCACGTCGGACCATAATGACGACGACGGCTACTTGCATGATCAAGAAGACGAAGTGGGGCACACGGCACGAAGAGACTGGAGTTGGCTGACGCCGTCCCCAAAGTCCAGAACCTGGCCTAGGCCAACTGAGGAAAAGCCATCGACTTACACACGCCTGTAAAGATGGGCGTCCTAACGTTAGCTAGCTACCTAGGTAGACGATGCTAGGTGCATGCGCATGTACGACGTACGTTAGCAATGTTCAATGTTCTGCTTCTCCGATTTAATTGCGAGCTGTTCGGTAATTATCACATGTCCCAGCCGATATCTCGTCGATTCGCTGAAAAGGGTATCTCTAAATCTCCTATTAGACTGGGTTCACCGTTACATTGGTTCACTTCCGGCGACCTGTCGTGCCTGCGAACTGTGACCGTTATATCGGCTACGCTTGGTGATCTAATGCATGTCCCTGCTACCCTGCTTGCGCCGCTTGACGGTAGAATATCTTGATAATCTGCTTTGAAGTGTGTGAAATGACAATACTACACCACTAACGTAACGTAAGGGCATCGACTCTTTGAAAAGGCCTCGTAGATCACAAAAGCACTATAACATCTCGGCACTCATGGTATTGGTCTACCGAAGAAAACAAGCGCCCTGAGTGCCTTCCTAACTACGTACTGGTCAGTAATAAGCCGGAAATACAGACATGTCATACTTGGCGTACCGTGGCTCCTACGTAGTAGCCCGAGTCTTTGGATTCTGATGCTGTGGATATTAAAGGTTAACTTTTAGTGATCTCATAGATACCCGGGTAGATTCCGGGCAGATGTCGGTAACACCCTTACTGACACCTAAACTACGTTACCATATTGTTGGAGTGGTTGGAGCTGTAATCCCTGCTCAGATCGACACATCCTTGTCACGGTTGAACATCCCCAACCCTGGTCACTTTTTTAATTCTATGTTCGTATGTATGTATGTAATATGGATAGGGATTTTAAAACCCCCCTTTTGCTGACATCTCACTCAGGCGTTTCTATTGTTTCATACCTATTGAACTGGCTTGAGGAGCCAACATTCCTAACCCTGCGCAAAAGCAGGGTCGCTTATATGCTATGGCGTTGAGATCAAGATGCCGAACTCTAACTAAAATAAAACCTACGAATACATAGAGGTAGCGAATACCTAAAAGTTCTTACGGGTAAGGTGCAAGTGCCGCTCTATAACCTTGCCCGGCAACAAAAGCTCCCAATGAGGTATTTGAACCGTGCAAGTGTGGACTGTCGATGCTCTCCTCCATTGAATATAATACTGGATATTAAGATGACGCAAAGAATCAACCAAACAAGGCTGCTCTATCAATACGAGTATACGCTTGTACCTCGTACCCTAGATGGGTATAACAGGCGGCCCTAAGTTTCCCCGGATCCCTATCTACATCCAATGTATATACGCATGTAGGGACTTACTGCAAATCCCGGATATCGCGATGCGATGACCGAGAGGTGTTTGGTTGGTTCTTCCATAATGCATAGAACGTGACCATGTGAGGCGGCGGCGCGTTGGCGGTAAAGTAGCAAATCAAACCCCTGAAACATATACTCTAGGGATTAGTATCTATGTATGTAGTTCCCGGCCTATAGAAGAGCGGAAAGAAAACGGTAACACACTACGAAGTAGCAGCAAGGAGAATAAAGGAGAAGATCAAAAAGCTTAGAAGTAAGTAATGTCTTTCATATATCAGTGAGGTATATACTGAATTCTCAGTCCAGTACGAAGTATGTACTATTAAAACGATGATATATTTCCTAGAGGCATAAAAGGATGATACCCTAACACCGCATCCAGAGATCCGCGTGGAGATGCATTAGCGCCTATCGCTTAGAAGATCCCCATGTCAGACAGGGATCAGCATTTATAGTTGTATGTATATGTATGTAGGTAAGGTCGGTCGGAGAAGCAATAACACACACACACACACGAGGGAGCAAATATCGAGGTTAACCAGAGAGAGAGTGTGTGTGTAGATGGTCTCTCTATGGCATATCCAAAATCTGCATTTTGTTTAGCTTTCCTAACCAGAAGACACATAACTATGCTAGTATGTAGGTATGTTACATGCATGCTCACTTGTTACTTAACTGCTTTAGAAACACGCACGTCCCAATGTCAAGGAGATACTGGGGCTGCCTTGATATTTAGCTATAGCTTAGGTATTATAGCTACGCATAGACACGTAGGCACGTAACTATGTATTCATGTGATAGTTAAAATAAAATAAAAAGGTTCCGAAGTGTGACCGTTATTAAGGAGTTACACGAGAGCTTGATAGGCATTGGGAAATGAAAAATGGTTTGAGGGATGATGCAGCTGAATAGAAAAGCAAAAAAGAAAAGAAACACATTTCAAGGCGGCTGTTAACCTCGAGCGGTGTTCATATTAGGTATTATTACATGGGTTGCCTTATAACGATAGTATCTGGTTATCTTGAATTTTAAGTTTGGGGGAACTGGGGGATTAGCACAAGGCCTTTCTTTCATTCAACGAATTGCTTCCTACAAGCGGTTAGACGATGCCAAGCCTTAACCCGTCATCACATTTATCTTGCCCACATAGGTATGTATAATCGGAGGGAAATCTACTGGTGAAAGATGATAAGATGGATAATAGAATAAAGTTAGAAATACCAATTGAGCCCGAGTAATTCAAGTCAAATCTCCGAGATAGTGTATAGAGGTAGTTGCTCTTTTAAGCTTTTCTTATGTCCAGAAACCCCATGGGGTTACATCCATGTTCTATTAGGAGTAGGTACTCTATCGTTCCATGGGTCAACTCATATATTCTTGTTTGTTTTCTGTAAGCGATACCGGGCAAAGAAAGAAGAAAAGATGAATTATATTTCAGAAAGGGAAATACTCCGACAAGAAACTATTGGTGACATGAAACAACTATTAGGCTATAACTAGCAGCTACATATATGTATACTGTTATTTTTTAATCGAGATAATCACTCATCCGCGGAGTTAGCGGTAATGATTATCGTCACGCTATGATATAATACAAGATCGTGAGTTAAGCCGGGTTAGTGTTGACGTTTTCGAAGGGTTAGGCGGAGTTATTAATGCCTGCCTTGTTAATTACGTATATCATCGTTGTTTTACCACCCCCTATAGAACTGGGTGTTAAAGGACTGACTGACTCATATAACTACTACGTACGTACATAGTTAAGAGGCGCCGTTGTTTATGTAGTCTAGCGCGCTTCTGCTACCCTTCTGGCGTGCGTCTAGTGTTGCCCGCCTCATTCACGTACCAACCCAACCTCAATACTTTGTAGGACGGGCCAGATTTTCATTATTTACAGGAATACTTCGTATATAACTACTAACTTGCACGAGCTAAGTTATTCTAACATCCTCCAACCAAGTTGACAACTGCTGCTAATCCGCCACGGCACGTGAAAATCATTACAAAAGTTAACGGGCTAGTAAAAAGCGGGTGCCCGGAGTCGAGACATACGGCCGGTAAATTAGGTTAGGGCGGTGCGTTCTCCGGATTGCGACCCAAATAATCGGCACGATTGAATGCTTAACTACTTCCTCTTCATATAATATGTATGTTGTAGTAGGGATGGAATAAGCCCTGAGCGAGGCCCTGAGCGATGCAGTTCTGGCTGATTTCAGCCTACCGTCTTCAAGGGCAATGTTGAGACTTGTACCCGGCTTGGCCTGTGCCAGAAAATCTTCGGGAGTTTGGTTAGCCTTTATGCCTTTCTCCCAAGGAGTTGTTTCGCTTCGGGAGGCAGGGTGTCAAGGAGGTAAGGGGTCTAAGGATCTGCATTATCCCGGTAACGCCCCCGGTAATCCCTGTTTAACAATCGCTCCTTTACCGTGTTTGGACCCATAAACTTGTAGATCATGGGTCACTTCCTATCCAAAAGAGGCCCAAGCGTTCCCGGATCCCAAGAACCTGCCCGCCTGCTTACATACGAATCTGATAACCCCTACATGTCATTTCTTAAATCTGTAGTATCTTTCAGGGGAGTGCGCGGTGGTCGGATGGTTTTGATCCCAAGCAGCCAAGTTCCATCAGGCATAAGGATTTCCTTTATTCTACATATTAGTGTAGACTAGTTACTACCTAGGTAGGTATATACCAAAGTGACCTAGAGCTCTTAAAGAAAATGTCACGTACGTATATGACCAAGTGCATTAATAAAACTAACTCGAAATTTGAGTTGACAGGCTATAGAATATTTTAGTGATCCACATGATCGGAGTGGGGTCTAATGTATGTAGATACTGCTATATCGGTAAGGAAAGTTAGGAGCCGAGCAGGTGGATACATACATAGAAGAGATCTTGCGGCAAGTCCCTGGATCTGCATTCTATTTGATGGATGTTTCCTCGGAGGAAAACTGCCTACCTAGCCAAACCGCCTTTTCCTTCATAAGAAGATGAATCCGGACTTCGGCATGCGTCATTTCCAGGCGCAGATCGAAACCACCTGACAGTAACTATGGAATAAACGGACTGGGTTAGAAATACCTAACGAAACACAGGCCGAGCTACCTACTTTTAGTTATGTAGGTATGTACGTAGTAGCAGCCTAGATAAAAACCTATACCAAAGTCAACGATATCGTCTAAGTAGAACGGGATCTAGCATCATCGCAAGTGCTTTAATGCGTTCCTATACCGCATCATACTAAAACTGTAGGCCTGAAACAGTTCCGTATACACAGAAGACGAAGTTTAGACGATGCTTGCCGGCTAGCGCCAACTTTGAGCAGTAGTCCAGCCCGTAGCATGGTTCACGATACGGCCAAAACAGTTCACACGGAAGACATCCAGAGATTTTGACAGGCGCCCACTCGGGTTGACAAGCTGCACGGGCTTGGAGAAGAGCGGCATAAGAATCACATCGATACTCCGGTCACAGCGTCTGTCCCGATTGGGTTGTGAATTGAAGAGTGCTACTGAGAATTTCTGCGACGTAAGCCATCAGGTACCAAGATGGTCGAGTCGGCTCCCGTCTCAAGTCTTCTGCTAAGAAGTAGGTAGTAGAAGGCATGCAGTGGCATGCCAGGGGGGCCCCTGGTCCTAAACTCACAAGGCTTGGTGGAAATCTCAAGGGTCACAGACCAACAAATGAGTGATCCAAACGGCGGCGTGTCCATATTAGGAAACCATGGCCCGAGTGATCCATGCATCATGCATCTGACGCGGTGACAATGGCACCATTTATCTGGGCCGGCCAAGCCTCTAAGAAGTAGGGAGGAGCTTAAGAATCAACGGTTCCGGTAACATCTTGAGTCGCAGGGGACTAAAGGGCCGCCGCACAGGGATCTTCACAGAATACCCTGCTAGCGCATAAGCAGTAACCGTTTGACTCGAGAGCGATCCCATGATGAACCCCGGCGGAGCTGCAAGAAGAGTTTCCATCCCTCGATTCCCTGTCTCCCCACGCCGTTCTGGCGGGGTCCGTGGAGCTCTAATAATGATGGGTGCGCACTCAGTGCGTGTTACATAATAACCAAGCCGCAAGCAGGCGTCGAAGGCACCCGAGGACGGTCTGAGCTTCTTCTATAGCAGGAGGCGTTATAGATGACCTGAGCAAGGATCTGAACTTATCGTCGTCACAGGAGTACGTGTGTACCTCCCCCATGGATTACCGACGATCGACTGAAGTTGATTTCATCCCAGGCCTGGCATGACCCACACACAATTTGTGACAGCTAGTGCCCGGGGATTGCCTTATGGATTAACGCTTGATCGTCCTTACATTGTGCCTTGTTCGGGAGATCTGATAGATGTATCCCAGCCCTCGTCGTTCACCACCACCATCAAGCTGGTTATTCATAAGTATCCACACTGGTCCTTCGTCCATCCTACTTAGAAACCCTTTGTCTTGTCGAATCAACCGCTCACAAATATTCGAAGAGTGTCGACGATATATCTGCCCGAATCCTATCTCACATACACACAAATCTTAATAACACACCAAGAGCGCCACACAGTAAACCTAATATCTCGAAATTATTGAAAGTGACAGCAGAGAAAACCTGTCTAGCAACTATATTGTCTAATACACCAACATGGCAACTACGATTTACACAGCACACCCAGGTGCTTACGGATATCCTCAACCACCGCCATCCCCGCCGGTAGACGATACTCCAAAATGTTCCCTTCCCTCTATCTCCAACTTATTAGTAATGGCGGATGCCCGATCACCCACCACGGAGCAGTCTCCCCAAGCGCAACAACAGCAAGGTATGATAGAAGCTTTTTTTCTTTCTTTTTAAGTAACAATGTGATGGTGAGACTAATTGGGCTATAGCACCGATAAAGACAGAAGCTCGACCAGACTCAGCACCTCATGCGAGTAATAACAGCCAGTCTCGGAATGCGTTGCCTCCCACCCCTCCGATGGGTGCTGATGCGACCTTCGATGGATATAATTCACCATCAACCAAGTCAGTGACCCAGCTGCCAGTTGTATCGGGGCCGAGTTATTATTACGAGACAACACCCCCCTTGGAGGATATCGGCCGCCAGACCATGACGGCCGCGCCAGTAGCTAGAATGCCAATGCAAGCTTCGCCGTACGCTCAGGCACAATTCGCTACTCCATATATGGGCCAGCCATCGATGGGGCCTTATTACCACACCCCAATGACCACGGTGGGCCCTGCACAGGCGCACATTTCGGGCTTGTACTATCAGAGAGCTCTACCTCAGGTTCGTGGTTCTCGAACTACCTAATATACCATGACCCACATGCTAAACATTTTATAGGCATTCCCCCCTGTCCCAGTTAATGTTTCGCTGGCGCCGTCATCTGGAGCGAACCCATGGCAGCACCACCACTATATTTCTCCGTCATCGGCTGCGTCATTCCCGCAGTCGCAGGACCGCTACATTTGCCAGACCTGCAATAAGGCTTTCTCTCGGCCAAGCTCACTAAGGATCCACAGCCATTCTCACACCGGTGAGAAGCCCTTCAAATGCCCACATCTCGGATGTGGGAAGGCTTTCAGTGTCCGGAGCAACATGAAGCGGCACGAGCGCGGCTGCCACAATTTCGAGAATGGCAACCCGCTCCGATGAGCGAGCAACGTCCAGATTGATCTCTAATATTTCAGCGATGTCTTTTATCATGATACTGTTTTAATCCTGCGCGGATACCAAAAAGGAGGAGACTGCATGTATTCGGGAACGGAAGGGGCAATGATACCCTTGAGCAGCGACAAAGCGCGATTGTATTTTTTATTTCCCTTGGTTCGAACCTCGATCTTGCACACGACAACTGGGAGCTTTACGCGAAATACCACGGTATTGAAATCCTGATACGGCTCAGGGGGTAGCCAAAAGGAATGGGGCCGGATTCACCCGCATTGGATTGATTGATTTTTTTTGTTTGGATGGGCGCATTTGGATCGTAGCATTTGCACGGGCGTTTTCAAAAAAAATTGGGGGAGCTATCGCTCACAAGGATGAGGACAAACTATCTACTTTATTACTATGGAAGCGTATAATGTATACAAAGGGCCGCAATGGCAAGTGTATTAATAGGGCCAATACTTTAGGGTCGTGGGGGAAAACAAGGGGAAACCTGGTTGGAGACAGCTATGATCTACATGGCAAACGATGGGATGGATGAATGGCTCAACCACAGCCCATGAGAATATGAATATAAAACTGTTCAGGACCAACACCAGACTTATTCCCTATTGTCTTCAGATGATATCCTCGTGTAAGCTAAACACAGTTAGGGGCAGGTGACAGTTACTGAACTAGCTCTGGTAGAAACCATCAGGCCTACATTGTAGCGCTACAATACAAAACTGATAAAGGTGTAACTACATAGGGGAAGGAAAAACACGTTGGACTTTGTGTGATGATTGGTTTAAAGGTGGTACACACACCACACAGAGGAACTGTATGCAGATTCCCCTTTTTTTTTGGCTAACATATGGGGTTACCAGGTGGCCCCCGATAAAAACGGCGCAGCGAACACCCCCCACAATCCCATTGTAACACTATCACGTTGGCAGGCGGTAATCTTGCAGAATCTTCCATGGCAGATCATCAAGCTTTCCCAGATAGAAAGGAAGAAAAAAAGCCCCTACCTACGTAAACCCAAGGGTATTGGGCAGTCCTATGTATGTATGTATGTACTAGGTAGTTAGTAGGTAAACGAAATGACGGTGGATTTTCGGAGAATTCAACTCCATGAATGGATTCCCCGGCACTTTCATGCATCACCCTGGCACAGAAGATTGTTACTATCTAAGGCAATAGGTTCGCCAGCCTCGTTAGTTTTTATCATTATTATTATCATCATCATTATTATTCTAGAATAACTAATTAACTATACGTGTCAAGTAGTTATAGCATGAAAGTTAATAAGAACGGCAGGCGGTGCATGTAGCGGCGTGGCCGTTAGCCGTGCAGGCGCTGTCAATATTATACTACGTAGATCGGTCAGGCATTGTGTATGTAGGTTATCGATTATTATTATTATTTTAATGGGCAGCACTAATATGGTATATTGTTTCATATCTTCGTAGCTATGTAGTTAGTGCATTCCGTTTTCTTTTATTGTTATAATAGCCCTCTTATAGTTGTCAGAAGGCGGGCTAATCGCGCATCTACCTATAATACCGGGCTGTTATATGTTTTGTTTTGACTATCACTTACCTACCCTGCTGCGATGAGACGTAGGGATCTCCCTTTCCCGATCCCGACGTATCACAACCTTAAAACGAACAAAGATTGATTGATGTCATACGTATGTACATATCTGTATGTATGTATGTATGTATGTATGTATGTATGTATATATGTGTGTGTACATACATAACTACATCCATTCTGGTACGGTTGCAGCAGTTCCTGACCTGGCACAATGCAATGCACCAAACCAACAACAAACCCACCCATCCATCCATCCAAACCACCTGCAATAACGGAGAGACAATATTCCAAATCGGTGGGAGATTGATTTTCACCTGACTGGTAATATTATGTATGTATGTATGTCTTTATACCAATATGTACGTACCCGGCTGGCACTGCATCGTATGTATTCAAATAAGGAAGGTCCTCATAAGGCGGTCTCGTGTCTCATGCCTGCACCATGCATGCGTTACCATAAGATGGGAGAACGCTAAAAACGTCCCGCCAAGCCGCGGTAGGCTTCGGCGCCAGTTTTTTTTTTTTTTTGTGGTCGTTGCGGTTCCCCCCCCATGCCAACCCCTGGCCCTGGTTAAATAAACCATGAAGAAAATCGCGTGGGAACAGAAGACAGATCTGCAATGAGCAGCAAGCTAAGGTAATGCTAATAAAGTAGAATGGCTTGGCAAGAGACCGGCTTGTGGGGTGGCCGACATCCCCAAGGAGGTGTTCGTCTCGTTTTTGCCTAGTATAGCGTATATACATACATAGCCGCTTGCCGGGAGTCAGGGGCTCCTTGCTTCTCCTGACAGGGTAAGGTAAGGGCAGGAGATCCTTCGTTTCTCTCACTCTCACAAAATACTTCGTACAAAGAGCGGGTTTTTCCACAGCAGATGAAGAGCCTCTTTATTATTATTATTATTAGGTTGGATCTTCAACCTGCCACCTGCGATGGAGACACACTATAGTTAGCTCTAGACTACAAATCGTTGGGCATCATTGTGAATCAATAGCGGGTAGTGTACCAACGGCATCATCCGAGTAGCGTTGACTAAACCCTGGAACTACACAACTACATACATACATAGTAACTAGTTATATGACAACTATTTATTCCGGGCAAGGCGATTTTCTTGGATGTCTGAGAACGCGCGTTTGGAGGAGATTTAAACACGCTGCAATCTTCACACGTGGCTTAGCTGATGATTTTGCAATATGACATTTCGACACTGAGCCATTGTCTACTTACATATGACCGCCTACTCATACAACTTCGTCCAGCTCTCCAGGGAGGTAATAACTATTAGTTATTTTCCTCGTTCCAGATCACCTGATGAGGCTCCAAACATATACTACATACGTACACCGCATGTGATGATTTCCCCTTACGTACTACCGACTATGTATGCGCCTAACAACTAGTTAGTTAGCATTGCTTCGTACATTACTCCGACAATACGAGTCTTTCGGGGAACCGGACATAATACTAACTATATATACCTAACCTAAGCACATGACGCCGTAGTTAAGTAACTACAGACAGGCCCGAGCGGGCACTAGAAAAAACTTGTCATTCTCAGAATCGTCAATATCACTTATCTCTGATAGGTCTAAATGCTCGTCGGCCGATGTCCCCGCTCCCCGCATCAAGTCCACTTTCGATCGATATTTGCCAATTCAGGAGATTCGGGTTTAGTTTAATAGGATCTTCATGCATCATTCTAGAATGAGCTTCAATGATTTTCCCGGTGGAGTGTCCTACCTACCTAGCTATACATACACCCAGGCGGCCAGGCAGCCAGGACAACCTTGACAACCCTACCGCAATATGCCAAGAGTATTTCTTAGGTGTGTATCTAACTATTTCCAATACGTAGGGTAGAATGAGAAGACACCCGTAGGCTATGGGCCATAACACAATGGTCCATTGCTAGTAAATCCCGTAATTGTCGCATAGAGCCGAAAAGGAATCAATGACCCAAGTTGTTATATCGGAGAAGTCCTATCAAACTTAGTAGGATAAACCCCTGAATCGAAGCACAATTCGTCCAACTACATACAGTACATATCTCGCGTGCTATCGGCTGCCCACCATAAGGCTTAGATCTATTTCCTAGATACACACACACGCACACACACACACACCACACACAGCTGCTTCATCGGCAGGATCGACAAACAGTCATACCCAAACTGGGCCAACCAATCACCTAAGCTGGATCCGGCCTAGAGAGGGTAACAATCTCCCAATTCGCGCCGTGATCCGCCTTGCATCGGTGTTACCTACCGAACAGAGAGGGGCCCTGTCCCGGGAGCATGGAATTGGATTCCTGTCCCGATTCTATCGATACAGTTGATCGATCACGAGGTTCCGTGCCCACACTCTCAGCACACACACACACACACACAATAAAGTTAGATAGTAGCTAGATAGCTTTTACAACCATACATAGCTCTCAAGCTTGACACTTAAGCTTACCCCCTCATGATATCACCAACCACCGTTTGCGCCTTTGGTTTTATCAATATGCTGTTTAATAGACATCCCTTCCTCTGTACAAATTTCTAGTTTTCTATTTGTTTTATCGGGAAGAAAGCAAACGGCTCAAGCAAATGAACACTGCCAGGAATAATTCCCCCGGCATCCACCTTGCCTTCTTGCAGGAGAGAAGTGCGTTCCCCAGTGTTATCAGATAACTAGAGTCGGCCGAGACGATGAAACTACCGAACACACAGGCTGCTAATAGATGCCATCTAGTGCCCAAAAGACCGCACTAGGTAGAAATGAGTTCCCATAGCTCGGTATCTCCCTTCGACCTAGCTAAGGCGCGACGCTCAGATAATCCACCTATCATGGTAAGTATGTAAGTATGTATACATAGGCCGACCAGTCGTTGCGTAGTGATCGTCGCCGCTTAGTTAAGACTTTGAGTACTTAATGTACATATGTAGTAACTAGGCTAAATAAATGACACTATACTAACTAACTAACGGTGATGCTCTAACCTGTCCATTAATCTGCTCTTCGCACTTCGACTAGCTAGTTGTCAGGCTTAGGAGTCTGGGCCTCCTTTAGTAGTGATACCGGTCTTTGACGTCACGTTCCCCGGCGTTAGATAGTGGGGTGGGGGGGAATCTGGGGATGATACCCCAAGCTGCAGATCTTCTTTGGGGGAGAGGAAGGGGTAGCTACCTACTGTAAGGTAGGTAGGTTGGGTGGGTAGGGTGTGAGGGGGAGGAGGGAATTCTCTTAAATGCCTCTACGACGTCATCCTTGTTAACCACGATAACCTCGGCTAGATCCTTCATTTATTCCCTTTCTGGGTGAGTGATTTTATCGATCGACAAGAGTTCAGGCGGGAGATATCTAGATACATAGCTAGGTATCTCAGCCGGTTGCAGCGAATCTTCGAAGGGTGGCAACCTATCTTCCAAGTGCATTGGGCGAGCACATACCCATCATCCATGGGAGACGGCCGGAGCGTCATGGTTTGTACTCATACATACCTACCAAGGTTTTCTTCTTCTAAGAGATTACGTTCGTATGGTAGATATGTGCTCATGAATACTGGCTTACCTGCGCATGGTGCTATGCCATGTTTACGATTTCTGGGATGGCGTCAGAACGCTTCATGGCTCTTCAACTGGATAGCCTCCTATCAAGTGTGGCCGATTGCCCACGAGGGATATCTGTATATTGGAGAGAACCACTAGGAAGGCCATATAGCGGTATTACCCTAGCGTCGAACGTGTCACTATCAATCATCTCCCAGAGTAGCCGTAGTTAAGGAAGTAAACAAGAATTATTTTAGCCGTGTATGTGTACGAGGGGTCCGTATGTGGTGGTATCATGCTTCGACATAGTAGCTCTATGTAGGCTAGAATCGCCGTGCCGTCGGCAACCATCAAAAAGCCATACTTGCATCCATCTCCTACAGACATCATGTGATAGCACCGGGAAATGTACAAAATGGGATCTCGGTCAAGAATTGAAAGTCGATATAGAACGGAATGGATTGCTCGAGCTACTAGCCGAGGGCTGCTACGCTTGTATTTGGATATCATGTGCGGATTGAGACATATAGGTTTTGGTGCGGGCGATTCTACGTTGGAATTCGCAACAACCAACAACCACCTATCGATAGAACAATCCGAAACGTTCCATTTTCTAGCCTCTTTCTACAGTCCTACACCACCTCGATCGGACATGTCGTCCCTTTTCGTCTATTTAACGGCCCTACCCTCGGGGGTAGCACCACTGCCCTGGCCTAGCATCGGCACGATTGCCCACATAAGCCCTAATAATTTGGCTCGTCGTTCCAATACAGGGTCTCATGATAAATCCTAATTGTGTCACGGTCAGCCTTATCACGCAATTTCAGCTCTCACACACATTTCTATTTCTCCATATCGCCTGCGAGACATATTTCTATCCCGCTCATGACAGACGAGTTGGTGGTTGCCCCGAAGGAGGAGGCCAGACCGACCCTGGGGGAAGGGGGGGAGGGAGGGAGGAAGCGGAGAAGGGGCGGCGAAGCGAGAGAGAGATAACGAAAAGAAGAAAGAAATAAAAGGGCCTCTTGCGACTACTGCTAGGAAACGTTACGTTACGTTACGTACTCGGGACCGGTAGCCACCATCTCCCACCCGAACGTCAACTTGATGAACTGCGTCAGGTGGCTGGCCACCTTGATGGCGCCAACGTCGGTCGGGTGCCACTGCGGGCCGATGTCGTTGTGCTGCAGGATGCCCTTGGTGCTGAAGTAGTGCACGAAGGGGTCGCTCGTCTCGTTGAGGGTGACCAACTTCTCCGCCACGCCGTCCCAGACCGTCGGCGCTGAGAGGTACTCCGGCGTGTTGAAGAAGCCGACCACGTCGAGGAGCTCTTGCTGAAACCCCTGGTTCTGCGCGTACTGCAACAACATCTGGAGTCAGCACCTGTTATACATTGTGGATTTTCTGGCAAGGTGTGCGCGAGTTGCTCGGGAGTTCTTAAGCTTCAAGCACTGAATCTAGCCATCAAGGGGACCAAAATAAACCCGAGAATTACTCACGCTGTTACCGTTCTGGTAGAAGCCGAGCCAGAGCTCCTGGTTAGTAGATGGGATGTTAGTGTCTTCCGCCGTAGTAGTAGAAAAGTGCTCGCCCCTTTATTTCCTTTTGCTTTAAACGGGACGAATAGGGGCTAGGGGTAGTCAATTTGAGATCGCACCATAACTATAACTTGAGCTTTGGGATATTTGCCGTGCACCCCTTGAACTAGCTTGGTATACGCATCGACGTACGCCTCGCTGCTCACGTTGTTAGACTCGCTGTTGTCGTTAGTGCCGAGGTTGATGACGACAATATCAGGCGTTGTCTCCTGCTTGCCGAAGTCCCACGGCTCTGGCTCATCTGAGGGTGCATCAAGTTAGTGAATACCCGCACCAAAGTATTGAACACTGCGATATGCTCCTCTTTCTCTTTCTCTTTCTCTTTCTCTGTCTCTCTTGTACGCGTTTTCCAGCCTCACAATATAAATCACTACCTACCTCCCCAGATCGACGCCGCGCGCCCACCGGTGTCGGAGGTGTAAAACCACTGATGGACCTGTCCCCCTATTTTGTAAAAACAAGTTAGTGTGTCATTTATCAACATATCTTGTAGAAGGCTCTATCTATAACAGAACGAGAAAGATGGGACATTGACTTGTTTTTTTTTTTAGTACTCACGCGGGTTCCCCCAGCACTCCTGGTCCGCGACGCAGATCCCCGGGTACGCGACGACGGTGTACTCGGCGTCGCCGAGCCCGGCGCCGACGCCGTGGGGAAAGCTCGACAGCCCTTCGTAGGACTGGTACATGCCGGCGGAGAGGCTGTCGCCGATGAACTCGACGGACCGGCCGTAGCTATGGATTTTCACCAGTCGCTCCCCCTCCCCGACGTGCACCGTGTCGACCTGCACGCCGTACGCCCAGTTCGACACGCGGAGCTCGAACCGCAGCGGGTCGAAGGGGTGGCCCGCGGCCACGCCCGGGGTCTCCGAGGTCACGAGCAGATGCGTGCCGCCCGCCGTGACGTTGCTGAAGACCCAGTCCATACCGCCGATGCTGCAACATCCGGCGTTAGCTATTTCTTTTTCCGGATATCCCATTGAGTCATGCTCCAGGGGTGATAGCTCCTACGATTTTAATGAAGAAAGGTAGTCCCGAAACAAGCTAGACGGGGGTGAAAAACAATGCCCGAAGTTGCTTACTTACCGGTAGCCGACCAAAGTCTTGTCCGTCGTCAGGTTACCAAAGGTGATAGCGACCGTGTCTCCCGTGAAGCCGAAGACGAGACCGGCTGACCTACATCACACAAACACACACAAGTGGTTTTCCTTTTCTCAGCCAAAACGAACTGTGCCGGGTTGGATGCCCCCGCGGGAAGTTGACTGGGCCCACTCACGACCACCAAGAGACTTTCTTGGAATCCCATCTCCCCTTATACGATAGCTCCGAGGCGTCGGCTGAGAACGACTCGAAGTCGTGCTCTGAGGCGTTGATCTTGGTGTCGGGTAACTTGACATCCCGTACCTGGCCGTTCTGCAATATCGTCCCCTGGACTGAGCCGTGTAGTCCATAGGCGATGGCAATGAGACTCCGTAGCTGCATGATCTCGAAGTTTATAATTATATATTCTCACGTGGCTAAGGAGACAGGTAACCGTGGGCACATACGAAGCATTGTATACCTATATACACTGTAGGGGAGGAGCCCATTTATCATGAGCTGTATCCTCCACCTTTACATGCATGATCACGGCGGGGATCGGGATGTGCGCGGGTTTGCGAGCCTTCTCGCCGAAAATCTGGGCAGATCAATGATCGGTCCCAATCTGAAGCTTACTGTATGATTGGACGGGAATATTGCTTGAGTCGCAATGCTTTCTGCACACGACAACCTTACACACCTACCTATATGCATGACCTTGTCTAGAAGCAGAACCATGCTGATATCAGTTAGTACGTATTTTATGTAGATAGTTAGTTATATATTTCTACTCGCTAAGAATCTAGTCAGGGAAAGAGGAAAGTCGTGGTATCATTCCACATCCTCTGCCTAAGTTAAGTACGCATAGGAAACAACTATAGGAAAGCCGGAAGGTAAGAATCCGTTTCTACCTCTACCCGATATATACATATTATTATAGTTCATGCATGGCACCGCACGTGGAAAGAATACGCTAATTCTCGGCCCATGGACTTGTGACATTAGATAGCGGGCGATCAGCACCGTCGTCGAATTATAATAAGGTTGGGACGAATAAGGAGAAAACCTAGTTGAAGATAGGACGGGAACGGTCGACGGGATCTACGATCGGTCGTCCAATTATATTTATATACTTAGAGCTCTACTTTAAGTACTTAACTAGGTAGTGGATGCGCCAGAAAGTCTATCTGCACGACGGCGCTGTAGTTAGAATGCGGCTCAGACAGATGGATGGATGGATGGATAGGATAGGATGAATGCGCATGTGCGTGTGATGCATATGCATTGTGTGTGCCATTGATTGCATTTCATAATAATAATAATAGAAAAAAAAGCAGATGACAGACAAATGACAGATGACATGATTTTGCCTGACAGTTACCGAATTCTTGGTAGACGCCGCAGAGAGGTCCGCGCTCAGAGACAAACAAGCCTCTCCCGGGTTCATCGCGATATACAAGCGGGGGGCTTCGAGTGGGACTCACCTCCATATCACGCTAATGAGAAACTCGGTTTCCGGGAACGTGGCTCTTTTCCGCCCACATTTCCCCATGCATCAGGTTTGATGCCGATTTCAAACTTCGATTTCCCTTGATTGACCTTTTTTTCTTCATTATATCGTACGATACATTTGATTATAGCTTTCACCATGTATATTACAAGGGCGTTGGAGGGAAGGTTAAGAAAACCCAGTTTATCATCCCGCAATCTTTCCGAAGTTAGCTAACTACTTAATAGAGTAGAAGAGAAGAGAGGAGCTGAAACAAATGTTTAATTCATATATTTCTTAATAGGCAAACATGTTCCTTAAATGCAGGTCTATGTAAATACCCGCTGACGGCGCCGGCTACTAAGACTCGACCCAATCACATCCCGTTTCTTCAGACCAATTGATTTACCGAGTGTCTTACCACCTACTTCGTAGTTATAGTACCCGCTCACCTCTTTATCAGCTAACCGCCGCTAGAACCTTCTTACAAAGGAATTGAATTGACTTGACTTGAATTCTTGTTCAATTGGTATGCAGATGCCATATAAGCAGGTTGTCTTATAGTCTTAGAGTACCCTAATCGGGTGAATTCCTCACAACCACTGGCCACTGGTGAGACTTATATTCATATGTAGCAAAGAATAACCCATACCTAACTACCCACTACCTAGGTATGTGTAAGCCAAGAATTGCGCATGAATATTCGGTAAGGCAAGCTGAAGTTATAGGTAGGCAAGCGGCAAGGTAGGTCAGTTATGTCACTTCGCATTGTAGCAACGGTAACATTTTATGTATTGTACATAACAACAGGACGCTACTCCTGATTAGTCTCGGCATAATGCGCGACTTTGGGAATTTCCTGGAAAAGCCGACGCAGATATCCAGACAACTTGCAGGACCGTTCTTAAAGTGGAGTTGAATACAATTCATAAGAGATGGAGATTGGAGGATACATGTAGTCCCCCAGTCCCCATACATGTAAATGTAGTACCGACGCTACTACTAAATGTTATCATATCTCATCTTAGTACCTAGTTAGCCTCTATCTACCTAGTATCTCATCAGTATGCCTCCACCACTAGCACTAGTTTTAAAGAATACAAACTGCTACGACTCGGAAGTCTAATAACTCCAGAGACAGCCTCGTTGAAACAGTTGAACACGACAGCGGCAGAAGTAGTAGCAGAAGCAGCAGCAGCATCAGCATCATTGCTGTTGGGTGCCTGCTTACATATAGTACAATAACGAGTGATATTTACAGGGTTGGTCTTTCATATCATCATCCTCCCACCTTCACCTTCAGGTTCAAACAACATAAACCAACCCACCAACCTCAAGGTATCCAATTCACTAACTACACCGACAAAAAAGAAAAGAAGGTGAAGAAAAAAGTAATTTGTACTTGGTCAGCCTTATTTATTTGTTCATTTATTTATCTACTGTTCTTTTTGATTACTTTGGCCGTACTTGTACCTGTATCACCAGCTTCCCGTTTTAAAAAAAAAAAAGTGTCGACTCGACTCGCACCGAGACTCATCCAATCCGTCCCGTCTCTTCACCTCCACTCTCTAATTAATTGTCTATTATCACCTCACATTCGAGACCCTGATCGAGATCTAAGACAAATCGGACCTCCATCTGATTAAAGCCTTCCCTCTTTCCTCTATTTCCGCTCGGCAATTGGCTCGCCCATTATTCATACCGTCAATGAAATATTATTACTATTGTTATTATCCTCTGCGATGACCGCTACCATCAGCATTCGCCTTGCCATTACTACCGTCATCGCAACCGCCAACAACAATCCGAGACATGAATCCACGCGCGCCGGTAGACTTCGAGATTGACCGTAGGGTGTCGCTTTCACCTAATAAGCACCACCACTACGTCCTGTAAGCCAGCCTACCGCAGTAGAGCCATGCCGTCGACCGAGGCCAATACCGTTCCAGACGCGCAGTTGGGTCTGACCGAAGAGGAAATCACCCTCCTCCGTTACCACCAAGCCCAGGCCAATTCCAATTCCTCCCGCGCCGCCAGCCGTGCTTCCTCCCAGGGCCGCCTGCTCCTCGACAGCTCCAGTCTTGCCGCCCTGTCGCGCCACCTCGACCGATTGATGCAGCAGATACAGCAGCGCATCGAGTACCTCAGCGAACAAAGCTCCATCGTGACTATGCAGCAGTATGACCACGCAGGCAACCTGATAGATAATGCCGATGCTGAGATCGCCCGCTTCCAGAACATCATGGCGCAAATCGACGAGCTGGAGGTCGACTTCGACCGCATCCGCCATATAAAAGAGATCGTAAGGGACTACCGCCACCGCGTCGAGAACCTCGAGCGCGACCTCGAGCATTCCCAGCCATCCTCGCGACAAGAGCACGGCGGCCATCGCCACCGCTCCCATCGGCACGAGGGTAGCTCTTCGGGCAGGCGCCACCGGCATTAAGGGAATTAATACCGAAAAGTCGAAAATTTCAAGAAGAAAATAAATTACCGCATATCTGAAAAGGGTGGTCAGCACCTTAGGAGCTCTGGACTTTTAGAGCGCATTTGTATAACGACGACGCTTGTTTAAATGGCAAGTAGCAAAAGGGGGGGGGGAGCGCGGGGACAAAATGAGTTCAAGTTAATGCATAGAGAAATAGGCCACACGGCCACAAAATGAGCGAAGCTATCCACGGGCAAGTTTATGCCCCGGATGCTACTTCTGGTCGGCATAGCAGAAAGCGCAATGCCGCCGCATTAAGCTGAAGCCCGGAGAGCCTTGGAGTCTCAGGACGATGGTCTTATTTGGATAGCGAGACTATTTACGGCTGGCCCGAGAAGACGCTATCCCGAACCCGCTCCTTATAGCATGCATACTATTCACAAGATGGAGGAGCCTCGCGGCTAGGTAAAGAGAGGGTTGCCTCACGGCACATTTATTTTTTGGGTTTATTTTACGGCGTTGGTTTCTTTCCAGGGGCCCGGCACGATTCGTTTCAGACCAGTTGCGGGAAAACCACTTGCAATTCGATCTATATATTATTACCGGCCCGTCGCCCCTGGATTTCATTTATTTGTTTATTTGTTCTTTATTTTTTCGGATATGATACCTTGGGTCAATCGTTTTGGGTTCCTCGGATACCTTTGTTTTTATTTGTTTGTTGATTTTTTTTCAATTCCCAGTTCGTCAGAAAATACCCCCTTACTCCCAGACCCCAATGTTGGTTGCTCGGGATGTTGTTGCAATGTATTGGTTGGCGCGGTGTCATTATCTTTTTATTTATTTAAATTCAGCGAAGAAAGAAAGCAGGTGGCTCTGATTTACGTGCCTGCAATGTCAGGTATATATGGATACTTGTTTACTTTGCTTCTTCTTGTTCCCTGCTGTCGCGTGGATCAATATCATAATCCGCGGTTTTCAAGGCACGGGTATTTTCGATTTACTTATACCGAAGGCGATAGCGACAAGCAGGCAGGCAGCAGTTTTGCTCGGGTTACTTCGAATTATTCTTGTGACGAAAACTACTTACATACTTTATGTCTGATAGATAAATATGGAGAAAAACCCCATCGTCACATCATCATTATTGGTGTTCTTCGTGTTACACTAGTAATACTTAACTAGGTGATATGACTTGCAGAACGTATATGCTATCGCTAGATCTTGAGATTTACGCAGAGCAAAGGGCGGAATAGAACATTCTTCGTTGGAATAAGGGGCAAGGCCCCTGAGATACCGGCTCTACCCCACCCCCCTAGAATCTCTTCTCATGTCAATCATACCGTATGAAAGGATCAAGGTGTGATTCGACACCTAGGTACCTAATGAATGCGACTTCACATCGAAGCTTCCCTATCAGAGGGAAATAGCGATAGATACACCCATCGCGTATTTGAAGCGTAGCCAAAAAAATCAAATCCCATAACAAAGAACCCAAACCACAGGAAGATACTAGTAAATGGAAATTTTCAGGATCTCACCCCACTCCGAGCCAGACACCGGCAGACTATCCATTTGGCAGCCTCTGCGCCCCGCCAGCTTCCACAAATCGTGCTGGCGGCACGCGACGTAGGTAGGTAAGTGCAGCAAGCGAGGCCGTCAGGCAGGTCAGGTCCCAGTAACTAGCGGTTCTAATTACCTATATAGTCTCTCTACCGCTTTGACCCTGTCTGGGAATAAGGGTTAGTTGCGCAGTTCTTTCACAGGCGTCACGACCGGCTAGCCCGAGCTCCAATATATCCCATAGTAGACCCCAAGCTTGGGACTTTGCCGCGCAAAGTAACCGCCCAAGGCGCTTCGGTATCTGGAGCGTTGCTGCTTGGCCCCCTGTGGTGGAGCAGAGTCACCACCATTCCAACTGTTGGGCGGACTCCCCTCGCCTACCGTGTCTTTGATCCCTGTCGGGCGGTTGTTCGTTGTCGTTATCGTCGTGGGAGTCCCGAGAGAGACACTCGTCTATTCTTAGTGAGGCTGAAACTCTGCGATGATCCCTGGCCTGGTCTCACCTTTGCTCTATACAGCACGTTGTCGGGTGCGTCGCGCTTACTACTGTAGACTATGGCAAGGGTTGAGCCCTCCGCTGGAGTCTCCGGATGTGCCTGGGTCGTCCTCCTAGCCCAAGTTTCCATCGTACCTACCCAAAGGGCACCAATTTTACCATAGGAATTGGATGCGAACAATCGCATTTTGAGGGTGTTGTCGTCCCTCCCTCCATGCACATGATGCTGAAAGGCGCTTTCCCATTGATGGAACACCACCCGAATACTCCTACATGCGGACCATCCTTATCAGTCTCGGGTATTTTCCTGCTTGCTACTTCTTGCCGGTAGTAAGACCGGGAAAAGGATAATAAATGAAGGTAGAAGAGAGATACAAGGCTCGCTGTGAAACTTATAGCTATCGGAGCATTTGACTCTCCCAATGGATCTAAGAGCGGCCCCAGACCTGGTGATGGCTAGTTAGACTAGACTAGAGAAATGTTGGGCTGTGAAAGCCGAGTCACACTTGGAAAGGACTGGCATTATATGCCATACTTTGCTCTCCGTTGTATAGCGGAGGTGACAAAACGCACCGTCGTTAGACTGGTATAGGAGCCGATGGTTAGAATCATTTCAGTTGGAAGGGCGCGATCATCGTCACTATGTAGTATCATTCTCGTGGGATAGAATTCCACACCCGTTCACCATCTCCTGAAATGGCAGCCAACGGCGTTTTCTTCTTTGCGCCTCTTGCTTTGATATCACCCTGGCTGGCTATGTGCAAGCCGTTCTCTGGATCGTAACGATGTTTAAATTGATAAGATTCCCTCTATCTTGATAGTATACATAACTAGGTATGTGTGACGTCCACCTCCGAAGAGCAGATTGCAGTAAAATGCATTCTGGCACCTAAGGCTTTTTGTAAGGGAGCTCACTCATGCGCAACGATAGGTAGAAAGGTCTTTCTCAGTAGGTTGAAAGAAGAAAAAATTAGATTGGGCTTGGAATAGGCATGTAGCTAGAGATAGGGGGTTGCGTTTAAATAGACAGTGCAGAAGTATTAGCCTAGTGCAGACGAACTGGAACTCACGACCAATACTCTATAGCACCGCTTTTGCACCATTGGGTGCCTTAATGTATGTATGCAGAATGTCTGTATTTCTACACCGGGCTGCTGATGCTGTGTCGTTAGAAATGGACGGGTAGCAATATCGAGAAGCGAAAAAAGGGGCTTGCAGGAATGTATACCTATACAACAAATGGATCATTATAACTGCCTAGCGACCGCCGATATAGTTTCAAGGGCTATTGACGATACCCATATGCTAGGGTATATAATTCAATCTTAGAAGACGAAAAGCAGGAAGAAAGTCATTTAACTACTTGGTAAGTACTGTTCATTTCCCTGGGCATGAGAACATGCCCGGGGAAGTCAAAACACATACAACTTCGAGGGATACCTTGGCAACGCCACCATCATATCTGCCTCGTTGGCTCGTGAGAAAGAAATATCCTCGCTCGCCCCCCATCTGATACCAAACCCGAAAGCTTGAGCATTTCACCCCCTTTGCAGTAAGAACCCCAATGCTAGATCTCTCTTCCTCGAGTAGTTGTGCCTCCACGAGCCAAACATCACGACAGGAGCTAGCCTTACTTTTCGAAATGGGTAAGATCGCTAGTTCAATAGCAGAATGCATGTCAGTTATAAAAAGAGGACGTGGCATGTGCCTTCAAAGTGGCTTAACACAATCCCAACACGCGGCCTATCCATCCTAGTACGTACGTTGGATAACTATAGCATATCGTGATTCGTAGTAATAATAGTAATTTGATATTAGATTCGCTAAAATGGGACTAAGAAGAAAAGAAGAAGAAAAAAAAAATCAAGACATTGGCGCACGCACGCATCGTGGCATCAGCGAGCTAGGGGTATCTTTCCCTCCCCCCTTTCTCCCGCCCCAAAAACGCCAGGACCTATCCATCCATCCATCCATCCATCCGCCACCGAGAGCGTATCATCCCACCTACATCATTCCTAGCTCTCTCCACCGCCTATCCATAGTGAGTAGGGGGGGGGGTATAGATGGTGTTCCGTGTGATGCTCATTGGAGTATAGAGATTATAAATATAAACAAAGACATAGGTAGATGTAGTTATACTGATATATATATGTACAGACCGACCGACCGACCGACCTGCACTCCACCGCCCGCCCCACCTTTCTTGATTCAGTGAACCAAAGCCGCGCCATAGGTAAGTATGTATATATGCATGTATACAGTGATTTTCTTTCTTTTCCTTTTTCCTTTTTTTCTTCTTCTACTTCTTGTTTTTCCTCTTCAGAGCGCATAATTCTCCGTGTGCAAAAAGATCTCCTCGAGCATCTCGTCGCCCCAGATCTCGGCCTGGAGCCTCGCGACGGTGGTGGCGACGCCGACGCGCATGCTCGGGGGCCCGCAGACGAAGACGGCCGTGCGGCGGCCCAGGATGCCGCGCCCGTCGGCCCCGCCCGTCGCCCACTCCCGCAGCATGTAGCCCAGGTCGGGCCGGCCGTACTCGACGCTCCAGCCCCCGCCCGTGCCCTCCGTCCCGGGCATCTGGTGCGGCACGGGAAACGCGAACCGCATCAGGCTCTTCTGGAACTCGGTCGGCGTCTCCGGGAACCCGAAGTCGAAGCCCGAGGGGGGGCCGAACGTCGACGTTGGTCGGGGCTGTGGTGGTAGGTCGGTGGTTCGGAGGTGTGCTATTTCTGGGGGTCGGAGGTGCTGTGATTGCTGCGGTGGTGGTGGTGGTGGTTGTTGTTGTTGCTGCTGGTATTGCTGCTGGTGCTGTTGCTGCTGCTCATATTGGTGCGCAATCTCGTTGCTATTATCTTGTGAAGAGGAGGGCCCGCCGGTGTTAGGACGGGTGTTGTCGTTGGATGATGTCGAGTTGGGAGGTAGTTTGCGCGGTGACGGCGGGGCGTAGTTGAAATGTGGTTGGAGATCGGGACGGGTGTGCAGAGGGGGGAAGTGAAATTCGCGCTTGGGCTTGTCTTCCGGGTAGTCTGCCGTCGGCGCGGCGGGAGCTTCGTCGTACTCCCCTTCCGTCGTCTCCTCCCGGCCCTCAAGCCTACGCAGGGACTCTTCTTGGGCCGACTGGCGGTTCACCGGCGGAGGCGCTTGGGGTGGGACGGCGTGCGGTTGGAGGTACTTCTGCTGGGGTAGCGCCGTGATTCTGTCCTCGTCCTCGGCGCGCAGCTGCTGCTCGTAATCCGGGTTTCCCTGCGCCTCGTCTCGGATCATCGCCGAGTTGCGCTTCGACGCGATGCCGGCCACGAACCCATCTAGTCTGTCGTGGAAGGCGTTGCTGAGGGGTCGAGGGCCCCGCTCCCGCTGCTGGGGAACTCGGGATTGCCTCACTGCGGCGGTGACGAAGAACTTACACGTCACGCTCTCCGGAGGTGCCGAGTCGCGGCAGATGCGCAATTCTTCGCGGAACCAATCCATCGCCTCTAGTCGCTTAAGAGCCCAGATTACTACCACTTTCTTCGTGATGGCCTTGCCATCTCTCATCCGTTTGATTAAATTTAGTAACTGCGACATCAGTGCTGTAATACCGCTTCCACCTGCGATCAAGATGCACGTGTCGAATGCGGCAAGCTCCCGGCGCATGCCGCCATATGGTCCATCGAGGTAGGCTCGGTAGGTGTGGAATGGGCCTTTCTGAATGGCCGTGTCAAGAACCCTTCGGGTAAATCCACCATATGGCTTGAAAACAAGTATACAGTCTCTGTACTGCTCACCATATTCCGAAGGGAAATCGTCACTGCAGAGCGACGAAATCGTAAAAGGGTGGTTATCGAAGAACGAGATGCCGGGCATCCGAAGGTATACGTATTGGCCCGGTTTCCACTTCATCTGTGTGGGGACAGTGATCTTGATGGCATTTTCGGTCATCAGAGTAATCGCCGCCTCGTCTCCCACCATGAAGGAAAGTCGCCAAGGTTTAAGCCAGTTGAGTTTGAAGAGTCGCATCGCGTAGCAAAGTACCCAAATGGCCACTGTTGTCCACAAATAGTTCCACGAGCCCAGGTAGTTTTTGGTATGCCAGAAGAGCACACCAAGATATACGATGCCAACGGGGACGTGAAGCGTAACGAATACCTCATAAGCCATCCGTCTAACCACCGGGAGCGAAGCAACGCAAAGCCACACAAGCGGAACCAGACAAGCAACACCGGTCCCATATATGATACCGCTGCCTTCAGGAAACAGTCTCGAGAACACTTCCAGGCCACCATCATCCCACACTGGCTGAACATAGAATGGGATTGTATGAATAAGCGATAGAAACAAGCATAGATAGCCCGCCCATCTATGAAAGACATTGAGTCTCTCAGGCCCGATACCAGTGATGAGCGTAAGCAAATTGGCCTTCATGCTCGTAGCCACGATCCAAGGTGTCATCGCCACGGCAATCATGCCAGATCGGACCGCGACAGGCGGGGAGCCGTATTGGATGCTCTGCCAGTAGAGAGGCTGCTTCAGGAACACGAACAACGAGACGAACGCTAGCGCGATGAAACCAAGGGCTAAAACGGCAAGCGATGAGAACGTGAAGCGGTGCTTGCGCCATACGATATCGGGGACCGGTCGGTAGAAAACCCATCGAAACAATGCGAGAGCATCGAGAACTGGACCGACGGCGGAGAGGTCGGATTTCGGCTTGAAGTCCCTCTTCTCT
Source organism: Eutypa lata (assembly GCA_022661535.1). Lineage (NCBI taxonomy): Eukaryota > Fungi > Ascomycota > Sordariomycetes > Xylariales > Diatrypaceae > Eutypa > Eutypa lata. The sequence continues at coordinate 3,421,156 of JAKULF010000004.1, read as the reverse complement.
CCACCCTCGTCTGGGAAAAAATGCTGGCTGGCCTGTCCTGTTTGCATGGCAGTTACCGCGAATTCGGGGTCGAGGCTGTATAGGTCTCGATAGTGCTGTTCCACCTCTTGCTTATAGATAGCCTGTCTGATCTTATCTTGCCACCAATGCCAAATCCGCACAAATATGACGACGCCAACCAAAGCCACAGCGAAGTAGGTCCAACCCAGACCATATTTACCCGACTCATCCCATGGATCCAGCGTGTTCGCCTCCACTAAGCCCGGTGGACTGGTTGTCGTTAATGGGATATGTATTCTTTTTACGAGGCCAGTCAGCGTTGTTGCCGCTCTCGCAAGAAATGGTTGCGGGGCTGCATCCATGGTCGCTAGATATTTCGACTGATCCAATAGCGAAGCGTCCTATAACAGAGCCGGAAACCGGAGGCTAAACGTTAATAATATTATAAGATGAACATGTGCGGCAAGTTTGCGCTTTACGTCGAGATCTCGAGAGTTCCGATATTCCGCATGAAGCCTGGTGCTCTCTATATTGAAGTTAATTCCTGGTATTGTCGGCCTGCAACAGAGTGGGTTGTCTATCGTCAAAAGGTATATATTTCATTCATGGCTTTTTAGAAATGACGGAATGTTCTTTCGCTGTGGACACCGAACTCCTCATTCCTCTTTCAGCGATCCAAGAGGAAGTTAAGGAAAATGCTGACAGCCATGAGACTCGAGGATAACAGCCGGTACAGACACGTATGTAGATAGAGTGTTCAAGCGAGAAGCGACGACGATGTGATGAGATGAACCGGTGGGTATATATGCAATGCTCGATGGACTAGGATTGGCCTAGTTCTTTGGAACTAGCCTCTCTTCGTCACATAAGTCGTGCAGCAAAGTCGAGATCTGGGCGCCACCCTCCACGCCCACTATTACCAAGTAGGCGAGAATGACCTCGTGGAAACAAGGGCTCGGCAACACGGGCCTAGAGAAGCCATTCAATCAGAAGCGAAGAACAGCTTGTGGGGGGAGGAGGACCAAATGAGAGAATATGAAAGGTACCAGTTTATCGCGCGAGGCCCAGCGGCTGACCGTACTTTAATATTGGCTGGTCACAATGTGGCCGTTCCCCGCAGGATGCACGTTGCACGGTTCTGCACGGTGTAGGCGCTCCAGTCGAGCTGCCGCTAAACCTTGGCATACCCCATTATCACCAGGGTCCATTAACAGCGGGAAGCTTCATCAACGGCGGAGGACCGACCAGGGGTTCTCTGTGGATGCTAGGGGACCGCACTTGCAGATACCCGGACTCTATCTATTGGCAAGTGGATACATTATATGATATATCCAAGAGACGAAATAGTTACAGGAAGAAAATGGTGAGGTTATATTAGGGACACTTGTGCTTTAGGGTTCGGGGCTGTTTTCTTTCAGCTTCCAAATCCAAATTTGAGAAGGTGGGTTGCACTACGACGACGTTGTGGCTGTCGGGCCTATTTGTGTTGGCTATACACGTAGTTGCGGGGGACGAAGGTCTCACAGAGGGTAGGTAACGTCAGATAGATACCTCTCAGATAGTATCGTCAACGCATTCTGGCATTTGATTGAATGCTGACCGATAACTTCAAATCGTACTTCTCCACCGTAAAGGTCCCATGTTTGTTATAGTCAGCCACTTGAACGACGTAGATATGTCAGGCATGTTATACTACCAGACCACTATGCCCCACGGCAGCTTGGGGGCTGGCAGTTCTTTCGTCGAATGAAGTCCTTGGGGAGCTGTGCTTCCCGTGATGCGCGCAAGGAACCAGTCTTGGAAATCTCTTGGGTTCTGCAGCAATAGGCAATTGGATTCGATGAGATAATTGGGGAACCGCTCAATGGCGAGCGACGATGCGCAATGCTGGGCGGCAAAGAGCCGGCTCTGATTCGTTGAAGCTCGTCAACCCTTGTCCTTCGACCTGCATCATTTCCCACTCCAGACTCCCAACCGCATAAAACCTCCTGCCAAATCATTTCTTTCTGCCGGTAGCTTGACTTTTATTACTTACATTAGCTGATTAGGCACATACATACATACATACATACATACATACATACATAATTCACCTTGTCGGCTACCGAAATGGCCGAAACGAAGCAGCCGAGATGGAACAATAGCCTTTGATATCACTGTGATTCGCGAATCCACATCGACTCATGCACAATGCGTTCCACGCGGTTGGGAATAAGCTGTGTTGGACATTGGTTCGATCGCTTCACTTGAGGTAAGGAAACTCCTTGGTTGCGTAATTGATGACACTCCATTCTGGCGTTGAGTTACGTACATAGGTAATGTGTACGTAGTTGGTGGCTCGATGTGTAGTAAGCTTCACCATCGTTCATTTTCAATGCGGCATTGGCTTATCTGAGCCGCCCAATAGTTAGTTATCATTCACACCGTGGCCCCCGCCCCCAAAGATAGGTATAGGCCTGTTGTGAGGGGGCCTTTCTGCTGGTCATCATCTTACCACAACTGTTGTTGGATCAAAGAAATTGTTTGAGGTTTTCAGTTTGTGAATGCCGGTGGAGTCTCCCTTCGCCTAGTACCTGAGTACTAACCGCCATAAGCACTCTATTAGCGGCCAATAATACTCGACCAATTTCCCCTTCGGGAAATAATAGTCGTTGTGGCTGTTGTAAGCCGAAGCCGAAAATGACATACTTGTGTGTATTTATCGTTGCTTTTCATATAGGTATTTAAAAACATGGCGCTTTTCTTCAATAATATCTTCATTGTTAAATGCTTTCATGATGTGAGAACCTTATAAATAAGTCTTCCAATACCTCACCTATATATGATACTGGGTTTTGGGCGGGAACTTGTCGTTGGCCCATCTTCGTTGAAACTTGAATGATCTATTGATGGACCGATGGGCACGGCCCGAGGGGGATTGTGACTGCAGAAGGAAGGTGGGTACATCAATGCTACGTACAGGGAATACCGAGGGAGCATGAGGAAGCCATATGAGACGCAGCCTCGTGAAGCAGCAGCTGGACACGAGGTTGATGAGATTGGTTGGGATTATGACGCTTACTACCCTTGGTTACACAGATTTCCAATCCAAATCACTCCACAAGATGTACGTAAATGACTTGTCATATCATTTAGAGGGAAAGAGTAAGTAATCAGGAGGAGATGAATAGGTATACATGGTTCACCTTTCGGGGCCGTACACTTGGTAACTAATCAAGTGTAAGTCCCCAAAAAATCGTATCTGATCACCAGACTTGACATATCCGTTCTATTCCGACTGGTTCTCAAATTGAGACATCATCTTCAGCGTCTAAACAGTTCACTGCCTGATCCTCACCTCCCTTGATTATGAAAACAAGGACATATTTCCTCCAACTCGTGTGCCTTACCAAGTATGACGTAGAAGGCCATGAGGCCACAGCCAAGCGGAACACAGTAAAGTTACAAGAGCTTAAAGTGGGATATTAATGAATCATGATTTTGCCGTCAGCCACGCCTTGATAGATATTTGAGAGTCTGTCTCGGCCCGCCACCTGTTCCTAGACTTCCTTGTCCACCTCGCGGGGGTTGCGGTGCTATATTGATGTAGTCGGAGAGATATTGCGATTGCTCAGGGGCTCTTTCGGGATCCCCACAGCTAATAATAACGAACTTTACACAAGCCTCTGGTGGTTGTTCTCGAAGCTTTCTAAGCAGCCGTAATACCGCTGATGTCCATTGAATTCGCCTGTTAGGCGTAGGTATGATCCAACTCCGGGATGGCACCGAGATCAACGATCGCACACATCAGTAGTAGCGTTGACATGATGGCCCCCAAAATCTCCAGAAGTTCATCCCGGAGCCTCTCTGGAGGCTAGAGTCTATTTAATCTGTTTAATTATAGCAACAGTGAGTTATCTTGGCTGAAGTCTAATAGATCTTACCCTCAGATATCCGAGATCATTGGAAGGGCAGGCACCCACCAAGTGGACAATGCATATGACTCGGATAAATTCTCACAAACTATAGTGAATAAAGAAACCTCAGTCTTATCTCCAACCCGGGACAGATATAGCTCACAGCAATTAGATCCGACTGTAGACCATCCATACGGGCTTCGATATGGAACTCGAAAAGGCATCCGACTAGAAGGATAGAGGGTTTTTCAACTCTGCTCTGTTGCGATCTTTATTGGGGCGAGTAGAACAGCTGGAAGCAGAGAGTTCAAAACTAAGACAGAAAGTCAACTCAGAATCAACACAGTCATCTCAACCTATATGGTAAAAGATCCATCGCCTAGATAGAAACATCTTATTTTAATCACAGCCCTCGTGGCTGTTCAACGAGGATGGTTGGCGGATTGTAAATGGGCAGATGCCACTTGCTAATCTTGGCCGTTACCTGGGGAAACACCAAGATATCGCCTTATTGGTCTCCTTAGACTACTCACCCCAAACCGAAAATCCGGCGACGGCGGGGAGGGGGTTGCAGCGACCATCGTAGCTGCCAGTCCAAAGCCAACAAAGGTCTATTTGTCTCGTGACTTGAACTATACGGGATACAGTGGAAGCTTTCGCCAAACAAGAGCCAAGTTTGGATAAGAAGCTGCCAGCACTGGAGCCTACAACCGAGCTTGCCGCCCCTCCCTTTTTTTGGTACTTTGCACTTAACTCACAGAAGCAGATTATAGAGCAATTAAACCCCGGAACATCAGAACCTCATGATGCTCGGGGACTACATTGATTCCACTCACGAAGATATTTATCAGGAAATCGATTAGCGATTTTCTCGTGGTCATGTGAAGGAAGATGGCCTTATATATCTGTTTCCTCCTGGGGCCTGCCTTGTTTCTCAGCAGTCAGGTTACCTACGAAGTTACAAGGCTGATCCTTTTGTCAAAGCAAATCGCATGTCAACGACTGCACTGGAGAATTCGACATCCTACACTATAAGCGCTTGGACTTTGAGTTTTTACGGTGCTTTCATGCGTGAAAGCACGAAGCTTACAATATGTGATGGAAAGGGGTGGCTTCCCGAAGAAATGGCCGTCCAAACCTTGAAATGCTATCCATTATTGCATGCAAAGCAAGAGATTCGAGATAGACTCAAACGACGTGGTGAGATATTCCGGGATTGCTGACAACAGAAACCTGTTGAATGCCCCGGTGATGGCGGGTCTGGCGAAGTAGGTAGATGCAGATTAGGTTCCTCTGCTTTGGTGTGATAATTGTTGCTAGGAAACACAAATATTTATCATTGACGAAAAAATGTATAAGAAACTCCACAGAGCTAACACCGAATCTGAGAATACTAAAGAAGAACCAACGATGATTGATGAAGACGTAGGGCCCGAAGGAGACATGATGCCTTTGTTCCCGCCCCTTTTGCGAGGATATAACTTAAGCCACAAAGTTTGGGGTAAGTGTTAATACCCTATGCGGTAGTTAACCACACTAACTGTGAAGCAGTCAACATCAGAGTTGATCTCATCAGGGATGTCCATTGGGTCAAAAGGGCGTTCGATAATCTTGTGGTGCAGGATACGAAGACGAAGGAGCTCATTCATGCCCTGATTACAACTAAGATCTTGGCAACAAAGGGAGCTGATATTATCAAGGGGAAGGGTAACGGGGTGGTAATGCAAGACATTCACGGCTGAAACCATCGCTGAATTGGCAGAGAAATCTTTGTATCACGTAACATGCGGCGATATTGGCATTAAACCCCAAGAAAGTAGAGAGATATCTCGAGTTCGTGTTTCGTCTTAGCCGGATATGGGATTGTTTTGTCCTCCTAGATGAAGCCGACATTTTCCCAGAGGAGAGGAACCTTTCAGATCTTGAACGCAACGCACTGGTATGCGTTTTCCTCCGGAGTTTGAAATACTTCGAGGGGATTCTAATCCTAACCTCCAATCGCGCAAGGACCTTCGACCAAGCATTCAAGTCACGTATCCAGCTCGCGATTCACTACCAAAACCTGTCGGTACCCCGACATCGCAGGATATGGGGTAACCTGCTCGGGCGCCTCAAAGAGATGGGGGAGATATCGATCGATTTTGAGGATATCTATGACAACTTGGATGATCTGGCAAGATGCAACATCAATGGAAGGGCGATTCGCAATGCCATCACAACAGCAAGGCAGTTGGCCCAGTTCAAGGACAAAGTAATGTCTTTTGCGGACCTGGAGCATGTTATCAATGTTGCCTCGAAATTCGATGAGTATATACAAAGCGTGAGGGATGGAATCACTGACGATGAGATTCGAGAGAGGGGAGATCGGTGAGAAAATGAACAATGACTTCAGAGCCCCCCTATCGGCCGGCGTAGATCAAATCTTAGGTACCGTGGAAATGGAGGCTACTAGCACTGGGTGGGGAGACCCCGCGCTAAACCTGCAAGGCTACGACCAATCACGGCCAATGTAGGTACCTAACTACCCTGTACGTACATAATTTTGTAGCTTAAAACTTTCTACGTAGCTCTCCATGTAACTGAATGTTTCGTAGGTAAATCAACGAAATATCTAATTTCATCTGCAATATCCTATATTATAAGCAGTGGACGTTACTACACAGTATCACACCTTCAAGAAGCCTCAAACCCTGCTCTCAAAGGCGCAATGGCGGCGGCGACGACGACGACGACGACCCCGAATAATAACGGCAGCCTGACGCTTTCGAGCGCCACCTTCGCAAAGCTCTCACCACACCCATATCTTCTCGCGAACCTGCAACCTCCACCTGATGCCTCCTCCTCCAACTCGACACCATCAGCGCGCGCCAATGGACGACAGCCACGGCAGGCGCGCCCGCCAAACGTAAACACGTCGTCGCTGTCCCACGCACACGGAAGCGCGGTGGTACGGACGGGGGACACGACGGTGATCTGCGGGGTGCGGGGCGAGACGCTGGCTGTGCCTCAGATCCCGAACTACCGGTCTGCGGATCTCAGCAATGGTGGTGATAGTGATAACACCATGGACGAACTGAGGGACTACGACCTCCTGGTGCCCAACATCGAGCTAGCAACGGGATGCGCGCCGACCTTCCTCCCGGGCGCGCCACCGACGCCCCTCGCTCAGACCCTCAGCACGCGCGTCTACTCGCTGCTTCACGAATCGGGGTTGCTCGACGCGGCGGACTTGCGGATATACGAGCGGCAAGAGCAGGATACGACGGCACCACAAAAAGAGAAGAAACAAGATGATGGCGACGACGACGATGGAGCAGATGGCGAGGAACAGCAGATGACGACTAACAACCACCAGGTCAAGGCCTACTGGGTGCTCTACATCGACCTGCTCTTCATCTCCTTCGACGGAAACCCGTTCGACGCCGCGTGGGCTGCCGTTGTGGCCGCGCTGCGCGACACGAAGCTGCCGCGGGCGCACTGGGACTCGGATCGCGAGATGGTGCTGTGCTCGCGAGGGCAGGAGCGGGAGCGGGATGCCGAAGCCCGGCCCCTGTGCGTAAGGGGTTTGCCTGTAGCTTGCACGGCGGCTGTGTTCACGGCTACTAGGGACAGGCAGAGGAGAGGCAAGAAGGGTAGTGGTGGTAGTGGTGATGCCGGCGGACAGCAGTTCTGGATTCTGGTGGACCCGGACCGGTTCGAGGAGAGCCTGTGCGACGAGACCGTCACCGTTGTGGTCGACCGGTCGCAGACACAGGGGCAGGGGCAGGGGGAGACGCGGATCCTGGGTATCTCGAAGAGCGGCGGTACGGTGGTCGGACCCCAGGTGCTGCGTAGACTCGTTGACGTGGCTGAGGAGAGGTGGGGGGACTTCAAAAAGGCGCTGCCATAAATCGGCTACATAGATATATGATACCCAATGGAATACTGTGGATTGGTACTCTGTTCTGGACTCCTTCTCTTGTCTTGTGTGCATAAAGGTCTACAAATTTTGGGATTGGCTTTGGTGGACTACCTTTGATGACACAGGAGGCTCAATGTTGAAAAACAAGTACCTAGGTAGCTTGAAACGGACTGTACCGTATGCTTACAGAGTCTTACCTTTACACGAAACCCATGTTACGTGACATTTCATCAAGTAGGTTCATTAAATCACGATTAAGAATATCATAGTGAACTGAAATTTCATTATTATCATTGTATACGGTGAAAATTCTACAGGGAGTGCGTCTCCAGCATCTCAAGTTTCTATTTTTCTCCTATTTTCTCTCCCGCCTCATTAGGAGGGACGAGCATCGAACAGGTATGAATACTCGGGAAGGAAAAAACCACTTAATTTTTTACTCAGAGATCGTCTCAAACGCCTCGTCACAGGCACAGAGGGCGTCCATGGTCTGGTGGTGCAGATCCTGCATCTCTTGGATAAGCTCAGAGACTTTGCCCCAAGTAGCCACAGCGGCTCGGGGGGGTAGATCCGGTGAGCAAGCCAAGAATATCTCTAAGTCGAGGTCAGAAGCGAGCTGGGATGCCTCGCGCTCCAAATGGTCGGCCTCCTTGAGGCAGTCCTCCATCTGTGTGCGAGCCTCCTGGTAGCAGGGGTCCTCGGATTGCTCGTGGGACGACGCCTCCTCTAGTCCCCGTTGGAGGTGGGCCTGGAGCTCGAGGGCCTCGTCCCTCTGCCTCACGACTTGCTTCAGCAGGGCGCTGCTCTTCTTCCCATGGTCAACGATGGCTACAATTTCGCGCAGCCGGGAGGCCAGGAATTCGTTGAGCACGTCGCCAAGCAGAAATGCGTTGAGCTTGGCGTCGTCGAGGGATCCGTTGTCGTCGACCTTGTCCCGGACGTCTTCTGACTTCTCGGCCTGCTCGATGAGGGAAAGGACTTCCCGGCAGTAATCGGCGACCTCGGTGAATCTAAAGTCCATTATGAGATATGTATTTATGGGGTTATCAATGATGCAGGGATAGAAGCCACTGGTGTTTGATTATATGGTTACTAATGTATGATGCCATGAGGATTGATGGGATTTGGTAGATGGAGATAGGCTGGTGACCCTTACTTGTAGAGCTATTGCCTTTATTCGCAGCTACTAAACTGATTTATTAAGAGCACATAGCCAGCCAGTCAATATAATAATACTGTTAATACTGACCTTTGTCCTCTTATTTCACTGAGTAAAGGGCATTGTGTAGATAGAAAGACTTTGTTCCCAACACAATACTCAACATAAGTCACTAGCCTAAATTGCCATTATGAACATCACTAAGCGGTTGAAACAGTTCTTAATTTTCACGAGCCCTTTCTCCCTGGTAAACATCCGAGGGAGAAAATATTTCGTTGTTTGTATCAACCCTTCGAACCATCCTATCAGACGTTATAAATCCAGGACAGTAGATACGGGACGACGTGTTTCCTTCTGCCGCTCAGCGTAAACGAGCTGCCTACTGAAAGGCTGCTCTGATACCGGCATAACTGTGGGTGGGTAACCTTGAGGTTGCAGAAAAGCTGGGATATTGGTGAGCGGTGGTTATTTTTAAAAAAGGAAAAAAAGAAGAGAGAAAAGCTCACGAACAACAGGGCTTGAAGACACTGCAAATGTTGTGGATCCCCTATTACGCTAGCGTATTATCGTCGGCGAATCATTCCTCCGAGTGGGGCTTCTTTCATTCAAGCCGCAAACTTTCTTCTACCCGTTCCAAACGCCAATCTTTTGTTCCAGCCAGCAACTTTTTCTCTTCCTTTAGAAACATCAGCTGGATCATCATCACCCATGGAGTCCCTCACAGAGGAACCATGGGATGTAGTAATCTGTGGCACCGGCCTGCAGCAGTCCCTACTGGCCCTGTAAGCAAAAATGGCCTGTCTTCTTAGGGATTTCCAGCAACATTGTTTAAAAAGTACGTGTGTGTGTGATGTGAAACTTGATCTGACTGACCTAGCTTTGCTGTGCTCCTCCGACGATGAAGAGCTCTCTCGCGGTCCAAGAAGCGCATCCTCCATATCGACCCCAACGACTACTACGGCGAGCACGAAGCTGCGTTTAGTCTACAGGAGGCGGAGAGTTGGGTCGCGGCTAATGTGGGTGACGACGGCGAGACGGGTAGCGAGAACAGCATTTTTCGGGAAGCCAGTATCTGGAAGCATGATGAGGCTACTGCGCTAGGTCTTTCATTCCCCAGAGCATACGCTTTGGCCTTAGCGCCTCAGATTATTCACAGTCGCTCCAAATTATTGGAGCAGCTCGTGTCGTCGAAAGCGTTCCGACAGGTCGAGTTCCTCGCGGTCGGTTCGTTCTTCGTGTACGATGACGCTGTGACGGCCGAGCCTGGTGCGACGGATCCCAATGCGGCGAAGTTGACTCGGATACCTAGCAGTCGCGAGGATGTCTTCTCGGCGAAGACTATACCGACGAAGGCCAAGCGGTCGCTCATGAAGTTCCTCAAGTTCGTCGTCGAGTACAACTCCGAAGAGCATACGCCGGTGTGGGAGAGCCAGGCGAAGCAGCCGCTTGCGGATTTTCTTACTTCCGAGTTCAAGCTAGACGAGACGCTACGGAAGTATATTCTTGCCTTGACTCTGACCTTGGACGATACCATCAACGTGGGAGATGGGTTGGCAGCTATCCACCGCCATCTCTCTTCCATGGGACTTTTCGGACCCGGCTTCTGCGCTGTATATCCGAAATGGGGTGGTCTGTCCGAGATCGCGCAGGTGGCGTGTCGCGCTGGAGCTGTAGGGGGTGGTATCTACATGCTGGGTACCGGCATGCAAGTCGAAGACGGTGCAAGTGGTGATGGACGGGCTTCGCTGAAGTTGTCCAATGACATCACCGTTCAGACCTCCACCATCATATCGTCTCAGCAAAAAGTCTCGAAGAACGGACAAGCCATAGATCGACTTGTCGCAGTGATCAACTCGCCACTCCGGAGCTTATTCGAGCCCGTACTTGAAGGCGCCCCGACACCAGCAGTCGTGGTCGTAGCATTCCCATCAGGTTCAATCACTACCCAGGACGCCTCACCATCAACAAACCCAGTATACGCATCTATACATTCCAGTGATACGGGCGAATGTCCTAGCGGCCAGAGTAAGTTTCTTCCTCTCCCCTCATCACCATCCTCTACCAAACACAACATCTTGCTCTTTCCCCTCAATCAACCAATCACCATGGGTGTAATGATGATCCAATCTTGAATACTTATCTACATTGTCCGAGCTACACGCTTTGACGAAGATTAACCTCTGACAAACTGATCGCACCCACATCTCACATGTTTTTTTTTATAACATCACTCTGTACCTGTTTGGAACTCTCAAGCTAATAATCATCTCCTAACAAAGGCGCCATCTACCTCACTACATCCGCATCGCCAACTTCGCAGCGTATCCTAGAGCGCGCCCTTGAATCACTGCTGCAGGTAGTTACGTCCGCGGATGAGACACCGCCCGTCGCTCTGTTCAAGCTGCGATATGTCCAGTCTGTCGGCGACAACCAACAAGCTAATATGTCTACCACCACGCAAGGCGGTGATGACGGCAGTGGTAGTGGCGCTTCGCTGTTCTCGTTCCCTCCGCCCTCGCTCGGCCTAGCCTTCGACGATGGCTGTCTAGATGCGGTAAAAGCAGCCTGGAAGCTCGTCGTGAAGGACGAGGGTCTCGGGGACGAATACATGGTCTTCGAGGATCGGGAGGGCGTAGGCGATGATGCCGATGACGTGTACGACGACTAGGACTGGCCTGTCACTTTTCCCTTTTGCCGGTAAATTGTATGATAACATACGTGTTACGCAGCCAGACTTAATGAAGTACGTAGTAGTTGATAGAACATTCGACGAGTAATGAGAAATGGGACTGATTCATGATTTACATTATTTCAATCATCGATTGATTTGCTGCTACCTAGCGCGAAGCTAGCTACATATCTCCGTAGGCAAACGAACCTCGTGCTAAACAGGGCTTGCCAGCGAAATCGAAATTAGATGTGCATTAACTAGCAAAAACCATAGATGACCTCGATGTGAGATCTCCCAGGGCGCGCCCGCGATTCCCTACCCTTTTAATCCATTAGATCAAATTCTCCGGTGGTGGTCGGCCAGTAAGTGGCGTAGATCACCACGAGTTCCATTAATCTATCCATCAGCTTAACAGCAGCAAGATGGCCGTCAAGGATCTTCTTCCCTCTCAGATCTTGAACCCTAACTTAGAATTCCATAACCCTTCAATCGCAAATCAGCCTCAACTCATTCCCCATTCCCCATTCCCCCCAGCCATGAAATACTTCATGGTCTATGCATTGTCTTGAGCCGCAATGCCGTCAATCTTCAATCGTGTCTTCTCTCCTCTAAGGGAGGAGGAAGATAATAGCGAATATGAAGGCCATTTAGTTCTTGAAAGAGGATATAATCGATTTTTTTTTTTGAAAACACCATGAAACGCCCCCACAGGAAGTGCGAATATACCTCCCAGTAATTGTACGAAGGAAAACCCGATCCATTGCCAACCATGTTGGCTACCTGCACCTAGTCCAACCTAAGCAGTGGGTGAGACCTTGAGGCCGAGCCAGATACCACCATACAGCGTATCCGCCGCGCCGTCTTGCTGCAAGAACATCTGGTCCTTGGTTGCCAGGGATAAGGCGTGATAGAAAGCCTGGGCAGCCGTGGTCTTGTCCGTCTCGCGGGGCAGGAAGAGGTCATCGAAGGCAATCCACCGACGCTGTTTCTGCACGTCGTCGTCCTCACGGCGCTCGCCGTGCTCCTGTACGGCCGACTCGATGAACGATAGGAAGTTCCGGCCCTCGATGTCAAGCGCGGTACGCAGATTCTCGTTCTGCTCCTGCGTGTTGAGCTTAGCGCCCTGCCCATCCCCATCGGCGATTGCGAGACCCTCGAAAGAGTCATCGTTTGAAGGGATGCCACCACCGAGGTCCAGGTCGTCACCGCCAAGACTCATGGGTATGTCGTCGCTAAAGCGCACGATGTCTTGGCCCTCGCCGTGGTGTTTCAGAGGGCTGGACGGCAGCTGATGGCCCTGTTTAGCTGAACCGGGTGCGCGAATAGAGGAAGGCACAGCAGAGGAGCCGCGGTTCCATGGCATCTGGAGCGCTGAGGACATATGCTCTGGCATAGGATCTTGGGCATCTCGACCAACTTCTGGGGGGCTATCACCCAGAATAGGACCAAAATCGTCACTTCCTAAGCCTTGTCCCTGACCATTCTGGTTATCCTCATCTAAGCGAGGCTTGACTCGTCGACCGACCTCTGGCTCATCGCCCTCTATAGCTTCGGAAGCTGAACGACGCCTGCCACGGGGTTGTTCCGGTACTTCAAAACCGGTGAGTGTAGTGTACAGAGCGTCACCTGAAAATTGGAGGGCGAGTGGGTGAATCATGCCGGGGATGCCGAGGTTTTGTCCGATATTGCCAATCCCGAGACCGAACGTCAAATGGATAGCGTTATTCTTTGCCTGGGTTACAGTGACAGGACGTGGTCTCTGCATGCCGCAGTTCTCAAGGTAGTGTGATTGCCAATCTCTAAGTTCCTTTCTCGGGACCTCGACATCCTCGTCTAAGTGAATAATATGGCGCTTCCTTCCTCGTCCAGTTGCAGCTCGCTGAGCAGGAGCCCCATTCATTGGGAAGGCACTGTGGGGTTCTTGCCTCTGCGGAAAGGCTTCAGCTTCTGGCAGTGGTTCCTCTCCCATCATCAGGACATCACCTTGGTCATCAATGTGAACTTGTTGGGCTAGTTGCTCTTCCTCGATGTGTGGTAACGGAGGAAGCTCGAGTTCATCTTGGAGGATAGCCGGACCTCCATTCTCAATAATGTTACCATTCTCGTCTATCTCTATTCCCCAGTCCTCAGCGCCACTAAAGTCCATTTCCTCATTCGGATGGATTAGTCGCTCATCCCCGGCCATGCCTCCTGACTTTTGTGTCGATGAAAGACCCTGGAGGCCAAAAAGCGACCCATGAGGACCAGGCGACTCGGAATGATGAATATCGAGTTCGAATGGGAAGCCGCCTGGGCCAGAGCTTCCAGATCCAGACCGTTGAGAGCTCCCAAGTGGGGACATTTGAGAAGATGTTTTGTTGCTTGCTTGGCTTGCCTGGTTTGCTACCAAATCGTCGAGGTCAAACTTAGGAAGCATCAAGTTGGGAAAGAAGGCAGGATCGTTGCCAATCACAAGATTCTCTGGTCTGTAGAAAGTCAGCACGTGAAAAAAAAAATCGTTTTTCTTGGGCCAGTTGATGTAAGCCTACCTTGTATGACCAGCCTCTGGGTCGAGATGGTTGTCGCCAAATTTATTGAAGAGCGTGAGCAAATGGGTTTGGATTTTCTGTGTGTCAGTGAGCATGTATGTGCACTGGTCTCTGTATACACGTGAGACGCCGTAAAGGAGATTTCCCTGCAGGCGCAGCGCAATGGGGGCGCCGGGATCCAAGATCTTGCCGCATGCTTTCTCTACGTCCACCTCTTGAATGGCTTTACGGGTAACTTTCTTGGCACTCGACTTATTGCCGATAGTTGCCACAAGCCTGTTAGGAAGTCAGTGCCTTAGATGAGTTCCTTAGGCGGCGCAGAACGGGGGCATCCAGGGGAATCAAAGGGGGGGGAGGCCTTACCAGATCGTAGCGACACCATACTGGCGGCTAGTTAAGACTATATACGTGTGCCATATTAGGTTAAGGCTACGACTATCAATATTTCGAGAAGGGCGAATAAACTTACTCTCATGACTGTAGAACATTGTGGCAACACGCGACAAACGCGCCAGAGACGTGCCAGAATAGAGTACACGGATTGACCAGATGTGATGCACAAATAAAACCACAGTCCCTGTCACAGCGTACTGCCGTATAGAACTTGTAACCTAGGTGGTAAGATTCGTTAGGGTGTAAAGATGTTGCGGGTGGCGAACGAGGGAAAATAAGGTGTTGAGGCGAACGTGTGTGGACTATGAAATTAGTCGAAAGTTATGCCCCAAGGAAGTTTTCCCATGTTCGCACACGTTGGGGGATCATCAGTTTACGGGGGAAGGTACGCCTGGGGGAAGAAGGTTATGGCTGTACTGTATGGTTAGGTAGTACATTCCATATTCGAGTTGATTATCCAGATACTTGATACTTCATATGTGTATGTATAGTCTGGTCTAGTTTCCACTACACATCCGATTAACGTATACATATGCCTACATACATACCTACCTCATTTTAAACAAGATACAATTTATTACCAAACCCCGTCTTGTGTATTGTTTCAAGAACGTTTATTGTTAGTTTGCCTTGTTGCATCTCTGCCGCGTAAAACATGATTGAATTAAAGGGGTTTAACTAGCCGTGGCCTACATGTAACCAACTTTTAATACACTTCTCTGGTCTGAAAACTGCTGTTTGGGTTCATATTGAAGATGCATCCAAGGACAATCAGGATGCTATTTAAGCAAAGGGCTAGCTCGTAACTTTACAAGTGAACGTATGCGTGGTAAATTTATAGTCTTACCTTTAGAGCTCGGTTGCTTCTATACCTAGAGATCTACCCAGTTCGAGCAAATAATATCTTTTCCAGGCTGACGTCACGCTCAACACGATATCATATCAACTTCGAGCCCTGTAAATATTACTCTTATCCAAATGGTGTTTCTCTTTCTGTTTATTTTGGGGGAAAAGAGGTTCATGGGCGGTTTAACTAAGACCCGCGTTTTTATTATTTCCTGAATCCCCCTTTTGATATAAGCTATACTACGAGTAAAGCTGTCACAGAGACTCGTAGTGGTGCTAAGACTTATAACGGGGGTGCGCGACTACGGTTACTATATTGCCCGTCTTTAACGGGAAATAAGAGGACTGTAGGGCCCTGACGGTTTAAAACGTGGTTTCCAACTGGCTTAAATGATGGTAAATGCTACTATGAGTTATTTGACCACAACACGGGATGGTGTTGGGTCGTTGGAGGGGTTTTCCGATTCGCCTTGTGGCTGAAAGGATGGTAGGCAATCTGAGATCTGCAGTTATTCCGTGGCGTCAAATGTGCATGTTCCTACATCTCCGATAGAAAATGCTCTTTATTTCGCTTTATCTCAGTCCCTTGAATTGATTGGAAGGAGTGCATTATCTGACACATACAAATTAGTAAAATCTATCTGTCAATAGTTGGTTGGAGTTGGACCTTGCCACTTATGGGACTACACAGTAAAGATCAACCTCGTAACTGCGATATCGATAATGTTTTATGTCTTGGAATGCATTGGCAGTTGTCTTGTTCATATACTCGGAACGACCCCGATAGCATAGTTCTTGGATCTATGAATGGAAAGTCATTTTAAGGTGTCATTTTAGCCACTTGTTGCTGTAATAGGGGTTGTGTAATTTAACAAATAGCTGCCTAGTTATTAATTTGACATCCTAAATTATCATTTTGGAGGTTTAGTTGACTTTGGTTAAGAGATACCTTGGTGTTTCACACTTTAAACTGTCAATCAACGACCAATTCGTACCTTCCAAACATTTGATACTGGGATTGATGGTAGAAAAAGAACGACCCGATTAAAGACTACTAGTCGTACATCACAAGGTCAACTGCAGTAGGTCTCTCAATATCTTTTGAAACATATCAAGAATATCCATATCTGGTTATGATTAGCCCCTACATCTCACCAAGAAACTGACTCTACTACCCTCAGGAATCAAAACTGACAGCAGCCGACCAATCAAGAAAGGAAAAGACAGTTACTAAGATGCGCCTCGAACTCCTGAAGCTAGTTGCTAGTGGAGCCATCCTCGGGCAATCCAGAGCTTATGCGCCCACCCCAGAGTCATTAGAGGGCGGCCATTGCGCAACGATGAAGCGCGAGGTTGCTATTCTCGGCGGCGGCTCTTCCGGGACGTACACGGCAATCCGCCTGAAAGACTCCGGCAAGAGCGTGGTCGTGATTGAAGCCGAAGATGCCCTTGGCGGTCACACAGTGACGTACACGGACTCTGTGACTGGTCAGCGTGACGAAGTCGGTGTTGTCAGTTTCCATGACCTCGATGTTGTCCGAGATTACTTTGCGCGCCTGGACATCCCCCTCGAGACTCAGGTTCAGGCTACCCCGAATAGGACCTACTTCGACTTCCAATCGCGCAGAGAACTTAAGGATTACCAGCTTCCAGACCCGGCGGAGACGTTCGGCGGGTATTATGCTCAGCTTCTGAAGTACCCAGAGTTGCTCGAAGGGTTCGACAAGCTGCCGGATTCCGTGCCCGAGGATTTATTGCTACCGTTTGGGCAGTTCACGGAGAAGTATGACATCCAAGATGTAGTGCCTATTATAGCACTGTACGGCCAGGGCGGCATCGACTACGACCAGATCACGACGCTATACATCCTTAAATATATGGGCCCCTCCTTCGTGAAGGGACTGGACATTGGCACACTGACAACAGCCCGACACAACAACCACGAATTGTATGAGGCTGCTTACGACGCTTTAGGAAGTCAAAATGTGCTTCTAAATAGCAGTGTATCGGCAGCGACGCGGTCTGACGATGGCGTGCAGTTGCACGTTGTCAGCGCCAACGGAAGCTGTGTGAATATCCGGGCGGAGAAGCTTGTAGTCTCAGTTGCGCCAACGCTAGACAAACTATCACCACTTAGCCTCGACAAAATGGAATCTGGATTGTTTCAGCGCTTTACCAATGTGTCTTATTTCACCAGCGTCGGTAAGGAATTCCTGATGTTATTTTTCTTCCTTGTGGCTAGCTGCAGTGCTTGAAGTTACTGAAAGGGGTATGTTCAGGAGCAAAGAGCCCCTGAACAACCCCAGGCCTCACCAAGATATCCGTAAAGACGCAATCGCTAACCCCAGATGTGTAGTGCGCAATAGCGGGTTACCAACAGACACTTCTTTTCTTGCAGTAGGGATAGATACTAGATTCCATCTCCCGCCCCTCCCCGGTCCTCTTACCATTTCCCCAGCGCCAATCCACGGGATGGTTAATGTTAAGTACGGCTCAGGATCCCAGGAGATGTCAATCGGAGACGCGAAGGCTGCCATCATTGAAGATTTCGTAGCATTGTCCAATGCTACCAACTCTTCGTTACCCGAAACGGAGTTCGTTATCTTCAAAGCCCATACACCCTTTCAGCCAACGGTTTCAAAAGAGGATATCGCGGACGGGTTCTACAAGAAACTTTGGACACTGCAGGGACACAGACAGACCTACTATACAGGTGCTGCCTGGCAAAGTCAAGATTCTGCCATATTGTGGAATTTCACCGAGTATCGCATCTTGCCGTTGCTGTTGAGATGAACAATTACCGAACGTAAAAGCAATCCAAGGTACGCCATTATGGGTTCCATAATAGGGTATAACAAGTATGATTTGAAATACTTATGTCATTTAACTAAATAGATTCACATGAGAACCTTCGGTTGAGTCTGAAGTCCGTCCTCTAACTAATGTGCTTGCATAGGTACTTACATACGTATAAATCCCAACCTTGAAAAGCTCCGAAGGAGGCCTGTTTAGGCAATTCAGCTAGTAACGGATTAGGCGCCCCTGTTCACTGTGGAGATTTGCAATTGGTCTTTTCCGGTTTCCAGCTCGTACGATTGGACGGTGAAACTACCGCCTTCAGTTAGCGCATATCTTGATCTCGTTGCTTCTCAACCCCTGAATCGGGCGCTAACCGCTTAGCTAGGCGCCTTACTACTAATAGACATATTTAGTGGGGTATCAGTCGGAAATCGGCTGCAGTGTGGCTGTGTTGAGGAACCCGTGGAGTCTTTGCGTGGATGGTGGTGTAATCCCCTGAACTTGCCTGATACATTATTACCTACCGCTTGCACTTTTACTTGCGAGATGACACTACCTTCTACGTATGTAGGTAGGTAGGTATGCATGTAATTGTGTTAATGACCTTACGGTTCACAGTACACCATCATAGTAATCCATTTTAGTAAGAGCCCGAATGGTACGGTAGGCATACTTGTGTGGTATTGAATATCTTTTCGGGATCTTGCAGCTCACGCACGCACGTACGCAGTCTGCCATTGCAACTAATTACCACTCGTTTGGTTCGAGACCCCTGACCAGTGAAGCTATGGAGCAATTCCTCGTATCCCCGAGTGGATCATGAGCGCCCTGCCAGACTAAGGCCATCAAGCTTCAGCCCGCCGATCCTGACTGGGATAAGCGCCTATACTCTTTTAGCAAAGCTGCACGCCGGCTCAGGGGAAATTTCTCATGACCAAGTCTGGACCACCAACCGATGCCATGCTACTACCCCTGATTCGAAAAGAAAAAAAAGCAACCCCATTCCACAGGCGGCTAGGATTATTACCAACTCCGATGTCATGCCAGTGCCAACGGATATCCGGCCTACTAAGCACGTTGCTGTTTATATAGGTGACGGGTGATCGCCATTACCGGCAGGATGCTAGGTTTCTGGTTCTTCTTCTTCTCCGCGCCGCCAAGCCCAGCAAATTTTTTTTAATAACTTTTGACAAGATGAAGTCAGCCACTCTTTTACAACTCCTCGCCGGTACCGTCAGCTTGACGGCTGCCAAGCCTTGCCAGAAGCTCGCTCCTTTCCCCGCGGGATTCCACACCACCACGCTCGAGGACGCCTTGAGTGCTGCCGTCAACGATCCGGGTTTCCACGAATACATTGCCGGTCTGACCGAGACCTACAATGTGAAGCCTGGTTCGACTTACAAGCTCACGCCCGAGGGAACGCTTGCCGAAACCCACAATGGCACCAATGATGGGTCGTCGCTCATTATAACCCACGACGGGAAGTCGCCTACGCTCGTTATCGGTGGCCAGAACGGAACTTCTCACAATGTGACGCTCGATGTCAACATTGGCATTGGTATTGGTATTGGCAACGGCTCGCCATCTGCCGGAAAGAATGGAACTTCTGGTGGCTCGCAGGGTGGATCTTACATCGCAAACCCTCTGCCAACCTTGTCTCTGCCAAACTTGTCTCTGCCAACCCTTTCTCTGCCAACCTTTTCTCTTGGGACCACGGCGAGCGGTCCCACCGGCGTCACCACCAGCGACTCTGCCAGCAGCACTATCGTCAGCCCTCCCGGTGGCACTACCGCCAGCGGCGCCAGCAGCACCGCCAGTGGTGCCGTCAGCAGTACCGCTAGCAATCCTTTCACCAACATCGCCAACAGCACCGCCAGTGTGTCTGTTAGCAGTACCGCCAGCGGCGCCGCGAGCTCTACTCTCAGCAGCAGCATCACTAGCAGCACGGCCAGCACCGTTGCCAGCAGCACCTCCAGCAGCGCCACTAGCTCCAGTGCTGTTCCCACCGCATCCTCAGGTTGCACGTCGCCGGAAACTCTCGTCGAGTGGCGAAACATGCAGGATGCGGACAAGAAGTCTTACGTCACTGCCATCCGCTGCTTGTAAGTTACCTACTACCAATCCGTCATAATCCCGGCTTCTCTGCCGGGGCTCATTGGCTCCTATCCCTTAAGTTGTATTGTATTGTGTTTTCTAATGCTCGAATTTATAGGATGGACAAGCCTGCCACTGGCCTAGCCTCATCGGCGACGAACCGGTATGAGGAGCTTGTGTGGGCCCACCAGACGCAATCCACCAAAATCCACATGTCTTCCATCTTCCTGCCGTGGCACCGGTACTACACCAACGTGTTCCACAGACTCCTACGCGAGGAGTGCAGCTACACGGCGCCGATGCCGTGGTGGGACGAGACCAAGGACGCCGGCGCCTTCGCCGACTCCGGGCTCTTCACCGCCGAGTACTTCGGTGCCATGCCCGAGGTTACGGCCTCGGGTCTGGGTTCGTGCATTTCGGACGGTGTCAGTAGATCCCCTCCCTTAACTTATATTTAATTAATATCGTATATCTTGTGACTGACTTATTTTGCCCATGTCTAGGCTTTCTCCGGTAAGAGACTACACATCGGACCGGGTAACAGCGACACCAACCACTGCCTGTCGCGCGGTGAGGACAAGTCGGCTACGGCGAACGTCAACAAGGCGTACGTCAACACGTGCACTTCCCGCAGCGCCTACGACGACCTGCGAACCTGCATCGAGGGCGGCCCCCACGCGTACGGCCACAACGGCGCCGGCCCCATCATGGCCGACGCCATCTCCTCGCCTAGCGATCCGCTCTTCTTCATGCACCACACGTTCATCGACTGGACCTGGAAGACGTGGCAGAACAAGGCGGCCGTGCGGTCCACGGCCATCAGCGGCTATGCCGACCAGGCGAGCACCACCCGCCTGACCGTCAACACCAAGCTCTCCACCAAGGGAGTCCAGGCCGATGTCACCGTCGAGGACATCCTCGACACCGAGGGTGGCTTCCTGTGCTACAAGTACGACTACTAGACCAACCTACCTAGTGCACCCACGCATTACCTAGATCCAGCCGACGGCGACGTCATCGAGCGAATCGAGTTAAAATCTATTTAAACCCAATTTTAGACCTCCCCTCCCAGATGAAACGGGGGAGAGACCGAAACATGGCCCCAGCCCTAGCCTCTAATAGGGAAACGACCTCATCATGTAACTTGGCGGTTACGAACCAGAACTCCATTGACGGAATCTCTCATTACATATATATAAAAATAATCTAATCGTACTTATAATATATCATCTGGATATTTGATACCCATTTTAAAAGTTAAAACAATTGATCCTCTGCGTTCCTAATCTGCGGTTCTGTGCTATCTCGTTCGGTGCTTTGTGCTGTGTGTGTAGGTCACTAACTAACGCAGCTAACGCAGCCATCAAAAGAACTATGTATCTATTTTTAAATAAGACTGCATTTATGTGCCGCCAACATTCCATGCCCCTAATCTTGTAACGACTCCGAGAATTCTTCATGAGGAATGTTAAGGACCAGGCCTGGTTAATGTTGGTATTGCCTACGCACTACCTAATCACTCACCCAACTCATGTTTCAGTCAAGAGGGTATAGTACCACCCCCTTTCTCCTTTACCAACTTCTAGTAGTCCGGCCTTTCGGGCACATTCATCTCTTAGACCAACAGGGCGACAGCCGGATGCCAACCGGCCGTGATAACCTTATCGAACCCAACCACTCAGGGGTACGGCATCATAGCATTCCTTCCTACGCAGCATCCGCAAGCCATTCATCAAACTGGCTCACAACATCATGCACAAAGCTCACATACCCCTTTCCTGCCCTTCCTCCCCTGGCGCCGCGATGCCTATTACCGAGCACTCCATCACAGCAAGTGTTAAACGCGAAACTACCTATATCTGGCGCCCCGCGGCTCTGCTCGACCTTGAGAGAGGTCCACCTCATGTCAGCTCAAAATACGAGACCTCAATCCGGACAATTGCTATCAATGATTGCTCCCGTCAAGCCGTGGCCACATTGACTACGCATTTCACACGATTCTAGCTTGTATGGTAAACATCATGCCTGGTTTATGTAAATTGGTATGAAAAGGAGACCCATTTTAGGGGTGGTTCTGGGAATAGAGCTGTAACCCTGAATTGGCGGCATGAACGTAACTTGGCTAAGCAAGGAAACTATTCAATAATATTGACAAATGGTCCCCTGAGATGCCGAGTACGTATGCAAGTGATAATCTTAACAGTACATCTGACTAAAATTATTTGCCCCTTTTTATAATCACTTCATATCGCTGGTTCTGACTCTACTTTGTAATTCTAGGTGTTAGCTGGTATTGAAAAAGCTGTGAAATGTAGAAGAGCTTTAGAGGCGATGCCAGTGCCTTCTATTTTGGAGATGACGGAAATTTCAGAATGTAAAGACTCGGACTAGGTAACTCCCCGATCAAGTTCATCATACTTTCTTCATCATACTTGTGACAATATACGCTAAACATTGACGAGGTGGTCATTATTATGAGGTATTGACACCATCTCCCCTATTCATATATCTGTGTTTAGAGACACCAGTCAGCAGACAATGGTTTCGCTAGTTCGTCTAGTATAAGCAATAATCCGAACTTGAGTGATATAAATGCATGATTCTAAGTGGTTCTCTACCACCCGGCTTGATCCCCTTATCACATAATATATCTATACTGTCTGTGAGTGTCTGCCTTTAATGCTTGACCTCTTCCACCAAAGTAAAAGCCGAGCTCCTCAGGAGGAAGTGGGTTACCTGCATAATCAACAGTCTATCATAGGTTATTTACCGAGTATTGACCTAGATAGACGACACCAGCATCGATGTACATGCACAGTAACCACAGTAGGCGTCGCACGTATTAGGCTCTACCTAACCAATACAACTCGCCAGGAAGCTGCTCGTAGGGGGGTTGCAGAAAAGTATAGTGGCTTCGATACAGCCTACGGCTAAATGAGTTGTCTAGAACCAGCAAGGAGGAGTAAAGGCTAAATGTAGAATGCATATCTACCCTGAACGGGTATCTATTAAACTGAGATATTGGAGAAAGTCAAACAAACAAACAATTGGCATGCATTCCTGACCATTTTTTCCCCTTCCTTCGAAAAAGCGCGAATCTCTGCTGACTTGAAAGAAAGAGAAGGGGAATATACCTATCGATCTCCACGCGCGCACCGCGAGAAGGTCTGATTTGAAAGCAGAACCCCAAGAAACCAGCCCAACATGCGCCGACAGCAAGCCACACTCCTCTGCCTAACCCTCGCGGGCCACGTAGTGGTAGCACTACCGAGCACCGCCAAGGCAGCAGCAGCAGCAGCAACGCGACAAGCCGCCGCCGCTGCTGACGAGTGCGCGGACCTGTCGACGGCGACGCCCGACTGGCAGCTCACGAACGCGGCGTCCTCGGACTGGCCGGGCGGCGGCTCGGGCCGGGTGCAGCTATTCGCGCGCCACGTCCCCACGGGCCAGCTGGCGTCCTGCAACGTGCCCTACCAGCTCACGGAGGAGGGGGAGATCGTCGAGTACGATCCCGCCGCCACCCACGAGTGCGTCAACTTCGGGGCGAGCTCCCTGGACACGACTGTGCAGCTCGATAGTAAGTAGTGTATTTTTTTTTTCTTCTTCTTCTTCTTTTCTGTGGTTTGCCTTTCTTCTTCTTTCCTTTAGTTACGGCGAGGCGCGCCAGGCGAGGCGAGATGGTTTTGAGGTACCTACCCACTTGAAGGGAGGGACGACTTGTTTGGGTGAAGAAGGCTCTCACATTATAAGTCATCGGCTTCGTTAAAAGTATCCGCCAAGTAGCAATTGCTGACTCTAGATGCCGTTTGTTGTAGTGGAGACTCTGCAGCTGACACTGCGGAGCAACTGGACCTGCGAGGGAGACGAGACGACGAGCTACACGGCGACTGGGTCAACGAGTTTGGATAGAGACACGTCGCCAGGGGCGTGCCTGGTAGAGCCGACCCAAACTGGTGATTCCACGACATGTCCCATCGCTAATGTGGTGGTCGAGGGAACACTCGCGGAAGAATCATGAAGGGTCTGTCTGGTCTTGGTGGCTTGCTTCAGCTAAAACTCCGAGAATGAATGTTATTCCAGTAGATTTACGACACTTCACTCGAGCATTCCGAATGTTTGTGAGAAACCAACTGAGGGTGGTGTATTTAATCTGTGGATCTGGGTTAGCACACCTATGATTCATTAGTAGTATTTATGCAGAAAATTGATATCGCTTATTATATTTATCTTTAATTATATACGGAAATGACGTTGATTATATTTACTAAAAGTAAAATGACAGTTTGGTCCCAAACCACTCTTTAGATAAATTCTGGTGCGTTGGTCAGTCAGTATCTGATTAGAGTAGTATCTAACTACCTGGGTATCTGCCTGCATTGTATTGTAGTTGGAAGGAAACCTAGATTTAAAACGCCATGCGAAGTAATTTGGAGTACGGTTTGGTGCCCTAACTTAGGTAGGGTCTTGCGGCGTCATCTATCCATCCCACTACGTAGGCCAACACTATGAATCTACAACACTGTTTGTTTACCTAACGTACGCGAATACCCCCAAAAAATAAAGCTCTTAAACACTCAACGGAGCAAAAGGAAGGCCCGAACCAGGGATCGAACCTGGGACCTCTCGCAAATTTGAACTTAGGAAGTTTGTGACCCTAAGCGAGAATCATACCGCTAGACCATCCGGGCGTCTATTCACTGCTAGTAGCCAGTTGGCTAGTAGTGAACATTGTTGATTGAAAGCGAATTATAGGCTATTATAAGACACGGGAGATTGTGGGTTAGAACTTGGCTCATCCCCGCTCTCCCAGTCTCCCTATAATGCCTGATATCTCAGGCGCCCCTTTTCGTGGAGTGGTGTATACTATCTGGATGATTAATTATTGGCAGTCGCGTTCTACGACGAACGGGAAGGTATGTACCTCGTCGTGTTGTGGAGCTGTCATTATTTAGGTCCACCCAGCCCGCCCACTTCCAGAAATCAGCCTTTGAAAAAGATCGCAAGCCAACAATTTCCGACAAAATAGATAGCTTACTATAGGTATACACATGCATTTGTGCACTTGCATACATACTGAACGATCTCTATCCTTTTATAAAGAACAATGATGGATCTCTTCAACTCGTACTGGTCTTTACCTTTATTAGCTGCGGTCAGTCCTGACGGGGCCTAACTAGATTACGAGATTTCAACGGAAGATGCACGAAAACCCCAATGGCAGATCTAAGAAGAAGGAAGATCTTCGCTCTTCGAAACCATTAGTCGCTACCCAAGAGCATCATTCGAAATGAAGTCTCGGGGTTCAGAACTACCTATGCCATATTACGAGGACATCTCTCACGATCTTTGAAAATATTAGGGGCTCCACAAGCACTATTCGTTTCGGTGGGAGAGGGGGGATTCATTGCGACTGCTCAAAAACACCGGGATGCGAAGCCTAGATACATCCTGAGGATCCATAAGGTACCTCTAACCACCAACTACATACATGCAATGGTACACTATCTATTTAGTCTGTGCCTCCAATAGCGCCCCCGTATTCAAGTGCATCGACTGCAAGAGGTACTCTTCGCCCTTTTCAAAATCAATGCCCCGCATCCTCTCCTTCACGACCCGGCGGCTCTCAAGCAGTCCCGCCACGACATCCCCCCACGAGAGCTTCGTCCCAGGCTTGAGCACGCTCTTCCCCTCGACAGGCGCCGCCACGACGCTGACATCGACGAGCCGGCCCCCTTCCTTCCTGACGACGCCGTCGACGACGACCGTCTCGACGTCGCGCGGACTACTGTGCATGACGATAGCAGCGACGGGGTCCTCCTGAGCCGCAGCGAGCATAGCCGGGCTATCGCCGGCGAAAACCACGATGTCGGCGCGCAGGCCCTCCTTCAAACTCCCGACCTGATCTTTCAGGCCGGCAGCGCGCGCCCCGCCCACCGTGCCCAGATTGAAGGCGCTCTCGGCATCGAAGCCCGTATGACGAGACCAGAGCCCGGAGCCGTCTTTCTCCGCGGCAAGCTTAGCGCCACGCTCGGCGCGCGCCGCTTGCAGGAGCAGCCGCATCTGCTCGGGGATGCCGCCCACGCCCCAGCTGTGGCAGTCGACGCCTAGGCTGGCGCTGCCGTAGAACTCGTCCCGCAGCGCCACGGGGAACGTGCCCATCTGCAGCTCCGTGTTCGGCGTGTTGCTCAGGTGCGCCCCGGACGCCCGGTACAGCGCGTCGTCGCCTTCTTGGGGCTCGTTCGGGTGCACGAGGAGGATGTCTGGGCCGAGGAGGTCGTGGCCTGCCACTATTCGTGTGTTAGGTGTGTCAGTGAGCTAGCAGGCTTGGCGGGTATGTTGGAATTCATAGGAGGTAGGTAGAAAGGTAGGTAGATGGGTATGTGTTTCAGGAGTCGCGGACTTCCGAGAGAACTCCATTATGGATGGGGATTTTGCTTGTGGACTATGAGATGAAAGGGTTACATGTACCCCCTCCCCCCCAAATCTTGCTTACGGATCTTTATGGCTGTTGGTCCATTGCCGAACATCACACAGCTATTCGCATGAGTCGTGATGAGGTGCGCCTTGCCCCTTGCCGGGTCTCGTAACCTGGCATAATAGGGCTTCAGGATCTCGGTGGGCAAGTAGATGTTGTCCATCGCGTACCCGACATGGACGGTGTCGTTCCCGTACGGCCCAGCCTGCGCCAGTGCTTCGTATCTGACCAAGCTCTCTTCCGAGAGGATATCATTCTCGATCTTCCAGGGGTCCGTCGACCTCAGCCGGAAGGCGGGCGTGTAGCAGTATACCGCCCGCAATCCCGCTGAGAGGAGAGCCTGGATCGCTGCCTGGGCTGAGAAGAACGGGGCTACGCGTTAGAGTACGTACATACATACATGCATTCATGCATACAGGCGGAGCAGATAGGTTGGAGAGGAAGGAAGGAACTTCTCTAGCGTAGATTTGACGTGTTGCATTTGCTTACGTACGGTGATCAGGCTGCGTGCTGCAGCTGGAGTGATCGACTACTGTTGTGGTACCGGCATCAATGGACTCTAGTGCACCGGCCAGCTGACCCCAGAACAGGTCCTCGAGATTCCATAGGGCAGCTGCGACTGGGGCCCTAGGAAGGTATTCCAGGAGGGTTTGGTTGACATGAGTGCCTTTGAACTGTGTCTGGTAGAGGTGGCGATGCGTGTCTATGAAGCCGGGGCTTACTATCTTGCCCTTACAATCGATAATCTTAGTTGATGCGTCAGACGGCTGTAGGTCTGTCCCGATCTTGGATATGAGCTGTCCTTCCACGAGGAGATCCCCAACCGTCGGGTTCACATGCTCGTTATTGTCGTGGAGCAACAGTGTACCCCCTTTCAGCAAGATGCTCGATGATGATAGCGCCATACTAGGAGCAGTCAGGCCTACTCAAAACGAATAATGATAACCAAATCCTACCAAGGCCGAAGGGAGTATAATCTCCCTTTGAAATTATTCTACGGGCCACCATTTCAATATATCTTATGATTGTTCTACCTAACCTCCGCTCGATCCTCTGGAGCTAACCTAGCTCTCGGGACAGACGGCGATTTGTCATCTGGGGATGGTCTGGAGATCCCCTCGCGCTTCGTCGGGTTCCGTAATGGCGGGCGGAACTATATGATTAATAAGGCCGCGGGCTCGCACAATCCCTTAGATGCTAGGTAGAGTCTAGCGGTTCACTTCTAACCCGAGCGGGTTATGGTGCACACCACAACTGTAACTCCGTGAGTTGCCGAATGTCCGGATACATACGTCATGTGACAGTGCCATATTGTCCCCTTCGCTCTTTATTATCATTTAAGCACCTCCTGGGCCGTTCACAGAGACAGCAATTGGACAATGATTGACTATATTCTGACGATAGTAAGTGCTTTTTAGACCGAGGTAATGATTATGTAAGCAAGCAGTAACAGGTGGGTGATGTTCCATGTCGTGGCTTGGGTACACCAAGTTTGCCTTAACCAAACCAATCTTCTAAATACTATACCCCCTTTGTTTATAAGACTGTTCGCTGGGTGTCACTGTAAGTCGCCTTTTACCATGGAACTTGCTTTCGTTCATTTCTATGCGTTCAAGCTACTGAGAAGCTGGCAGACTTTCGTATATATCAGGGCATACCGAAGCACTCAACATTGTTGACGACTCTTTTTCTTCACAACAGGTGTATGTATACATATGTATGCAGTGGCTATTTTTCAGCATAGGAGCGACGTTGCGGATTTGTACGGGGCTACCGTGCCAATAGTAGGCGTTGAAGAATGGAGCGCCTATCAGACTCTGCTAATAGAAACACAAAAGCTTCAAGTCCTATAGGATAGGATTGTTGTCGCCCAATATTCCACTGACCTGAAGATATCCATCCGTCTTATAGGTAGAGGAGAGAGCTTCTCGGTTCGATAAACCAAATAAATATATCTTCCGGGCCACTATGGGTTCCCGATGCCCGAGTGCCGAGAACGCGTACCTACCTACCTACATACATATATACGAGTAGCGGAGTTCACCTATAGATACATATACCAATGATACCTATATATTTATTAGAGGTTAGGTAACAAACCCTCCTGCTAGTTAAGTTATGGTCGTATAGTCGCAGCCCGAGCACGACTTTTAGGGTCTCGGCTCAACGTACCTACATACGATGTCCAATAAGAACATACCTTATAACTAGCGAATAAAGTAACGGGGAAAGGGTGTAAATGATTAGATACTTAGGTAGCTATAAATAAACAACACCACAATAAAGTCCTGATCAGCTCATGCCATCATGGCAGCAACAGCAGTCATGTAACGTTAGATGGTGCGTTAAGTGTAGTTACCTATATGTCTGAAGTTTATTGTCGGGCTCAGCCCCCTTCTAGAAGAAAAGCCTGCCAAAGATCCCTAACTACAATACCTACCTAGTTAACTGGAACCAACTGCCGTTGGCCTAGCGGGAGCGGCACCCACAGAATCCTACCCACCGCGCCGGTCCGCAAAACGGGGAGAAAGCACTAACATACCGTTATGCACACCTATTATTCGGTATGTAACCATAGGGAATATCTTTTTGTCTTTATTATGTCTTCTGTAATTGTCCATCGGAGATACATACATAGTTTATAATATTATTTAATTAACTAACTATGTATACTACATAGGTACGGACATTGTAGCTGCACGTCCACTCCACTCCAATCCGGTCCCCACGAGCTACGAGCTACGAGCTACGGCAGATACGAAATTGATCGACATGGAGCTACAATACCTGACCTAGTGTAGTAGCTAGCCCCGTGAGACAAACCGGCGTTGTTGTTCAACACGAGGTTCCAGTTTCAATCAACTGACTGAATTGAATGGACTGGCCATTCAATCTGTTTTTCTTTCTTCCGGGCTACAGTTAACTAGGACGGCTGTTTAGTGGTTCTACATAACTATTGGCGACGTCTACATACATTACCTACCTATCTACCTATGTACTGTGCCGCTCATAGTAAATGTGTACCTATAGTTAGGATGTAGTTAGTGGGCAATATCAACGTTAACGTTAACCCCTCCGTACCTACTGCACATGTAGGTACTGCGCTATGATAACATAATCATTTATTGGCCGCAGGTATTTGTGTTGTTTTTTTTCCTTTTCCTTGGACCAGCGAACAAACAGCTTATGTACCTACATATTTCCTCGAATCGCAAGCCTCACTTGTTTTTCCCCAGTCCGAGAAAGAGAGGAGAGAGCCGGGCACCCGTGTATGTAGTAGCCGCTTTAACTAACTACTAAGTACCTAGCTACATAGTTAGCGTACATGGTTTACTTCGTAACTTCGTATGCATTGTATGCAAGTATACGCCGATAGTCAGTCGGTCTGTATGCTATGTATGGTATGTATGTACGGATCTCACGATGATAGTGGTGATAGCTATGACGACGGGTCCCTTCATGCGTTTCGATGACATGAGGGGGGATGGATCCCCAGCTATGACGACGGAAAGACTCCTCCTCGTCTGGTGCTCAGCCCAGACTCGATGAACACGAAGTCAGTAACGTTAGGTAGGTAACTAACTGGGTATGTAGCCAGCCAGCCAACACGAAGTAACAGTAACATGCAGTCTAGTTAGAAGCATGAACGACAAGAGACATATCGGATTTCGGGAGGGGATTGTAGGAACTAGTCAGATGGTCAAACTGGACATATATAAGATGCCAACGACTTGCTCTTCTGGGAGGGTTTCTTTCTCTTCATCAGCATCAGCATCAATATCAATATCAATATCAATATCAATACCAATACCATCAAGCATCTTATACTTTTTTTAACACAGTAGTATAATTCATAATCATCTAATAACATCAACCACTACCTACCTACCTACCTACCTACCCACCTACAACGACAACAGATAAAAATGCAGTTCTCCCAGCTCCTCCAGCTCCTCTCCTTCACGGCGGCCGCCTCGGCCATCACGGTAGCCTATGACACGGGGTACGACGACGCCTCGCGGTCCATGAACGACGTGGCGTGCTCGGACGGCCAGCACGGCCTCATCACGCGGTACGGGTGGCAGACGCAAGGCCAGGTCTCCAAGTTTCCGTACATCGGCGCGGCCCAGGCCGTTGGCGGATGGAACTCCGAAGCCGTAAGTGATCCTCATCATTCACCTGCTTGTCTACTTGTGAAGTTACCAACGTCCCCCCACCTACATATAACTCACTCGCCTACATACATACCCACCTAGCCTACCTACCTACCCACCGTCTGTCCTTCCTCCACCCCACTCACTCCATAAGGAAGGGAGATCGTGATCGTGATCGTGATCGTGATCTGATCCGATGCGATCTGATCTGATCTCCCACGCAACGCTTTGACATCTAGTTACATACCTTGCCATACCATCCGATCCTATCTAGTTGATCAGTTAACTAATTACTAATAACAAACCCCCCAAAAATACAGTGCGGCACATGCTGGCAGCTCAGCTACGGCGGGCGCACGATCAACGTGCTGGCGATCGACAAGGCCGGGGCCGGGTTCAACATCGCGCTCGACGCGATGAACGCGCTGACCAACGGGCAGGCGGTGCAGCTGGGCCGGGTCGACGCCGCCGCCACCCAGGTCGCCGCGAGCGTCTGCGGGCTCCCATGAACGAAATTCATATATATAAATATATGAAATAGACATCATATCATATCATATATCATTCGGACGACGATTAGAGAGGGGGAAGAAAAAAAAATGAACCGAAAACAAACGACGAATGATGACCGAGCATAACCTTCTCTTTAATTAGCATTTTTCTTTGGATACTTACATATCTCTCTTTTTTGGGATTGGGGACTAACTATGGGATTGGGATAAAATATACTATCAACCAAGTAAATATTTGTAATACATTCCTTTAGACAGACATCTTGTTGTAATTAGCAATGCATCTGCGGCGTATACATCGAGGCACAAACAAACACGCATATGTATATACATATCTCTACATACTACACATGAATCACGAAACCTCAGCTTGGAGCAAACGATCATATAGTTAAAGAGATCTAAACGACATTGTGTGCTTTGTGTGAATTAATAGCTATCTTTTCTCCCTATCTCTCCTCCGGCTTCCTCATAAAAAAAATAAATAACTAGCTAACAAGGCACTCTTGAATAACCTTTTAACTTCCTCCTCCTCTAACTCGCCATAAGCGTCATGACATAATGGGTATGAGGCCATTTAATCCTCGCTCCATCTCCTTAACTAACGAGAGTAATCCCTCCCACTCCAAAAGATGCAATAGACAAAGGAAATAATGAACTGCCACCAATTTTTTTTCTCTCTTCGCAACAATCTCGAAATGGATGGCTGCTCTAGTCAATATATAAGAATGAGTGTGGGTGGGTGGGTGTGCCATGATTAGAATAAAGGTATGTAAAACAGAAGCGAATTGGGTATGGGGTATCAATCTAGACTCGTCGGCAAAAATGAAAAAAGGCAAATGGTATAAACGCAGATCCCATATATAGTACGTCGTCAATCTCTTTCCTCAAGATGCTTTGATTATCATCTTAAATGACAAAACAAAATCAGACGACAACCAGAGCAGTAACATTAATATGGAAATAGTCAATCTCCATAATAGTATTTGTTCATCGATGACATGGGCTTAATCATCGAAAAACGATGCGTCGTCAAAGTCCTCGACTTGAGCGTCCGCATCGTACGAGCCCGACCGCATCATCGGAGGCGTTGTCGGTGTTTTAAGCTCTTGTCGGGGTGGTGTGCTCACTGGCATGGGCATCTTTTCGGCTTGCCGCGCAGTCATCGATGGGCCGCGGGATCGATTGGCAAACTGTTCGGCTGTGAAACGACGGCCTGTGTTGCCGAAAGCGGTGGGTTGTGCCTTGCTCTGGTCTGTTTGAGGGGTGGTGCGGATCCCCGAAGCTGGTGGCGTCATAAGTCCAGAAAGAAAGCTGTTTTGCGTACTTCCAGTGGTTTTCGAGGGTGTCGCATTTCTTCCGGAAGCAGGGGAAGACAAGGCGTTGGAAAGGTTGCTCAAAGTTGGCTGGCTTCCCTTACGCCAGCTTCCCCAAGCAGCAGCTAGAGGCCCAACTGCCTGTGCAACCCGAGGAGTAGCTGCCCCCCTAATCGTAGCTGCAATGCTAGGTAGGTTAATCGCTGAACCTCCATTCATAGCGCGCTCCCGCTCTTGCTCTTCCATTTGTAGGTTAGCCTTTAGACGAATAGTAGCATCCTTAACAGACTCCCTATCGAAGTTTCCAGCTGACAAGGCATTAATAATGTCTTGGAGATCACCATGCCGGACAGCAAGCAATTCTCGTAGCCAGGTGATTTCATCATCGCGTTTACTGATCTTAGTAGCGGCATCGGGATCGAGCTTCTCCACAGTTTGCTCAAGCTCTTCGATTCGCTGTTCGCGGGCTTGAAGCTGCTCCTGCAAGACCATAATGGACTCGCGGAGAGCTTGGGGTGAAATCTTCTCGGGAAGTTGCATGGCTTGCGCAAGCTGTTTCGTCTGTCCAATAGGTCCCGGCTGCACGGAAACTTCGTGTACGGGTACACTAGGACTCTTAGAAGCTTGAGCTGCAGCCTGTGCAGCAGCCCTGGCGGCCTCTTGAGCGATTTGCACCTTGTCTTCGAGGTGGGCAACACGATCTTGGAGGTGCTCAATCTTGGAGGTTGACAGGCTAAGTCGTTCCAAGAGATTTTGTTCTGTTCGCTGTGCATCCTCTGCCGTGTTGTTAAGTTGACGCTCATACCGAGCTTGAATGTCTTCAACTTCACTGGTGTGTTTACGAGTAAGTTCCTCAAGCTCCGTCTGCTTAGAATTTTGAGCTTCCTCGAGCATCATCTCATGGTGGGCTTTGGCGGTATCAGCATCAAGTCTAACCTGGTCAAGCTGTGCGCGGAATTTGTTAACTTCGTTCTCAAGATCATCGCGCACAACGTTGACTTGGTTGTTAGCAGCTTCTAATTCTGATTGGACCGAAATCTGTGTGCGCTGCACTTCAGCAGCTGCCGCATCTCTCGCTTCGTCGAGTTCTCCTTCGAAGCGGGTCTTTTCCCGAGCTGCAGAGTCCTTGGTATCTTGGAGTTCTCGTTGCAAGCGGAGTGAGTCTTGATGAAGTCTGTGGTTATCATTGCGGAGTTCACCGAGAATACCTTCAAGTCGCTTGCATTCGCCGACGGCCCTTAATCCTGCTCGTTCGCCATTTTCTAACCTCTCGACCTCAACCTCGAGACGTTCACGCGTTCGAGCTTCAGCTTGAAGCCTGGCATCGAGCACTTCTTGTCGTGCAAAGAGGGCTTGCTCCTTCTTAGAGCGTCTCGAATTCTCCTCGGTGATTTCGCGGGCGGCGTGAGCCATGTCGTCTTGTAACGAAACGAACTTGACGCGCCAGGCGTCCCGTATCCTCTCATTTTCTTCCAGTTGAACCCCAAGAGTATCAATTAACTTATGCAGGTGTTTGGTTTCATTGACGGCTTCGATAAGATTGTCTGCCTGTCGTTGTGTTGTCTCTCTTGCGACCTCAGCTTCAGTACGCCAGTGTTTAGCCTCCTGTCTCGCTTCGCGAACGTCAACCTCGGCAATGTGGAGGCGCTTCTTGAACTCGGCTTGAGTCTGCTCGGCATTCGCCTTTTCTGCTTCAAGTAGAGTGAGGCGCATGGTAGCCTTACCAGCAGCTTGCTCTATAACTCTAATCTTCTCATCACGCTCCTCAAGAACAGAGCGGAGACGATCTTCCTCTTCAGAAGAGATTCGGAGAAGACGCTGGATCTCGGAAAGTCTGTCTTCGGCCTCTCTACGACCAGACAATTCGATCTCGGTCCTGTCCTCCTGGACCTTGAGGCGTTCTTCCAAGTCATGAGTTCTTTGATCGAAAACGCTGCGGTTCATGATCTCGACCTCGACCTTAGTTTCCGCCTGTTCGAGCTGCCGTCGTAATTCCGAAGCCCGATCTTCAGCACCACGTCTGTTGCTAGTTTCGTTCTCGCTCTTAGCCTCCTCGAGGTGCAGCTTGTCCTCGAGTTCGCGAACTCTAGAACGCTCCTTCTCAGTCCTACTCTCTTCGGATACTAATCGCTGTTCAAGTTCTTGGATTCTGGCTTGCATATCGGATAGCTTGTTGTTCGCTTCTTCATCGTCTTTGACAATTGGCGGAGGAGTAGGAGGTAGGCGCTTCTCGACCGCTTCTTCAACGATGTTGCGGAGATCTTCGCCCCGGAAATCCAAACGTAGTGACTGGCCGAATTGCTCCCTGATATCATCCAAAGCCTTCAAGATAGTAGACTCGTCCTTGCCAGGTGCCTGATCAAAGGAATCCAGTTGGGCTGCTTCAAGAGCGCGTGAGGTTTGTTGCTGGTTCAAGGCATCTAGAACAGCAATGCGTATCTGGTCCATGCGCTTGTCACGGCGCGGGCTCATAGACCTACGAACGGGTACATCATCATCCTCATCATCTGCGTCGCTTTCCTGCATGTCAGCGGACAAACTACGTCTATCGCGCCTAGTTGATTGCGCTCTGTGCTTGATACCTCCTAGAGCCAGTTGGATGTTCGTTAGAGTCTCCTCAAGAGGACCGAGGCGAGAAGCGATAATCTTGCCGACGAGGTTATCAACATGGCCATCGAAATAATGAACACGATGTTCAAGCTTGTCTTGTTCGCTAGCACTGAAAGCGTCGTCCCATTCACTTTCTGGAAGATCATCTCGGGCGTTAAGGCGGTGAACCGGACCATCGAAGGATTGGGAGCGAGCACTCTGTGAAGGTTCGACAAACGGATCTTCAAGCTCGGTAGAAGGCACAGCCTGAGTGTTTTCTTGAGGTAGAGCCCGGTATTGTCGGGGACTTGGGCTCGGAGCATCACTACGGAATGGTACCTTAGGTGGTAGCTGCAATGGTGGCGAGTTTGCAACGGCAGCAACAGAAACATTCTGCGCAGGGCTTGGCTGGCGCCAGCTCGGAGAATCAACAGTCCTCTTGACACCCATGGTAGGGTCATTCTCGTTGAGATGCTGCATAACAGCATCAATCTCTTCAAAGGTGAGCTCATGGGTGGTATTTTCATCCTTGGGCTTCTCACTAGCCACAGAAGGTGGGCTGATAGGCAACGGCTCGAAACTATGCAATGCCTCCGGCTCGATAGTGCCATCTGCAATGCTAGCCGGGATAGAAGCAGTTTCGTCGTCGGATACCGGGGAGGGAGACTTGGCAAATCGAGAAGCACCCAACCCAGCAGATTTAGGCTGGGGTGATGGCGTCGCGGCGAATCTGGAGGCTGCCAAGCCCTTCGGCGCAGGGGGAGGGGATGCAAATCGTGAGCCAGCAAGCCCTCCTCTCGCAGGGGGTGAATGGACAGATTTTGGAGAGGGTGTTTGTTCTGCCTCTGGCGTGGATTGAACTTCAATACGGGGTTCCGCTGGTCGCAACTCAGGGCCTGGAGTTGGTGATCCGGTACGATCTTCCTCGGTTTCGGGGGAGAGCATGGGTGTTGGCGCTGGCTCAAGATTCGGTTGAAATTGAGCAGAATTTTGAGCCCCAAACAAGAAGCCTGTGGGCACAAACGGCTTGGCAGAGGCAGAGAGACTCCTCTTGTGCTCTCTCTTGATGGTCGGCTCGTCCTCGCCAAAAGGCCGTGCGTCGTTAAAGTTCTGGATTTCGGTCCGGTTCCTGAACTCGAATGGCGTCCAGTTAGTCTGGTCTTGATCAGGAGATGTTGCCGATGGACTCGTAGTAGCCTTCGTGCCGTTCGACTCTGATTGGACCTTCCCATCCGTTGATTCCGACAGTACAGTAGATGCAAGCGTGGTATCAGCAATAAGCCCACTGTCATCTTCTTCGGGCCTTTCATCGTGAGGCTTATCGGCTGCTTCCGCGGTAGATCCTTCAATAATCGACTGAACCGGCTCAGGCGAAGGCGATGGCTCAGCGAATAATGGAACTTGATCGCCATCTTCATTCTTCTCTCTGAACTGTTTCTTAACCCTACTATCATCTTTCAAGCGACTATCGTTCTCTTCGGCAGCTGGAATAGGCGCAGGTGTTGGGGTAGGAGATTGCTGACTAGAAGATGGACGAATAATGGGAATAGCCTTCGACTTCTTCTCGGGTTGAAGAACTTCGGGTTTAGGGGCTTCAGACATGTTAAGATTGATAGTGCCGAAGATAGAGCCCGGTCGGTTCATGCCGGTCTCGCTTCCAGAAGCGGGAGGGCTAGCGACGGAAGATACAAGAGAACTTCTAGGCTGGAACGCGGGAGCATCGGGGTTGAATTTAGGTCCAGAAGCCGAGAAACTAAACGTTCCCTTCGCGGGGGAAAACAGAGGAGCAGCAGCATTGATCCTACCCTTCGATGACGAAGTTGAAGGCATGCTAAAGTGGCTGGACGTAGTCGACTGAGGTGGGTTCGACGTGAAGCTCGGAGACTGGAAGGCGGGCGATTGGAAATTGCTCGGGGTCGTGTTATTGTTACCGAAGACGAACTGTCCAGGCGTAAAATTGCTAGTAGGGTTGAATTTGAACTCGGCTGCTGCAGCATTGAGTTTAGACAAGGATGGTTTGCTTGCATGGCTTGTACGCCGCGACGTCATCTTGCTCTCCGAGCCAGGCTCATTTGCCCAGGGGTTGCTAACCGTGGACAGGGTTCGTTGGTGCATCTCGTTCAAGTCAAATGACTTGAGAGGGGTTCCTATGTTACTAGGGTTGGTATCAACTTCATACGACTCGTCCATTCTAGCCAGGTTGAGATCTTCAGGCTTGAAGTTCCTGAACTTGCTCTCATTACTACTATCGTCGTTATCGAAATAGGGCTTTTGCGAGAGGGAGTGACCTCGGCTGTGAGGCTGTGGATGGTGAAGCTTGAGTCCATCTTCCGAGTCAGTACCGAAACCACCGAAGTGCACTGATGGGCCTCTCGCATGCGACGCCTCGGGAGCTTCAACTGGCTGCGTAGGCTGACTAATCTCAAGCTGCTCTGACTCATTGTGCGGTGGGTTGTAATCGGGTTGCTCCAGTTGTGATCGAAACTGCTCTTCTAAATGGTATTCAGCGTCATCAATCTCCTTTTGAAGGCTGTCGCTAGCATTGTGGCGAATGTATTGGTTCGGCTCCGGAACGGGAGAAGGGCTCTTCTCGTAGGGGTTGCTCTGGACCTCTTCATCCACTTCTCGCAGTTCTTGCAGTCGAGGAGATGCCCTAGCAGAATCTTGCCTTTGAAGTTGCTGATGAGGCAACATCGGATATTGCAAAGACTGATGCCGTTGGTGCATTCCAATGGGCGACATGCCTTCACGTTGGAATGGCAAGCCAGGCGAAGCTAGACCGTTCATGTTAAGTGACGGGGAGCCAGTACGACCCAGCTGTTGTTGAAGGAACATCTGCGGAGACCATCCATGGGGGGAAGGCTGCCCGGATGGGTGAAACTGGAACTCGCCAGGCGAGATAGATATAGACGCGCGGGCGTTGTATTTCCCAGGCATATGAGGTGCATTAAACGAAGCAGGAGACGCCACCGATGGCACAGCCGGACTTTGCGTAGCTGAAGATCCGTTACCAAGGAAGGGAGCGCCGAAAGGAAATCCTTGCGGCATATTGCTGGTAGCGGAAGAAGCTGGAATCGGAGGAGAGAATGGTAGTGGAGGATACTGGTTCGAATTTTGCCGACTCAAGTTAGTTGCCGCTGGCGAAATAGAAGGTGGTGGTGCTGGCTCGTCATCGCCAAACGATACTCCAAGAGCTCTAAGCTTGGCCTCGTTAAGCTCGTTGACATAATTCCTCCATGCTACTATGGTGTTAGCCAGGTATCTACGTTATTTATACCATCAAAAGAGCTTACCATTGAGATCTGGAAGGGTCACTTGATATTTTCTTTGAGAACGTTCCCGTGCCACATCATCCAGGTCTGGCCATTGATTCCGACTCCGCGAATACGCATCCAGTGAACTCTGTGATTCCCACCCTCCATCTAAGTCAAATCCTCGGATATTATACCCAAGCTCCTTCCAAGACCGCAACATGGATGTGACTTCTGTTTGTCGAAGGGGAATCGGAGCTTGTCCAGGTTGGCCTCGTTCCTCATCACGAGGCAAGAGAACCATAATGTTCTTGCCTCTCCATGGAACTTTCTTTTTTAACCTGGGAGTCTGCGCAACAATGGTTTTGGTAGGCTTTGGCGGCGTGGAAGGCACATGGGCGGAACCATTGAGGGCATTGATGCCGTTGATGCCTTTCTGACCTGTCTCAACTGGAGACCTTCCCACCGCTACCTCAGAAGACTCGGAAGTGTGGATGCTTGCAGCATCTTGGAAATTTCTATCTATAACAAGACTGTCCATTTTTGCGTTGTTGATTATAGCCTGCTTCAATGTCTCGTTGCTTGAACGGGTCCTCGGACGTCGTGGTACCGACTGATTCGATGACGGGATAGGACGAGTGGATGCACGTGGCGTCCTAGGGTCCGTCTCTTCAAGCCAACCTGCTTCGTCGCTTGAAGCGGAGCCGCTCAGTGAAGAGTGCTCACTCTCGTCAGTGCCGTCGCTTAACCAATTGCGATGCTCCGACGCTGTATGCTTGGTGGTGTGCTGCCGAATCCAGTCTTCGGTGAGGCCACGAACTGGCCTACGAGCTCGGTTCGCGAGTATAGCCGCACTACCAGAAAGGGATGGCTGATTTGGTTCCGAGTCGGAAATAGAAACCGAGGGAGCAGGACGAAGAAAAGGAGTGGTAATCTCGAGGTGATGCAATGGAGTATCTTCCTCAGAAACTTCGGAGCTGCTGGAGCTTTGTTGACGAAGGTGGGTGCCGTCGGATTGTGGGTAAGGCGAACCCCAGCTAGCAGTCACGTATCGATTTTCTTCTTCCCGCTCGTCACCACTGGGGGTTGTTGTTCTCAAATATTCCAGTGCCCGCGCAGGTAGTTGAGGCGCTGGAAGCGCAGGGAGTACGGGTGACGTCGATGATGATTCAGCTTCGTCGGCCGTGGAGCTACCAGAGAAAGGAGAGGACGACCTCGGAGGAGCTTGATGTCGAGCTCGAGTAGCTCTAACACCTCTCCGCGCAGGTGCACTGGGGGAAGACAACGTGCTTGAAGAATACGTCTTAAAGAAACCTTAAATTTAGTGTTTAGTTGGTTATAATGATCTTAGGGATAAAGGCCACCGAGATAGTATATAAAATGCGATGGCGGGTATTTCTTGATCGTGGCTGGACATACCTGAATGAGATCAGCTTGCAGACGAAGGTGTAATCGCCTGCTGCTAAATCTCGAATATTATTCTTCTCTCTTAATTATTTCGTCTCGCCTTGCCTTTGCCGAATCGAGTTTCCCAAGGGATCAACCGAGACCAGCAAAGGAGCGGGAGATGGGGAAATGGTTGGTAGACAGGGTGGCGTGTCACTGCGACGCGTTTCTATTGAAGAACAAGTTGCAGACCAACGCACGCACGCACACACAGACGCACACGCACACGCACCAAGTCTAGGCAAAGGCCTTAAAAAAATTAAATACCTAGTAATAATAAAAAGAGAGAGGAATTAAAAGGATAGGGAAAAGACGCGACTATCCGGAGCTTGATGCATCGGAACGTTGTCACTATCCGCGATAAAGAAGATCAAGGAGAGAAGAATTGTTGTCTGTGCAGAATTGACTCGATAACGAGGTGTGACCCTTTTTTTTATTTTTTAAAAACTATTATTATTTTTATTTTTTCTTGCTTTTACGAAGGAACAAGCAAAAACGGGCGAGGGAGATGAATGACACGACAGGGGGTGGTCGCAGGGACAAAAGCCGTTAAGAGGATACGGTTCGACAGTTCCTACGTTCTGCGGGTGTGTGATGATGCAGGTGGTGCGCTGTCCCTGTGAGAATGATGTCTGGCCGCTGCGTGTCTCTGATCAAATGGTTTAATCGGGTTCGAACCTTGTCTTCTTGTGGATGGGGAATAATTTGGCAACCATTTTTTCTTGACCAGGATCTGCCTGTCATATTTGGTTAGTGCAAGTGTAGGTTAATTTGCTGCAGAAAGCTCTCCCTTTAAGATGTGTTAAACCCACCCTTGATCTCGATGAAAAATACCTAGCCGTCCAAAGAATTGCGAGGGACTCCCCCACGTTAGATGACTTTGTATAAAGTATCAAGTATCTGACACATCTGCTTTACTATCTTAGTACTTCGATGACAACCAGCGACATTGAAATTGTCCAAATTGATGACCCACTTGAGGATTGCCCTCCAATTCGCACATGGCGACCCCTACCAGTCATTAATTACATGTTTAAAGCGAGGTCCACGGGTATCTAAATACAGATTCGGAAAGACCATTTTACTGACCGCATTCAAGGCATTCCAGGGCATCTTGTATTTACGTACATAGATGGGAGGTAAGTGACCAATCAACTCAATTCGCCTTAGTTGAAACTTGGCATCTTAACTAAACACTGTCAACCTATCAACCACCACTTATTTAGAATTTCATGAATGACGATGATGCATCGACTGCACATATTATGTACATACCACATACTACATACCGACCTACTTATAGCTCATCAAGCGAAGTTCCGTCTAATGCGAACCGCCTGCGACTAGCCAACCCAGCTAATTTAAGACAATGCGGCTCGTCTTGAAAGCTTCGAGCTTCGATGCAGCTATCCTACATCAGGATTAGTCCTATGTTGTTGACTCCTATTCATGACTGAGGGAGCTTATAACCGTGACTAAGAGATATCATATTCAACCCAATTCACTTCTCTATATTTCATTATCAGAATTGAGGCTTTTCAACCAACAGTGATCCG
Organism: Eutypa lata; assembly: GCA_022661535.1. Classification (NCBI taxonomy): domain Eukaryota; kingdom Fungi; phylum Ascomycota; class Sordariomycetes; order Xylariales; family Diatrypaceae; genus Eutypa; species Eutypa lata. Next base: position 3,379,570 of record JAKULF010000004.1, on the reverse strand, counting down.
ATAATTTAGTTATTCAATAGTAACTAATTATTCCAAGTCTAGTATAGCAGTGTAATATTAGTATTGCAGTATGGACCAGGGACAATCACACATAGCATAGTGTATGAAAAGGGGTTATATATCTTATAAACCATATCATCTACCAGACCGGATTGCCGTTAATGAACATATCAGCTCATCATCGAGCACTCACCTAAGATATATGACAACAAATCAATAGCTTTCGTGTCTGCTTGTTGCCATGATATAATACTTTAGTGTTTCAGAATAAATGCAACAGGACTATACTGATGCCATTACCAGCTACCCGGTTTCGTTGATTTATATTGAATGGAGAGGATTCGTATGATGTGTTGCTCTATTTTAATCATTGTGCCGTTAGTATATGTTCCAACTTCCTGCCGGTTTGACGGTATTCGTAACCATTATATCACTATTGATTATGACAAGTTGATTATTACAGTTTTCTATCTGATTATCCCTAGGTCTAGCTTTTAAATTTCAAGATTTTTGAAAAGCATTGGGCATCGTTAACCTACATGATACTACATGTATGTATGTATATACTCGGCAGTCAGTAAGAATGTTAGCCAGCCAACCAGCCAGCTACCTAAGTCAGCCAGCCATAAGTAATAATAAGATATCACTCTTCCAACAATGAGAAGCCAGGTTAGTGTAGTGGTAACACGTCAAAAGAACAATTGAAGACCACGGGTTCGATCCCCTGTGGCTGCACCAATGTGCACCACAAAACATCCGGGTGCCTCTTCACACCCTGTGAGAATAATTCCACCTCCACAGAACGGCACAAGAAGACCCAGGTTCGAATCCTGGACCAGGCAATATTTTTTTCTTAATTTTTCAAAGTACTACCAAAGTATCGGCCGTTACATACAGTTGGCCGAGTACGTTCACTTTGCCCAGATTTAAGCCCTACTGCCGCTTATTAATTCAGTATTAGTTTGAGTGAGTGCTTTCGAACCACATGGAGCTTATGATTAGTGTTATTTCTGCTGTGATGTTTGCTCGGCCGTTCCTGTATTCAGATATCACCGATTTCCTCTATATAGCTACAACTTAGAAAAGGACACTCTAGCTTAGACATCGAGAGTAATGCATCAATATACGAAGGAGATATCCTCTCAAGCCAATATCTTCAAGTCACGAACGCCGCAACAAATATATAAGAACCCTGGAATACTTAGGTTAATACTATAAGCACTAGAGTGTAAGTCTCATCATTTTCTTAAAGAGCAAACCTTGTCTTGGATATTACCTAGGTTAAATAGGGCCATGCTGCTCTTGATTGGAACGGAGAATTCTCTCGATGCCCACAAGGTTCTGAGATTAAGAAATAAGGAGACGTCTGGCGAATATCAATGCCAATATATGTTCAGACGCCATTTCAGTTTAAATAGCTACTTAGAGGGTTCTTGAACAATATACAATCAAGCCTTCACGTATCTTCCATTCACCGAAGGATTGCCATCCAATTCTATATACTCGTGAACTTTTCTCTTTCAAGAAACCAAACCATTGTGAGAAAAATCAAAAGGGAACAAATGGAAAGAAAGAAAAAAAGAAAGGGGGGGGGCGGGGGGGGGGGATTACACGATGTGACATGAGACTGGGATAAATCACTACCAAGTAACTTAAAAAGGTAAATAGGGGCGACTTACCTCAAGCAAACTCCCTCTTCCCAACCCTTAATATCTGGGTCCCAACAGCCCACCTGGCTACGTTCATTCTGTTGGGATAGTTCCCATATCTTCCCATCCAGACGCAGCAAGTCGTTTCTCCACAATGGAACCCCCGAACTGCCAAAAACAGAGCCTCATATATGATTGGGGGGCAAGCTCCACGACCAGATTCGCTTCCCCGGCGACTTGCTCCGTCAAGCAGACAATATCTGTCCCGGGATCAGCTTCTCCAACGGTCGCGGGACCTTCCCACTCCGAGCTTTCGTCTTGCCACACCGCCTTGATCGCATGGTCCTCGTCTTGGTAGAGAACGTAGGTGTTCGTCAGGCTGTGGTTGCTCTCGCGCGCAAATGCGAACGCCCCGATGGCCGTGGCAGCTGGAATGGGTACGTTCGGAACCCCTAAATCACCACCATGTGAGGTAAGTATCAGAGTTAACGGACAGGTAGACAGATGTTTGATGGAAGGAAGTGTTTACCTACCTGAACGCCACACGCTGCCAGCGTCATCACCTCCGAATGCGAAGATCGACAGCAGCCCGTTCTCTCTACGGTACACGATGCCGGCAGCGCGTGAAGGGCCGTAATTTGACACGGCTGGCAGCACCGTGATCCCGGTTCCCGTGCTTCCAAACGGAACTAAGCTTGAGTCAAGCCAATTCGTCATCGTGGCATTGATCCACCCAAGGCTGCTGTCATAAACCACTTCTCGGAAAGTACCGTTGGCGTTTTGATAAACAACGTATGGCCAGTATGCGCCCATCTCGGAGCCCGAACCAACGCTTAGTGCTGGCCTTTCGTTGATGCTGTCGGGCTTCGGTATCGTCTCATCAGCGGCGAAATTGAAGCCGCGTAACGTCGAGGAGCGGTTCACGTAAAATACCTCATACTGCGGGACGCCAAGGAATACAGCCGCCGATATGGGCGTGTCTGGTCGAGCATCGATGCCTTCGAATACTACCGGCGGCTCCCAGGACTCGGTCATGCTGAGATACCGTGACGAACGCAGCTTGTTATCGCCCCCCTGCCAGAACAGTCTACAGACGAAGCCATTTCCGGTGGCTTTCCAGCCAGTCACGGCAAGCTTGGAATTAGGACGTACTGTGGATATTGGGGTTAGCCGTTACCTATCTTGAGGTGCTTCACGGTTGCTTGAGTATCCTGTAGTACATCGGGAAGGACACCGCCCACGACAGCATATGGAATAACAACTGTATGAGACCAGGATATTTTGAATGATAACCTACTAACTGTAGTGTTCACTGGTACTGGCAATGGCGATGCAGTCGTTGAGGGTGCAGTGGTAGAGTTTGCAGTGGTGGAACCTGCTCTGCTACCGATTACGCCTCCTACTACTGCACCAATGACCAGGACAGTTCCAATGATGATCCCAATTGTCCATATAAACGTTTTTCTCTTGAGAAGACTTTGTTCGGTGGGTAGCTCTATGCTGCAAGGTGTATTAATCTTGAAACCAGATGTGCTGATTGGAATAAGATAGCCTTCGCTTGGCCGGGCAATGACTTCTGGAGCGTTAGATGGAGCGACTTCAAGACCGGGTTGTTCAAACCCCAAACGATCCATTTTATAGATTAGGTTACTTGTGCGTGTATAACTTTAATGGTAGATTATAGCTACAGTTAAGTTTGGTGTAATCAACATCGACGTGCAAGTGTTCTACGGACGGGTTACAAGAGAGAAGCATGATGATCGATGGATTCTTGTCTTAAGAGTGTATTCATAAGACTGAAAAGGGACACGGCGGACAATAGCGGCCATGTGTTGCCGGGAGGTTGCAGAATGCAACATAGACGAAATGACCAAACTGCTATTCAGCCCCCAAAAGGGGTTGATGACAAGCGCCGTGACGCCAAAGCCTTATGATATTGGTGGTATATATATCTAGTATGAATACATAATGTTAGGTTGGGCTAGCATTGTACGCTATCAGCAACAATAATGCTGAGTTCGGCATGTTATCTTTCGTTGACTTGTCAATGAGTGAGTAGACCTCTACATTCTAGTTAGGGAGGATATAGAGAACCCGAGAGGGCGCTGCAAATTGATGCTACGAGGCTAGAAAGGGATAAGTATGATCTAATCTATCTATATTTATATGTAGTTAAGTTATCGTTATTATCGCAAGCTCTCGACCCGGCTCCCGGTCGCCTGGCTGGGCTGGGTGGGCGGGTGGCTTGTATCACCAACTGGATAGTTATCTTAAGTTCCTGTAAGCCACATGCAACGGTCGAACCGTAAGGGGGGATCATCATCATGACAGGAGCCGGGTAATCAATGCAACGTTAAAACAGGGCAGAGCCGTATGGTCACCACCCGCTGATGGGGTTTGTCTGTGGCTTGCAGCTGAAAGTACCAGGGTCGCCGCTGCCGATTGGATCCTATCCTGGAAGAGACCAACATTCTGAAAGCAACCCCTTCCCTCGAAACAACACCTGGTGACCTCATAGGCCTACCAACTGTACATATAACTAGGGGGATTTATAAATGGCAGCAAGATGGATAGAGAGGTAACTAGAAGATGGAGTAAAAGGATTTATTGCCTAAGAAGTTATAGTTCGCCGTTCCGACGGCCGGATGGCATAGCGATCTCAAATTAACAAGTGGCCGGTGTGCCTATTTTTGGGTTCCGATCGGCACGGTGAATTGCTTTACTTGAGATAAAAATCCGATAATCTGGTCATTGAATTCTTGTCCCGAAAGTAAGGACCCTCGGACCACGTGAGGCTCTTGCGAAAGTGCCAGATAGTTGGCATGTAGTTATTGCCTTGTGGGACTGGTTAACCTGCTAACTATTAGGTATGTAGCTTTGGAGCTAGGTAGCATTTCGTGACGGATATCTTCTCTCTACTACGTATGACTTTTGATGGCTAGTAAAAGAGTGTCTTACTATGATCCTACGTGATTTGTTGATGCCATTCATGACCAAATATATTGAGCATACTATCCAAGTAGGTATGCACGTAGAAACCACACACATATGCAGCTTACATACTATGATGGTTTCATTACTTCTTTTTATTTACCAATCTAGGCAGCCGTTAATGGTTCGAGACCGGATCTTATTAGTTAGGGGGTGTAACTACGGGTAGCCTTACACGTATGTATAGTACCTATCGAATGTAGGCATTGTGCATATAAGAACTTTGTATTTAATATTTATTTAGGTGAATAACGAATTCGGACCATCCAAAAAGGGGTTGGTGCATTATGGATCCAATTGCTTTGTGGATTCCAGCAAATCAGAGCTGATCGGAGGGAGTCAACGTGGACCCCATCCATTAAAAACACACCAATCGTTAGGATCTTTTGTCTTGGTTGCCAAGTCAGATGAGAGACTTTATGCACAATGTGGACCATTTCTTTGTGTTAGTGACTACTAGAGGCCAACGTAATACGAGCCACCCCTAGGACATTTTTTTTCTTCTCACTCCTCAACCCATGTAACCTCACTGCTCATTTTCGCTCCATTCGCTCTTAACGAGTCTTACTATTACCCGACCGACATTCGTTCCATTCGTTTGCTCTCCTCACTCCTTCCAAAAATCTCTCCAAATTCAACTCTCAACCCACATTCGTTTTGTAAACTCCCTCTTTCGTTTTCATACCGACTGGGCAACGAACTTATAACCTTTTTAATTAACTTACCATCTTCGACTTCTTTCTTACTCCTAACATACCGTCTATTCGCCCTATCATCCCACATAAAACAAACTTAAAGGACCTGTATCTGTCGCGTGCTTCCGTTCCGATATATCCGCACCCGCCTCTGATCTCCTCATTGGCCACCACTCATATTCGCGTTAGAAACATAGTGGTGTTTCTTGAATAGAGGAGCCTCAATACATATCACGTGGACATCATACCTCCTGAAGCTTGTTTTGCTTTCTCTTTTCACCTAGAGGAGCACTAAGCCAATTCGACTCTCCCATCCAAGGAGCCTATAGTCACTACTAGTCATCATCATGTATTCGTCGCGTGTCATTCAGCTGCTGACGGTGGCATTATCAGCTACCACAGTCACCCAGGCAGCATTCATGGACGTCGAATTGTTTGGTGGAGTTCACCATGAAGGTGCTGTTAAGAGACAGACCGACATTCTGAGCATTCTGAGCGATTCTGCCACTTCCGTTACCGCAGCGGCTACGTCGGCGACATCCGCAACCGATGAACCGACGACAGCAACTGAAGAGACGACTACGGTACCTACTTCCACGTCAGAGGAGCCAACTACAACTGAAGAAACTACACCGACAACAACGACGGCAGATCAGACTACAACGGCAGATCAAACCACAACTACTCAGCAGACCACTACTGCCGAAACCACACCGACCTCAGATGTAACTTCTGCTACTGATCCTACATCTACCGCCACTAGTACTGGTGGTGGCAATTCTCCTAGCACAACCGCAGCACCGTCCACGACAACGACTAGGGCGCCTAGCAGTACACTATCGTCGTATACCTCCGTTGTTACAGAGGTTACCGTGATTACAGCCACAGACTCAAGTGGACAACAGACTACTTTTTCGACCTCGACTACTAGGACAGAAACGGGTGCTAATCTAGTCTCGGGTGAGCCTGATTCTTCGCAAAGCAACCCTGAAATGACTGATGGGACGAGGAAAACCATCATCGGTGTTTGTGTGGGCGTGGGTGGTGCCATTGTGCTGGGTGTTGCAGGTTTACTTTTCTGGAGGCTGCGTAGCAAGAAGCGAAGCAACGAGGAGAACGAAGACCTGGTTAGCTATGGCAATGGATTCGGCGGCCCTGGTACTGCAGAGAAGAGCGAGACAGCCACCAACCCCAGCACTCGCAGTCCCTTCCAGAGTACCCTCGAAAGCTATCACGCGCCGACACAGACGAACGCCGCGTCCAATTTCTAGTTCCCCAACCCAACACATGGAGGACCTTAATACCTCAAGAGTCATATGTGGCGTGGCGTTGGTTGCTTCATACGGAGTCAAGGTTGGCAGGAATATACAAGTTTGCTCACTTTCGCGCCGCTGAGAACGATGGCGGGCTAATAGATAAGAGGGGGGGTTTTGCACATATCACACCATATAGCTAGACGACGACAAGCTCGGAATTGGAACTACCCGTCTATCCAATTGCAAAATAGGTAGATTAACGCTCATGCTGGATGAGAAGTTCCGACATTGAACGAGCCACAAAAAAAAATGAAGGACATATATTTGAATCCCGAAAATAGACCATTCTCTTCTGTGTGTTGAACACTGTGTGTGTGTATGGCTTCATATATCAACTCTTGCATTCAACAAATCAATATTTAATAGCTTTTCCTGGTCGCAAAATTACAATAGATCCTCACCTATGAGCAGCGTAGACCAAAGTATAGTACGAGGTTCGCGAAATTCCCAACGAATGGATTGTTAAGTTCGCCTTGCTACAAAGCCCATCAATCGATGAAACAGCCCTTTATATTATTTTGGTATAGTAGAGATAGTATCTGAGTTCGGGGTTTCCGTGGTGCTCAAAAAGATGAGGTGCGCCATCATCTCGTCACCTCTGATCAGCCGTTTCAGGACGGTTTCAGCGCACAAGCTGCTCCCTCCGTCCCTCCGTCCCTCCCTCCGATCATGATTTCTCTTTTTGATACGATATAACCTGTGTACATACATATAATCTGGCGACGCGTTGTAATTGACCAAAAGAAGGAAATTGATATTTAGGCATTATCTTTTGAGACGTCAAAATCTAGGTTTGCATGATGTAGGTATGTGTGTGCCTGCATCGTGGATGTAGGTATGCTGGTATGCATGATGTTCGTGGGGTGCCGGTGCGGGCACGGGCAATTGCTGCTTTAGTTAGGCGCTGCCGCACCATCCTGGATGCCGCCTGAGCGTCTATGTATGAACGAATGTACACTCTAATGCTTGAAATAATGTAAGCCGAAACCGTCAGAATTACTTCCTGGAAACCTTTGACAAGGGCTCGCATAATACTTTCGAAACTGTTTATATACTTAAATATTTTACACAAAAGCACTTGTTCAGAAGTATCGTGATAGTAATCCCGGCGTTGATCACATATACTGCCTATCGGTAGCCATTCCGTACCGACTAACGTTTCGGCTAACAATTATTCAAGCATCGACGTGTATGAACGAACGAACGAACGAACGAGTTATATGGGTATGACATAGTTATGTCAAGGGCTCCTCATCAGTTCCATCCGTATGTATGTACGAGTAGATTTCGTTCGTTCGTTCAGAAATGTTCTTCTTAGTCGGGCGTTAGTTCTATATACCTACAAATCAGAGAGATATCTAGCTTCAACTCCACATCCCTCCTACCTCCTATATATATATCCACTCTTAGGTCCGATATCTAGATATATCGCGTTGTTGTCTTTTATATCGAAATAAATAAAACCAAATAGCAAGAATGCACCACCGAGCCGCTACGTCACCACCACCGCTCGCCCTCCTGCTCCTCCTGCTGGCCGGCCTAGCGACGACGATGATGGCTCCGGTAGTGCGGGCGGCCGCCTCCGACTTCGACTTCGCGCACGAGGTGCAGCGCGACTTCAAGATGGGGCTGTTCCCTCGCCAGTCCACGCTCAATCTTCAGGTCCGTGTGGTGTTGTTGCTATGTTATATAACCATGTTACACCTGTACTTCCTCTCTGGCATGGTGCTGTCTATGGACCAACCTCCATATCCACATGCCTGCCTAGCTCTACTTCCACCAACTCTAGAGCCCAGTCGTCCGGTTGACTAACCTGTGTTTGCTTAGACCTTTACCGGTGCCCTGGGCGGCTTTGCTGCCGCTGCGGTATGTGACTATTCTTTCTATCTGGGTTCCCCCCGTTGTCTTCCTACTCACCGTAATGCCGGTGTCTGTTTGCTATATATGCAAATACGTGCCAGTCGAGGAATGGAGCGAGAGGGGAAAACATCGAAGGGGCAGAGGCTAGATTACATAAGTTAACGGGTGATGGTGCTAGATCTCCCAGTCCTCAGATCCGGAGCGGCCCTTCGAGGTTGACGGCGAGACTTTTGTGAGTGATTTCGATTGCCCCCTTTTCTTAATCGCCTTCTCTAACCCGAGAGCCGCCCAATCCTTCCCCCCCTCCCCCTCCCCCTCCCCCTCTCTTCTCTTATTCAACTCTTAGCTAGTAACCTAGTTGGCCGGCCATCTTCGAGTCTAAGCAAAAGCTTCACTTGCTAACTCACTTGATGTAAATCAGACCGACTCCCTATCCGCCGTGAACCGCGCGTGTGACAACCAGTTCCAGGAATGCCAGCAGGAGGCCAACGCCAACCAGGATACCGCTGGTTTTGCTGTTGGCGACTGCGATGTACAGAACAGTGAGCCCCACTTACCCCCCCTCCCCTCGATCGTGATCATCATTCGTACTTTTCCTGTTCTTTTGTTGTTGTTGTTGTTTTTCCCTTCGTGTGCTCTAGGACGAAGAAAGGGAGAACTTTAGCTAACGACGGACTATCTACGCCAGTCGACTGTAAGAGCGCCGGCATGGCAGGGACGCCTACGAGCTTCCCAACGCTGACGAGCTCGAATGCCGAGTTTGACTTCTTCTGCGAGGAATGAGAGGTCGTCGTGGTATGGTGTGGTGTTGTGTAACGAGGTTGGAGTTATGAGGTTGCTTAAATCAGAACTATTTGTCCAGAGAGTAAATGTCTAGGATTCGTGTAATGATGCTTTTGATAATCTGACAGACTTACGGCATGGAACGAGCTGCTCGATCTTTATCTAATGTGCTGGTAACGACAGAGTAGAAATACCGCCATGACCTGAGATACATGGCAATTCCAAGTCACCCACTCACTGGAAACACGAGGCCTTTTTAGAATTAGGTGATCTTTGTTCTGTATATTTACATGAAACAAGAGAAGGGAAGCTGCCCCCACCGTGTGAAAAAAAAATCAACAACCGGCGGTGAGTGAATCAAGCCAACCAAACCCCTATACCAACAACTATTTAAAAAGCAACCAGAGAAAATTCCAGCCAGTCCAGTCCATATGCCAGTCCGCGTGTGTTTGTTGTGTGTGTCCGAACGCCGAAACTCTCTCCGTCTCTTTTCATAGGTATGTAGATAAAAAAATACGTAAAAAACCTCAAAACGATAGCGTTGCAGCACAAACACACACACACGCGCACATAAAAACGCCCCGTAGCTACCACTAACTTGAACCGTAGTCATTGAGCCACCCGATGCCTGATGATGATGATGATGAATGATGATGTGAATGAACAACGAAACCTGGGAAAATGCTAGTACCGGTCAAACAATAAAAGCAAGCAAAGCAACCACGGATCCTTTTCCCCCCTTTCCCCTCTTCTCTCTTTTTTTTTTCCTTTTCGGTTTTTGTCTTTCCTTCTTCTCCTTACTCTTTCCCCGACGTGTTGGGTATTATATTTCCTCCGCCTTCACTACCCTCCCTCTCCCCGTCTCGCACGCAACTCCTAGTCCCAGGACAAAAGAAAGCGGCCATCGTTGTATGGATGTATGGGTTGATGTGTATGAGTGAGTGTAGATAGGTAGGTATTTTTTTTTCGTGATCATCGTCTAGTCAATACGATGTAGTTGGGATGATTGGCCGATAGGTGTACATAGGTGGGGGCGTATGTAGTGACAGCCCCAGTCGAAGGAGGTGAGGTGAGGTAAGTAGGTGGTGAAAATTAAACCCGAGCCATGGGCTTCTTCCGCACGAGGAACGGGCTGGGCATCTCGTCCTTCTCGGGGTCCCAGACGGCAACCGGCTCCATGAAACTGTTGCGCTCAGCAGCAGCGGTAGCGGACGAGGACGCGGAGGTGGCGTTGTTGATCCGGTCCTTGAAGGAGGTAGGCCGCTTAGGGCTAACATTAGAACTACCGTTCTCGACGGGTCGACCGCCCGCCCGCGCCTGCTGCAGCTCGATCAAGGTTCGGCCCTTCACATTGTGGTTCTTAGTCGTCACCTTGTTGAGAGCCGGGGGCGGACCGAGCTGCTGCTCAGAGGACTCCTTCTTTGCGGAAGTACCCGCTGACGGCTTCCGCTGGAGCCCGTTCTCCCCGTTGCCGTTGCTGTTGAGGTTCGTGACCGACGGGATCTTGCTCAGCCGTCTGTTGGGAGAGTTGCACCGCTCCCGAAGCGCGCCATTGCTGGGCTGTGGGCGCAGGTCCGGCACGGGCGCCGAGACTGGCTTGTTGTTGTTGTGGTGGTGGTGGTTGTTGCTACCACCGTTGGTATTGTTAGTTGCCATGGAATTCTGGGTTCTCAGACGGTTGATAGGTGCCGTCTTGGTGGCGGGGAGTATAGGCCGCTGCGGACCGAAGGGGTTCCTAGACCTCGGTTGCTGCTTGGGCGGGCGCGTAGGAGAGTCGAGCACGAAGGACGGCTCGTCGTCCGAGTCGGACTCGTTACCGCAATCGCGGTACTGAAGGCTGGCCTCGTTGTGCCGGCCGTCGAAGATAGTGGGCTGGTGCGACGAAGGTGCCTTGGACGCATTGTTACGGCGTGGCGATAGGGACAGTGACGCAATAGCAATTGGGGACGGTGAGGCCATCTCAATATCCATGGGCGTTCCAGCAGGGCGCTCAAACATGGTCTGGGCCCGGCCGAATGGCGTTCGCGCGCTCTTCTTAAGAGGCGCCGGCTCGGGGGAGTCGATGGAGAGCTCTGTTATGTCGGTGGTAGAAGGAAATTCGTAGTCGGTGCTGGCGCCACCAATGGAAGAATGAGGGTAGTCGGACTTAGCCGAGGACGAGAATTCCTGCGTCTCAATAGAGCCGAAGGTGACAGCCTTCTTCTGCAGCTCTTCCTGGACCCGCGCCTGGACTTCGGCCTCGAAGCGTCGCTGGAGCTGCTCGATCTCCTCGTTCACCAGGCGATCAATCTCCAATCGTGCCTTGACTTCCCACTCTCGCCGCAGTGTTGACTCGACAGTAGTGCGTACGTAGTGTCTCTCGGCCTCCAACTTCTCCTCGTACTCTTTTATCCGCTGGTTGAGTTCCTCGTTCTTCTTGTTCAGCGTCTGGCTCAACTCCACGGCTTCCTTCTCCTTGCGCATCAACCGAACTACTGGAAGGTTCAGCAGCGTTGCCGTGTCCGGTCGCTGGTCCGGGTTGACTTTGAGGCAGTCCCTAATCACGGAGAACAGCTCGCCCGAATACACTCTAGGCAAAGAGGCAACCTTGCCCTCCTTGATCTTCTGTACCAGCTGGAAATGAGACTTGGCATTGAAGGGAGGTTCCCGTGCGCAGAGTTCATAGATAATACAGCCTAATGACCATATGTCCGACTTGAGTGTATATCTCTCAGCTGCGCAAATCTCCGGCGACATGTAGAATGGCGTGCCAACATAAGTCGAAGCAAAATCATGCGACTGGATCATCTTGGACAGACCAAAGTCTCCAAGTTTGACAGAATTGTCCTCTCCAAGGAAGACTAGGGAAGATTAGCTTAGCAAGCCTAGCATGGCAAACCAACTTTAGACTTACCATTCTCAGGCTTTAGATCTCGATGTAGAATCGTCATAGACGGAGAGGGTAACTTCGGCTTCGCGGTGGGTCCGAGTCCCAAGACATTCTTACCTACCTCGGGAGGGTCGACACCATAGTGACACCGGTACAAGGCGGTGACTAGTTGGGAGAAGATGCTCCAAACAAACATCTCATCGGCATACTGATTCTTTTGGGAGAGGTTCCTAATCACTTTCCCCAAGTCGCCATTTCCACAGTATTCCATGTATAGATGTAGGTCCTGGGACATCTTAAGATGCTCCCGGTGATAATACGCCACAATATTCGGATGCTTCAGACCTGACAGGATCTGAAATTCGGCATGGAGCTGTTCACGCTCCTTCTGTGACATCTTCAAGTAGCTGATCTCCTTTCGACACATGATGAGGTTGTCGGATTTTCTTTTGACCTTCCGGATGATCCCGAATGAGCCATGGCCTGCGACCGTGAACGATCGTTAGCATTTTCACCAGCATATAAATATACATCGATGATATTGGAGATTAGGACAAGGTACGAGGCAGGCATAAGGAAGCATACCGATCTTTTCTAAGATGTCATACTCGGATTCCGCCATTGTGACTTCAATTCACGTTCGACGATAACAAGTAGGCTCAACTGCTATGCCATAGGCTAAGGATATGGGGAAGAAGGATGTGCGACAAGAATAGGGCAACTATAAGGAAAGCTTCTTTGGTGCCTTCAAGGCGTTCACTCGAAACTTAGTTGGTGGGAAGGAATGCGGTCGCAGTTGCGGATGCCGGTATAGGGTTGGAAAGTAGAAGAGATTTGTTCAAGTGCAGCTAACACATAAACTGTGAATTCACGCCCATGCAGGTGGTAAAACAGTAGACCGGGGTTACTAGGTCAGGTAGGCGACAGCTTCTCTCTTTCTGTATTAGCGTCAACAAATCTGTGGTGACCACAGCAACCCGGCTAGCGCTTGGGAGGGAATGGCGGGCATTCTTTAGTGTCGCTTCGAGAGTGCCGTATCGATAACGCGATAACATGATAAACTAGTTAGATAGAATCTGACCTATAGCAAGCTCTCACTGACCCCGCTAACGTCATATCCGTTTACCTCTATAGAGGTAGGAGGTCTAGGTAGGTAACTTAGCACTTAGCCAGCCAATGTGAATGGTGAATGGATGCAACCAACCCAAATCTTCCTGGCCGGAGTTATCGGTCTTGGTTCCTTGCCACAAAAGCTTTCCTTTGTCATCACTAAGCAGTCACAGCTGTTTGGGTCATCTTCATTTCCCCCCGGGTATCTTCTTCTACCATGGTGCTGCGAAAGCATGAACTAGAGGCTAAGCTGAAAGATGACATCGAACTCGTGAGGAGCGGGGTGCTTCGTGATGAAAACCCCCTCGACTTAAGTGATGATTTCAACGAGCTATTAGGGGCATGCCGACATGGCAACCTAAAGAGGGTTCAGGAACTTATCTCTGCCGGCGTCAACTTGAACGGCAAAGACCGATTTGACTATACACCCTTGATAATAGTAAGTGTAGAAACAAGTATTCCGTTGGGGACAAAGTTTATAATACTTAGTAAGCAGAGAGCTAACTCTGATTCCAGGCAAGTTTATGCGGGCATTATGAGTTGGTAGAGTTGCTATTAGAGTCAGGGGCATTGGCGGAGCGTGATACGTTTCAGGGGGAAAGATGCATCTACAATGCTCTAAATGACAAGATCAGAAACCTACTCCTGAAGTATGACTACTCGAAATCTACGGATCCGTTACAACCATGGGCTGCACACATCACATCGTTACTCTCTAAGCAGGTGCCAAAGACCTCGGATATCATGATCCACGAGGCCACCGAGTCCTTTGAGCTTCATAAGTTCCTACTTTCCTCCCGTTCCCCATGCTTTCAGCAGAAACTTGCCGAAGCCCCTGGGACGGCGACATGGAAGCTCCCTCACTCAATACCTATCGAGGCCTGTCGTCTCGTGCTCCGATATCTATATCTGGGCGACATCCCACGAGAACTTGTCGACGCACGCAGTACCAGCACCGAAGAGCAGATCCTAACTGGCATTGATAAGATCAGCAAGCAGCTAGAGATCGAAGAGCTCTGGGAAGCTATTCTCTCTGGGAATGACCGACGTTTGGGTCGACAGAGACACCAAGACGAAGTCAATCGGGCCCAGCAGCAGATCGAGAGCTTCTTCCGAGATAAGGTCCTAGGGCACAAGATGTTCGTCGATCCTCAGAAGGTCGATGAGGTCAAATGGCGTCATGATAACGCAATGTTCGCCGACTGCCTATTAAGAGCAGATGAAGCAGGAGTGGACGAGGAGATGAAAGATACCGAAGGTCCCCATGCGTCCAACGGTATACCCATTGACCCTGGTGTCAAGTCACAGGAGCAGACGGGCGCTAAGAAGCCAAAGTCTATCTTGTATCCAGTGCACAAGGCGATGCTCATCCGAAGCCCCTATTTCGAGACCATGTTTTCAAGTAGTTTTAGAGAGGCCCAACAGTCAGATCATCTACATGTCATCAAGGTCGATTGTTTACCTGAAGTACTAGAGATCGTTCTTACCTTCCTTTACACAGAAAAGGTCGAGTGCCCACTCGAATACGGCCTTGACCTGCTCTACGTATCCGACATGCTGTTTCTCGACAAGCTCAAGACGAAAGCCGCTGTTACCATCAGCACGCTCGGCAGCGGCGATAACAATATCTTGATAGATCGGACCCACACACAAGATGGCAAGGAGGTTCATGTCGAGGTCGAGCCCATCAATGTCTACGATGTCATCCATGCGGCTTGGGACCTGCGTGTCCAGCGGCTAGAGGAGTTTTCCGCGCGTTATCTGGCATACCGGCTCGAAGACTACATTGATGAAGAGGAATTCGCCGAGCTCATCCAAGCGAGTGCCGCGAGACTCAAGACGAGAGAAGAGACGGATACCATCGAGCTGTTGGACGATATCCGGTACTACCTGTCGGAGCGGTTCCGGTTGCGGTTCGAGGATGCCGGTCTCGACGAGATGCTAGACGAGGAAGGCGAGATCGACGCTGGGGCGGTGGAGGCATTAAACTCGCATCCGAACGGGGTCGTAGCAGCGGTCGATGCTGACCAAGACGGCCTCCAAGGTGCGCAGCCCGAGAACGGTGCCACGAAAGCGGCACCGCCGGAGGGCCCAGAGAGACGAGAGGGCATTATGCGGACGCTAGACGGGAAACTTGCCGAAGACGAATTCGCATCGGATGCTATAAACTACCAGGTTCTCCTAGAGAAGATCGACAGCATGCTTGACAAGCTCAAGTTAGACGCATAAAAAAAAAATCACATTAGAGCAATTAACATCTTAGCCATTAAATCTACCCTATTTAGAACACTAGTCGCGCATCGTTGCAGGAAGCCTATAGTTGAAACAGAGTGGAATGATGATGCATTAATTATCAACCTACATGTTTTCTTGGGCGGGTTATACGATGGTGTCTTTTACGGGTGTAGTTCGTGCCTGTTCGCTATAGGTATGTGGAATATACGAGCTTTCCATAAATTTCTTGCGTTTGATACCATTATCGTTCTCTGTATTGGTTGTTGTGGTCATACTCGGTGGTCATGTCATGTCATGGCATGGAAGTAGCGGGGTGGTTTGATGCCCTATGTATATATGACCAGGAAACGTGTCCTTTCATATGTTCTTATAGAAATAAGGAACTGTAGAAGTTGAGTGTTTATACAGTAAGTCCAAAAGGTGTATCTACCTCCCAAGCTGCCATAGTAACCAGGAGACGTACCGTTCCCTGTGAAGGAATATTATGTCCTGGTCTTATCAGCTTGGAGCTATACACCACTTGATATTCAAACGTCAACGC
This sequence comes from Eutypa lata, assembly GCA_022661535.1. Taxonomy (NCBI): domain Eukaryota; kingdom Fungi; phylum Ascomycota; class Sordariomycetes; order Xylariales; family Diatrypaceae; genus Eutypa; species Eutypa lata. The sequence continues at coordinate 3,363,521 of JAKULF010000004.1, read as the reverse complement.
CAGGAAGCTTATAGGCATATTCCACCATATCTACATATTCCGTCGAAGTTCAGTCTGGCGTAAAGACCAAGCATTATGACTAACCCCACCAGTCATATAGGTAGATTAAATCTCCCGGCACCGTTGCGAGCGGTGGACAAGTATTTGACAAGATAGATGGGACATTATGCCCAGTTAGACTATAATTACACCGATAGATAGAAACCTCCTTGATACTTACCTGCATCCCGATATTTCCCGTATGCTTGACGATATTTTAGTCTAATCCCAGGTCTTCCTCAGACTTGCGCTGTGCAGATTTCTCCTCCGTCTTTTTCTAAGGTATCAATTTCTGAGTATACGTGATTAGCCAGTTGTCTGTTATTCGGTTTATAATATATATATATATTTAAGTTGAGGTGACCCTTTCCACCAAATTAGTAACACCGTGAGATTGATTTGTTGAAGAGATCGTCCACAAATTTTACAATGTAATTTTTATGACCAGATTATCTTATGTTAGTGTATTCTAGATTTTTTCAATGGATCTTACAGCACTAAGATCCTCATGGTAAGATTGATATGTTGACTGTAAGTACCTACATGTAAGATAGGCTAAATATATATGTACATAGCTAACCTTTAAGGCTGATGATACTTATGAAGTACTAAAATACGGTATTAACCTATGTAGATACTCTCCCAATCCAATAACGTGTAGAGCGACCTTATTTAATATCAACTAGTTACTTGAAACAGAAATCTCAATGATTGGACGCTTAGTGTTTGTGGATCAAATTATACGAAGTGATTTTCCGTATAGTTCATAACGCTAACCATGTTTTTCGCATCCAAGCTGACGAGGTTCCCAGGCCCAGATCCCCGCGTCCTGAAGATATATAATGACAATATCAACGCCTGAGCTACTACTATAGCTTTCCAACACCGAGCTTGTTCGCCCCTCTTATTACAGATGAGCTGTAGTTAGCTAGTTTCGGGAGCGTGCATGCACCTACCTATGCCAAGCTTTCTACCTATTAGACCCTACATATAGGGCTACATACATACTTCTTAGGTAAGGACCGGCAAGGCCCGGAATCCAAGGATGTAATACTAGCCTAATCTGCAAGGACTTTACTACCTACGTACGTAGTATTGTCTTATGAAATGGACAAACCATTAAACTCAACGTCAGAGTGTTTGACAAGCACACCATCCAGATGAACCAATCAAAACCGACGGCGGGGATCTAGAACCAACGCTATAGGCATTATGCTATGCCAGCGAGCTACCTACTACCTAGGTACTATGTATGCACATGCATTGATGCTAATGTAGCTCGTATGTAAACAGACCCCGCCGGGGGAAAAAAATCCAGGGACTTTGCTTGAAGGTCTAGCGGATTAATGAGCTCAGCCACGTGCATGTCTAAGCCCGGGCCCCGCGGGTATTCCCCTCAGTCCACCTCACCACTCCCTTCCGGCTGCTAGGAAAGTAGGATGAAAACCTTCTTTTATATCTTCTTGGATTAGCAACTCACGATGACCCTTTAGTTCATACTCCCTCCACTTGAGACTATTGTCTTTGATATAGCTATCGTGTTTGTGTAGTGCATCAAGACCTAACCAAAATTGCGACCTAAGAGAAGAGCTGAGGTGGTGACACAGTCAATAGTGGGGTGATTCAGACATAAGACCTTTGAGAGCTCGTGAAGAGAAATTTACCTCATCTCCCCCAAACAGCTTCTATTTGGTACCTATAGCTCTCCTCTCATTATTGCTATTGCATCTGTTTTATTATTCTCAGGGTCGCTGCAATGGATCCTGTTGTCGCCACTGAGCTTTCGAAAAGCAACGACGGCGTCCCGTTCCGTGCTAAGACGCATTACACGCACAGCACATGGGCCAAGACCTTTGTGTCGCGGCCGGAGCTCTACCTTCTACCGGAGTCGCTTCCGGAAATAGAGAAAATTACCAGACTCGCTGGGAAATGTCGTCGCCGCATCACCACGACTGGTTCCGGTCATTCGCCTAGTTCGCTGACTTGCACCTCGTCCTGGCTGGTGAATCTGGACAACTACAATCGCGTCCTGAATGTCGATAGGCAAGCGGGCTTGATAGTGGTGCAATCGGGCATCCGTCTCTACCAGTTGTCTGAAGAGCTTGATAAGCATGGACTCGCGATGCCGAACTTGGGTAGCATTAACGAGCAGTCTATTGCGGGGGCCATCTCCACCGGCACTCACGGCTCGAGCCTCCGACACGGTATCTTGTCAGAGAGCATCCCGTCGTTGCGCATAACGCTGGCGGACGGCACCACGAAGTTCTGCTCGCCGGACGAGAATCCCGAACTCTTCCGCGCCTCGCTCCTCTCTTTGGGCGCACTGGGCATCATTAGCGAGATCACCTTCCGTGCCGTCCCCGCATTCACTTTGCGGTGGAAGCAGGTTATTGATGCCGATAGCACGATGCTCAACCGGTGGAACCAGGACCTCTGGACGCACGCCGAGTTCGTGAGGGTTTGGTGGTTTCCATACACCCGGAGGGCGGTGACGTGGTCTGCGCAGAAGACCACAGAGGCGCACTTCGACCCGCCGACATCGTACTATGAGGGAACCCTTGGCTACTATGTCTACCACAACCTGTTATACCTAGGCCAGTGGTTCCCGCGGATCCTTCCATGGGTCGAGTGGTTCACGTTTGGCATGCAATACGGTTTCACGAACGGCACGACTGCAGAGGCTGTCCAGCCCAGTAGGAAAGCGCTGTTGATGAACTGCCTGTATTCCCAATTCGTGAACGAGTGGGCCATCCCCCTGCACAGGGGACCAGAAGCGCTGCAGCGCCTTAGCACCTGGCTCAACCACTTAACACCAGAGGACCCGCGATATGTGCCTCACAACATCCCGTTCTCCGCTAAGGGCATCTATGTCCACGCGCCAGTGGAGGTGCGAGTGTCTAACAGCTCGGCTTCGAACACCACATCTCTGACGCCCCGGGCGTATCTGGACCCCACCGTCGAGGACGGACCGACGCTGTACCTCAATGCCACCCTATACAGACCCTACCACACCGACCCAGTGTGCCGGGCTCGGTACTACGAGGCGTTCGAGTGGCTGATGCGGGAGCTAGGAGGCCGACCGCACTGGGCGAAGAACTTCGAGACGGACGGGAAGGAGATCGAGCACATGTACGGCGACGACCTGGAGGAGTGGCGCGAGGTCCGGGACAGCGCCGATCCCGACGGCATGTTTGTCGGCGCTTGGCATCGCAGGCACGTGCTGGGTGACGGACCGATCTTGCCGCTAGAGGAGGTGGAGCGGAAACGCGACAGGGTGTTTTCAGGAGGAGTCTTGGTCGATAGCGATTACAGTCCCATCCCAGACCAGCCTAGTGGTTTTGGCGGGTTTGGCCAGCTCTTAACGGCGAAGCCCGAGTTTGAGGGTATGAAGAATGCCGGACCATGAATGATTCGTATTCTCTCGACCTTTTTTCATTTCTGGTTACGGCGTTTGATACCATGCGTGTTAGTTTACTATTGGCAGTTGGATGTAAATACAGAAATACATTGTGCATTGCAATTCTAAGGCATAATGAGAACTGGTGAGACGGTGAGTAATGTTTCTTGAGACTAGTTTATTCGTCCGCAACTCAGGGGTAATTAACTGGCATTCGTATCTTCTCCTCACTTGATCTCGCTCTCCGCACCATATACCTATGTATGCAACATGCCTAGGTCAGAGCCTCAACCACCAAAAGCTACCTAGAGTTGAAGGACAAGCACCATACACGTGTTGTAAGTGTAGCAAGTGTAACAATTCTATAATTATATAATTGCGGAAGCTACATACTAATCTAATATATGCTTAACCAACTTAGCGTTTCAATATCACATCCAGTTAGTACTTCGTATTGAAAAGAGATCGGTCTAGATGCGCATGTACCTCGTACGCTGATCACATGCCTAGATAGGACCCAGGGACCTATGTACATAGGTATGTACACAAAAAGCGGCTCACCTACCACCGTGTCCGGGTATGATGTAACTTGAGGGGAGAAAATATGTCCCAGGCGACGGGAACACTAAATCACCAGTTACTTAGTCATGTAACGTAGAGTGAGAGTGCCCGAGTGCCAACGGAAATTTATCGCGAACTTTTTTAACATGTTAACATCTGCTAATTATCTAGTAATGGCAAAGTGGGCCAAAACTACAGGGAAAACAAAAGCCCTGCGGAGGATGATGTGACTAGGCACCAATAAAAGATGATAGCCTATGTGGGTTCTTGGCTCCATCAATCAGATACGAACATTGGAAAGCAGTCAGTGCAAGGAAACCCCTTTACATAAGAATCCTAGCTCTAGTAGAGATTAGGTAATTGCCACGAGAGAGTGTGAGTGAGAGAGAGAAACACAACTAACTAACCTATCCCATTGACTCAACAATGTTTTTCTGACCTGGGTAGTTACTGTATCTGGGACGGTTGTGCGGCTCTTACTTACCTGCAGCAGCGAAGTCCTGGCCGATAATTAACCCAGAAGCAAGGGCAGACTCGGCAACACTCTCGGATCGGGTTGCCGTTGGGTTTTGGGTCTCTTCAGCTCCGCTCACGCCATGATGACACGATCTGAACCAGCCCGCTAAGAAACTCACCATGCGGGTCGAACGATAAGATCCATCTACCTGGATGGATAAAGCATATAGGGACAGTAAGGCTGACGGGGCATTATGCGGATTTTTTTTTCTTTCTAAAAATTGCTGCTTTCGGGTCCTCGTGTCGGCATTCAGCTAGCTATGACTTGATCACAACTGCGGGTCGCCTTGACTATAGGACGGGCTATGAAAGTCGTCATGTTTCCTCCCACGCAGTCAGTCCCCGAGCCATGGGCTGTTTATCTTGTCTTTCCTCATCATCACTATTTCGATTTCTCCGACCATGGCTAGGATAGAGGATATGTTCACAGAGCCCGACTCGGTAACCGGAACGGGCACGTCCACCCCGACCGCACAGAAAGAAGCGATTCCTATCGACTCCGACATCGACATTCCCGCGCCTCCCCCAGATGCAGGCTGGACGGCTTGGAGTCAGGTTCTGGGGAGCTGGTGCGTCCTCTTCTGCACCTTCGGCATCGTCAACACGTTCGGCGTGTACCAGGCCTACTACGAGCGGACGCTGCCCGGCAGCTCGTCGAGCGACATATCCTGGGTCGGCTCGATCCAGGGCGCCCTCCTCCTGTGCGGTGGCCTGATCTCCGGGCCCCTCTTCGACGCCGGCTATTTCCGCCACCTGCTGTACAGCGGGCTGCTCCTGATCATCGCCGGCCAGTTCGTCACGTCGCTGTGCACGCAGTTCTGGCAGATCGTCCTGGCTCAGGGCATATGCATCGGCGTGGGGTGCGGTCTCGTCTTCGGGCCCTGCACCGCCATCATAGCACAGTACTTCACGACGCGCCGGGCCTTGGCGTCGGGCGTGACGTCGATGGGCTCACCCGTAGCCGGCATCATACTCCCGATCGTGTTCAGCGACCTGGAGCCTAAGATCGGCGCGCCCTGGGCCACACGGGTCATCGCCTTCATCCTCCTCGGAGTCTCAGTAATCCCGCTCATCTTCCTGCGCACCAGGATCCCCCCGGCCAAGCACCACCGCAAGATCATCGACTCGAGCGCCTTCCGCGACATGCCATTCATGACCTTCACGATCGGCGGCCTCTTCGCCTTCGTCGCCCTCTACATCCCATTCTTCTACATCGAGCTGTTCACAGCCGACCACCGCCTGGCCCCCTCCGGCTTCGCCCCTTCCTACATGGTGACGCTCATGAACGCCGGCAGCGTGGTCGGGCGCCTGGTACCGCCCTACATCGCGGACAAGACGCGCCAGCCGGCACTCGTCATGGCGGTCAGCGCGCTCCTGTGCGCCGTGCTGGCCTTCGCCTGGCTCGGGATCCGCGACAGCTTCGCGGGCGTCGTCGCTTTCGCCGTCATCTACGGCGCCGTCTCCGGCGGCGTCGTCGGCATGCAGTCCGCCGGCTCCTTCAGCCTCACCCGCGACATGAGCAAGGTCGGGACCCGCCTGGGGATGACGTGCTTCGCCGCCGGCGTCGCCCTGCTGGTCGGCTCCCCCATCGCGGGCGTCATCCTCGGCGACGGCGGCGAGGGGCATGATATGCGCTGGAACCCCGTGATCGGCTTCTCTGCCGACTTGTTGCTCATCGGGTCGGGCTTCCTGTTCGCGACTGTTTGGTTCGTTTTCAAGGAGGGGAGGGGGGCGAGAGTGAGCAGGCCTGGTCAGGCAAGCTGAGTGGGGGGATTCTCCCCCCAACGCGTAGAGGTCTGGATCTTTGGAATAGCAACATAGCATTGGCGTTTAGGATAGATAGATCACGATCTTATGCATAATTAATAAATTTAGAAAGTTACCAACATCTTCTAAGGTATTTCTTCTTCTAAGGTATTTCTTTTCTTCTTTTTCTCTAGGCCTTGCCCTTACTAGCCTTGTCGAGAGAGAAGAATATTGCCAACTTGACAGTTAATAAAGGAGGTCGTCGTGTAGAATAAGATGACACTTCAACTTATATGTTATTTCTTTGCGTCAGTACGCAGCAGCCCTGAACTGGGGAATAGCTCTATGTTATCACCCCCGGCCTAGTTAACTAACGGAGGGTGGGACGGTTCGTTCTGAGGGAAAGCGAAGTCTACAGTGGATAAAACAAATGGTTCGTGTTGATAAAGAAGAAGCGAGTTAAGCAGTATTAAATATAGCCTTCGTCTTTGGCGTATGTCAATGCGCCTTCCACACCCTTTTCTAAAGCTCTATCCTCCGGGCACCTCCCTAAACTCTCTAGGTAGACTTTCTGCAGCTTCTCTATGGGCATATCCATCATGGCTACCTCGATACCTGAAAGGGGAAGTAATCTGCTTGCTCAGTAGGTGATAAACTCCACCTCCATGTTTTATGTATTGTTACCATAGCGTTAATGAGCAAGATGGTGGCAAGCAAATAACATGCGTTGTATAGTTAGCTTAACGCTGCAATCGCAGATACAGCAGTTTGCGGTAGGCTTTTCCTACTCACTTATCACAGTATATATAACGCTATTACCACTGAAGAATTAGCGATGTAGATTTTACTATATAATTATTCTTTTCCCTAATGGAAGCCCCCACTATGTTCAAATAGCAAGCGTAGCTAGTGTTTATACAACATCGTATCGCAATGATCTCTTGATATTGAGCGGCAAACTATTTCTGCAAGAGACTATAGAAGAGATTAATGATACAATAAAGGCATGTTGTAGCACACTATATTTTACTATATAATACCAGGGAACCTTTGAGTCAACTGCTATACGATACCATGTTATTCAACTAACACTTGGATATATCACTACTGGCTCTGTTATTGCAAAAAGAACCGCAAGTCCCACCATAATAGCTGATGCATTCAAATGCATCGCATTGAGTAAATTTAATGTCATTCTTGTAGTTGTTGCTAAATACATATTCATTCCTTCGTTCAGAAAAGCTATGGTATTGACATACTAGTCATTGTTAAGCAAGCCTTCATGATTGTCTCCTCAGTAGTGCTACTTAGCAGTGCTAAGTTAGCACTAGTATTAGTCCTCACTGAAATATATAAAATCCTATGAGTAATAAACGAAATATTTATCTGTGTCTATAGGAAGTTTATTTAATCATGTATCTAGGCATATAAATATATATACGTATAACACTACCCTTAAAATAACTGCAAGTCCTACAAATGGTTGGTAGCTCAACGAACGCCCCAGAGTGGTCATTTCCATCTCAAAAATGGAATTATAATTGTTACGACGTTATTCAGTTAATGGTTGGATAATATGTTCTTCTATCATATACTTTTTTTGTAATTACCTACACATACTGTCTTTCGATAATATGGCGTGATGGAGTTGAGCCTCTTGGTATCTTAGCAATCACCTGCCTACCAAGTCCTTAGTTTGCCAAGGTTTGCCTAATAGTGTTACCAGGCCATCGGCGTAGCACAAGGTTTGCTTGGATATTATACCTATTAGGATCCGGATATTTGCTCAAATGTGCGCACCCACTACCTCTAGTGCCTATTGTGGCATCGAACCACTAGGATTGACATCCTTGCGCACTTGATAGGCTGCCCAGAGTGCTAAGACATTGGGTAAGGCTGTAGCTGAAGAGATATTCTAGCATATGCACGGATGCACCGTAGGTATTACTTGAAGATGGTTGTTCATTGGTCTCCAATTCGCAGGTAATGCCATGCTGTGTGGGCTTTACTTGCTCAAGTTTCACAGCTTATAACAGGGCTTAAATTTAGTTAACTATTGTCTTGGGATCTGACTGGCTCGACCCGGCCTTGGTTGCGCTGATTATGCAGTTGGTTCACCCGGGCAACTTGATAATGCTGGATTGCTGATAACAAGTGGCGGCGTTTTGCGATTTAAGACGTGGACGAAGCCCCAGGGAAAGGTCACACTAATACGGGGCTAGGGATTTCGAGTGAAGGTATAAAAGCTTGCCAAACCCCTTGCACACCTTCTTTTCATTGCTGAATGCTTGGTCTCGGTTGGACCTATTCTCATCACTAACATTTCGCCATAAGATTATATCATCTCACCATGGACCATAGCGGCATGACGATGACGATGGACATGTCGTCCACTGGGACGACAACAGGAGCTGCCGCGGCAGCTACCTCGACTGCGATGTCCATGGGAGGAATGGGTAGCGGCAACAGCTGCAAAATTTCTGTATGCACACTCAACAGCCGTCTTATCGTCAAAGGAAACCTTACTTACTTGCCTCCCCAAGATGCTTTGGAACTGGAACACGATCGACTCTTGCTTCCTCTCGTCTACCTGGCACATCACATCCACGGGAATGTTCGCGGGGTCTTGCATTGGGGTGATCCTATTGACCATGTCCCTTGAATTCCTACGCCGCGCAGTGAAGGAATACGACCGCTATCTCGTCCGAAAGCATGCCGACATGACACCCCCCGTGGCGAGTCCTAACCATGGCGAAGGAGATTCAGTAAAAGGCCCCTCGACTAGTTCAACAGCTCCTCTACAGTGCGCGCCTAGACCTCAGGGTTTCCGTCCTAGTATCTTCGAGCAGGCTATCAGAGCACTCCTCCACATGGTCCAATTCGCTGTGGCGTATTTCATCATGCTGCTTGCCATGTACTATAATGGGTACATTATTATTTGTATTTTCATTGGCGCGTATATAGGGTCTTTTATTTTCCAATGGGAGACACTTGGTACAGGGTGAGAACTTCCTTCTATTATCTAAGAATATTATTTTGGACTATATATGCTGACTTAGACTGGAAGGAGCCCAACAACAAGTGCTGCAAGAGAAGCCACTGTATGTTGCGGCTAGGATATCAAGTCACCATGTATTTATTCTTCGTTTGAACGTAGATGCCAGGCGGAGCGTCTAGGCAGATGATCATTACTCGCTATGGCATTCAGTCATCACCATGTTGCCAGGGGTACTTAAGAATGGATGGACAGTGTTGGTTTCGGCTCTGCCATACTAAATCAACGGGCAGGTCTAAATACCATCACATATCATTTAACTCTATTGCGATCCGCTTTAGGTTATGTTACCTATTGTAACAAGGAGCTTTCGACATCACGGTTTCTTACGAGCAAATGTTATATAACTGTTAGATTGCTAGTTATCACCATTCAACCGAGGATTTTCTTCTAGTGACATGAAAATTAGCAAGAGTAGCTTACACTAGCTCGTAGATTTAAACTAGAAGCTGCGTATTGTTTCTTATAGTAATTATGCTTAACCACTGTATAGACTTACGAAGGTGTAAGTCTGTTTTAAGCAGAAGATTAAAAGGATCGAAGCTTGTGACATTGTCTTAGCTAATGATTTCTATGACCTCGTCTTTATTTAATAGCACCCAGTATAATGGTATTAATATCCCTATTCCCGATTCGGCAATACAGCTTGGAGTGGGAAAACATTCGATGCTCTATTGTTATGCGGTTTACTGATCCTTTTCGAGATACGATGCGGTTTATTCTGCCACCATTGGGCCCTAGCCCCTATTACGTTTATCAAGTTATTAAGATTTTATCCTATTGTCAACATATTTACCCATTGTGGATCGAGATGGAAAATCACTTCAATATACTACAAGCCAATGTTCGTTAACTATTGTTCGACAACGCCAAGAGAGAGTTGATTTTCCTACAAATACCGGATGTCTTCAGACTTTCTTTCCTTCCTCATCTTCCATCCACTCTCTTTCCTTCATCATCCTCGATACATCTTCTTTACTTCCATCTTCGATACACATACACTTTCGAGACACCCATCTATCTGGCTGCATATATATGCCAACAATCGTCTATATTAGATATCTTTCTATTTAGTTATCATTTCACTTCTCGACATTCTCGACCTCGGCCAACACCCTGCATCTCTCGAGGAAGTAAATTCTTCGACTAGGCTTCGACGACGTCGACAAAAAGTTATCACAACCTCTACCTTCACTAGACGCTTTATCGTGTCTAACTCGACAGCGACAGCCATCTATCTCTCGCAATACTACCACCAACTAGCCAATTACCGACAGACTAGTTGACTCATTCACAATGGCTACCACTGCAACCTGCGTAGTATGCTTAGAGCAGCGACCACTATCGCAGCTCCGCCGCCTTGGCTGCGGTCACCCAGTAAGTAACATTCGTAATTATTTTTTTCTTCCCTGCCCTCTGTAGCTATCTTCTGTGCTCTGCCTAAGCTCTTTAGGTCTTTGCTCTGGGCTGGGACAACACCCACGCCTAACCACTATAATACTTGAAAGCGGAATGGTTTACTGACTCCAGATGTTGTATGTTAGTACTGCCGAAGCGACCTACGCCACCTCATTGAAGTTGCGCTGCGCGAGCGGTCGCGGTGGCCGCCGCGCTGCTGCACCAACAATGGCGACAACGGCATCAGAGACACTGGAAACGGCGGTGGGCTCACCGAGGACGACGTTTCCTGGGCTGGCCTTCCGCCTGCAGCTTACCACCGGTACCTGGAGCTGCGGTGGAAGTGCAACGCGCCTGCCTGCCCCGGCTGTGGGAAGGCTGTTCACCCTGGGAGGCAGTGTGATGTTAGAGCCACGGCTGGGACTGGGGCTGTGAAAGCGCCACCGCCGGCGGGGAAGAAGGGAGGGAGGGAGGGGACGGGAACTGGGACTGGACCCAGAACCGGAACTGGACCTAGAACTGGAACGGCGGCGGATGATCGTCAGTTTGAGGATTTGGTGCGCGCGCAGAAATGGAAGAAGTGTAGGAAGTGTGGCAGGGTTATTGAGAAGATTGATGATGGGTGTGATCATATAAGGTTCGTTTTTTCCTTTCCTTTCGTCTTTTTCCCTTTCTTCCTACCCTTCTCCCCTTTAACACTCTGGGGATTTCTCGACTGGCCCCGTCCATCAGGTATAAGTCGATCACATTTTCAATCCAACGTGCACCTAGCCCCCCATGATCAGGAAAATTAGATCTGTCTCAGTTTGGCTAACTTAAGATGAAACATTACTTTTGCCTACATTTAGGTGTCCCTGCGGTAACGAATTCTGCTATCTCTGCGGAGGAGCCTGGCCGGCTTGCGAGTGCCCGGCATTTAGCGAGAGAGACCATCGCCCCAGGGTCAGAGCGTCCCTCAACAATACCAATACGGAGAGGTATGTGAGAGAGAGGGCTGCTCCTGCTCTTCCGCCCCGGCCGCAAAACCGAGCCCCTGAGCCACCGCAACTGGTACCAGTGATGTTATTGGGCGGCAACTGGGTGCAACCGTTGCAGCCGAAACCCCAACCCCAACCACAGCCGAAGCCAGGAATGCCGGCGTCTCGTTTTTCGGGACATGGCCATATAACCGAGTTTGAAACCGAGCTCAGGAACCAGTGGCAATCCTTTCAACAACCACCACCACCACCGGAGCAACGGAGTGGGCATCACCCGTACTACTACCAGGAGCAGTACCAACGACAAATGGCCGCTCCTGATAACCTGGAGCGTTACATGTCACATAAATTGCATATAACACACGCCAATGGAGCAACGCCGGCAAATGTCCGACTTGCAAAGCAGCAGGAGCAGGTACAGAAGCAGAAGCATGCTGAGCAGCAGAAGCATGCCCAACAGCAGATGCAGGCACAGCTGCAGGAGCATGCTCAGCATCAGCGGGAGCAACAAAAGCGGCTATATTTCCATCAACAAAATCAGATAGGGCCGAAGTCTGCAAATTCCCGCTTCCCAGGCTCCGGAAGTAACCGTAAACATCGGACTGTTAGGTTCAACCTTCCAGAAGATCATCCCCATTGAGAATGACGGAGCCCAGAAGGCTCGAAGAGTCTATATGTACGCTATCTAACTCATCAACTGCACCAACTATTGCTAATTACATGCTAGAAATTCAGCATCACAGTGTTCAGTCCAAGCATAGCGGACTAGCCCGGGCCGGCCTCCTCGGTGATGCCATGGGCCCCTTCCTGCGGGGGTGGTGGATAGTGGCGGCCCCTTGAGAGAGTTTTCCTTTGTTTGGGGGCGGGAGTTCGGAGTAGATGGCTGGATAGGTAGCAAGGCCTGTTTGCCCATTGGTAATATATGGATGGTAGTGATTTTGTCCACTATTTTAGTACATAGAGATATAGATAATCTCAACTTCTCTATTTCCCCCAAAGTGAAACCTTCTTCTCTCGACCCCTTTCGCCTGAGAGATGACCCGCATCGCAATGTTATTCGACAATCGGGAATTTGGGTTATTGAAAAATGACTATAATGAGTTGACACACTTGGGACACGACCTCTTTCTCGCTGTATAAGCTGACTTAGGTAAGGGCTACACGTAGATATGATATACAAGTCTCTATCGAAGGCGACTCCCCATTAGGGAATAACGTTGCAAGGACGTGGGAGGTAAGATACACAGGGTCTTGCTAGTTAGCCATGCCTCTCCAAAGCGTGGTAAAGGGGCTAGAGTTCAATCACTCGTACCCCGTTAATGAAGAGACCTGATAGTGATATTCCCTTCAGCAATCAGCACCGAGGGTAGGCTGAAATGCTGGTGAAAGCAATTCGAATTACTCTGGATTTCCAATCCTTAATGTACATAATGCCAGTGCAAAGCCCAAGCACCAACGGCCGTGACGGCAGCCAACAGCACTTCCCCGCTATATTACAGAAAGACATATGCCCCCTTCAGAACCATTTCGTGGTTGAATTCAGTCATACATAGAAGTCGTTATCATGATCATGATATATCCGGCATTCCCTAAGCCATTAATAGGAAGACCGTCCCGTAGTTGAGCATTTCTCCCGTCTAGAAGCCGTCGAAATAGGGATCGTATTTATCAGCCAATTCATCGGTATATGGCTCCCTTTTGCCGTCATCCTCGGGATAAACGTCGAAGCACTGGGCGTCCCCCGGGAAGCGCACGTGGGGCTGTATTGGGGCCCGGACGCGACGGTGGAACAGGTCGTCCCAGTTGACGCCGTGGAAGAATGGATGGGTCTTGACTGGCTGGGTCCCACCACTAATGTTTCCTAGCCGTCGAGACCGATCGACCGTACATAACGATCGGATAATGTGCTGCGCATTGTGCGAGATCTGGGGCTCTGCTGGGAAGAGTACTGGTTTCTCGATAATCCTAGATGCTAGTTAGCGCTAGTAACTACTGAGAGATGGGTTAAGATCAGTCTAACTGTTTATAAATCTCAATAGGATTCTGATGCCAGAAAGGAGGATAACCGGTAAGGAATTCGTATATGAGAATGCCTAATGCCCACCAGTCGACTGCGGTCGTATGTCCCTTATTCTGAATAACCTCGGGGGCGAGGTACTCGGGTGTACCACATAGCGTATATGTCTCGACCGGCCTGTCATTCTTGTGGCCAAGCCTTTTCGCAAAGCCAAAGTCGACTAGCTTCACATGCCCTTGCGCATCCAGCAATAGGTTCTCGGGTTTTAAGTCGCGGTAAGCGACACCTCCTTGGTGTTCATGGAGGTACTCTAACACTAATACGATTTCGGCAGCATAAAACTGTGCCCATTCTTCGGGAAACCGTCGATGCCTTCGGAGATAGCTGAACAGTTCGCCGCCCGGCACGTAATCGAGAAGCATGTACAACGAATCATGATCGGAGAAGGAGGCAATTAGTTCCGTGATGAAGGGGTAGCCGGCAACGTCGCCGAGGATCTGTCGCTCGTGTCGCACATGATCAATTTGCTTAAGTTTGATAACCTCGGCTTTCCGAAGGATTTTGAGAGCAAACACCTTGTCGCGTTCGTCTTCCGAACCAGAAGCTGGTCGCACTAGACATACTCGCGCAAACGTGCCTGTTGTATCGTAGGACAATTAGACCACACACATGCCATATGCAAGATACGTATATGGGGGTTGCAGCTTATACCTGTTCCTAGGGTGCGCACCAGCTTGAAATCTCTTGGACTCAATTGCTGGTGCCGCGGTGGTACTTTCTGGTGTTCGGTATTGTTGTCAGACGAGGCTGCGGCGCCGTTCTCCATGTTGGCGCACGATTTCAGGCTATATTCCTGCCCGACGGCTGGCACTGGGCTCAGCTGGGCAACAGTGGCGGCCATTGCAACGTTTTTGTTCCTGATGAGCGCGTTCGGGGCGCAAGTTACCGGGTAGCCTGGTTCATGAACGCAGAGGCAGTTGTGTTACAGCTCAGGTTTCAGACAATGTCCATCGCCACTCTAGTCTTAGGGCACAACGCTCCTATGTAAGTAATAAGTACAAAAGAACCCTCACTCACTTAGTGCTAGCCAGCGGAGTCGCAAAGGTGAATCAGCAGTCTAGCGCCAGGTGGGAATGCGGTTCCTTAAATTCCACCCCGCCTTGATGGAGGCGGTGGGTCAAGTAGAGGGACAAGGAAGTGGTTGAATTACTGTAACAACTAATGTACGTATATAGTATAGAGGTATCTGGGTGGGATGTATGAATCGTGTAGGTATTGGTGATCAACTAGTTAAGTAAGTTAGGGGATGACGAAGAAGGGGAAGAAAACTATAAGAGGAGGGGAACGAATAAAAGGAAGTAAGTAAGTGAGTGAGTGTGTATTATTATCTATCAGGTCGATGGCTTTTGATCTATAGGTTGCTAACTATCACTTATTAACCTCCTACCTATCTCGGTACAATTGAAGGAATTGAAATTGACTTTGGGGGGTAAGGGGGGGGACTGGAGCAGTTTCAATCTCAAATCTCAGACTGCGCTCGATCCTACGCAACGCAACGCAATAATAAGGCACTGCTGCACTGCACTGCATTGCACTACACTGCTGCTGCAGCACACAATAACTAACGTTAACCTCCGCCTAGTTGAGTTAGCCTTATCGATTACCCGTCATATGGGGCAATGACGTTGTTTTCTGCAAAACAGCCCGCAGTAGTAGCGGGCGGGGAAAGACAGCGTCAGCTCTTAAAAGAGTTACATGTCGATACCATGACAACATTGAACAACTCTGATGGACAGTAGGCGCATACATAGTATACATCATGGTTTCACTTAGGGTACCACGTGCATGCAGATATGCATGTAGTTAGGTAGTTGATCATAACCTCGGTCTTAGAGCCCTAGACCCTTATTATTATTACCATACCACCATACTGATACATCGATATCGATATATTGTATATATGCGTGTCTGGTGACTCCGACAGCCGGAGTAGAGCTTTAGATGTTTGTAGGAGGTAACCTGGAATTGCGTGTACAATACAGAGGGCGGGTGCATGCATAGAATCCAGCTGAGCAGCTTATCCAGCTGATCGCTCTGATCAGGTGGGATGGTTAACTTATAGAGTGAACTACATTCATGAATACTACTTCGTGTCTGAAGCGGTCTTAACCCTATTACATTCTCTTGACGTTACCGCGATAAGCTGTCCCATTTCTCTGGTCTGGCGTTCTAGCCCTATAACCAGTTTGTCGTAGGGCAGAATAATCTTGAAAGTATGGCGTATGTTTACAATAATAGACGTTGATTCGCTCCGGGGATGATAGCTGAACTGCTGGACACTGCTGATTTGTAAGAATACGATTCGGTTTCAACTTAGGCTCAGGGGTCTTGGCATTGCAAGGCTAGTTGGCCTGCCGGCAGAACAGAATAAATTGTATAGTATTTGCAACTTTGCTTGGCTTGATTAGTATGTGCCGAAGATGTTGTCAAGATAGCAGTAGAGGGGTAGTAGTGTAATGCCTGATACGAGGAGACGAAATGGTGTTTTTATCGACTGGTGACTGCAAGGGATGATGAGTTGATGTCGGCTGATTGCCGTGATTCTGATAAGATCATTGTCAAATGGGCCTCACCTACAGGCAGATACGGGCCGGCGATAGTTAGTAGGAAATCATTATGAACACAAAGATCATCAAGCCAGGCTTATGTGGAATGGAAATAGATTGCATTTAAAATTCCTTTGAATTTACGAAGTACGGAGGCTTTCTTTCGTATTAGCAGAGGACGAGAGCTCAGCCACAGGAGTAAAAAGACATTTATCTCCTATCTTGTGGCTGGAATTCGAGGTTTGGCCAAGTTAGAATGAAGCTATACTAAATAAAGAAAGCCGGGAGGATAATAAGCTGGCCCGTTCGTCGCTGTTAGCCTGTCAAGCCTATGTTAGGTGCTCGAAGCCACATTTTGGACCAACCTTATTTGCGAGATGCGTCACAGCTACAAAGTACTGAAGTAGGTACTGTGGAGTTCCGTCTCACCCTACCTCCTACAATCAACGAATCAGCTCACCTTCTCTTAACCTACAACACTTCTTCCTCTTCTTTTAACTACACGATAAAACAAAATCTCCATTATCAAATTATACTACAACTTCGTGCCTTTGGCTGGGAAAACTGAAAGAAGAAAGGAGGACAGTACCATACCTTATATATCCGATATCCGATCCATCGATCACTCCGAAATCTACCAGGCCCTCTTCGATTGACTGTCACGAGTTCGCTTTGATATCTCGAAACACGAACCAACTTTCTCTTAAAACTCCTCCTTCTGTTCTCGATATGAATTGAGTAGTTGATCCGTAGGCTGGAATCGCCAAGGTCTCCGACCATGTTTAACAACTTCACCAGCTTCGTGCAGAAGGCTCAATCAGCCGCACAGCAGTTGATTGATCCTATGCAGGGGCTGAATCTGACCAACTCTGATAGGAACCCCTCCAAATCTTCTTTATTCCAAAACCAGTTCCGTCTCCCTAGCACCCAAACACCGCTCTACGAAATTCCTTCCGAGTTGACCATTCCTCCCTCCAATATTACTCAAGGAGACAAAGACCGTGATAGGGGCTGGCATTATAGCGGCCGATTACACCTTTCCGAGGCTTACTTATGTTTCTCAACTTCGCCCTCTAGCTTTGCTAGTACAGCTAGCACCTCTGCCTCATCCGCCTTTACCGGTCAGACACATGGTGCTGGCCCTAGCGGGAATGGCTTCACCTTCCCACTCAGCGCCATCCGGAGGGTGGAGCGTCTCAATAGCCAGAACTTTCAAGTCAGTAATGCTCCTATGCTTTTCACTGCTATAGACCCAAGCTAACCTAGATTATCCGTAGTTCGCCCTTGCGATCACGACGTGGAATGGAATAACCCAAGAGATGGCAAAGGACAAAGAATCAAGAGACAAGAAAGATTTCAGAGAACAGCGAATCACTCTACATCTTGTGGGGAGCCGGCAGGCTTGCGAACGCTTCTGCGATGGCCTTAAAAAAGGACTACGAAGTGCAGTAGGCAATGTTGGAAGGCTAAAAAAGGTTATAGGCGAGTGCTACACGGAATATCTTCTGCGCCCCGAAGAAAAGAAGAATGTGGATCCTCCGGACGCTGGCCTGGGTATGGTGTTTAAATATCCAGGCGACCCTAAGAAACTGAGGGACAGAGCCAAGATGCGTCTGTGGGCCGAGTATCTTCGCGACAATGGTCGAAATGCTACGCTCATTCGTCAACCAACGTTCCATAAACTCATACGTGTTGGTTTGCCGAATCGTCTACGAGGGGAGGTATGGGAGTTAACGTCCGGATCTTTGTTTCTCAGACTTGAGACTCCATCACTATACACCGATACTCTCGCATCAAACTCCGGAAAAGAGTCCTTGGCAATCGATGAGATAGAAAAGGATTTAAACCGAAGTCTTCCGGAGTATCCCGGCTTCCAAAGCGAAGATGGAATTGGGCGACTTCGACGAGTCCTGACTGCCTACAGCTGGATCAATCCTGAAGTCGGCTACTGTCAGGCTATGAATATTGTCGTTGCTGCTTTGTTGATTTATATGTCTGAAACCCAGGCCTTCTTTTTGCTCTCGGCCTTGTGTGACAGATTAGTTCCAGGGTATTATTCAAGCACCATGTACGGAACCCTTCTAGACCAGAAGGTTTTTGAATCCCTGGTGGAGAAGACGATGCCTATCCTCTGGGAGCATCTCGTTAAGAGCGATGTGCAACTCTCGGTGGTCTCCCTACCATGGTTTCTATCACTATATATCAACTCTATGCCTTTAGTGTTCGCTTTTCGGGTCCTCGACGTCTTTTTCGTCGAGGGGCCTAAGGTCCTCTTCCAAGTTGGACTGGCGATTCTACGGATCAACGGCGAGGAGTTACTCGACGCAGCAGATGACGGCGCATTTATTTCGGTATTAAAATCTTACTTTTCTCGCCTCGACGAATCTGCGCATCCCAAGTCTGAGAACCCGAAGCTACGAGCGATCAACAAGTTTCAGGAACTTATGGTCGTTGCATTCAAGGAATTTTCAGGCATTACACATAGTACTATCCAAGATCTACGGTTAAAGAACAAGGATGCGGTTCTTAATAATATTGAGAATTTCGCCAAACGTACTGCGATCCGGAATCTTGGCCCGGATAGCAAATTGTTAAGCCCCGATGAGCTTAGCGCTGTCTATGATAGGTTCTATGGGAAGTTATATGAACGACAGCAGCGGGACCAACTCATTCAGGAAGAACAGATTCGCCGGTCCAAGGCTAGTAGGACCAGGGCAACTGATGCTTTCTCAGAACGTGATCATGGTGTGGACCGAGGCCGGGTCGGCCTCGGACCCAGCACTAACCTAATGGACTACGATGCCTTTCGGGAGTTCCTTGCTGGTATGTCCAAATGGGCAATCTCAGACGCGCCACCCACACCTCGTCGGGATCAGTTCAGTGATTCGACAAACAACACATACTTCCGGAGCTTTAGACGATCAGATCCCAATCTCCTTTCACCATGGGGTAGCGGCCCGGAGCCAACTGATCATGAGTTTATGAAAAGGATGTTCCGTCGGTGGGATGTGGACTCAAGCTCCACGTTGACTCTACAGAATGTTGTAACTGGCCTGGCGCACATCAAAGGCAAGCGAGATATAATGGGCACTATCACTTACTTTTTTGAGCTTTACGACGATGATGGAGATGGTAAAGTAGACCGTGAAGGGATTCTCCGAATGTCTGAAGCGTTGCTTTTCCTCTCTCGCCGTGGTCTTGAGGGAACACTAAGCAACTCCAGCTCCAGTCCCAGCAACGGCGCAGATTCAGATGGCTCTATAAGTCCACCTATCGGCGGTACGATTAATGAACGGTTCCTCGGTAGCGTGAGCGCTTTTATTAGGCGGTGCTTCGAGTATGCCGACCCGGACCATCCAATCAACCAAGATCCGTCGCTGCGTAAAACGGAGCTAGGTCAGAGCGAATCATCAAATGAAAGCCAGGAAGCGGATGCGGGTGCCTTTGCTATCGGCGATGAAGATGAAGACGACGAAGATGAAGAGGATCTACTTGCTTTCGAAGGACCACCGGGTAGCCCTAAGAGCCCGGGCGCAACTTCGAGCACCGACGCGATATCACCGGCTGTTGGGAAACCTAATACCAGGAACGAGTTGAAGCGCTCTGTTTCCAAGGCTCAATCCGAGAAAGCCAATGTGGCATTAGATCCTTCGAACCCATTACATATAACGTTACCCACTTTCCGCATGGTGGTGCTCGCAGACGAGCTACTTGAACAGTTCTTTGAATCGTCCTTCCCCTCTTCCTTACATATTATCGAAGGCTTGCCTAACCAACCATCCTCTCTCACAACGTTTTCAAGCTTGAGTTTGGGCCGCGCTGCTATTTCGCCAGTGCCAGTCTCACAGGCTGTTGCTGCTGGAGGCGCTGGTCGTAGTTTGCGGGGAGTCTTGGACAACATTGTCACGGACGCCTCACGTGTTGCAGCGGAGGTTAGACGGCGAATGGAAGAAGCTCAGCGTGAACTGGAGAAGAATGCGCTCCCTGGGCAGAAAGACGAAGAGGAAGAGGAAGAAGAGGAAGTTCCGGGACGAACTGCTGGTGGCTACGGGGGTGATCCCGAGCGCCGGAGTGTCCGGTCTTCCGATAGGGATCTACTAGACGGTGCCGATGCAGAAGCTGGGGCAGTGAAAGGGCAAGAGGGGACTGGTCAATCACTTATTGACATAGATGTAGAACAGGCGGGGGATTCTAAAGCAGCTAGTTCTGCGACCCAGAGGATTGTCGAGTTCGACGGTTGAATAGTAAGCAGGCATAGGGAGTCGGGTATTTTTTCGATCTGGGACATGGTTTAAGGGCTCGTCAGGTGTTTTTTCCCCCTCTTTTTACTTTGTTCCCAGGGGCGTCGTAAATGGCTGCAACTACTGTGACATTAACTGCATTCAATTTAATCAAGTGAACCAACCACTAGCTAAGTAATGTCTCTATTGGAGATCTCCGAGACATATTTAGTGGACTCTCCTCAAGAATCTAGTGAAATGCGCTCCTTCACTCTTTGGAATCTCGGCCTGTTTTTCTTGCCGTCATTGATAGATAAGAATAAGATCGCTCAGAATTGAAACTTTTTTGTATTAAGAGTATTCAGGGGAAGAATGATGATATTTTGGAAAAGCTGGACACCTTATCAAAACAAAACCCCTGAATAATACCAAGCGACGAGAACCCATCTTTTTATTTTATTTTACCAGCAGTACGACTACTTGCTATTAGTATATGATCAATTATTTTGCGAATACCTCTATCTTGAAACTACCACCCAAGCAGCTGGTTTTGTTGGTTTTTTGTATATTGAAGAGGATTGGCCCTGAGTGAGTGGGATCTCCGAGCCACCATTCCAAGGGCAAGGCGATGGCTCCCCATTATCGCCGAGACAACCGTTATTATAGAACGTCGTCGCGGGAATGCCAGGGCTACGCCAAGTTAGACATTTTCGGCTGCCGTAATTACCGTGGGCATTCCTACGTCGAGACGTGTATTCCCAAACACAGGGTCGGGGATGGATGGACACGACGCGCACCCCCTTTCTCGTTCTTCTAGGCACCTTCAAATAGGGTTCGAGGCCGCACCCCCTCTGATGCCATTTTAGTGCTCTTCTTCCCATCACGCTCGTTACGACTTATTCGCTAACTGAGTTTTCTCGGCTACACACACGTTCATTTACCTGAGAGACTGACAGACAGCTAGCTGGACTTGAGCAACCGGATATACCTTGAACATCAACTAACAAGGGGTATCGATCGTTTTCTTCGGATTGTCCTCGCTCGAAACATGGGGCCGTCCTACAAGGCCAGGGCAGCCGCCGCAGCTCTCGCAGCAGCAGCGGCGAGCTTCGCACCCCTAGCCAGCGCGCAGGGCTTCTACTACGAGGACCTGAAGCCGGACTGCCCGGCGCAGTACAACCAGCGGTACCTGGGGTGCTACGCGGCGACGGCGAACCCGTTCCCGTGGACGCCCGTGAACCAGGACCTGACGGCGACGGGCGACCTGTCCAAGTCGTACATCCACTGGATCACCAGCACGACGTGGAACATCACCATCACGCCCAACTTCTGCACCGAGGTGTGCCGCGCCCACGGGCTCAAGTACGCCTCGCTGTGGAACGGCGAGTGCAGCTGCGGCAACTCCCTCGACTACACCGACGCGGCCGGCACCCCCGTCACCCTCACCGACAAGGTCCAGCCCGACGGCGACTGCGTCGGCCCCGAGGGCTGCCCCGGCGACCGCCTCGAGGCCTGCGGCACGGCCACCCGCGCCCGCATCTTCGTCGACCCTTCGTTCGAGGACGCCGTCGCCGAGAACGACCTCATCGCCCTGGTCGCCGGCTACGAGCCCCTCGGCTGCTTCAAGGACCCGAACTTCCCCACCTCGCAGGACACCGTCACCACGCCCGACGAGTCCTTCGACGGCCCCGCGGAATGCTTCGCGTACTGTGCCGACTTGGGCAAGCCGCTGGTCTTCATGAGCTCCGACGCTGGCGATGCCGGGCAGTAAGTCGTCCTCATTTGCCCGCTAAGGTACTGATCAATTTCGGTGTCGCTGACAACAGTTATTCATACAGGGTTCGCTGTTTCTGCGGGCAAGACTTCGGCGTCAAGGCGCAGGAGCAGACCCCTCCCGACGACGGTAGCTGCTCGCTAGATTGCTCCGATATTAGCGTGACAACGTAAGTTTTCCTTTCTTTCTTTCTTCTTCTTCCCCTCCACTACTCTACCTATATAAATCCAGTGATCAATATGGACATACTAACATCACCTACTCTCCCAAAAAAGATGTACCGGCCAGAACTGCTGCGGTACGGCCAACGGCCCGTTCCCCGTCTACGCCAACCCGGACCTAATGGGGTGCTACGTGCCGCGGATCCCAGGCAAGTCGGACCCGGCGGTGGTGACGCCGGCGTGGGACGCGTACTCGTGCTTCGAGACGCCGGACAGCATCCTCAACCGGGCGGTGGCGTCGGCTCCCGGCTACAACGGCGCGACGGTGAGCCGGGCGGCGACGTTCCTGGCGACGGCCACGGCCACGGCCAGCATGAACGAGTGGATCCTGTACGCGTGCTACGGCCAGGACTACGTGGACCAGGCGCTGGTGGCGGGCTACCTCACGGCGCCCGACGCGACCTGGACGGCGGCCAACCCGCTGACGCCCGACAACTGCGCCGCCTTCTGCGAGACCCAGACCACCGCCTACGACTACGTCGGCCTGGCCGGCGCGGGTATCGACCAGAAGTGCTACTGCGCCACGGGGCTGGGCGGCGCCGGCACCGGGTCCAACGGCCCTACCATGGTCCAGGACTGCAACCAGCCCTGCCGCGGCGACGACGAGCAGATGTGCGGTAATGTCAATGGGCCGATTGTGTATGCCCGCCCTGCTGTCGCTGCTGCTGGCGAGTACGCGCAGAGCTCGTCGAGCTATGCGACTACGCCCGTGTATACTTGCACGCCCACCTGTATGTTTCCTTTCTTCCTTTCTTGCTCTGATTCGTAGTCCCCCTCTACCCCTTTTTCTGATGTGAGGCTTCCGTGCCCTGCGCTCTATGAGCACAAATGGCAGGTCGCATGCTGTAGTTGGGAGATATCTACAGAGCCTGTGTACCTGAAAAGGGGTCATTGTATGGTTCGTTTATAAGGCCAAAACTAACGCATTTTCCCTCTTATAGCGGCTTCGACGAGCAGCAGTGCCAGCAGCACGTCCTCCAGCGCATCAGCGTCTACTTCTTCCTCGGCAACTATGACGGTCTCGCTCTCTTCGGCGTCCCAGTCCGCAACTAGCACGAGCAGTTCAGGCAGCGCCTCTGATACCTCCTCAAGTGCGAGCAGTGTTGGTCCTTCTGGCACCTCGAGCACCACCACCAGCGCCGGTCCCTCAGACACTGCGAGCACCAGCTCCGCAGGCCCTTCCGACACTGCAACGACTAGCTCTACAGGTCCCTCGGATACTGCAAGCACTAGCTCTACGGGACCTTCCGATACTGCGAGCTCGAGTTCCGCCGGTCCCTCTGGTACTTCTAGCACGAACAGCGCCACTTCCTCAGACCCTGGAAGCAGCACCAGCAGTGCCGGTCCCTCAGACACCGCGAGCACAAGCAGTACTGGTCCCTCAGATACTGCCAGCTCCAGCTCCACGGGTCCTTCAGACACTGCAACAACGAGCTCCACAGGTCCCTCCGACACCGCGAGCGTCACGCTTTCTTCGGATACCGTCACGTTGACAAGCCCCTCGGAGACCGCCAGCGCTACCAGTTCTTCAGAGAGCGCGAGTACCACGGGTCCATCTGACTCTTCGAGTGCCCCTTCGGATACCGCAAGTGTGACGGATTCTTCGACGACTGCGAGCTCTTCGGGCCCCTCCGATACTGCTAGCTCCACCGGCCCGTCCGAAAGTGTAAGCTCGACGGGCTCGTCGGATACTGTAAGCGTAACGGGTTCCTCTAGTACTACTGCGAGTACGACGGGTCCTTCGGATACCGTCTCCGTCTCCGTGAGCGTTTCTGGATCTTTTAGTGTGAGTATGAACTCCTCGTCAATACTGAGCACAAGGTCTTCGGTCACGGCGTCTACCACCACTGGTCCTTCCAGCAGTGGCAGCTCCACCGGTCCTTCTAGCAGTGGCAGAGCCACCAGTCCCTCTAGCAGTGGCGGCTCCACCGGCCCGAGTGGACCTTCAGGGACTAGCTCATCCACCACCCCGAGCAGCACCGACGTGCCAGTTCCGGGGGCGACCACTCTCCCCGGGGACATCTTCTTCGGTATTCTTCGCATTGGCGCAGGTGGTGGCCAGGGGCTCAACCTCTCGATATCGGCCAACGCCTCCTCGGCATCATCCACGTTCACGATAGCCCCGATGAGGAAATCCAAGCGCCAGGACGCCATCAGCGGGTTCCTAGGCGATGCCGCCGGGCCGGTGAACCCGCCGTCGTGCGCCGACGCCACCCTCTTCACCCTCCAGAACGGTGCGCTGGGCGTCGGCGGCCTCGTGATCTCGGTCGACCCGGGCGTCCCGTACATCGAGTTCCGCGTCGGTGACGGGGCCATCTCCGAGACCTTCACGGTCGTCAACGGCATGTTGTACTGGTACAATGTCGCCTTCTTCGGGGGAGTCGCCGGTTTCTGCCAGGTCCCCTCTGGTCAGATCTACGCTACCTTCAGCGGGCCGGATGACGTGCCCCCCGGCTGCGAGCCAATTCAGCTCGTCATGTATAATGGTAAGTACCCCCACCCCACACACACCTGGGGGGAAAATGGAATGAGGGAAGCTACTAACACGCCATACCCTTTAGAATTGCAATGTGTCGATGGCGGGATCATCCCGGTTCTACCTACTATCAGCGCCTCCGCTACCGGCACTGCCACTGGGCCGGCAACACTTCCAACAGGTCCAACAGGCATCCCCTCTGAGGACGGTATCTATCCTCTCGGAACCAGTCCGACTGGCCAACTCTGTGTCACAGTGACAGAGTCCTGGGTGCCGGGTGAGCCCACCTTCATCCACGATGAACTATAAGAGACGGTAGTCGGTCGTTCCCAGCTGCATATCAATACCACGGACCCAGTGGTATTGCTACTAAATCGATATTGTTCCACTTACCTGCCGATGAGGCTTCCTACTAGGCAAAACTACATATATCATCCTCCTATTTCGGCTAGATTTTTCTTTTTCCTCACTTGACCTCTATGTAACCAGAAAAAAAAACACGGCCACTTTGTGGGGGGAGTCAAGAGAAGGATTTTACGGGTTACCTAGTTTAAACTGTATTCAGATTGTTCGAACACACTAATATTTTGGGGTGATGTGTAATATGAAAACTCTTATTTCATATCGGAGTCTAGTGTTGCTTTATCTATTAAGTGAAAATACTATTGGCTGCCGGCAACACGTATATGAGCTCCCTCTTTCGTGAGAGTAGCTGTGCAAGAACACGCCCTCTGGAGGAGATTCACGGTTGTGAAATGAGGGAGAAGTAGTGACTTGAAATTAACCATAGTATTTCGAGGAAGTATCAGCGATAAGCTATATCATTTAAGTACAACTGACACCGTTTTACCGCATAGTAAGAGGTAACCCACGAGCATAGTTATCTCGAATCTTTAGTATAACAAGATAGTAGGGTAAGTTTTACTTCAACTTTGAAAGGAACCTGCTCGTATATTTAATTCCCAGTTGCCTTTTATTCCAAACGAATCTTGATAGTATTTATCTCCCTAATTTGATTGCAAATCATTTATTCCCATGTAAGTAGAGCCCAAAATACGTTAAATGATGAGAATTCGTATGATACCTAGTTAATATGTCATTATTTTTATATGTTTGCTTTATAATTGCAAACCATGTTCAGCTAGCTACAGTTAGTATTCTAATAGTAACTATCATGAGGCAAGTCGAAGACTCAGAAACCATTGCTTAATATGTCGACGTTAGAGACTATGGATGCAGAGTAATGTTGAGATCTATGCAATATGGAACATCTCAAAGAAGTTAAGATTGAGGCTGGGGAAGACAATAATTAATATGAGGGAAAACCCTACCTAGAGAGATGGGAGTCCATCTAGGAGCTAGGAGAGAAATTGTTGTCTTGACAGCAACTACTAGACTAAACCAATGAAGCTTAATGAGACGACGCCTGATTCTGGTTATATGGGCACACAAGGTAAGACCGCTTCCACACACGTCTCCTGGGTCATTCATCTGTAGCTTCCCCCAGAAAGAAAAGAAAAAATTGGTCTAGTCTCTAAACGACTGGATTGGCAAGCCTATCTCGAGTTTAATGTGATCACGGCACTGCGGACAATTCTCTTCTTAAGTTAAAATGGTAGTCGAGAGCGAAAGCGAAAAAGTTGACCCTACCTTCCCAACACGATGCTAGCCTAATGCCAGTCAGCATGCAACTAAATATAAGGGGCACACTGCGAATTCCACAATTCGAGTCTACAATATATAGCCAAGTTCAAGATCCGGAACTCACGCTATTTTCCGCGGAGATGCACTTTGAGCACATCGTCGACTAACTATTCAGAGCCGTGGTACTCTTCCCATTGGACACCAGGCCGTGAAACAGTTTTGCCTAGAGGGCTGACCCCTGAACGGATAGGGCGGGCTTGGAAGAACCTTAACGTGGTACAATATAATAGTAGGTACTGCTGGCGTCTGCGTGGATAGGGGGGCAGTACTGAAGTCCTATAATAATAATAAAACCAAGGTTTTACCTTGTTAGATTTTTTGACTTAATGGCGAAAGAAAATGGCCGTGTGACTTTGAAGTCAGACGCGTGGACATATTAGCAGAATTGTCACAACAGCTTGCCTGCAATGACCTGCCATAGCCTCAACGACGTCGCTCTCCATGTCAGAATTGGTGCCCAAGACTATCACAAGAGACGATCTCAATGCCTTCGGCACTTCCCACCCTCTACCTCAAAGGCATATTGGAGGGCGCACAGACTGCGTAGAGCACCCAACAGCGCAAACGAAAGAAGCCCTTGGCCCGAATCCCCAAATCCTTCTGGATTTCTTGACCAGGTGAACCCCCCCCCCCCTCATCCCCCCTTTTGAGGATGCTGATGATTCCGCATGACCGATCATCTTCATTCATTTATTCGTTCCTCATCTCTTTCCCTTCCTCTTGGTGCCCGACATTCTCAAACCCGGTCGTTACCGTACGATCGATATCGCCGTCCCGGGAACTGCCCACTTATCTAGTCCTTTTGCGGTTGCGCCATTCTTTGGTACACGTCGTATCGCGTTCGTCTAGTGTACACCTTTCTTTCTTAACCCCCCACCTACGCACTAGAGTAGTTCGGGAGCTCGAGTGCCGGCCGGGCTACCACATCCGCGTGGCGTATTTTTCCTTTTGCAATCGACAGCCTTGTCCGAGCCGTTGTTCTCTGTTCTAAGGGTCCTGCAATGGAACCGGTGCACCCGGGGATTCTATCTGGTCACTTCACTTTTAACGTTAGTTAAAAACTTGGCGACTTTTTTTCCACAGTTAACTAGGCCCCCGCCCGCCTAACTTAAAAAAGTCTCCAGAGTATCCGCGCGCCCCGCCTAAGCGCATGGTGATTGACAGACTACCTGGGCGACGATCGGGGGGCCCTGGCTCCCGGGTACCCCGGACACACGGGATCTCCTACCAAGACACCGGGCCTCTTAGGTAGGTATGTACGTAGTTGTGATTCTCCAAAATGCCGGTCCCAACGTCAGGGTTTAGATAGCAGCTCAAATATGGGATTTCATGGAAGTCCGGATTGCTGACTCAGAGCCTAGACTGCGCCAAGTATAACGTCGTATGTTTGATGGATGGGATTAAGTGCGGCACGCATTATGTGATAGATGACGTGAATGAGTGCGTGAGTGGTGGAGGCAAAAAAGGTGCTCGGTGTCTCTATCCAGAGACGTGATCTTTTTGGGGTTTTTTCTTTTTTTCTGTCTTTCTTTTCCTTGGAGCGACTGATGCCCCGATTGCAGTAAGCTGATCGTTGGTTTTTTTTGGTTCTTACGTAACATGCCTACCTTCCCCCATTCCCGGGCGATGTTCTCGCGACTATTCGCGGCTACTATGTTCTTGCGAGGCTTTACGTAGTTGTAGGCGAGGCTTATTCGCTGTCTTTATAAATAAACCGAACCTTCCCTAACTAAAACTATATTGTTAAAGAACAATTTCTATATTACCGTAAAAGGGTGTAGTAGCTTAGACAAGCCTTTCTTCTTCTTCTTCTTCTTCTTCTTCTTCTTCACCTTCTAGGTCAACCCTTGGATATACTTCGTATTTCTGGTTGTGATATAATATAGCCGTAGCCGTTAGGATCAGGGGGGAAGAGAACATGGATGGAAAGAACCTTACCTATAAGCTGAGAAGTACTAAGAGATTACCGCGCCCCCAATAAGAACGGGAACTAATACTTAGCTAAGGCTCGGTTCCTAGGACGGTAAGTGACACCCGATTAGCGCCGTCGAGCGCGCGTCACTGCAATATCTATTACGAAGGAAGCTTTGCTAAGATATGTCGTCGCAATGGAGATAGGCCCTCGCCGACAGACGTAAATACATAGGATTTGCCCACACCGGTGAGCACGGCAGCCGGCAATAGAGAGGGACTAACCCCTAACCCAGCCAGAACTGCCAACGGCTTCCTTATCTTTAGTTTTTAACCTAATAGAGATAGATAGATGGCTTAGGGATCCCCTCATTTTGAATTTCTAAGCTGATTCTCGTTGCAAACTTTTTGATATGTGTGGGGGGGAAAAGAAGTGCGTTGACATGTCACTATCTGTCGTCGGCCAGGGGGCCCCTTAAAGAGGTGTTGTGTAACACTTAGAAACATCGGGGTTTTTTTTGCGGCTGAAACCATATGATTACCGGACTCCCTAATCATGATGACGCTGCCATCAGCTCCTATTCAAGTCGCCTAAGAGGAATGAGCAATACCGAGTCCCCCACCTCATGAGATGTTGAATGTGACTTATCGCTAGCATACTGAACAGCGCCAATCGGGTGGGTTTCCAAATGGCAAAAACGCTGGGATGCTATCCTTGGTGCCCAAATCGGGAAGTCGTCTCGTCTGTATTCTTGAGAGCCCTTGTAGCCCCCTGTCGGAAAGGCTAGAAGCACACTAGAAGCACATGAAAGCACCTGTAAGGAAGCCTGGTCCCAAGTCTCTCTGGTAACCCATTATAACTTATACTGTGTGGCCTTTTATCTACTCTAAAATACCTTGTCTCTAAAAAGCCCCTTACGATCAACCCAAGGGGATAGGGGAGGCAAAAAAACAAAACCTGCAACGTCGCACACTTTTTTTACCATTAAAACTCCTGAATCCCGAATACCATGCCAGCTTCCCAAGTGGCCCCCCCGTCTAGCGGCCATGCACAACGCCAATTCTAGCCTTACTTCACTCCACAGATGATTAAGCTCACCGGGTGTGTCCGGAATGCTACAGCGGGTCTGGGGAGCCCGGAATTGCTCTCGACAACGCTAGATTTCGGCTCGGACGCTTCGGACGCGATCCACCGCCTGAGTCCGAAGGTCTCTTGATGACCTGATTTGGAAGGCATGTGTTAGTAAGACGTCCCTCAACTGGAACCGACCGCTTACTGACTTGACTTTAATCAGAATTTAGCTGACGTAGGTTTTACAGACTGGACAGTTGCGTCCACTATAGACCCAGGTGGTTGTCCCATTTGCCTGACAAGTAGGGCAGCGCTTTCCGGGAGCCTGGAGGCAATAGTTAGCAACTGAGGCCTCTCTGGGTAGAAAAGATATATGTACCGAGGCGTCATTAACTAAAGGACAACTATGGTTTGATGCCTGGTGTACTCCACTCTGGCAGGAGATGTCATATAGAGAAGAGGTAGGTGTTGAAGGAGCCATTGCGGGAAGTGAGAATGATCAAGCTTGTATATAGCTAAGAAGTATGAGATATATGAATGGTAACTCGCTTTCAACCTGGTCGGTGATAAAACAATAATACGGATATCAAGAGGAAGAAAGTCGTGATGCTCTAAGTCCTAGGTCGCAGCTAGCTAGATATCTTTAAGAGGGGAAGGGAGACTGTTCTTTATACTTTACGTTTAGCCCAGCAAGGACCAGGTGTTGAGGCTAGTTGATATAAGAGTGACCTTAGTCTGAACCATAAGCAGTGCTCGGCCGGCGACGGCTTCCGGTGCATCCTGTGGAAGAAGCTTCTGTGTCTATCCGCCAGAGCACGAGCACGGTGAGGGAACAACGGGCACTGGCAGAGCACTAGGCCACCCTGTAGGTCAAGCTTCATCGCTTCGAGCTCTGTGGAATGTAATTGGGCCTCCACCTGGCTCCTAATGATGTTCCCAGCATCTCACATAGGTCGAAGGAGGGTAGTTCTTTACCGGAATAGTTACTACTAGACGGTAGTGTGAAGTGGAGCCCCTTGTCCAAGGTATTAGTATATCTACATAAAAGAAAACTTGGGGTCGATAGGGCCTTGGCAAGTGGATGCACGGAATAGTGCTGGGGCGCTATAGTTACTAGCTCGCTCGTTGGGCACGAGGAAAGAGGACTCTCTGAAGATGATGGGTCGATCGCAAGTGATTCCTTATATGAAAGTGTGGGGAGGGGAGGGGAGGGGGGGAGAGAGAGGACCTAGCCACAATGAATTGTCTAAGGCTAAGGCTGGGCGGCTAACCAAGGCAAGACCAAACGGGATTGCATCATATCGTGTACGTAACTATGTAGAGAGTTGAATGAAGACTCAGCAGAAATAGGTATCGTGAGAGGCGTAAAAATTGGGTCAACGGTTAGTCAAGCCGGGTGTAAAAGTTGCTCCAGTTCCAGACTCTTGGGTTTGGTAGGTATGTATGCAAGTAGGTAAAAGAATTCTCCGCTAAATCCAAATAAACGTTACGGCCCATGACGACGATAAAAGTGTAATTAAGCAGGGAGACTCCATTTATTCAATTTAAAATATTTACCAGGCGGGGGGGCTGACGGGGGTTCAACGTGGCTCAGGATTCTAGAAATTGCGCTTAGGCGATATGATATTCGTGATATAGACAGGCCACTTAGTGTTAGATGTAACTTTACTTTAAATGACCGTATGTTTTTCTTTCCTTCTTTCCTTCTTTTCCTTCCTTCTTCACACACAGGATCGAGTCCTCCGAGGAGAAAGGTAAAAGAGAAAGAGAAAAAAAAAAAAAAAAAAAAGAATTAATGCGATGGATGTCACCATCTCTTTTCTTTCTCTCTTCAGAATCCTAGTCTTTTGTTTCAGGGCCCCTCCGTACTAGGATTGCACTTACATTGATGTGACGGGAAAGAATTGTCATTTCGACGTACCTCTCGAGTTAACTTAGCGGAACTTAGCATGCTTGCCTGTCTTTTCTTTTTCCTTTTGTTTTTCTTTTCTTCTTTCGTTTGTACTTGCTAGATATAAGAAGAACTATCCTCTTATGGTTTGCAACATTAGTTGTTCTATAAGAGTTGTATTCTCTAGTATGACTTGGTGACGTTTGTGCTATGTACATTCTTCTGGTTCGGGTCTTGGATAAGGATAATTTAATTTTTTTAATTTTTAATTTTTGAAATGTCTTATAATAAACATAATCGATAAACGACCTCGTTAAAACCGGCCCGCTGCAGAAGAACACCTATCTTTCTTTTTTATCAGCCCATGACAAACCTATCAAAAACGGTGAACAGCGAAGACATTATGTCGATCAAGTACTACTGTATGTATAATAACGGTAGCTTACCAGGTCTTCGGGACCAGGTGGACACACCCTTGCAGCCCTTGTAGCGTAAAAAAGATGGACGCCCCGGTGATTAAAAGAAGCTCCACATCCCCACCTATTTACACCCACCGGCACACTCAAACGATACGAGTTCAGAAACCTTCCAAACCTTCTTTGGAACACTATCGAAATATAATAGACGAAATGGTTGGAACCAGGGCATGGTAGTCATGAGAAGGAAGTCTCTCACAGCCCCCTTTAAGCTTTAATCCTTGTATTGACGCGTTGCCGCGTTATTCGCTGTTGGTATTGTATGTACAATCCGCGGGGGGGAGAGTGATCAGTCATCATTCTCATATTTAGCTACCTCCATACCTTAGGTAGGTAGATATTTCTCGAACGTTGAATAGCGGGGTGAAACTTGGCGAATTGCTTTTTCTCCCTCCTACCCTTTCTTTCTCGCTCGTCGCCTTACCGACACGCGAGCACGAATTCTCTTTGCTTAACTTCAACTCCCTGTTGATTTGTAGACATGCAAGGTTGTCTGTCTGTCATCTGCTGCATACCGCTGGGCTTGCTTGAGCAAAGGTGAAGCCGAACCGGTACCTAGCCGGCCAAACAACGCAACCTGACATATATATATGCAAGCTATTAGTCCTATCATTTCTGAGTGAAACTGCATTGAATTGCACCATAACTGGTATCAAGGAACGGTAATGCCTGTCTTAAGGTTTCGAAAATAGACTCGATTTACAACTAGTTAATACTATATATATATATATATATATATGTATCTCTCCTGCTACATACGTTCGGAAATCTGACGATTTCGACCTCAACCCGGTTCTTAACGATCATGCCTTATATGTGGCATTTCTGCATTGTAGATCAATTCTTAGATCGATGGAAAGGGGGGGCTTTCCTGCAGACTACTGTCACGACCTACAACACTTTGTAGATTCGAACGGGATCGAATATGCAGGTAAATATGATAGGTCACATATATTGTAGCTGCTATATTGCAAAGAGCCATCAAGGTATTTTACTTGTGCCTATTAAATGAGCCGTTATAGATAGGGGAGCCTCAGACTTACATCCGGACTTAAGCTTCTGACGGACATTCAGCCTCAGAGCGCCTCCAGTAGCTATATCTAGAACGACATTGATCTGATGCATCTATTTACCTTTTAACGGCTAAGCCTACGATGCTATTATTATTACGGTGAAGGGTACGCATCATCAAAAACGACCAATTTGATTGCAACTCACAAATGTGGACTGAGACAACCGGCAAGACATATCAATTTCGACATAATGCCATATCATGTCTCTCACCTCCTCGGGCCGCGTTGTGTCGGTGAGCCTCCGATTCCTAGACAATGGTGACGAGCAATACTCGGCAAGCTCTGCCGCGACACCGAACATTTTGA
Source organism: Eutypa lata (assembly GCA_022661535.1). Classification (NCBI taxonomy): domain Eukaryota; kingdom Fungi; phylum Ascomycota; class Sordariomycetes; order Xylariales; family Diatrypaceae; genus Eutypa; species Eutypa lata. Next base: position 3,330,085 of record JAKULF010000004.1, on the reverse strand, counting down.
CGAAATGTAGTCGACGCGCGCCGAGACCGCTACCACCTTCGGACAACCTCTTTCTGCCTTGATTGGGCGCATATTCATACTGGGGCCGACCACGGCCTACCAATAACCATACCATATGACTAGGGCGAATCAGCAACTCACACAGCGTAGCATCCAGAAGCCTACGATTCCACAGCTACGACTATACTCATAGGCCGGCAGCGGTGAATTAAGCCCCGAGATTTTCTATCACTTCTCAACCAACAGCAGATGACAACAGATAGATACTCCATGATGGCCTGATATCCCGCGACGACTCGTCATATAGTTCCCGACGACAATGGTAAACAAGGGGCTTCCCGAGCCCCTTCCGTTTGCTACCGGGATGATCCTGAACTTTGTCAGCCCGCATAAGCCCCATCAGGCTATTATATTCGATCCCTTGACTTCTTTTAGCCGCGTGGAAAAGTTCCGTGCGGGTGAAGGCATCTGGGACTTTCTCAACGGCTCGAAAGAGATATGAGTTATTCACGCCTTACCCCTAAGTAAACCAATTCACGCTAGACCATCTCAGGTATTTCTTGGTTGAGTACTTAGGTATGTAGACATCGCCCTCTAAATTTAGTGCGCAGGTACGTAGCTGCGAGGTTACACAACAGAATACCGTTAAGTGTCTATGCAGAAAGGGTCCCTGAATATTTATATTTATATATTTATATATATATATATATATATATATATATTCAAAGATAAGCCGTGGCGTATTGTTCAACGGCTTGATCTTATAAGTCGATCAAGAGACTTAAAATTCTCCGATACGACGGGATATGCCTAGAAGCTCTCGACGGACAAGTGTGCTCGTCCGATTTTTGGTTTACCTACTATTCTACTACACCATGTCCGTTACCGGCAAACAATTGGCGGTGTATCGATGAGCAATGTCGCAATGTATATTACCTGATACACACCGGTTGCTAGTCTATGCACCTCCTATCTCCTAGCCGCACGTTTGGCAGAGAGCAGCAACCTGCTGCTAAACGTCCAAAAAAAAAAAGTGCTCGCACTGCCTACGAGGCTACATCAACCCAAGATGTATGCTATGAGCCGCAGTCTCACTAAAGGTAAGTGCAGGCAGTCATACGCTTATTATGTAGCAGCGTAGCAATTTGAGCAACCCCCCCCTGCCTGACAACTATCCCTGTCTTGTAACTGCGGTCAAATAAGAAAGAAAGAAAGAAAGAAAGAGAGAAGAAAAACAATATCCTATTTTGATTCTTTCGAAGGGACGAGGTCCAATCCTTCTCCGGATTTAGGGCTCGGTTCTCGGATTGCCTCATACAAGCAAACCATGCACACAATACCTAAAAAACTCTAATGCAAGCCATGAAAATCGCATCGAGACTTCACAACCCCCAACCTCCTGGATCTTACATAACCATACTAACTAGTTAGATAGCGCAGGAGAGCGGCGTGAAGTCGGCCATTGGCCAATAAGATAGATGGGGGACCCGGCTAGAACTGGACGCCTGGACGCCTGAACCCATCAAAGATGTCCATATGTAGGAATACCTATGCAAGGCTTGCCTACATGTACTTACTTTACCTACCGGCGGCTGCCGGCGCTAAACCCTATGTATGCGCTTCTGGTAGTTATGCTTGTAGGAAGATGACTTGTGTAACCTGCCAGTCAGTTCTGATAGATGCCTAACTAACTGAGTAGGTAGGTACGTTTCCTGTTGCCTTACCTCAACTATCAACCGCCCTCTACCTACATAGAGATACACACAAAGTATAACTTTGTTGGGCTTCTAAAATGTCTTTGATAGAAGGCGTCTAATAAAAGGCTGTAACGCATTTCTGCCTAAAGAAAAAAAAAAGCCCTTCCACTCGTAAAACCTACCTATGTCATATCATCTCAGGTTAAGGTATACATACCTGCACGTCTCATGCATCTATCCGGGAAGAAGACTCTCATACCCTCTTCGTAGGTTTTAAGTAGGCAAGAACACGCGATGTGCACCCCTATCTTGGAAAAGAACCCCACTGAATCGCAACCCCGACTAGAAATCACGAATCGCTTTGTGCTCCCATAACGCTGCCGAGAGGAAAGAAAATGCGTTAGACGTCGTCGGGCAAAGGGAACACCTTAGGCAGCCCGTTTGTGCTACACGGGAAAATCCTATACTAACCTTCGCAATTCCGGATTCGGTAGGCTTTCAGGCCAGCCACCTCTCGCGCTCGTTTCACAGAGCCGCTGCGCTGGGTAGTGTACACCCTGTCAACGTCCGGGGTAGATGCCCAAGAGGACGGGGGGGATGTTGTCCCCCTATTTTTTTATATTTCTTTTCTATAGTCTACGTGGAGCAAAACTGGCATGTCTGGTCTTAAGGATAGCACGAGATAATGCGGTAGCACGCTAGAAAACGGCACACATGGACGTAATAATAATCCTATGACTTCCGACGGTCGAGTGTGAAACTACTACGTAGTTATGTGTAGTGAAGCCAGAGCGGTGTGTTATTCCAGCGGTAAGAGAATAACAACTATGTCATGATACTAGTCAGCACACACACACACACGCTCTATGGTCGTAACTAACACTACGTATCTTCAAGCTAACGACCAATTAAGGCGGTATATTCAGCTAGATTCTATAGGCAAGGTCGCCTAATCCACGTATACCTATGCCAATCACAAGCTATCTAACTAGCTACCTCGCGATCTTGCAAGAGCAAACTATCTCTACGCACTTGCTTCACTTCTAACTAGGACTGCTTCTTTTTTTATCTTTCGTCACTATTGAGTATACATCATTGTCATATATGGTTGGAGATGGACGAAAAAGGGACCTCTCGCCTCAGACATGTTTCGCGGATCCCTCGGCGAATTAAAACTCTCAGATCATTCTGTACTGAGGCTAGAAGCATACGAACACCGTCATCAGCTCATCATTGCGTGTTATTATTGTGAAGTGACGAAAAACGTCTTGTTTCTTCTTCTTCTTAACGAGTCTATATTCATCGTGAAGTTCTATTTCCTCCCACCCCGGATCTCGCCGCCTCGCAGACCATGCCCTTAGGAGATGGCATATCTACGTTTCCGTTGCAAGTGCATAACTAGATCCGCATTTCTCACATCACCTTGCATACAATAAATACACATACGTGTTGGGGGGAATTGTCGCCCACCCTAACTCATCCATACGTGGAAAGGGGCAATCCCCCTTCCGGGTATCCAATACAAGCAACCAAACAACGCTCGCGGAAGCGGGATACAGAAAGAAAGAGTAGAAAGAAAAAAGCTTCACAATGACAGTTCGTGTGATGTTCCAAGCCTGCCCCGGATCAATCATGTCGACCCAGTATTCCCCGGGGTTGAACAACGTGGTTCGATCCAGGGGTTTGGATCCGCGGTAGATCCACATATGCCGTGTCCAATTCTATGCCATCCGGGACACATGTAGTCCAATGAAAAAAAGGCCGTCTTGCTCCAATGATACCAAAAAACAACAATAACAATGCTTTCCCCTAGAAGTAAACAGTTTTTTCCGATAGAAGATTTCGTCGGTCGCCCGCTTTTCTAATATTTTACTGTGCGCATGCGTCGAAACTGCAAAGCCCATTCCCGAGATGATGATTATGATGATGATGATGATGATGATGATGATGATGATGATAGAATAATGATGAAAACGATGAATGGTTGGGCACCAAATGCGATATAACAAAATGAAGTTGGGTTAATAATATATAGCAATAATAGGCGTGTAGGTGTCGTCGGCTGGCCACATTGTGGTTGCAGCTTGTCAATCCTATCAACAACATGCAGTACAACACGAAAGCCTCGTGTTGTTTGCCGGTATCGCTCGAGTCAACATTATAGATGTCCGGAATAGGATGAACTACTGTAGCCGCTTAATAATAGACACCAAGAGACATCCTTGTGTTTCAATGCCTTTGGCGTTGAAAAGCTTAATGAAGCGATATCCCGATGCCAGGCGGTCCAGACGGATGCATGCCCACCCGGCGAATGGGTCGCGATTAATAGACCTCAATCGCGCATCGTCTTTGATTTCGAATCTGAGTACAGAAATGCTCGTTAGCAAGGGTTAAACATAGTCCATTATAACATCAACAATAGGCATCGACTTCGCGCACGTTGCACCGCATACGTGCATAAAAAGGCGAGGCAGCCAGGCGGTCAAACCTGAGCTGTCAAAAAGAAGGAATGTCTTTCCATAAACATGCTTTCTGAGGGGGGTTTATATCATATATCAACCAAAAGAAGTGTTCCCGTTGGTCAACGGCCCGATGCGCAGCCGCTTTCGCCTTGACAGCTCACGGAATGTAAGTGATTGGCTACTTGCAGGATGACGAACCCAACAGTTTGGAGCTTGGATGTAGGTAACCAGCCGAAGCACATTCAAAATGTCTTCAGATGCGAGATCGGATAGGAAACGGAGGACAGTTGAGGAAAGGTCTTACCTGACAAAACTAAGTTGTTCAACCACTTTCGGGATGTTGGCAAACTCGAGTAGATTGTTGCTATTGGCCCCGGGTGTGTTGGTGCCGAAATCCGGATGGTTAGTCTTACTAGCTATTGTCTTCTGCTTGTATTCACCCTCGTGTATGCGGCCACCTCCCTCGATAAACGCCCCAGACCGCTCTTCTGGCTTATCAACATGCAGCTCACACTTGACAAAGGGTCGGAAGTTCTTCGCTTTGCCGTCGCTTACAGACTCGGGAAGTGGGATGTGTTGGCCTGCCAATACCCTGATCGATAGGAAGAGGGTGCGATGGGGAATAGCGTCTTCTGGGGACGATGGACCGTTGTCACTACGGTAGCCGGGGGGTTTAAGGACCCATCCATGCTCACCAGAAAACATTGCCTCGTTGAGCATCATCCCTTCATCGCAGGATTGCCAGTTCATGGCGACCATCTGTACCCCTTTATGCCAGAATAAGGAAGGGTCAAGATTCGATGAATCAAACCGAATGCCATTAGGGTAGGCCCTCATAAAGAAGTGGCGATTATGGGTAAACATCTCCCTATTCTTCGTCTCGTGGAGCTCCAAGATTTTCTTCTCACTTATGGAGAAGATGTGGGAGGGCGTCTTCGCAGCGGTCGATTCAAAAGTTTCGAAATGTTCGCTGTGCGTATGAATAGCTAGGGCACTAAGACTCTCGCAAATGTGCACTTTCCGCTTCTTGCCACTTGCGGAGTTAGGTCTGTCATCGTCTGACCCAGTTGCATCATCATCTAGGACGATGGAATATGGAGATAGAGTTGACGATGTCCCAAAACTATCAGGTTTTGGGCTAGCCCTTTTGACCTTGACGAGGATCTTGTTCCGAAGATCATCCAACTTCGGCATCATGCCACTCGGACATTGTTCAGAGGGTTTGTCGACAAGTAGCTCGCCCCATTCCTGCTTCATGATTTGGACCATGACCTCCTGCTGCTCTTGATCCGCATGAACCTCTAAACTGATGATTAGAGGGAGGCAGGTCGTTTCGAAAGCAACCTCACGAATTGCCTGGCAGACTTCGCGGAAGCCCACTGGATGCGTGAATGTATATCCATGCATCACGATTGGCTCGCCGCGGGGCAATGGCGATCTCGATCTGCTTGATGAGCGTTCGCTCTGAAGGTTGTCGGCAATGCCAGACGTGTCTAGGGTTGATCCATTCTCTCGGCCAGATCTTGGCGCCCCCAGGTCACCCTTACTACAACTGGGACTGTGACTGTGGGATCTCTCTACACCTAATATATGTTTTGTCTGTTCAATCTTGTTCTCAACCGTCTCCTTGAGGTTAGCTGCCGCGGTATGTAAACTCCCTCCAGACGGGCCGCGAGAATGGTCATGTTTGAAAGCGCCTCTTGACCGAGAGTGTGACGTAGATCGATCTGGAGATGAATTTGGAGAATCACCATCCCATACGTCTATCTCAATACACCTGCAGTTTTTCCGTAGCACACGCCGATAAGCCTCAGCAGAGCTCCTACCAGACACTTGACTACCAGACAAGTAGGTATTGTGGCTACTACTAATGAAGTAGTTGCTGATAGGCTTACTCAGGTCTTTATCCTGGAAATGGACAGGCTTCTCTGCTTCGAGCCCGAAATGGAGCCACCAGATCTCGAGGAATTTGGGGAATTTATATTTTTCCTCGGTCAACTTCGGGGCTGTTTCTCCTTGTACATTCTCTAAAAAGGCCTGGAACTTTTCCCGGGATAACGTAGATTCGCCTTGTCGCAATGCATCGTAAAGTTTTTTGATATGTTTATGGATAGCTACGCTTAAGTAAACTTCCTTGTCTTGGGTAAATCCGTCGCCGTGAAGATGTATTGCCGTGGGTGCTATGAACGAGGCTAAATCGATGGCCCTCTTAAGAGCTCGTATGGAATTGCCTGCCGTCGCAGGGTTAATGGTAAGGCGGCGTTTCATAGCCGACAGGTTCGTTTCTTGTCGTCCTCGCATCTACCCAATCAAGACGCGACTTGTTAGTATATAGTTCGAGAGCAAATACGACATGAAAAAAGAATGACGGAATATATATATAATATATATATGGCAGAACAAAACATTTTATAAGAACAATTGATGTTTGGACTCACTTTGAAACAAAACATTGAATGTTTGCTAGAAAGTTACGTTATCGCGGCCGTGGCCCGACCCAAGGGAGTTTAAGGAGATACTAAGAAGCATCAGGTCAGGGTGATGTAAGAGACTTGCTCGTCATAGCATCTGCTGGTAAGCTCAGGGGACGCAAGTCAGAGATCAAAGAATCGGTATGGTGAATCCGGTGAAGTCAGGTAAAACGACGATTAGAGACGCTAGATCGAAGGTTGAATTGAGTAAGAGAATGAATGTAGAAAAGGGAATACTAAGTCTACTTCTTAGCAAGAGGTAGCGTTCGCCTTTACATTCACTGAATGCAAGTAATCAATATTTGAAGTGTCAGCAATGCAAGCAAGCAACCAAGCACCTAACAGCAGTCCACCAAGATCCACTAAGATCCCGGCCAGTAGGCTCGGCAGCCTTACCTTGCCAAGCAACATTTACAGCGGCCCCCTTCGTAAATGGACATGTTAACAGGGGGAATGGGGTTTGTGGCACCGGGCCAGACGAATGGGAACCCCATTTGATCTCCTAGTGATTCACACTAAAGTAGAATGAATTGTAGGGCTGCAACCCACTGAAAGAAGTTATGCTAAGAGTCTAGGGACACATGGATTCAGCTGAAGATAAGCCAACCCTTACCATAGATTCGGGAACGAGACGACGTCGTCACCATTAACTATCAAGTGTCTACAATTCAGACAAAGAAAGACGAGCGATATAACACACGTGAATTTTCAGACAAAGAAAACCCAAACAAGTCAAGAATGAGAGGTCTAGGTTGGCTAGGGATTGCCGGTAGTCGTTGCTACCTACCGTAACATCGTTTCATGCAAGACTCGAGGTGATTCACTTCAGCTCTGGGGGCTGAGCCTGTGGCTATGAGATGGGTGTATAAGCAGGTCACTCGAGCAGCAGCACAACCAGCCAATTGTCAGGTATACACTAAAGCGCTGCGACGTGATTAGCCGCTCACGAAATAGGAAAAGATACTACTTCGAGAACTGCCGTCCCCCGAACTGTAAGATAGCACGTTTGACTTTTTTGATTGCATAAGCGAGGTGTTGTTTTCTGACGGCCAAGTCCGAAGGTGAGTGAGAATGAGAGATTCTCCAAGTTTGACCCCCGCCAGCCCGCATACGGGTACTGAACCCCCTTTCTCAATCAATTGCACGTGCAATCAATCTGGCGGGATGGAAGGATGATATCATTGGTGGTTATATTGCCAGCCATTGGGCACATACATACAGGGCAGTAGTAATCACTGGGTATATGATGAGGTCATATTTGATGCTTAGCCTTTTTAATGAGTTGTCTCTCCAACATAACTACATACACAGCCACAAACGCATTCGATTACCGAGAGACTCTAGCCTCTAGAACCACGATAAGGAGAGACATCTGGTTTCCAACTCGATAAAACAGTTGAAGCTTAAATTGCGGAATCGAGGCTCAGCTCAATTACCACCTGCAAGTCAACCATGTCGTCAAAGTCCCGCGAGGACTACGAGACCGAAGTGCGATCGTGGGGTTTTTCTCATGTCTTCACGTGGTCCGACGGCCCGTATGTTCATTCTAAGCCATCCATCATATGTAGTTCAAATGGCGGTCATTGATTGGGCCACTTCACCCACTACGCCACAGCCCCCTTTCGACTGCTACACACCTACATATACACTGCATTGGAAACGCGAGGCTGACATGCCGACAACAGCAATGCCCATTATAGGCCGCATTCCCATAGCGGCCTGACAACGCACTTGATCGTCGCCGGCGAGTTGACAATCACGTACCCGAAGGATGAGGAGCCGGCAAAGACGACTTTCTCGGTAGGAGATCGGGTAGATGTCGATGCGGGTCGCGTCCACGAGGTATGGATAGGGAAAGAAGGCTGTACTTATGTGATTGGCGAATGATATCGACAGTCACCGTGGGTTCCTAACAAGAGAAAATTGTGCGAGGAGAGAGGCAAATGTATATCACACCATTGTCAGCCGCGCCTTGATTTCATCCAATGATTACCAGGCGATACACCGAATGCGCACGACAAGTGGAAACCAACAGGCTGAAGTTTTGCTAGTCTCCTTCCCGTACTTACTATTAATTCAACAATATTAAACATGGAAATCATGATATATAGTCAATTCTGAAGTATTCGGAAAGCCACATCCAGAAGCACGAGCTAGGCTAAGCCTCCAACTCTCATTGCAATATGATAAGACAAACCACATATACCCAGCTCTGTTATAACTACAACATTTATAGCCACAGCTAGGCTTGTATACTAGCATCCTTCACGTAATGTCATTGGTATGGACGGGCAACTAGCAACTGGCCTCATTCATTCTTCGGTATATGATAGTTCCGCTTTATAATACGATGAGGGGTTTATGGATGTAGTTCCTATACTCTTCATCTCTATGGCATCAGAGACTCCTCTCAAATCTCTTCATGAACCATTGCCCATGTCCCTCTCTTTATAGCCCATCAGTCTCAAGTGGCCACTAGCTTCAAGCCATGAACATGACTTGCTGGACATAAACCTCGGGCTCGGGTCATATCATCATAGAGTAATATATGCTTGAGCTGCGACACAATGACAGCAGAGTAGTTTGAAGGGCGATAATCCAGACGCGTGAGTCGGCATGCCTAACAGATGGAGCTCGCTTAGGCCTAACTCTTCGTATAGGTCAATATATTGACCACTTTATGTAGAAGATGATAAGCAAACACTCGTCAAACTATGTTGGAGAGAGAACCCATGCTTTTAACATTCTTACAGGCCTTGTCCAGGACTTTGACAGAGACCACCGTCTAGCGCTCGGACACCCGGATCACCCTTAGAAAGACGAAGAGGTACACTGAATGCTCCTACTTTTGTTATTGTATTACTTCCCTAACGTTCGATTTCAGTTGTGGTAGATAGATGCATCACGCGGGGAGATACGTGCAAGCTGTCTCGTCAGCCAGCCACCGGCCCCCGCACGAAAACGTCGGACGCCTTCCTCGCTGTTTCCGAGGGTTGTCCGGTGAACTGTGTGACCCAACGTCAATCTAGTATTAAGCGTTGCATCCGTAATGCGGAGGACGGTTCCGAATCACCGTCTAGCATGCGAACACGCCCTGAACCATGACGACGACTATGACTGAATCCAAGTTGGGAACAGCGGAGAGGGTAGTGCCATTGTCGACAGAGTGACATGGTAGTAATATTAGATTTAAAAAAGGGAAATCATTAATGTCCGTAGCAGATAGAAACGGCAGCGCAGATATAGAAGCCGAAGCTCATTGTGACTGAAACTAGGAAAACGAGCAAACTGGTTTTGTTCGAGCGGCATGTTAGGGGAAGGCGGTTCGCCAAGATCCCTGCGGTTTGAAGCTCCTTTTTGCCGGTGTTCGAGCTTGACAGCGGGCTTTGCTCGGTTATGTGAAGGCATCCGAGACTCTGAGGTACATACAGATCGCCCCTAATGATGGATTAATAATATTGGCCACTCACCAAGATATTTTAGACAAGTCTGACTGACAAGCGCCTCCCCTCAATATTGAGCCGGAATGTCTAAGCCCATATGGTCGATATTTCTAGTTAACCTTCTAGTAGTAAGAGTGGAGAGTGTTCATGCCAAAGCTCACCTTCTAACTGATCTACACAACTATAATCGCGGCCACCTTAATTTAGTAGGTAAATTCTAAATCAGCCGCATTTATCGCTCTGTGTGGGGTATAAGACTTGCAGGAGCGCCGCAGTATGTAGTGATACCCTATAGAGTAGTAGAGACGCGGCACTTCCTTCCCCACTTAGGTGTAACAACAGAGCATCTGCATGTGCGTAGTTAGTTCTCTTCTACGGTGTAGGTATTATTATCTTTTTCGTACATAGATCTCAGTTTATTTCATCCGTAACGAGTAGTTACCTCAGTTAGACGATGTGCTCAATCGATTCGAACTTCATAATCGATTACCTACAACAGCATGAATTCTTCCCGGCTAAAAAACACGCAATACATAGTTAGTTAAGTGTTTCCGCTTTGAGACGGATCTTTAACCCCTGTGTAAATCAACGGGGCGTGGTTCTGCGATTGGATGGTTTGGAGAACCTGGTACGGCCGTCTCCTTGACCGCTACTGATTTCAGAGACAACCATCTGCAGCTAGGAAAACCACTCTGCATTGCAACAAGTCGCGTTTTCGTGCGAAGTAGATGAAATGTTGGAATACATTGCCAATGAACAAACGATAACTTTGTATGTATGTATGCATGTAGACACCTTCCGTTATCTCTTTGACCCGGCCCAGGTCCTTGGATTTATGCAAGAATCAGCAGGAGAGGGGCGAGTCACACGCTCTCGTTACCACCAAATGCTTTTGTAATACATAACATGTCTTATTGGCAGGGTGGATGACGAGACGACAAGTCCGGGGGGCGGTGGTTGTGCGTCGATGAAACACCCTGACCTGGAGTTGTCTATTTCTCACAAGTCCATTTGTCGGTGGGCTCCAATTCTCCCAAATGCAAATCCATGTTAATCGTCGTCCCAGTATAAACAAATAGACACGTATTTACGTGTATGTTGTTCGAGGTTGATGCATACCGTAGAAGTTGAGTTTACCAATTAGCTATCGAGTGAGTCTCCGGCAGACGCCGTCCGCTCTATAAAGTGTGGGGGAAGGAATTGAGGCTTGTTCTGGTGTAGCCCACGGGAGATAATAATTGGCTGACATATGCGTTCTTCAAGGCAACTAATCTTGAGCCCCTGTCCTTGTCTAAATCAAGTTAACCAGCCACGAACCTACAGCATACATAGGTATGTCATATCTTAGAAGGTATTGCTGGTGCTATGAGACTCAAACAGACATATCGCCGTCAACTTAGTCCGGCCGGACTGCAATTTCAATATAAGGTTAATTGTTAACTATAATAGAATACTTTCCGCAAGTTAGCGAGATCTGGTTAGTACCAGTTGGCTAGACCGGGCGATAACAAAGCAACTTTACAATCTATGAGGTCCTAACAGAATTGACATAAACCATATTCTTAGAGATGCGTGCTGTAATCCCCAAGTACGTGTTCATCCCATTAGACATGACTGCTGGTTTTGAAACAATGCAGCCAAACACCCTGCTACACATTACGAATGGCATACCTCTAGTATGTATATCACTTAGATAAGTACCTAGCTATATGAGTAAGTAAACATACGCTTATATCAAAGATGGTGACGAAGGTGCTTTGTCGGCTCGATCGACAGATTTGGAGAGTTAAGGACATGACCATTCAGATACGTTGCTGGATAGTGCTTACGACGACAAATCAAGGCAATTGGACGTAACTATGACAGGTATGCAGCCTCATGTTCAGCAACAGGAGCTACAACATGTAATAGTGATGGCGGTTGCATGGGCGATCATTCCAATCCGCAACCAAGCGTGGTAAGCAAAGGTAAGTTAAGTTGTCGGAGATTTCATAACCGCTTAATACCTATATACATGGGGTTAATGCATAATAACTTCAGTCTAACAAGGGGCTGAAGAGGAGGCACTGGATGGCATAAGAAAGCAAATTTCATAATGAGTGGTTGGTCGGTTCAGTTCAGTTCAGTAGGGAGGATTACCTCCGCTTCGGACGTCTGCTGAACTCCGGTAGATCCCTACTATAAAGATACCTTCGGCGTGTATAAGGAATTCAGCGTGTTTCGGTTTCTCGTCCAAAGTAGCCCCCAAGTCTCCGTCCATCCTAAATGCAATTTCTCGATCTCGATTTGAATTACACGTGTAGCTAACAAAATGGTAAAACTAACCAAGTTCGGGCAGCCGCCAACCTTACTTTGGTATCCGTTATCCGGCAGCGTGTCGGATTGAACAGGTTTTTGGTCTTGAGTTATGGTCCCATATCCAACTTTTTCTAACTGCATCAAGATGACCCGCATTTCTCGTCCCCCCTTCACCTCCGCCCCCTCCACCCCGCCCGCTTAGCTTACCGCAACCGACTGTCTCCCCAAATGTCTACCAAATGTCCACCGCCAGCCTTCTTTGGATATTCTGCTGCTGTATGGAATTATAGAGTACTGATAAGAGGAGGTAGATATGGATATTCATGGAGCAGTAGATAGATCTAGATCACGGTAAGTACCAGGGTCATCACGGTACATGTATGTATGTATGCATACCTACCTATCTAGGTAATCCACACAATGCCGCAATCAAGGTGAGCTATTACATGGAGGTAGGAGGTAACTCTGTATGTACAATACATACATACACCAGCTACTGCAGGTGCCTTGTCTCTCTTCTAGCTTGAGGTTTTCTATCTTTCTTCTCCCGCCCTCTCTCTATATGTTCCTTTTCCTCTCCCATTCCTCCCTCAATTGTTCAGAATCATATATCTTGTCGTTCTTTTTCTACCCGGTGTGAAATCATGGACGGGGTTGTCCTCGTTATCCAGGTGTAGCTACGCACATACAGGTACGTAGCATAGCTACGGGGCTGATCTGCTGGTTTCATCGCCCAAAAGCCTAGCTCTACCTCCAGAGACATCTGAAGCAAGGACAAAGACGACATACTCCCGACACTTATGCTCTCGTTCGTCTGGCCTACATGTGAATAAATAAGGCACCCGTGACGGTTTTCTCCTGTGCCCAACAGCTAGTAACCCCGACCTATAGCTCGACATTTAGCCTGGACCGCGTATTGTATGTAGTTAAGTTCTCAGTTTGAATCCACCCATATATACACCCAACTCCTTTGTATCGTCATCACTGCGTTTCTAGGCAAAGCTTTTATTATCATAATTTGCTAATATCTAGCGGAAATATACAGCATGGAATCATCGCAGTTTCCATAGTGGTTTTGAGCGGTGCCCTTGGCTTTTTAGCCCCCACTCAAGACTATGGGGAATTCAGCTTCTGCTGAAGCCCCGAGGAAGAGCCTCAAGACAACTAACAAATTGTCCAAGCCCAAACTTGGGAACTGGGCCAATACAAACTTGTTAGGTTCGAGCGGCTACTCCGAGTCAAATCGCCGTCTATCAAAGACGGAAGTCCTTCCTACGCGTCCTGAATACACTAGCCCATTGCCTTCACCATTGTATACTCCATCAGAAACTGAATTGGGGCCAAGCGATGCAGAAGCTGGCTTTCCAGGCCTAGAGCCACAAGACAACTCATTGAGACCACCAATTTTCCGCTCCGGCTCTTCCCGGGAGAGGTTAGGGCGTCATGATAGGAGAGGAAGTACCGGCACGATAGCTTCTCGGCATTCTAGTCGACCGCCGGCCAGGGCCAATTCAATGATAGTAGGCGCATCTGATTGGAGCTCATATGAAAACGTTCAGTCAGGGTAAGTAGTTTGTTGATCGAGTTCACACTGGCTATCTCTGAGGCTGATTTGTGAACCCCTTTTTTTAGTGGCCTATCAAGAGCTGGATCTCGAAGGTCCGTTAATTATGATCCCACGTCGTACGAATCGAAGCGACTTCTAAACCTCGCGGAGGAGCCATCGCATGAGGAAGGTTCAATGGTATCCGAAGGCCAAATCTCAGTACCAGGGCCTGTAGGGACTGGTTATGGCGAACAACCTCACTCTACTGGGACGATGCCCTCATTGCCTCGGGCAAAATCCGATGTAGCGCTTTATACGCCGATGCGAAGAAGGTCACTTTTAATAACGCCGGGGACTGCTACGCGTGCGAATACGCCTATAAACCCAATACCTCCGAAACCGAGAACCAGACATAGCTTACCCTGCACCCCAGCCCGTCGAGGATCGCCGGAGCCTATAGACATGATTTCATTTCCATTACCGTTTTCGACCGAAGACCCGGCGTCTATCCCTCGAGCACTTACTCCATGCGAAAGCGATTACAAACAAACGGGGGCTTTTAAGCTAGGAACTCTGCGAATAACCAACGGGAGCCCTACAAGAAGTCCTGCCGTCGATTCAAGAGATGAAGACAGTAATAGGCAAACTAAGCCACTGTTAGCAGGCCCCACGAACCCTGAGAACAGTTTGCCCTTTATCGAAATACATCCCGCCAAGTCGTATATGTCGCCGCAGAGCCCATCTCTAAACGACCCACGCAGTCCGCTATCCCCCCAAAGCCCCCAGTTGCAAGTTACTAGCAAACACACTGCTATGGAAGATGAACTTTTCGAGGATGATCAAAGAGAATTCTCCACTGTTGAAGTCTTAGATGTACGAGTCGATCTCAATGCAAAGTCTCTTCCACCCCGTCCTAGCTTAGTCTCAGTGGGTAGCAACATCTCCCCAGGTTTAAGTCGAGCCGACAGTGGAATTGTGACGAGCCCAGTATCAGAGACCCCCCATAAATCCTTGGTTAAGGCAGACTCAGGCTACAGTTCCAATGTGTCTCTCCGATCGTTTTCTTCCAAGCGGCGCGTTCGCGAAAATGACTCGCGTTCGGGTGGTGAATTGGAGAACCAACCTGGCACACCCGGTTGTAGTCCCAAGACAGAAGAGCCAGTTTCAACAAACATGGCAGTCTCAGATCTCCAAGATGAAGCATGGCCTCCATCAACATCAGAGAAGGACCACAGGCCCAGTCTTGAGGAAGCAAACGGAATTTCTCTTTCGCGTCGAAATCTTCGGCTGCTTGGTTCTTTTACGAAGAAGTCTAAAGCTAGCATGTCAGAATTCTGCACCCGTAGTGAGGATAAGGTCGACGCACAAGCTCCAGCGGCTACTCCAAGTTCAACTCTAAGCATCGATATCACAGCTCGGAAGCAAAATAAAATTCAGAGTTTTTTGAGTGGTGCTCGTCGTCGAAAGTCTTTTTCTACAGTTCAGACTACACATACACATCCGTCCGAACAGACAGGTATTCCCCCTGTACCTCAAGATGTCCAGACGAAGCTGCATAGACGCAGTGGATCTCTTCCAAAGTTAATGAGGACTGATATGCTCAAATCTGAACGTAGTAGAGATACATTGGGGACCATCTTGAGCGTTGGGAGCGCAGAATTATCTTTGGATGAAACCGCTCCAGTTCCTCAGTTTAAAATTGAAAATATCGAACCAGCATCAACCAGAGAAACTCACGAACAATCCCAGGACTCAACCACGACCCTCAGGAAAAGTGGAACATCAACAGTTCATGACACCAAATCATTCGCAAGTAGGCACTTAATTGCTAGGAAGCCGCTGCCGTCCTATACCAAATCTAAAGATGGTAGAGAGCATGTGAAGCCAAGCCCATCGCGCAGTCTTAGTCAAGATTCTATTCACCATCACTCTGGAAATCGGCCCGCCCAAGGTCGTTCCTTGTCAACTACAGAATATGAAAATAGGGTCCGTCCTCCCGCGCCAGGTCGGATAAATCCAACGACCTCGTTAAGGACGACAAATATAGAATCGGGGCCTAATGTGATGAAGGACGCAAAGAGAGCTTCAGTTGATAAGCCTCGGTTTGCAACGCCAGCTGAACTGCCGCCCACCACTAAAAGCCCACCACCTGTGAGTATGAGAAATCGCAGTAAAGGATATATCCCATCAAGACCGAAGTCCACTCCTCCCGGGACTTCCGATGTGCGCAGCGGGTCTCAACTCCCGCGGAAGGAAAGTCACGACAGGTTATATGGCAATTTATCCAGTGTCATCATATCCCATTCGACGAGCACTTCCGTCTCGCGAAATCCCAGTTATGAGAAATTACAACATTGCTCATCAATGCAGTCGCAGTCTTATGTTTACCACAACCCATCAAGCATGCTCTCCATACACCCGAAGATTAATTTGCGCCAGCCGCCGGTCTTGAGGCCACGGACTGGAGAAGATCGTGCCCCGAAGTGGAATGTTCAAAACGGCGGTCATGATCTCTCCCGGTCCAGGATGTCGTCTTTCGACCGCGACGGGCCGTATTCGATTACCCTTTCTACCCAAACGAGCTCCAATTCGTCCAGAGCCAATTCCTTCCAGGATCATCCTGGGCAGGTCAACCCGCAATTGGTTCGCCATAGATCTAGTTACGATGGTCATACCGGATTACACCTACGAAGTCGTTCTCGAGAAAACAATCCGTGTCTCTCCTCCATGCCTCAGACGCGTGGACACGCGTATGCTAGTGGACCCCCTTTGGGCCATTCAGTATCACAGCAACGCCACGAGCCACCACGCAACATTCCTCATGTGTCTCGCAGCCACGCCCGGAACCGTAGCTCGGGCTCTTGTGACGCATACGGAAATCCCCTTCCTTTCCGGGTGCTTCACAGCTACAACTCGCCCGCATATCGAAATGCCCCCATCTGGGGTTGATGTGGTCACCCTCTTTTGTTTTCTTCTTTTTCTTCCCCATTCGTTTTGTTTCACATTTCATGCACTAGTCCTCGGGGACTCAGTGTTACCTACACTACATACAGCATTTGACATGTTCTGCATTTTCTTGGCGTTCTACTCAATAACGGCATTCAACTGGTTGCTATACGAACACGCATTATTGGCATATGGTGTTGGTGGCGTTGTATTATTTTTATTTTATTTTTGGTCTTAATCCATTTTAAGTCCTAGCACTACGCATCTCAGGGAGGTGCAATATCTTGCAATATCCTTGGTCTCGATGATTTTATCTAGCCTTTGACGCTTTCTCTTCGACCCCTAGGTGGAGAAGGCAACATATTTATGACACTGGGCAACAGTCACGACGTGGGAACTTAATGATATGATTTTTTTTGATTTTCTTTTAGCACTGGGTTTTACACGATACCAGCAGGCAGGGCGCATGGAAGTAAATTGGGTTTTAAACCAAAGGAAACAACAAATTATACCCAGCTTATAAGAGCAGCTCAGCCGCGAAGAAGACGGCACTCAAACACTTTTTTACTTCTGTACTATATCTTGGGGGGGAAGCTAGGAATTTGGATCGTGGAGAAGTGGGGAAAGGGAGGAAAAGGGGTAGGGGCAATAGGGACCAAATTACCACGAATTTGCTCATAAAACACAACTCTCTTCCTTCCCGAGTAGCGTGATGTCAGTGATTACGAATGCTGTTATTGTTTTGTATGAATAACATAATCCTTGATTTACCAGTAGAGATGTGTGTGTAAGTAAGTACATATGTAGCTATGACTACGATAGGTACCACTTCGACGCCATGAATTCGAACTCGGTGGCATAATGAGACAATACCTACCTACCTACCAACCTAGTTAGCGGAATTATTGTAAACGCGGCTTTTGTTATTCTTCTGTTCTCCTCGCGACGCGCGTCCGGACGCCCGCCCGCCCGCCCGCCCGCCCGCCCGCCCGCCCGCCTATCGTCAAAGCCGAGACACACAAATCTTCGGATGTTCCACTGCAGTTGCAGTTGCAGTAGTAGGTAGGTAGTAAGTGACCCAACCTAGACGTTCCGTGTAACGCGCTATGTCGACATACCACACCACACCACCTTGTCCAGATTTCTCGCTAATTATGATGTCAATGCGGTGCACAGAAAAAAAGGCGTTCATGTCGCCTCTCCTTCGCCGCCTGATTTTGCCTCGATCTGATCTCATCTGGTCATCCCCCCCCCATCTCTCTGTCTCATCTGATCATGCGTGCGTGCGTGCGTGCTTGATGCTGTCCGACCATACTACATGGAGGAGAAGGGGGGAGACGGATTTGGTTGGTTGGTTGGTTGGTTACGCGGCAGATAGGGAGATAGGGGGTAAGAGATGTAAGTTGGAGGTCGGAGGTTGGCGTCGAAACAAGACTTACGTAGGTTACCCTAACTAGATAGTTAAGTGACTTAAAATGGGAAGTTCCGTTGATATATGATGATCTAACTACAGGCTATGCGTATATAATCAATTTATAAAGACAAATCCTGATTAACCCGAGCGGGATGGGTGTCAGTCAATATCAGAGAGACAAGTTATAGCCGTTTTTTTTTTTTTTTTTTTTAAATTTAAATATATACCTAAGAAGGTTCTACGTAAGAAGTGGGATAAAATAAGGGGGGTGAGAAAAGGCTGTTATATATCTCATGCTTTAAGACGTTGTAATCAATCGGGTTTATGATAAATTCCCGCAACAAAACGTACGTATACTCGGTTCGGGGTTCGTGCTCGCTGTTATGACGGGAATCTAACCTTGTGATGAAGCTCATGTCGTCTGCCTGGGTATTTATACCCTATCCAGGGGGTATAAGTTCCCCACTTGTTTGGGACTACGGATTAGCAGTCTTCTTTTCCAAAAAAGGGGATAGGGAAGGGAAGATCTGTCTGTCATTTTCAAGTCTTCTAGGAAGATGCCCTAAAACAGTAGTAAACAGACAATGTCCTTGATTGATATCGTACACAACAAAGCCGCTATTAATCTATATATCTATTTCGTGACCGAACCGAATACCAGAAAGACAGACAGACAGACAGCCTAACAAGTCGAGTCAAAAGACCAGGGGGAAAAGTATCAAAAACGCTGTCACGATATCCCCCACACACCACCATCAGCACCATCGTCACCTCTAGCGCCCTCTTTATCAGCATCATCACCAACATACCCCAGCCACCAGTCCAGCTCGGGGATCTCGATGACCTCCCTGACGCCGAAGAACTCGGCGGCGTCCTCGACCATCGCCAGCAGGTTGAAGAGGTGGTAGCGCGCCTCCCAGAGCAGCGCCGGGGAGCCGCAGTGGTGGTCGGCCGGCATCGCCAGCTGCCGCTGCCGCGATATCGTGACGTTGGCGAAGTCGAAGACGCGCGTCAGCCCCCGCCGGAGGGCCGGGTCGAGGGTGACGAAGCCTTGCGCCCAGCAGGACCACTGCGAGGTTGTGGTTCTTGGGTTAGTCTAGGTACCTTTCTTACGAGTAGATAGATAACTGGGGGGAAGAGGGAAGGGGGGAGGGGGGGGCTTGAAAGTAGTGCTCGACTCGTTTCTCTATCTCGAAGAACAACACACCCTTTGCCAAAGATTTGGTTAAAAAGGGGGGGAAGAGTTAAAAGAAAATTTGAATTCCTTACCTCCCGCACCTCGCGCATCAGCGGATCGCAATACCCCTCCACCTCCTCTCTAGCCTCCTCCCTCTCCAGCACCGCCAAGTACCTCCTCAGCTGCTCCACAGTAGACGCCGTAGGCTGCGCGCCCCGTCTCCCGAACGTGTCCGTGTATTCCAGCATAGCCACCCCGGGGAACCGCGGGTGGAACGCCTCGTCCCAGGAGACGTCCCAGGCGGCTGACTCGGCGTGGGGGTTGGGGGGCGGGAAGGAATGGAGGATATCCTGGAGAGAGACACGGCGGCGTATCGGGATGCGGACGGTGACGTTCGTTTTGTTGTCCTCCTTCTCCTTATTCTCGGTGACGGAGGGAGCATCGGTCATGATGACGTCGCCGTCGCCGTCTACGGCGAATTCGTATTTCTCGGTTCGCGGGGGTGCGGGGAATGGGAGAGAGGTAAAGGCGGAGGAAGACGAAGACGAAGGAGACGAAGGTGAGCTGTGTCTCGAGGTGTTGCTGTTGGTATTGCTATTGTTTACGAGCGTGTGAGTACCAGATGACGATGACGAAGTGTCGCTCCTGTTGTCATTGCTGGAGTGAGCTGGTGGTAGTGACGGAAAAGGGGGTCCTGGAGGGTCCGCATAGTCGAGATTTCGGTGCTGCACTGCGTTTCTTGGGGAGAAGAAAAGCCAAGCACACTCTCCGTGGACTGGCGCTGTTTGCGAAGGACGAGCGCTACGATGGCCGTTGCTATTAACTCGTGAGGTGGTGGTGGTGGTTCGGGCGATGCAGTGGTGGAGCTGGTGGATGGAACAGTAGTGGAACTCCGCTGGTTGGGTAATGTTGCGATGGTGGTGGTGATAATTATGATTATTGTTGTTGTTGTTTTCTCTCATGGTGCTACGGCCAAGATGGTACCCTGGTTTGGGCTTCCTGGAAGTCCTCATCATTGGTAGCCTCTTTTTAAAGTATATGAGTGTATGTGTGTTATTTTAAACGAATGTCCCTAGTGTATGCTCTTCGAACTTGAAGCTTGATTAAGCAAGCAAGCGAGTGAGTTGTATAAAGAGACTAGGAGGTTGTTGATGAATCCAAGAATATTCGATGGTGTTTATTTGAATGATGGGCGAGTGAAAGTGAGGTGAGCATGGTGGCGTCTCTTGTTGTTATTAGAGGGTTGGGAGCATTGTAAGTTTAGTAGCGCTTTCTTACTATATTTCTAACTCTACAACCTAGAGGGAAGGTACGAATCGAGGTTAGAATGACTTCAGTTCTTGACGCAATAATGAGGGGTTACCAGCAGGACATATAAAGGAGCAACAGAGAAATATCTAGAGCCTAGATTGTAGATTTATGTAAATTAGGAAATGAGGTTGGTAGAAAACATGTCCCAATAGGAAGTTTTGGCTTATATAGGGGCGAATATGCTGAATATACTCACATATACTCACATATAAAAAGCATGTAAGCTACCCTTTACTGTATTATTAGGGCAATTTTAACTTCTCTAGAATAACACAAATCAAACCTTGAGTTATCTCTCCATTGTAAATACTACTCATTACATGTCGTTCCTTTTCAAGAGGTATTAGGGCCTGATGTTCAACGCACAAATCTGCTAATGAATAAGTATATATAGGTTATAACAAATCAACACTTACCACCCACGACTTCAAGGGAAAAACCAAGCACACAAAATGCCATCGTCAGCCGTGTTGATATGAACTGTAGTAGTATTTTAACTCGTGTCGTTGTATATGTCTGTCTGTCTGTCTCCCCACCCTTCCTCTCCTTTTCTCACGTTCGTCCGCCCGAGTCAAAACACACAATACAACAACGCACTTAACAAAAAAACACGCCATGCCAGTAAATAAGTAGTACCATACGCGCCGCTAATACCGAATCCCAATACCATACCGATCGATGCTTGATGCCGACGAATGAATCCAAGATAGATAAAAAGTAGATAATTTGAATAAAACAAAACAAGATGCACGCACACATCCATGCTTCCTTCGTTCGATAATGATGGAACAAGAAAACCGTCGTCGCTGTTTGCCGCTGCCGAACAAATGTTATATATGATGATAATGATAATAATAAACGTCCGTCCGCCCGCCCGTCCAACCATCCATCCATCCGGACGTCCGTCCGTCCGTTCCCATGCTAAACGCCGCCTCTGCATATCGTGAAAACCCCCAAACGGTATTAACAAAAGAAAAAAGGGCAAAAAAGTATAAAAAAATGCTGGCTAGCTATGTGATAAATCCTTCCCTCCTCCCTCCCCTCTCCTATATCCCCCCACTTTTCCTAGGTATAAACAAAATCCCTCACTAGCCCCTTTCCTTTCTTTCCCTCCATCCCTTCCCCCCTTCCCCCGCCTCCTTTCTCTTCCCTGCGTCTTTTTCTCCCTTGCTCCCTTCCCTATAACTTCCGAGCATCAAATAGCGTCAAGCTCAAACTCGTATCGTTCTCCCCCACATTCGGCGTCGGTTCGCTTAAGATCTCCCACCTCCGGAGCTGGAACGGCGCCAGCCGCTCGGGCGCAATGCCGCCCACGCCACCGATGCCCATCATGGCGGCCATGTTTGCAGCCGCGAGGGCACGGCGCTGCTGCTGCTGCTGTTGTTCCTGGCTCTGGCTCTGTCCCGGCGTATTGGTCGTAGCTAGCTTCTCGCGTTGCGCCAGCATGAGACTGCTGCTCCCCGCCGCGCCTGCCGCTGACGGTGGGTCGAAGCTGAATAGGTACCGCAAGCGCGGATCGGAGGTGGCGTCGCGGACGGCGCGGGCGCATTGCTGGCGCGCGTCCTCGGGAAGGCCGTCGGCGAAGATGAGGGCGATATCGAAGGCGCGCTGGCCTAGGGCCGTGGCTCGATTTTGGTCTAGGCTGTTGCTGTTGCTGCTCGGAGCGGAGGAAAAGTGGCCGTTGTCGAGCTCCTGGACTAGGCCCGCAAGGACAAGCAGGGCACGTCCGCGGACCTCGCCGCCGTTGGTCGCTGCTACTTTGCTGGCTGCGGACGAATCGGTCGCGCTCGCGGCGCAGAGTGAGGCGAGGAGTGCCAAGTAGGATAGGACGAGCGGTAGCCAGCGCGAGAGCACGTCCGCCTTCAGTACCGCGTGTTCGGGGTTGGTGGACGCTAGGATCTCCCAGATATCGGCGAGTTTGTCGACCATGCTACTGGAGAATGGTGATGGCTTGGGCGTTGCGGTCCCGCGGATGGTGGAATCGATAACGGTTAGCAGGTTCTCGGCCATATGAAAATCCGCATCTAATGCGCCTTCAGCAATGGATTGATTCCTAAGAGAAGGAAGAAGCTCCAAGAACCGCAGCTCTGCCCGGCCCTTCAGATGCTGCGTGATCTCGGGAGTGAGTCGAGACAGCATACCCGTCCACATGACGTTGTTGGCGTCGATAGCATTATCCATCGCTTTTGATAATAACTCGAGCTGTGACTGAATTCTCTCTGGACCATCTGCGCCACTTGCGTCATCAGTTGCAAGGTTCAGAGATAGTTTGACTTGACAGAATGGCAGAGTGAATTCATTAGCTAACTCAAGGACTTGCTCGAAAGACTTCTGTCCATCATTGCCGTCAGGGACGAGTAGCCTAGTTGTCAATGTTTCTATTAGTGCGGCGAACTTAGGATCAGGTCCCTTAAGTGAGAGAGTTTGACACGCGGCATCCGAATCGACAAGCACCAAGTCTCTGAGAAGTTCGAGTAGTTGATTTACCGTCTGCTCCTTTTCGAGTGGTTGGCGGATTGGCGTCTGTTGATTTCGGGAGGCAGAATATTCTGCTAGAGCTCCGCGAATCAGAAGCATCACCTCCTTCGTGTGTTCGAGGCGGGCCCTTTCTTGAACGATGCGAAATCTATAGCAATCCTCCGATGTCATGACTTGGGTTGGTATTGGTGGATTCATGAGCATCTCAAGTAATTCCTGCATATAAACAGAGGCAAGGCTAACAGCGCTCGGTGGCTGCGCTTGTGTCCTTGCGGCCGTTGCAAAAACGATGGCTAAGGATAGACACCCAAAGCTGATAAGAAGTGGGAGAAATTGAATGATCGGAGGTCGTTCTGTTAGTTTGCGAATTCGCTGGACCCACGCCCGCATCATCATATCGAAATGTTGGGGGTCAAATACTCGCAAGCGTGTGAGAAGCATGCAGTAAGGTCTTTGTCTTTCGTCAGCCTTGCTCCAGCATGACTCGTATCTGCGGACAATAGCTTGGAATAGTCGTTCCATGGTCGGTCGGTCGGCACTGGAGTAACTAGCCAGCTTTTCTATCTGCTCGTTTAACTCAGTCTCATGGTCTTGAAGTTGTACTGCCATGTTGTCAGACAATGGTGATGATGCGTCGACAGCGTTGCTGCGGTCAGTTCGAATCAGTTCGTTTCGTAGTTGTGAGGCTACATCCTTGAAACCAGGAAGGCGTGGTGCCAGGTTTGCAAGAGCCGCTAGGAGTGGGCGTACGCCAAGGCCTTGCTCCTCGGCTAGAGCTTTGAGTCGGTCATAGAGGCACTCAAAAAGTGATTTTGCTGCTCCAGTAGCCGCGAACACAGGCAGATGTAGACTGATCGCATCGGCACATTGACCAAGTATATCTGCATTTGAGGTTTTTGAGACGACCCGCAAGAAGTGCTCGAGCATCGTGAAATCTTGCGCCTTCTCCAGTAATGTTCGCACTGCTTCAAATTTGATCGACGAGAGCTGAAGACCACCCTTACCCGACTGGAAGTTCATATCTAGGGCCCATACAATGTCGTGGGAGAGCCAAGAACAAACCTCCGACCGAAGAGCACGACTACTCAGACCAACGCGTTGTGCTAACTTCTTGATGCTCATAGGCTTCTTCCACATGATTGGATCATCTGCTTCTAAAGGGATAGAGAGCGCATACTTAATGCACTTGATCGCCGTCGCGATGTCGTTAGCCTCATCCTCCACCAAATAGGAGGCTCTTCGAAGTAGCGTCGCTCTGAGACTCCTCATGGAATCGGATAACGATTGTATCGGAAGCTCGACCAGGAGTCTTGTCCCACATGGCCCATCTGGGTTCGTCTGGTACGGGTCGCACAAGCCACCCCGGGCAATGAGCCACTGTAAATACTGTGGGACAGAGTAGTGTCCAGATCTAACGAGCTCTGAAACGAGGTGGTAAACTAGTCGCTTTCGAGACGGCTCATGGAGAGGATCCGTGTCTAAGAAGTTGAGGATCGACCCGGTGATGTCGACATCAAAGGTGGACCACGAACGAAAGACGGTAGCTGCCACGTATACTTTAGCCACACCTGACCGATACAGCGACGTACACCATTCAAGGACAGTACGTATCAATCCTAATTTATCGTCGCTGATCTTCCACAATTGTGCTGCCATGTCGTCGTTGTTCGGCATTCGAAGTAAATTATCAAGCGCCTTGACCAATGTACTCCGCATAGCAGGTTGTGTCCTTACGCTTGAACTTATAAAGTAATCGTTGCGTGAGTCGAGGTTTTGAAAGGTCGCTAACACGGATTCATCCTCGTTGGCTAGTGACGCCCGCAGTGTATCCCGATTCTTGGTCCAGGTTGCGGGATGAACGAAGCATTCTGGATAGGTTAGAATAAGAGATTTCACGAGCGAGCATAGTTGCGTCGAAAGGGAAAGAAGAATATCCCGATCCGGGTGGTTATAAATCTAAAAGTGGTAAGTTGGGAGCTTTGTAGATATTACACATGGAATACCTACCGAAGAGTGATGGCTAAGAATAGCGGAGACTAATCTTCGCCCGTGTCTCCTGAGTCTAAGTAAATCTTTCCAGTATATCTGAATGATTAAAAGCCACATGGGTAGTTTTGCCTGGTTGCTGTTTTCTAAGCCCGTGACGAGCCAGTCCATATAATGATCGCGGTCGATTAGATGTTCCGCATAAAGGTGAGTTGCCAGACGAATACTATAGATGATTAGCAGGGCCGCCCCTTGAGGGTATCGATATAGATACTTACGCATATGTAACTTTGGCCTTCCAATCATCATCGCTAAAAGAGTTGGAAACGGTTTCTACAAACTGCTCGACGTTTACGGTCCAGTCGCGTATCCATTTAGTCTCTCCGCCCATGACAAAGGTACCGTTGACTCCCTTTCTCTTGAACGCCCTGATCTCGTTTGCGCCAACGCATTTCGCCAGCCACACAGCACGATCGGTTGGGACATTCTTGTTCAAACACTGGTCGAGCAACACCCTGCCACGAATACCATGAGGGATGGTCCTACTCAGTCTGCGAAGGGAAATGCTGGGGTTGGCGAGGTCCTTCAGCCAAACTTCTCGCTTGGTATCAGTTAGGGTAACTCGAGGGGGTGGTTTAAAGGTAGAGGCCGAAGTTATCTGTCCGCTATGCCTCCTCTGGTTTAGTATAGTTGTAAATATAGTAGATAATGTATGTAGGCCAGTCTTATGTTTGAGCGCCGGAAGTAACGCTCTCGCTGATGTCGATTCTTGACTAGCTTGCCCGTTTCCTTTATCGAATAATCCATGCCGGATGATACTATCAGAAAATTGATCTTCGGGATGTCCACCACTCCAGGGGTAAAAATCGGCAAACCCTATACTCAAGTTAGCGCACTTGCCTCTGGGATCCGCCTTCTTTGTCATCTTACGTGGTGGTTCTTGCTGTTTGCCCATGTTGGAATATCGTGGCGCGATGGAGGGGGCTTCAAGAGTGAATGGTTTCGGCCGAGGATCCTTCTTCGCGCTGGTCGTAGAAGTATTCGAACTTGGAGGTGGTGGCTGAGGCCGTGAGGGGGGTGCGACAAATCGCGCGCGCCTAGGTGGCATAGGTAAAGGGACGGAGTCTCCATCGGTGGCAAGGCTTCTAGAGGGGTGAGGGCTCATATCGCCAACTTCGGAAGTCTCAGACATAGGCATCATACGCGATGGCGTGAAGACCCTACTTGCGGAGAGGGGGTCCAGGTTTTGTGGTGACTCGCTGAAGCCGGCATGTTCGATACCGTCATTGGCTAACTCGAGCTTAAGCTTGGACCCCCCTCTTCTCGGCGCAGTGGGATAACGACCTTGCGACCCATCAGGCACATCGGAATTCTGGTCGTTAAAGCTATCGGATCGACGAATCGGCGACTGGGGAAGATACTGCTGGGAGAGAGTTCGCTGATGTGTAGGTCTCTGCGACAGCCCCGAGCCGCTCAAAGTTCGCTGGGGCTGTCGTTGTGAGACGCCCAAAGAGGGTCGAGAGGTCATCGCGGGCGGATCGTGTGTTTCGCCATGTCTTCAAAATGTCGGAGGGAGGGGGAATTTGGATATGTAGGTTTAAATAACTAGTGGATGGTTGACCGCAGCAAAGGGCAGGCGGTCGGGGCGAGGCTAAGAATCAAGTAGGTAAGCAAGCGTGGCAAGCGAGGCAAGCGAACGGGCAGACAAGCAAGCAAGTAGGCAAGCAAAGACGGCTAGTAGCAGCAGCAGCAGCAGCAGCAGCAGCAGCAGCAAGTTGTTCTCAAACTCAGATGAATTCCATAAATATGCAATGCAATGCAATTTGACTTGACTCGAGCGCCCTTTCCCAAACGAAGCGAAAAGAAGAGAGGGGGGATATAGATAGAGAGACTTGGTATGAAAAAGCAGGGAAAAAAGGCTCTCGAGGTTTCAGCGATAACCAGCCAGCGGTGGAGTTTGAGTGAGAGTTGATGTGATATGAGGTAGGACGTGGATTACTGTACTGCATGCACTACTAGGTTGGTATGTAGGCGGTCGAATGATTTAACATAACATGTACTCCAGTCGTAATGGGCAAGGTAACCGGGTCGCCATACGTTAGACCGCATGTGCTGCTGTACTGCGCTTGGCCGTGATAGCTGGTTGGTTGTTGTATGTCGGTTGATTGATGAATGGTTAGATTTAAAGACCAGACCAGACCAGACCAGACCGGATGATTAGTATGTATTAACTAATAGCGGCGCTATTAACAACATTCAAATGTATTATTATCACCGTCGTCTTAACTAAGCTAATGGCCGAAAGTTTAGGCATGTAAGGACGGAATCGGGTGGTATTAACTATAACCAACTACATTCACTTGATCGTGAAGACATATAATGTTGGGGGTTATGGAGATATTGAACAAGTACCGACATGTCCTAACAATTGAAAGTCGGGAATGACAGGGGGCGTGCGCGACAAGCGCTTGGGATTACGGACCACAAGCGTTATCGTTTTTCATTATCAATTATTGCACCGTACAACCCCGTTATTGCTGCTGCATTGGCACGATCTGCATCTACCAAAAAACTACCTACATACCTTAGTGCCGGTCGTCAAAAGTCGTCAGGGTAGGTAGGGTATGATCGGAACGCCGGGAGTAAAAACTGACGTGCGTTCCTAAGACAGTAAGGTTGCGAGGTCCCTTGGCTGCTGGGGGAGCTGACAAACATGCTGATTGATTGATCTCTATCAGTCATCATCAACCAAATTATTACAACAGCCTGATAACTACCTTACACACTTACACAATAGGTAAGTAGGTAGGTTTAAGTACACTAGTTAACCGGTTGGTCTTCCCGACACCCCATTCGCGAACAAACTGAGACCTTCAAAGTCATGATTACGACCCGTATAACATGACCTATGGGTCTAGATGGAGGTAAGGTAGGTTAGGTAATATACGGATTACGTGGGGTGTGTTGCGTGTGTGAGAACTCGTGTATAATGCGCAACGCAGAGGCTAGCGACTACTTTGCCACGGGCAATACGTACTTCGGGGAATTGCAGAGCCAGAGAGTTTAAGGGAAGCCAGGGGTAGGGTACTTGGTTAGTTGAGGTAGTTATTTTCCCGCCCAACTCAGCCCCAGCACGGAATATATTAAGCCTCACAGTCCTCACTGGATCCTTCACATACCTCCTACTATCATATCTCCATATGCACGTACGTATTTAGACGAGTATAAAACCAGCAAATCGACAGCTGCCAACAAAACTAGATGCCCAAAGAGGGAAACCATGTTTCTTCGCAATTGGTATAACTTGCGAGCGATGATAAATCCGGGCCTAGCTTGGTCTGAGAGACATTGCTTCTTTGTAATCTTGTTGAAAGAGATCCAATGTCACCAACTAAGGCTCATCGGGAACTCTTTAGCGTCCGTCTGCACCCAACTCTATCTCCGTCACGCTCCGGATACTCTCTTATTAATCTAGCCCTTCGGGTCGGCCGGGCTGAGCGTGGGTTTTCCTCGGTCTATTGACTCGAAGTTGGATACCGCTTATACATACGATAACACCTGATGACTTTTGTACAAGATTAGTTTATCAGAACCCTCGGCGTTCATTCCGCACAAACGTTGCAATGCTTATTCGCGCCAAAAGTGAGGAATCGGCTAAGCCTTCCAAGTACGAAGTATTTGCGACTGCTTTATTAGCCGATCGCCCAACTACTTGACCTCCGAATTTTTTTGTGAGAGCACACAAGACCTGAGAACCCTCATTGGATTAAGAGGACCTGGAACAAGGGATTGCCCAGCCGTTGATGTCAACGCCGCAGGGGGTCAAATCAGCTAGCCAACCTATCCCGAAATAGAGGAGGATCCAAGGATTAATTGACAAAAATTGACGAACCCGGCTGCCGACAACTATCGTAAGCATCTAAGAGGTCTCTGACAAATAGTGGCAAAGTCCCATCCTCCTCCTGGCTTTCACCTTCACTTTCCCCGCGGATTAATCCGTACATTGCAGTCTGACATATCAGGTCGTCCCTCACAGGATGTTACCTTGCATGTGACATTACCCAAGTTTAGATGTTAGATGCGGCGGACGTCGGGGGAGCCAAGCTAGATAATGCGACCACAAGATCCCGCTCCTTTTGATGCAAGACTTCGGGAGTCCCAAAACTAGCCTCTACTCTAGGTTGTTCGCATTATGCGGTCAGGCAACACTCCTTGATCATGATAGCGACTTGATAATAGTTCGTTACGGTGTAGCCACGGGTCATTTATTAGTCCAATATGGGCTACTCCAGCTCCGGCCGATAGTGCAAAGAACAAACATGAACAGTCTACCGAATTAGTGAATATGACTATAGAGCGGTAGCATCCGAAAAGAAGCAACCCCTGAGCGTTCTATATTAGGCATGTAAGTATTTGAATGGGCCTCCATACGAGGTCTCCCTCACGTAAAAATCCAGGCCCTCGGGTCCGCGTTCATAAGAGCGCTCGATTTCCCTAGCAGCACTAGTTATCTCAAAAAGAATCCCCACGTCTTCCCCGCTGTGGCTTTTACGTCGCATCCTACATACGTACGCAGCGAACCTACATACTTCTACTGGAAGCCCATCGGAAGGCATTATAATAATCCAGGTAGGTATGTACGAAGTGGTAACCGGACCTTACTAGCGCGAGAAACCCCCCCGCGACTACACTCAGCTCGAGGGGCAGCTCCGGTTGGGTTGGCTCCTCCTCGGTCAGCTCGGTCCGACGATGTTGTGGAACCCTTCCACGTCGTCTCCTTCCTTTCCCAGGCTTTGAAACCACATGTCTCATGTTGATGAGAGGGCTTCAACAAAAACAAAAACAAAAAAGAGTAAGGGGATACACTACTCTAAAAGATGATGTATGTATGACAAAGATAAGCACTTAGAACATTAGACTGCGGCGTGGAGATAAAGGCACCGAAACTCCCGGGGCTCATGAAGGGGTTCTGTGTTACGTCGCTACGCCGGCGTTGTTGCACAAGGTACCTAGGTAGATAAGATAATGTAGTACGTAGTAGTTGGAAAGGGGCTAAGGTTGGCGTCTCATCTGATATAACCATATTATCATCTGATGTTTGGCCTATTTACCCAGGCTATCTTTGAAACAAGCAAAGTACGTACATACGGTTCAGTTCCGTCACAACTCAGAGGAAGATATGCCCAGTTTTCATACCGTCCTCTTTGAATAACCTTTTCTTCTTCTTCCAGTTTCTTAAGACGTGCTTGAAGGCAGGTAGCAGGCATAGCGTTTAGTTTGGAGACTGTAGAAGAAACTTTTATGTATATTTGCTAATATCTAGATAATGCGCTATTCGCTACCTATATCTCCATCCTCCTATGTTCCAATATCTACCTGTGAGAAGAAAACCCCGATTCCCAAAATCCAAAAACGCCATAGGTTAAAAAACCGGATATAATGAGAGCTGAACCTGTCGCTCTGGGGGGTCATGTGATGGAACCGTCTGGTGCGGCTGAATAGCACTAAGTTAGGTATGCTTACGGTTGTCTAGTTCTCAATGCCATGCATCTCCTCATTGAGCATCAACTAGACAGTCTTCAGGCTTAGGGGTGATGCCTCCCACCCTCTTCACCTATTCCTGCCCCTCCTTTAAATCACTGTCCACCTCCCTCTTCCTTACTCCGATGCCGTCTTCTACGACGTCTCGACACATGTCCCGTCCTCGGCTGCTTAGTCCAGTTCGCATCTTCGTCCCTAGCCTCGCTGCCACGCACACCGTTCGTGGTGCCGCCAGCCGTGTCGTCGGACTCGTCATCCACGGGGCTGACGCCTAGGACTATGGGCTCGGGCGGCTTGGGCGGGGTCAGGATGCCCTCGATGAAGGTGCGGGTCTGCTGCCAGAGGTTCGGGGGCTCCGGCAGCGCGGCGATGTTCTCGACGTCCTTCAGCTCGAAGCGGTCGGACGGGACGCCGACCGCGCCGGGGAGGTTGAGCCACACGCGGGTCTGCGCGTCGTGGCGGACGCCGTGGATCGTCATGGGGTAGAGCTCCTCGGAGAACAGGTAGGGCTGCTTGACGGCCAGGGGGCGGTACGAGGGGACGAGGACGTGGAAGCGGGCGCTCCGCTTCGAGCGCCGCAGGTTCCGGCGCGTGAAGAGCATGAAGGCGCAGAGCAGCTCGAGGTGCTCCGACATGCCGAGGAAGTTGTCCGGGAAGGAGCGGTGCTTCATGCGGTGCCAGAACCAGCCGTGCCAGTCCGTGTCCGGGTGGTAGAGGAAGTAGACGTGGTCGAGCCCGTCGCCGTGGACGGTGCTCGTCTCGCTCTCGAGGTAGTGCAGCGCGATCTCGGAGAACTTCTTGGGGGCGTCTAGCCCCGTCTGCGCCTGCATCTCGCCGTGGATCTTGATCCCGATCCGCTCCAGCTCGGCCGACCCCTGCAGCACCTGCATCACCCCCATCGTGAGCGAGCCCGCGACGAACGATTGGAACAGGTGCATCCACTTCTCCGGGTTCTTCAGGTACCGCTGTATGTTGCTGCAGAAGGCTTCCAGCGCCGGCAGTGAGTTGCCCCCTCCCTTCGACTTGTAGAACTCGCCCGCTTCCATGGCGAAGTTGCCGAGCTCCATCGCGAGGCGCACTTTCCCGCCGAATTGTTCGTTAGGGTAGGGCATTATCGTCTTTTCATCCCTCTTTCTCCCCTTTTCTGACACCAAATCGATGATGTCGTCGAAAATGCTAGGCATCTTGATTGTGTGCTTGGGACGAATTTGTTCGTAAGGGGTTCTTGAGTTCCGAGATAAGTAACAGTGAAGATCGAAGCCTCGATAACTAATCTGAAGAACCAGCTTCAACACCCCCTAAAATTCGGTAGTTACGTAAATATTTCGCCTTACAACTATGACATGTCAGGAATGAAAAAATGCCAACGCAATAGTCGGGAGATATGAGTGTTTACAAGTTGCCCATCTCATGGAACTGTGTGGGCCTAACACAGCTATTTCATTGGAACAACGAAGCAGAAAAGGGGCTTCGAATGAACATCGAGCAAGACCTAAATTACGCGTGAGCCTTAACTTGTGAGTGGACTATCGTGGATAGCTCGTAGCATCACATGTACATCATGAATGCAAGTGTGGCTCCTTCGGGCCAATATACTCGATTATTTGTTACTGAAGCTCGAGATGAGCGTGGCCAGGAGGGTCGATTATCAACGGTTTCAACCCTTCCCTCCCTATAATTGAGGCCACAACCAACGGTTCCATAGTTGCATCTGCAGAGTCACTACTGCGTAGACGATCAGTTTGCCTGCTGCAACTCTGCCAAAAGGGCTCTCTTCATATGAAAGACTTCAATGTTATTAATGTTGAAAATTTGTCATTTATAATGACCTCTCTTGAGGAGTGAATTTGTAATAAGACAAGTAACTATATATAAGCATATATGTACTAGGACTATAACAATTTGTTGTTGTACGTAAGTTTTTACAGTAGGTAACTACCTAGGTAGGTACTTCGTACTTGGGGCAAAATGGACCCTCTTATCGAAACTGCGGAGGGAGCTAAAGCTACAACAAGCACAAGCCAGCTTGGAGTTCTCGAACAGGGCAGCCCCCAAACTACAGGGGGCCCCTTCAGCACTAGCCTCGCAGCCAAATCCAAATCTCCAGCAGGGCGGAACTTACCGTACCTATCCAGCAGCAACAACGTCGCATCGCATCGTAGCGCATCTAACTACCTAATCTACATATCTTCAAACCTTCCAACTCAATTCACTACACGGTATCAATCAACCTGCCCTGATCTTCGACGTGTTCTGCAGCACCGCCTTTTTCTCCATAACCATTTATTCCTAGTAATACTAAATCTCGAAGGGGCAGCAATGGCTACCAAGACGAAGGACATGCGGCGGTTTGACCTAGGTTAGTGAATAACTATACGGCGAAACACACAAACCACGCTCACGACTACCTACCTACCTACCTACCTACCTACCTACTAACACAAAAACCCAGTGGTCCCATACCAAGAACCCGCCACCAAAGCCGGCGACAACTCGGAGTTCTCGTCGACGCTGTCATCGACGCTGCCCATGGCCGCCATCTTCACGCGAAACCGGTATATCGGATGGTGCGTGTTTCCCATCA
The DNA here is from genome assembly GCA_022661535.1 of Eutypa lata. Classification (NCBI taxonomy): domain Eukaryota; kingdom Fungi; phylum Ascomycota; class Sordariomycetes; order Xylariales; family Diatrypaceae; genus Eutypa; species Eutypa lata. The sequence goes on along the minus strand of JAKULF010000004.1, from coordinate 3,296,731 downwards.
TCCCCCCTCCCCCGAGTTCCAATCGAGCCCAACCCAACTTTCCACCATCCCAACAAGAAAGAGCAAAAAAGCTAGAGAGAGATCGAGCAAAGCAAAGCATGATATATTGAAAGTGATCTTAAATACACTAACACAAAACGAATAAACAGGGCATCCGTAGTATTCAGCCTCCAAAGCTGGCTAGGCGAGAGCGAGGAGACGACCAAGACGACGGCGACCCCGGGTTACTTCACCGTCGGCATGTCGCTCATGGCGCTCGGCGTCACGTACCTGCCGCTGTTCCTCCCGCCGACGCCGGGCGCCCGCGGCGCTACCGGCACCGCTCCGGCTGCCGCCGCGCCTGCGTGAAAAAAAAAGAAAAAAAGTGAACGATATACAATGAGGTAGAAAGGAGGAGGAGGAGGAAGTTGATGAGGTTTCAATGAAGTTGTCTGTCTGTCTGTCTGTCTGTACCTAGGCTTGTGCGGGTAGGGGGAGGGGAAGGGGGGAGGTTACGAAGGTACTTACGATACGAACATTTACTTGTTTAGGTTGAGGTAAGAGGAGGAGGAGGGGGGGCGGAATGGAAAAGGAGCAAGGTCGGGGGTATGGATGTACGGCCATGTTTGAATATAGCATAAAACCGAACCGGCTGTCTCTCACTGGTCGTGGTTAAGGGGTCGTCGGAAAGAACCGAGTCGTAGGATAGGCCACTGTTTATAACCCGTATTCATTCATGATGTGTGTACAAAAATGGAACAAAAATAACTATCTTGATCGCGTTTACATCTAGTCTCCTTGATTAAGTGAGTAAGTACATAGTCAAAATAATTACCTAGCCAGGGGTTTAATTCCCTACCACTACTGAGCAGGTCACTAACGCTACCTACGCAGCACGATATCGCAGAAGTATAACATCGTATAGATTTAAAATCATTCTTTCTTTCTTTTATTTATCCTCTAGCTGACCCCGGCCCAAACCCCCTTTTTCGTTTCCTCTCTACATAGCTAGATCAATTTTGGTATCCTCAAGCCCGCTAAGCTGGTGCTGAAAAATGATGCATACTATAGGTAGTCAAGAAATGCCAGTAATGCCAATGCTAGTGCCAATCTCAATGCCAAATAAGAGAAGGGAAAAAAAGTCATTACTCAGGAAGCAACACAATAAAGAACGCAAAAACAATATCTACCCCCATCATCCCTAATATTGGATTGATTGATTAGCTCCTAACGTAGCCATGGTCCTATCTCTTGCCTTCCCCCTTCCCTCCTTCCTTTCCCTTTCCTGCCTGATCCCCTCTCTTTGCCCCTCAAGAAAAAAAAAATTTCGTAGCTTAACTCACTCATACATTATCGATTATTATACAAAGTTACCCTTCTAAGTAGATAGGGAGATGAGCAGGTAAGTTGTATCGACGCAACAAGCCATGCAAGTCAGCCGATGGGTTGAAATAACAGCAACCAGAATAGGTAACTAATGGTCTCTCGATCCATCTCTCTCTTTCGTACTCTCTTAGTTGATTTAATCCTCATCGAAGATCTGGTACGTATTCTGCAAGATGGTATCGACGACGCGGACCTGCCAGCCAGCATCGGCGATATTGCTGCCCGGAGCGGTGCCCATGAGGGTAGGCCCGAAGATGATGGCGAGGTTCTGGGAGTTCATGCGGTTGACGGCGGAGTTCTCGGTGACGCGGTTCAGGTGCAGGGTCAGGGCGCGCAGGGTGGCGTAGTTGGGGTCGGGCAGCCCGTTGATGATGGCGTGCAGGCTGTCGCGGCGCACGATGTCGTCATCGTGCTTGGCGGCCTCGACGAAGTCGGCGTAGTGCTCGCCCGTCAGCAGCGGGTCCGGCAGGTCGCGCAGGAACTGCTTCAGCAGGCCCGCTACGCTGTTCACGTCGTGGAAGAAGTTCTCCGGGTTGCGGAAGTCCAGGATCCTAGATTCCGAGTCTGTGGCCGAGGACAGCCCCGCGGCGCGCCGGGCCTTCGTGGTAAGCTTCTGGAGGTGACGCTGGTATTGGTGGTGGAAGGGAGGAGGGGAGGACGGGGACGAGGACTTGAGGGGGAGAAAGGAGGGGGGCGACCAACCGGTATCAAAGAGGGTCTTCAGCTTCTGGACGTGCGTTTGGGACCCTGATAGCCTGTATATTCCTTCCACGGCGAGACCATACAAGTCGACAGCTTGGATACATTGATATACCACCATGGGCACAGCGAGGGAATCACGTTCATATAGTCGCATAAGGGGCACACCAAATACTTGCTTGCTCTTGGTAGGACCAGCAACCGTGCTAGGAGGCGAGACGGGCCGGAATGAGGGCTCTGATTGCTGTCCTGGATATGCAGGGGCGAGATCATTCCTTGACGGGGGAGAGTCCGTTCTAGGTTGTTGGGTTTGGAACGGCAGGGCTCCTAGTTGAGGCGGGCCACTCGGGCTCATACTACTACCTAGCCCACCGTCGAAACGTGATTGGGCAGGGGCAGCCTGGGTTGAGTTCCTCACGTTATATGATGGTTGATTCGGTGGGTTCGACTGGTTTAGTAGTGCCCCGTGGCTGAAACTTCTCTCATGCCCAAATCCTGACGATGGGCGGTATCCGCCAGACATCTGTGGTGGACCACCCATATTCTGCTGGCCTGGGCTCTGTAATGGCGTTGAGCCCGAGTCGAACCCGCCTGTCCGAGAGCCCATTGATCCTGGTGGTGGAACCGGTTGTGAAGGAGACGTCTGCTGGTTGGGTTGCGTTGGAGGCCGTGTCTGGGGCTGATTCGGTTGTACAATTTGGCCCATAGATATGTTTTGTTGGGGATTGAGCACCTATCTAAGTCAGTCTTGTCCCATCGCAGAGGTTTAGCATATCTTACAGGATTTCGTTCATATTTAGGTTCTGAAGATTTAAGGGGTACCCTGCCGTGAAAGCTGATCACGTAGTTTTCGAGATCCTGCTTGTTATCTACCGCATTGATGACTTCTTTCAGACTGCGGGTATGTTGGCCTGTGAACTCGTTATTCTTAAGAGGGCTGATGACGAGGCCATTGCTAAGGAGAAGTTTCTCATTGAACGATGCTATATCAAAATTAGCTCGGCCTACTTCAACATAGGGCCTGGCCTGCTTACCAAACTTTTGCATCTGCAACATGGTTCCTGCATCACATTCTTTGATGAGGTCCTCCAAGGCCTTAACAGCTTCTGGGCGGGTTGTTGATTCCACTGTTGCCTTCTCAGACTGGTATGCCTGGACTTTCCCCATGTAATCCGTGTCTGCAGCTTGAACCTTGCGCAGCAGATCCTCTTCGTGCTGAGCGGCGGATTTTGGCCCTTTGAAGCCAAATACCTTAGGCCCCTGCTTGGCTTCGCCAGTCCGTACTCGGTCGTATTCCTCGGCTAACGAATCATATTTTGTCTTAGACTTGCGCATAGCATGTTCGAGAGATACGAGCCGGTTTTCAGCCTCCATGCCCGTTTGCTTCCACCCCTTGCGATGTTTCTCAGCAACCGCTGCCACCTCCAGCAAATCCTCGTGCATTTGGTGTAGCGATAGTGCAAACTGTACTCCATTCTCGGCCATTCGTTCATGAATGGAAAGCATCTCCTCGGTCGCCTTAGCAAATGATCCCTGTCGATGATCTTGGTGACGAGTGCTGTCCTGGGTAGTCCTACAAAGCTTCTTCATGCCTTTCGCGTGGTCATCTTCGAGTACGGATCGTTTCTTGAGGAAGAGGGAAAACTCCTAGAACATCACAAGGTTAGTAGAAGTCTCCTAGAGGCAAGGGGTTATTGAAGGTAAGAATTCACTCACCTTAGCAGATGCAATGCTTTGCTTGAGCCTATTGAGCAAGGTAGAAACGCCAATCTAAGTATATTAGCCACGACTATTTAGCGCCCAGGGAGTGCTTATATGAATTATACTTACATCTGAAGCCAGAACTTCCTTGACCTGCTTTTGGGGAAGTGTCTCTGGACCATCAGTTGGGCTGCTAGGGCCTTGCCCCTCCCCATTCGCTGAACCAGTAGCGGGGGCGCCATTCTCGGCTTCGGGACCTTGATCATTATTTCCTATGGACATAATAGCGGGTGTCTCGTTGTCTTGTGGTTTTGGTGAGGAGGAGGTAAGATCTAGCGAGTTTCGGTTGAAGTCGGCCATATCTGCAATAAAAAAGAAGGTTTAACAACACGGGTTTTGGTTGGAAGGAGTCGATTAGAATCCGGGTGATTCTACAACGATGATCCCGCGTTGTCACCTCGCTTGCAATGAATTCCTAGTTAAAATCGGAGGGGAGAGGGGAAATATTGTGAAACGTGATCCGTGATTCATGCAACCCGATCTCTGTCACTTCATCAGTAGTTGTAGATCAATATTCGCATTCGCGGTTGTCGGGCTAATTTCTAATGTTAGAAATCCTGTTGCACCGGGTTACTTTCGTCTCAAGTTGCTCATTGCATCAATAATTAAAAACCCCCTTCAAAGGAAATTATAACACGTAGGATAGTGTGCAGATTGGCCCCATGAGTGACGCTACAGAATACGAGGTGAATTTTGACGGTCGCAACCAATGGTCAGTTACCCAACTTAAACCTGATGATAGCTGCGTCAACGCCAGCTTTCAATTAGTTGACCAGAGGCTCTGGTTAACTATGTGGCTGTGCAGAAAAAGCTACGTAATTCATGCCAAGACACTTAAGACCCAACAATGGGGAATAGTACGTACCGACAGGCATGTTAAGTTATGTCATCCGATAATTATTCTAAGAACGCCAACTATAATAAGCTTAGCGCATAGCTTAATCCATTCTAGTATATATTCGAGGATTACTATATAACTTCTATTTTGTAACCAGAGCTGCCTTTTTCCATGCACTGGAACTTCCGTATAACTGTATTCACTCTGTTTTAGTAAACATCCCCGCCCATTGTATCAAGTCATGGTGCCACCGAAATGCTGCTTAGTGTGTAAACTCTGACTTGTTGAATACCTCCTCTTGAAGTAGTTATAGTATAGTCATGTAGCATTGGGAAGGGATCCAAAATCGCAATGCCATTGCAAGATGATACTTCCTGGCCAGCACAATATAACAAGGAATCTCCCATAAATCAGCTATAGAGTCTTTGTGACAGCTTTGTTCCTTATTGCAAGTATCTTACTCCTCAGGAGTAACATATAGAATAGATCGCTCTTATGTATTTCAAGTCTTAGTTACACTTGAAATTCAATGTACGATATTTCATAGTGGTGTCCACATTCTATAGAGAAGGCACATGATATCTATTCCACTTCACCCTTATTATACAACACAGGCCTAGTACCCCTGTCTAAGATTAGAGTGTATTCTATGGCGAGTTCTAGTTAGGGAATAAAGCTGGGGCCGCTAGTTAATTCTTGTAGCTATTGGCATAGGATTGAGAGAGAGAGAGAGAGAGAGTGTGTGTGTGTGTGTGTGTGGTCGTCTTCCTACTATATCTTGGTTTATTCTGTCTACGGCCTTTGAAGTTGATGTTTAGCAGGTTTGTCCTTGGACTGCTAACCCTTAACTGCTAACCCTTAACTGCTAGATGGTTCCCAGGATAGGTAAGTATGTGCCATCTTTTTAGCTGTCTAGATTAACGACTACGGGGTGTTACATAGGGAGGGCTCGCGAGAGTTTCTCTTGACTATTGTAGTCCTGTCTGCTGCTTTAACTTAGCCACTAACTACCAAAGAGCAAACGTCTTTCAGTCAATACTCGAATGAATTTTCTCACTGTCAGCCTTCTGTCCATACATCGCACTATTATAGGGGGTGTTATTCGACACAGCGCCTGGCCTCCGTCATATATCTTGATGATAAGTATCTCTTATGGCTGCTGGTCGTGGAGGTAGTACAACTTGTATCGTAGATTCTAATCAACCTCATCCTCCTTTAAACCTGCCGCAAGCCAATAATCCGAGAACATCTCCCCATCGCCATGGTCAAACGCCGTGAGCACAAAAACATCTCATGGCGTGTTAGGGTATAGCCTAGCGTTTGAACTGAAAACTAAGTAGCAAGCTTCAGTAGCGAAGCTCTAGCAACCGATAAAGGGTGTCTAGCAGCCCACATAAAGGGGGATTCGCCCCCTTGAATTGTAGTGAAGTAGACATCAATGGCCATATCTATTCATCCCAAGCTCTGGGCCTCTGACCCCTTTCACTCTAGAACGCACCTTCACCTAGCATGGTGTGCTTCCCGCGTAGAAGGGGGCAGTGAGATCCTGCTCAGCTGCGCAGATCAGGAGACACTAGTTGGCCTTCCACTTGGTAATGCTAGCGATAGGCTGCTCTACCAGCAGATGAGGGCGTCCCGGGATAGCTCCGGCCTAGAGTAAATTGGTTTTCTCCATATCAGCTGAGAAGTATTCGTTCCCGCAACCAATCACTTTAATCCTTCGAATAGCAGCAGTACCCTCCATGTATCTGTATTGGAAGGCGTGCAGATATTATTCCCATACGGCAGGCGCAGGTGTGAACCACAAGTCTCAGTTTTACCGGAATTCATACTTACCCCTCACAGCCTCAGCTCAGCCGAGTATATACAACGCCTTTGGTAGAAGATGGCTAACAGCAAATCTTACACAGTGGCTGTATACACGAGCTGAGCTCATGTGCTGATCGTTTGAGTGAGAATATCGGATTAAGTATCATAGACTCGTGGGAGGGGCGTTATCTCGAGACTCGAGTAACCCACTGATACCAAGTAGCTGGCTGCCAGGACGAACGGGTTGATATCTTGTAATTAACCCTTTGTATAAGGCAAATAATCATAATATGTGTGGTTTCATGTACTTCTTACAACATCACTAATGTATAAGTTATCTTGATAACTAGGTACGTTGAAATTAATGTTATAACCTAATCATTTTAGCAACATCTGGGCTAGTAAGTTTCAGTATATGAATATCAGAGAAATTACAGCAGACTATAACACAGGCAGCACCATTCAGGTAGATACCTAAACAGATGCCCTGGTCAAAGTACATCTAGGAGTCGGGGGTAAAATTCTTCGTTGAACAGTGGGAGTTTAGTGCAAATACTTTTAATCGTGAATGCTGCTGGAAACTCCCAAGTCCGTAAATATATTGCCCAGTGAACCATGGCTTGCAGGACCTTCGAAGACATGAATATAACAACTAGAAAACATCCTCAACCATAATTACCTAAGGCTTGCATCGAAAAGAATCTAAGAGCGCTAGTTTCCTCCTAAGGAATACTAATTGTCACGTCACTGAGAATATGAAACATTATTGATACTATGAAGATCAATAGTATAAAGATGTATCCCCCAGTCAGACCGCCTTTTCTCAATCCAAGAGTGGACTATGTGATGAAATAGGAGATGCTAATACATCCTTGTTGGATAAGTTAGTGGTAAAAGCAACCAACAAACCAGGCTTGTTTCAGAGAAGGCAAGATTGACTTACCCCTATAACTGTCGCGACGAGTGTAAGCCGTTGATGTAGCCGAAGACCGGAGGCCGCCTCGGTATTATATAGACCGACAGCGACTATGGCGAAGACCGCATCCATCAGACTGATGGCGCTCTGAGATGCAACGATTGTATAGATAGTAAGCCATCCTTCTCGGATTGAGGAATAGCATGTTTCATACTAGTTTTCAATATACCTTATGCTGCTTCTCGCACACTAATCCACCCTAAAAACCGATATTATTGATCAGCCTACTACAGACGGCGACTCTTTCCGTGACTGGCACACCAAGAAGAACGAGCTGATGAGTCTATCCGTCTATCTACATACACGCAGGCTGTAGACCTGGCCATCTAGAGTACGGGGGTCCAATAGATTGACATCCACTATCTAATTTATGAGCGGATCGCTTCATGGTGAGCCCCAGTGACGTCAAAAGCCGTCTCTTAAAAGAAGCCTCTCCGGACCAGCACTTATCAAAGACAAGATATCACGACAGGCCGTATTCGTCGTAAGACTACCCGAAAGAGAAAACGGAGTTCATTTAATGGCGATATCTAACTGTCTAATTGCGATAAGACTTATCCCCCCTGAAACCTACATCTCTTGGCAATACTCGTATTGCATATTTCTCAAAGGTTAGTGGTGCCTTTGCTCTAGTCGCTATATATCTTGTATAGATCTACTAACCCCCTTTGTCGATACAAACACATTTCTTTTTCTACCGTCGCAGATGGCCAGTGGAGGCTCCCGAAAAGTATCAGCCACGGGCTGAGACTACGCTGAAAGGCCTGTTGGCCTGTCTAATAGGTATGTAGGTTATCGATATTAACCCCGCAAGACGCAAGCCACTAAAGGGGGTGGTGACACAAGGAATGCATGCTAGGGAAGCCGGCTTGAACCCCCGCGGCTCGTCCCGGATTTAGAGTCATGGCATGCAAGATAAGATTATGCGGCTCGTTCACCCTGCGTTGTTAAGTGGCGCAAGCTAGTAATATTCTAATCTCTACCTCTAGTAACGGACTACTACTAAGTTGACGATACATACATGACGTGGCGGCTATGATAGGCCACGGTGGACTCAGGTATGTATGTCTAGAACAAACCAACCGTGTCGGATTCCTATCATTATTGACACTTCTGCTGTAAACCAAGAAAAAGGAGACGAGACAGACTGATGGAGAGAGAAACCATCCACTCATTCACCGTTCGAAACGCCACCCCGTTTCCTCCTCCGCACCCTGATGGTGGCAGCAATCGGGGGTAAGGCTGCATCACCGATGACTTTCATCTTGGGCGGCGGGCCAACTGACTCGATGTCGTAATTTAGCGTTATGTAAGCGAGCATCATCTTGAGCATCAACACGGCGAACCAGCGCCCAGGGCTAGAAGATTCAAGAGATGGTCAGATATGTGGATACGTATGGCTGAAAACCCGTGGGCATAATGTGTCTGAAGGATTTGAAACTCACCACGCGTGGCGCCCGTATCCAAAGCCAAAATAGATATTGGTCGGTCTTGCAGCGGCTATCTGCTCGGCGGGCTCTAGCTTCTCCTCCTTAGGTGGTCCGACGAATCGAAAGGGGTTGAAGACCTTAGGGTCGTTGTAGAAACGCTCATCCATGTGGATGCCCAAAACGGGTATCCCGAGCCACGAGCCTTGTGCCATCTGCGTGCCGTCGGGTAGCTCGACGCCTTTCGGACTCACCACCTCTTTAGTCAAACCCTTGATCAGGATGGGGTGGCAGCGAAGACTCTCCCGGATGGTACTATCGGCTAGGGGCAGACTGTTCTTGAAAATATCCGGGTTCTTCCAGTCTTGCTCGTCCCGGATCACGGCTGTCACCTCTTCGCGAAGGCTTTGGAGGAGGTGCTTTTCTGGGCTACAAGTGGCAAGATCCAGTATCAGGTTCGATGTTTGAGTGACTTGAGAGAGGAGGCCGGTAAAACACTTAAATTGATGTAAATTAGCTATTATGATACAGTAACTGTTGCCATATATATATATATGGTGGGAAGGAGAAAGAGGGGTTTCTTACCACGACCATGACATACTCAGCAAGTGTAGCAGAATCCACGTTATTGTGGGCTCCTGAAAGCTTCGCTGAGGTCTGTACACATTGCTGGAAAAAATCGTATGTATCATGGCATTTAGACTCAGGACCAGATTCAGACCCTGTGTGCACCCGCTCTATCGCCGGGGTCAGGTAACTCAAAGTCTTGCGCCTAAAGTACCAGAGAGGCAAGTTAAATATCGGCACCACAACGCGCTTCAGCACCCGTGGTAGCTGGCCGACCACGACGGTCCCCAGGCCCATAGCAGCACAGTAGAGCTTGAACGACCGCAGCAGATTCTCGTTGCGACTAAGCTGGAGGCCGAAGAAAACGCGGCTCATGGCGGGGAACGTCATATCCTGCACTGCCTCGTACAGGTTCAGGGTCCTCCACTCGTCCGTCTCGGTTGCCCCGAACACGCGGCTGATGCTGCGCTCCACCTCCTCGTACACGGGGCCCTGGATAGCCGGTAGGTTGCGAGTGAGGCTCTCGCGGAGCACCTTCTCGATGAACTGCGAGCTGGGTCCGAAGGGGACCCCCGCGTGCAGGTACCGGATCGCGTGCCGCTCCATGCGTATCTCGGCGCTGGAGAGGAGCCCATCCGTCTGGGTCGCAAACCATTTGACGTGCTCCGGGGGCAGTAGGACCTCCTGCTGGAGGCTCGACTCGTAGATGAGAAAGGGGCGGCCGAGCCTAGAATGCTGTTCACATTGCTTGTCAAAACCAACAGATATCAAGAGCGGCTTTCCTCTGTAATGACTAGGTATTTACCTTGGTATACCCATCTAGCAGTGTGGTTATACCGCTGGTCAGCTGGCGGAAGGCTGCTCGAGTTATACCGAACCATTCTTCCCGTACCCCAATGACTGGGATATCTCCTCCCTTTAAGTTCGCTGGCGAGTGGAGTAGATGTGAACGTTTAATAAGGTGCACTATGGATATCATCACAAGTGATGCAAGTCCAAAGAGAAAGAAAGTCATCGTGGCCATATTATCTCGCATCACACTTGACTACAGGTCTGAACTTTCGATAAGATGATCTGAATTCCTAACTAGAAGGTGATTCACCACGGCGGGGGCCCTTGAAATATACCTAGGCGGGTTGCTTGTTTGACTTGACAGTATATTCCGATATTCTATCCTATTTCCGCCAAGCCAGGGTATCACATGCATCTGCCAATAGACGTTAGCGAGGCTTGCCTGAGAATGTGAGGCAATAATATCCATGATCTACCAGTCCCTATGTGTTATTGCATATTGGTGAAGCCCACAAATGCAATGCTTATACCAAGTTGAGTCCTATCTTGTAAGAAAGCCCTGTAAATCAGTATTTGTGAAGTGAGAACAGGCTCATGGTTACCCAAGACAGGAAGAGTATCTGAATATCGTAGATATGCGCTTCAGCAAGCTACCAAGTAGTTACGCCACCCAACGCCATGGCTATGTCGATCGTAGACCACTGGCAGAGAGCTTCCTCCCTGTAGCTACGGGCCGTAACGAGCGGATTCTGTATAACAGTTAGTGTTGTGCGGCCCATTCCACGGGAGATGCTCTTCTTGTCTCGGGTAAGCATGAACCTGTCTTCACATCGCAAAAAAAAAAAAAAAAACAAATGCCAAAATGGCTCGGCGTCTCAGCCATAAGATAATGTTGAGTTCGGAGCTGTTCCGCTCTAAGACGTATAAGTTGACAAATTGATTATGTGAACAGGTCAGACCTAGGTATGTAAGGTGTAGTCTTTCAGCACCAATATGCAAGCCATTCGCGCAGTCAGCTTTCAAACAACGGATATCTTATCGAGTCGGCGTGAGATGAGAGCATTGCACAGGAAGCTCTCCCAAGGCTTGTGTGAGCCTTCGCTCCTGTCTCGTATCGAAATGGTATGATTTTAAGTGTAGTCCTCCTTATCAGGGCTGATGTACTATGTTTAGAGGTATAGATTGTTAGTTCGGATGTAATTGTATTATAAGAGAGAGAGAGAGAGAGAGAGGTATCACGCCATTGGACTACCAGTAATGAACCAGCACTCTCACCATAACTAGTGACCGGGTAGTTCTGATAGTAACCACCCGGAGATGACATCAATTTCTCTTTCACGCTTAAGCTAAATGGGCATGTCTTCGAAGAGGTCTCAGACTGACATACACCTGAAAGCATAGCTGCATAGTGAGATCATTTGTCGCGGAGCTGGTATGCTCAAAATTAGAACCGGTATGGTGAATGTGACCCCTATTATCACATGTCGAAGGACAGGATGGCTGCAATAGTGAAGCAACTACACCCTCTTGACCCTCAACGTCCTTTTCATGGTGATTGGGTGTCGCGGAAATATCGAAATGTATCTTAACATCGCCCAGGATTTATCGAACATACCAAGCGCGGCACATACGTTGCGACCCACACAATACACCAAGTCCGTATTGAAAGATGAACCTGGAGTTCTAATCCCTTGGTGGTGATTCGAACGCCTATGCCAAGTCCCTAGCCCCGACGTCTGGATTTTCTCTACCAAAGACTTCCCTATGTAGGAGACCTAAGTACGGCAATCACACTATTGCATGATACAGAAGCTTTGGAGGTTCGATTTCGATTATGGTGTTGTAATCCATTATATAGGTAGTCCTAAAACCTGACAGGCCCGTCCCACCTATGCGAGAGTTTGTTTCGGCCTTGATGATAGCATGTGAATAGTATTCGGATCATTAGTAGATAGACTCAGGATGAATTGGTATGGAATGAGGAATGTTTTATGGACATAAGCAATCGAAAGCCTTCTGCAGATGAAGATCACCCACATATGTCTGGCCTTCCCATGTGCGACTTGGGGACCCCCTGAGTGGGATGGGCGTGTCACTCCTGAGGGTTATACTTGGGTCTAATAACATGACAAGCTACGTGCCATATAAGTTGCTTGGACGTCTCCTAGGAACTACGAACCAGCCATTACTGTCATATCAATTAGATCTTTAAAGGGGGACTTGGACTAATGATGAGATGCTTACCGATAGAAGTGACGTTTTGGGACGGAGACCTGATGTGTCCAGTGAAAATAAAACAGACTATTTTTTGAAATATATATGCATAACACGTAGTAGCAATGGAAAACTTCGATGACGGGGACGTTTGAGAACCGAGTAGTAGTCGGTGAGTGCGTTTACTCAAGCATGTATTATAATAGTTTCATGTTGCTTAATGTCCTCCTTTTTGCTATTGCCCTGTACGTCATTAGTCTCCTGTCGTCATAGAGTCCATACTCTAATATCATCATTTTCCTCTCATTAAAAAACCCCTTAGAAACCGTGTCATGCACATAATATCGTCATGTCGGCTCGGGACGAACCGCAGCTTTATATAGTGCTGTATGACGTCATACCCATGTGGCTGGGACATATTTCCAAGGAACGCCGACAATTTGAAAGTTGTCGACCAAAGCCTGTCGCCGACAACTGACACCCCCAAAAATTTTTTTTTTAAAATAAATAAAATTGGAACAAAGCAGATATACAGTCTCAGCAATTTCCTTGATTAGCATGCTAGGCTAATAGCTACGCGGCGGCGGTAATCTCGCTATCTCCGTTCGTGCCGGCGCACAATGTCCAGGTGCCTTTTAAGCTACGAGTTACGGGCATTGTCTCCTACCTTTGCCGCTTCTGTCGCAAGGTCATTGCCATCGAATCGCCCAAACCGAGGATTATATGTGAAATCTCCCTGGAAGCAGCATCGTGATATTATTGGTCACTTTTTGCTCAGTCGCAATAGCCAACTCCGTAGCTTGTCCCAGAGCACCAAGCCGTCGTGTCGTTCATCGAAAGCTACCTTCATCGACCTCTTTGCCGGTATTGGCGGATTCCACTATGCGCTCGCCGGCAACGGAGTTGTTTGCGTCTACGCCAACGAGAACAATGCCAAGGCGGCTGATACGTACGAGCGCAATCATTGTAGAAATAGGAACGGATATGGCAACGAAGGCATCTCCAGCGTCGACCGGAGAGACATCCGGGAGGTAGTCTCCGGGCACATGAGCGACATTCCAGATCACGCCATTCTAACGGGCGGGTTTGCATGTCAGCCGTACTCGATGGCTGGGAAACTGATGGGTCCCAACTGCCCGAAGCACGGCGACCACCTCGAGCAGATCGGCAAGATCGTCGCGGCGAAACGTCCGGCCATCGTCCTCCTCGAGAACGTCAAGAACTTCGCCTCTGCCCGGTTCAACGGCGCGGAGAAGGCGGGGCACATGTTCGACGCGCTCGGCTACCGGCCCAGCCACCGCATCTACAACGCGTCGGACTTCAACCTGCCGCAGAACCGGGAGCGCATCTTCATCGTCGCGGTCCGCAAGGACGTGGCCAGCGCGCCCTTCGAGATGCCCGAGCCTCCGGGGCGGCGCGACGGGCTGTGCTTGGAGGACTATTGCCTTACCTTGGAAGAGATGCAGTCGCCGGACACTCTGGTCTCGAAGCGGCCGAAACACCTCGAAGTGGTGAAGGGGGCGAAGTGGCTTCGCGCACCCGTCAGAAAGACGTCTAACCGGACGCTTCAGCTGGACTGGACCGACGTGCGCGCGGCCTTGCCCTCTCCCACACTCAAGGGGCTCATACACGTGGCCCGCTGGGTAAGTCCGGACGGCAGTGTTTACATGAGCGACATTGTATTGCATCCGCGGGGGTTCGCGCGCTGCCTGACGACGGCGCAAAAGTGCTGGTACCTCATGCCCGACTTGGATAGCGACTTGGATGGCAGGTTCGTTGTCCGGGAGCTGTATCCTCGCGAGATGGCCAGGATCCAGGGCTTTCCCGAGTCGCTCATTCTCCCGAAATTCAAGTGCGTAGCCCAAGAACAGCTTGGCAACGCGGTCCCTCCACCCGTGGTCGACTGTATCGTCAAAGCTTTGATGAAGCAGTACCCGGGTGTTTTTCTAGGGGCATATAACTCCAGACCCGTGTTAGCGAAGCTATGAGGGCGAGCTACTATCTACGCTTAGGCGGTTGTTGAGATACTTCCTTGCTAGAGAGGTCACGCAGCGGGACGAGCGCAAGCGACCAAACTGTCCAAGGGACATCAACGAGTTATATGAAGCCCAGTTCCATTTGACTTGGACATTGCATCATGCAATAGTTATAATGAAAAGGCACTCGCTAGATGTTGAGTGAAAGAACCGAATGTATCCACCCGCCTGTAACGACATCCACTTCATAAGCAGAGGGGCCTCACGAGAAACACATTCCTCAGACAAGAAGACGATATGATATGCCTTGCTTCTAATTGAATTTGCTCGTCGAAGCAGAGTGTACTCAATGATACATATGGGTTATCGATTAATACCCTCCAAGGGTCAATAGTTGATACGCCAGCTAGGACGAGATCACGTTCAACTGAAGAATATCCAACAAGGAGCATCACAGGCGATGAGGACGATATACCAGACACGGTGAACACAGAATGATGGATTAGATTTCAATATGAATAATGTTTTATTCTTTCATAATCCCGACTTTAATCACTTCCTGGCTTTCGGTATACTTTCCGCCACGAGACAAGAATTCATTGCCATCCATGTACATAATGCCGACTGCTTTCTTTCTGCCTTCTAGATACTCATATTCAGGGGCTAGGTATATTACCCATACCACGACTAATGATCGCAGTATCCTCTACATGCATCTTCGCACCATATCATATACCTACCTATCGGTCACTGACTGCTACTAACTGTCTACTATTACACCCTAATAAGTTCTCCCCAGCACTTAGATGAATCACATATTGAGATAATGGCTAGCTCGATATATTAAGCCTGCTCAAATGGTCCATTAGGGATTTGGCCATCATTTTAGCCTCCATAAGCGACATCGTTAGAGTCACCAGGGGCTGCCAGGGGTAAGAAACCATCCTAAGGAAAAACAGGTTGGATCGGTAATCCTCCCAAATATGGGCACTGAACGCGACTCCTAAAGATGATAATGATAATAACAACATATTCTCTTTCTCTTTTTTCTCATTTTCTTTCATTAATTAAAGACTCAGCATCTGGAGGCATTCCGGTCACTCAACTTACTATGTTACTATTTGGGTTGTAGTAGTTGGCTAATTGCATTTAGTCCCCCCGACCCACTTCCTGAATTCACCCACTTCGTGAATTTTTTTAATATATTATATAAAAAATTAAAAAAAAAGAAAATTTAAAGGATTATTTTAAATAAAGATATTATATAATATAATTTATATAATTTATATATAATATTTTTAAAAACGCTTTATTTTATATTTTATATTTTATATTTTTAATATTAAAAAATAAATATTAAAAAAATTATATCTTATTAATTACGTAATATTTTTTACTTTTTAATATAAAAGTATTTATATAAATATATTAAATAAAATATAAAATTATTATTTTATAATTACGTAATTTATTTATTTTTAAAATTAATATAAAGTATTTTTATATATAAATATTTTATATATAAAAGTATATTATATTAATTATAAAATAAAATAAAATATATATAAAAAAGTAATTTATATATTATTATATAAAATATTTTCATATATATATATATAACGATTAAAAATAATTTAAAAAGTAATTTATTTAATTTATTATATTTAATATATATAAAATTATAAAGTTTTATTTAAATATTTATTATAAATTTATATTAAACGATTAATAAATATATTTTATATTTATATATAATACGCATTATAAAGTTAAAGATAATATAATAATAAAATAATATATTATAATATATATATTTTATTTTCTTTATTTAAAATATAATATAATAATTTTAACTTTAATTTTTAATATTATATATTTAAAGTAAATTTATATATTTAAAACCTTTATATAATATATTTTATATTTTATTA
The DNA here is from genome assembly GCA_022661535.1 of Eutypa lata. Classification (NCBI taxonomy): domain Eukaryota; kingdom Fungi; phylum Ascomycota; class Sordariomycetes; order Xylariales; family Diatrypaceae; genus Eutypa; species Eutypa lata. The sequence goes on along the minus strand of JAKULF010000004.1, from coordinate 3,280,376 downwards.
CGTATTATAACGCAACGTATAACCTCGTACTTATTTTATTTATTTTATTATATAATGTTAAAGTTAAGTGTATTTTAGTATAAAAGTGATTTAAGAAGTGGGTGGATTCAGGAAGTGGGTTGGGGGGACTAGGTAGGTAGGTAACTAAGTTGACAGCTCTCGGTTGAAAGCTGCCGGGCGCTACCAAAATTTGTAGCGCCGAGACTACTACACCAATGGAGTGGGGGGGTTAATTAGCACACCAAAAGAGCTTGACAGGAAGAAAGACAGGCTGGGGTTCGCAGTTCAAGGGGTCCACGGGGTCTTGGCCCCCCCTAAGGACCCCTGCATGGCTTGGTTCTGCAACGCTTTAGATCCACAAGATCCCTGTCCTTAACTGACAGACCGGACGCTTCTCCTCTCTCAGTGGTTGGCTTTTCTTTCTTAACTATCGACTCTCTTTGAGTGTTTAAACGCCTCTTCTCGGATAGAAGACTGTGATAGAAGACTGTATATTCCAACTTTAGAACTTAGAAGTGAGTATATTCATTGAATTAGAATCGATTTCATAGTATATGTAGTAGGGTAGGTTAAGTAGTAGGTAGGTAGGTAGGTAGTTATATCATCTGCCTCGAGTCTGGTTCTGAAACTCGGTCAATGTCGAGTCCGGCCCCCCTGTGACATAGGCGGCGGCCGTCGCAGGCGTTACATGTCTCATCTAACCCTCACCCAGGTACGCCAGGCGAGTGCTCTAGGCTCTTCGGTCACGATTCTTGGTCCGAGCCTATTCCTCCCGCACCGCCTAGTACAATACCTAGCTCTACTATAGGTAGTTTATAGTGTGGTTTTTGGCAGGGATCCACCACCGCCTCTGACTGGGCGGTTGGACTGACGATCGAGGTTCTTCTCGCCGTCAAACAATTCTCTCCTCCATGTCTTCTTCGAGTTTGTTTTCGTCGTTATCATCATTATTATTCTTTCGCATCGTGAGTGAGTGAGTGAAGATCTTCGCGCGCTAAAACTTTCCCTTCTCTCATCAGTACACACTTTTTATTACATACGACTCTGGATTAGTCGCTATTCGGCCGGCCGATATTTTTTAATTATCGTTACTACCATACTACCCTACTATCGCTTGCTTGCTTGCTTGCTTAAACCCAGGAGCTCTAACTAATTAATCTGCTCGTACGATCGCTATTATCTATCTGCCCATCTATTGACACGGCCGAATCAAACCTTACCTACTTAGTCTACACTGCTCGTTTTCTTCTTCTAACTAGACTTAATAATCTCTTAATACCCTTATTCATTGTTCGGATCGACAAAACAGCTGGGCTGCGCTACATAGAAAGTTGAAACGATATCTTCACGGCCGTAATCTCTAAATTCCCTTCATATCATCTCAAAATGAAGGTCTCGTTCGTCACGACAATCCTCGCCGCCGTCTGCGGCGGAGCCTCTCTCGCCAGCGCTGGCGTCGTCATCACGCCCGTCTTCGCGGACCAGGTTGTGCAGAAGGCATCGAATGATTGTGCCTTCGGCGTCGTGACGCCCATCGGATGCGCGTAAGTGTTTCTCTTCTCTCGTTTCCTCGTCTTGAAATCTTAGTCTTTTGCTATGACATGCGGAAGGATACATGAAAAGCTAATGGTATGTTCAGGCCTCTCCGCGGATGAGCTTGACTCCTCTTCTCTGTGTGTGTGTCGAGGGTTCGACGGCTCGTATAAACTACATGCCAGGCCAGCCTTTATTACGAGTTCGCCAGTTCGTCCGTCTACCTGAAGGAAGAAGGTCAACACGATTGACACGGCTGGTAGGAAATGAAAAAAAGAAGCGAGAGCGAAGGCGTTGCTTGGGTGTTTTTAGTTTAGGGATTTTGCATATTAACTAGTGGTCACTACTTAGCTGCTTCGATCAGTTCAAGGATAAAGAGAAACGTGGCATAGTTGGATGGATGGATGGATTTTTTGAGTTAGGTATAAGCATTAATACACATCACCTTCCTGATGCACCTCCGATGATATTATACAGCCGTGAATGAGAGAGTCTAAAATACTGGTTAGGGCTTGACGTAAGTTGTCAGTCATTGCGACTCATGGGCTAGATTTGTATAATGCTCTTTGGTCCACACAGAAAATTGACCATATCTCCTGCCGAGCCCAATTGCCAAGTAATGCCATGGCCAATGGTCTTCACCCCTTTATCCTCAAGCTCGTGTTTACCCATGATATAACCGCATCCTAGTAGGGAGCTGAACTTAACAAGCTACCAACTTGGTTTATGTCTTGGCTCTCAGTTGATTACGGTACCAAGATCGAAAACATACGGCTTCACGATGTGCAAGATTAGGTGTGTTTCTACTTAATGTTCAAAAGGGATTCTTTGTGTATTGAGCTGGGATGGCCGAGAATGATATATATGATGTATTTAACCCATCAAGCTAAGGCAAAGCTATAGAGCCTGAGGGACAGAGAATTGGTATTCCACATAGTTGGCTAATAGACATAATTCAGTTCCGATAAGACAGCTGGCTAGCTTAGCCAGTTGTGGTGAGAGCGATATATGTAGTACCTGTTTCCTAACCATGTATGTCTGGTAAAGCAATATCGGATATGCACACTGCTTGCCAAGGACAAGATGCCCCAAATCTACACATTAAAAGCCTAGCCTGAAACGCCGTGATAATGCAAACGCCTCGATGCCAAAACCTTGGCTAGCAATATGCTAGCGAATATACAACATAGCCATCGTCACCTAGAAGTGTTCTCTCCAACAGCAAAATGCTGCCTCACTCGGCAGTACCATTAGTATCGATAGCGCTGTCGGCCGATGCCTCTCGCTTCCCAGAATAGATCCTGAACTGATAAAAGATGATGAAGTCTTCAACGATAGTTCCTAGGGATCCAAGGAGCCAAGGAATCGCTTTGATGATATACTCGGGGTTTTGAGAGTAGCTGAAGACGCTTAGGCCGTATGTGAGGTTGCCAGTGAGAGACAACAGGAAGAACAGGAGAGCAAGCCCTATGTAGTTTATTAGCATATGACAGAATATAGTGATCCCGCATGTTACATTGTTCGTACCTTCGCAAGACTTCTCCCGGTAATTCTTGATGATTTGGGGGATTCTCGCACTATATGTTTGTTAGCATTACAACTCATCACTAAAAAGAGGTTCAAGACAGCCGACGAACCATAGGTAGCATAGAGCACTGGCATAGCCTAAGACCATTCCCCCTATAGCAACGGACGACTCGGTAGACGGGTCCTCGGGAGTATCCGGTCCATCCCAAGCACCGACGCGATATGAGACAAACCAGCCAGCCGCGCCTACGATCCAGATAGCTATTATACCCAGAGTGTTATGGAGCCAAGGGTTCCCATCTGGCGTATCATCTTCGCCCGTGACGACGCGCTTGAGGGAGTCAAAGCCCGACTCTTCGTGCCGGATCGAGTGGCGTCGATGGGAGCCAGGCAGGCCGGCCGAAGAGGTCCTGCGTCGGCGGAGCAGGGGTTCGTCCTCCGACACGTCCGTCTCTGTCGATTGGGTGCGCTGTCGGGCCTTGCGCGCATTGGTGGTGTTGTAGTAGAGGCACTGCGAGATGAGGATGATGTCGGATATACAGAAGTAGCCTGCCAGTGCCGTTGCGGTCGGGGCGAGGCCCGTCACGAGGGCACCTAGAAGTCGACCGTAAGGTTAGCTACTATGCGCGCAAAGCTCACGATGAGAGGACATCAAACTTCCTATACATCTTACATCGGAAAGGAAAGAGAGGGCTCGGAAACCATGATTTTACGTACCAGACAAGTTTGCAACATCGCCAAAGAGCCACACGGCTAGAAATAGCATAGACAAGCCCTCGGCACTCTTTGCTTTATAGTTGGTGATGAGTTGAGGGATCTGTTTTCATGTTAGCCACGAGACGTAACCGGCCCTTTCTCAAGCGCCCAGGGTAGTAGAGGTAGTATAGAAGTTGCCCACCAGAAGACATATCCAGGCAGTCAAGCTTATACTGCCAAAGATCCCAGATAAGGCTTCGTTGACGGAGAGGGTCTGGTGCGATAAGGTCATCTTGGCGACAATTGCGCGAGAATATGGGTATGAGAAGAATCGCAGAGACAAAGTAATGCGTCCTAGATGGCTATCTAGGTAGATATGGGCTTCTCAGTCGGCGTGGGAGTTTGTCAGATGGTTTCGCGGGGTCTCCGATAACTATCCACCAGGAATGGATAAGCAGTGTTGGAAATCATCAGTCACACATGATCATAGGCCTTCTTCTCTTCCCTCCCCCCCAGGTTTTTGACTGAGCTTATCATCCGACGCTTGTTATATGGTTCATCAAGATAAGGCTAGTTACGGAAGAGGTTTAGCGTGGCTCAGCAATACCACAGTGTTCTGCGTTAAGGGTCGCAACTACGTAATATGTCATGTAGGGGGACCTGCAGGTTGCATACATTATCTATCGTATTCTTTATTCGCCCAATAGCCAATCATTTATATGCTTTCCATCAACAAGCATGCTTATTGGAATACGGCAGTGACTATGCTGTATATATATCTTTATACATATACTACGATTTAAATAGTGAACTTGGTATATTTACATAGCTACAAATAACCAACTTCAACATTCAATATTGGTGATGATAGGCGAGCAGGGTAATACTACTACATAGGTATCACAGTGTCTATCGGATTACTTAGAACGGTAGTTCCCCCAACCCACTCCACCGTACCAGCTCTTATCGATTCGCAGTGGTGTAACTCAGTATGTACATGGCCGAACTCGGTATTGTAACTTGTCATGCTATCACCGTAATTATCTGTGAAGAAATGAATTAAATGGTCAAGTACTATGTAATGAATAATATAATAAAGAATAACCTAACGGGTCATAACGGTGTTTGTCTTGTCTTATATCATGCTGTCAGCTGGCATGTAATCATGGCGAATCAAACACACCTTGAGCGTCACGTTCCCTTGACAACCATCTCTCACGACCCAGCCATAATTGGCCGCCCTAAAGTGAGCCTTGACGCGATCAACGTGTCACGGGGCTGCTAATACACGGCCCCCTATTATCCAACGTAAGGTTCTCACGGATGTCACTTTCAAAATCCCATTCTTTGTTCATTATTATACAATCAGTGAATTGAGACCTCTTGCATTTCCCATATCTAGTTTGTTGTATTAGTGGCTGGCGAATTTAAATTACCTAATCCATCCATCATGAGGTTACAGTCCGCGTTTCTTACCTTGGGCGCTGTGTCGCTCCCAAGCGTCGTGGCATGGGGAAGTAAGTTGAAGAAATATCTAGGACTATTCATCTGGTCATAGAAAAACTATGTTGGGTCTATGTTATTATAAGGGATCATAGCTGACACAAAATCTAGGTTTGGGACATATCACTGTAGCCTATGTCGCCAGCCACTTCGTCAAGGAGGAGACCGCCACCTACTTCCAGGATTTGCTACGAAATGACACTGAGCACTATCTCGCAGGTGTGGCCACCTGGGCCGACAGCATCAGGTACACCAAATGGGGCAGGTTCACCAAGAACTTCCATTTCATCGACGCCAAGGACGACCCACCCTCGTACTGCGGCGTCGACTTCGAGAGGGATTGCAAGGAGGATGGCTGTGTGGTCAGCTCGATCCAGAACTACACCTCCCAGCTCCTAGACGCGGACCTGGCGGGGTGGCGGAGGAGTCAGGCCGCCAAGTTCGTCATACACTTCGTCGGAGACATCCACCAGCCGCTGCACGCCGAGAACGTCCAGCGGGGCGGGAACGGCATCTACGTCCGCTTCGACTCGTCCCAGCTGAACCTACACCACGTCTGGGACACGAGCATCGCCGAGAAATTACTGGGCGGGATCCATAGGAAGCCGTATGATGCTGCCTACCAGTGGGCTTCAGATCTCACGGAGCAGATCCGATCGGGAAAGTATGCGGCGCTGAGCGAGGCCTGGATCGCTGGAATCGACCTGGACGACCCCATCCAAACCTCGATGGTCTGGGCGAACGAGTCTAATGCGCTTGTGTGTTCTCATGGTAAGTTCAAACTCACCTGAGTCTTCTTCTTCTTGTTGTTTCGTCCCATGCAGCCGCTGAAATTGACATATTTTGCTATTAGTCCTCCCCGACGGCCCCGTAGCGATTGTCGACCAGGAATTGGGAGGCGAGTATTATGAAAAGGCGGCACCAGTAATCGAGCTCCAAGTCGCGAAGGCCGGTCTTCGTCTAGCAACTTGGCTGGATCTTGTTGTGGACAGAGTTTCAAAGACCACAGAGACTGTTGGTGAGCTATGAGACGCAGGTTTGAAAGCTCTCGATGGGCGAGATCCCATGCGCCAGAATCTGTTTGGAGACGATGGAAAAGGCAGCTACTATGAGATGGATCGAAAAAAATTGTCTATGTATTCTAGGGATCAAACTTTCTTGGCTATAATGGACCTGTCTCTATATCTAATAGGCAATTGCGGCACAGATAGGGCACAGTACCAAAATTGGTTTCGATAGGATGCCTCGAAACTTCTTGGACCTGAGCGGCAGCGGCGTTCGCAGCGGTGTTCCAGGGTGAGGATGGGAATAAGAGTGTTCTGGGGACAAGTCAGGTCAAACCTTGCCTCGCCAAATAATAAGTCCGGTGATATAAGAAACAAAAGGCGCTGGAGTTTAACTAATGTCAGGTTTGCCAAGAAGAAACGTGCTTGTTACAACGGATCGACGGCAGGACGATCAAACCGGGCGGCCCTAACACTAATTGTTCTTGAGCTAGCCGCCCTAGAGGCGAAGGGTGTGTGAAGCTCCGTTGTTTTGTTCCACGATTTCTCGTCGATTTAATCCCAGCCACACTCCATATGACAGTAACGGATATGTCATCTTCTCGAGAAGGCGGTTTCAGGATCGCAGTGACCTGCCATTTCCCTGATAGGGCTCTGCTAGTATTGCATCTACTACATATCTACTGTGTAGGGCACACGTGACATCCCTGACTGTTGGGCTGGGGCACCGAGGTTTCACCAGGGCCATTTGGGACTCGTCTCAAATCTCAAATCTCACCGCTCAGCCTTCTTAAGTAAGAGGCGTCCTAACAACCCTCGTAACCGAGTTATTGGACAAATGAAAAGCCGGCCGGCTAGGTCACAGACCTGTCGGCGGGAAAGGTAAACTAGGAATACCGCCGACCCGGCATGATTGGCCGATATTGTGAGGTCATCAATGACTGCGAGAGTTAATTTGATCCCTTTTCATCTACAATACTAACACTTAACTACATAAGTCAAAGTAGGTATCCAATAAGCCTCTGTGATATGCATGCCCAACGAGTTCTCTGAACTTAATTTGCCCAGTATAAGCGGTTGTCGGCATCTGAGACGATTATTGACAAGCTGTGATAAGTACTTCGTAATACTACCTAATCATCAAGGTGGTGGTGGAAGGTCAAGGTAACGGAGACAGCAAAGACCCATAGAGCACCAACTATGCATGCACGTCAGTTTACCAACTTGACCATCACGATGATTGTTTCTAGAACCATGTCTTGGCATCGATGACAGAAACGATCTCAAGCACAGACTTCATCCCAACTTTGACAAAAGGTCAAAATATGTTTGTCGCTGGGACTCGGTGGGCTTTGGCGGGGGTGTAAGGATCGGATAGCGGCCTGCAAATGCCTGTCCACATTGTAGTAGAGAGTAAAGATTCCAAATCATGCAGGGGGATTCTATATGTATATAATAGGTAGAAATACTGATACTCTTCTGGCTCTTACATACATAAAGTTGGTAGATAGTCACGTATAGTCCAGGGCTGCAATGTTAGTTTTCTCGGATCAAAGATTTTTAAAACTTCACAAGTAGTACTTAACAGGAAATTCCTTCGGAAGACTTGGCCGAGAGTGGGGTGTGCCCCTGTCTATCTCAAGGCAGCCTGCACTAACTAATTACACACATATGCGGACAGAGCCCGCTGCAGGCTTATTAATAATAAGCAAAGCTGGCAACATTGAAGCTGAGAGTTCCGGTCTCAGGGGCACGGGGTCGGCTTTCAGCTTCGAAGCTCCTACCAACATTTCATAACTCGACACATACCTCGATGAGGAAGGCAAACCTACATACATAGGTAGTTCAGAATACGCCACAATAGTAATAGCCATCTCAGTTGTACGGCGCAGGACGTATCACGACGTACAAAGAAGGCTGATGATGTTACTTAGAAGACCATCAAAACCATTGTTGTAGATAGCTCGAAGCGCTAACGATTTACCGAAGCAACTTGGGATGAAACCGGCGGAGCTTGTCTTTAAGCGGTTCTTTAGCCGCTTCTGTCAACTCAACCTTAAATTCAACCTTGCTGCTGTCCGCACTTTTGACATTGATTAGACAAAGGCAGGCTAAGTCCGACTGCGTTATTTAATCTATATCTCAATTTAAGAGTAGCAAATACCCATATAGCAACTGTACGTACATATGTACATATAAACGTAATGATAATATCGATACTAAAAAAGAGCCAGAGCCATAGTAAAAGAAAAATGCGCCGCAAAGAGGTAAAGCGCGCTTAACTACATATGTATGTTCACTACTATGTCGTTTCGGCTTTTTAGTTTTGCTTCAGATTGAGCCGGGGACGAAACGTCACTTGCCTGGGCCCCTTGGCCTAGAGCGGCGCGCGGATTGGACCAAGTTCTGCGCCTGGACCCCCGGACAGGAGGTCTTTATGTGGACCCCCCTCCTGCAACGTCTTGAGCCGCAAAGTCTCGATTTCGTCCATGCGAAATTATCAGGAAATTCCGCATCTGGTACATCATCGCAGATGGAATGCGACCGGCCCGGCCTACAGCCTGTCAATGCTCTTTTATGAGAGTAGTAATGACTCGACATGGAATCACCTGCAGCCGCCCAGAGATCGGTCCAGGGCGCGACCGAGCTTACGGACGCCATCAAATCGCCTTTTCTGTGGGATAAAACTTGTTTTCAGTAAATCGATGGTAGATCAGTGAGGCGATTCTGCTGTATAATGCGCTCTCCTATGACAGATCGATCAGTAAAGATCATCAGAGCATATATACATACAGTTCAATGTGTTGCCGGAACGGTTTTCGAATGCATATAACCGCTTAACCAAATGTATAGATAGGTATGTAGATAGATAGATATGCAGGTTTATCTAGAGCGGGAGTATAGAATCCTTATTGCCCTTTTCCGGCTGCCGAACTTCCATCTTAGCCCGGAGTACTACTAGGTATTTTCCCCTCTTAACTAATCTTATTACGAGCTGAGGTTAAAATGTGGTCGCCTAATGATCGCTAGATGAAGATACATAGGTAGATGGGTGGCTTCGGTCCATAACCGACAAGGATCAATTAAGCTTACCCCTGCAGATGCCACCTCGGTTGGGGAAAGCCAAGACATCAGGGATCGGCGCCATTCCCACCATCCTCCACACTTTAATGTGGTAAGGGGCTCCTGACAGACCCTGTCGGTTTCTTAACCTCATCTCCTTCATGAATCCCCGATCCACGTTTTGAGACTGTGGGTTTCATTCTTGGCTCGAGCATCACCAAGGGGGAACATGTTGTAGTGCTAGTTGCGGAAAGCTTGGCTTCCACTCCCTCATACCCACAAATTGCCCGGGATAGGCTATATTCCTTTCTTCATCGTGGGTGTATAAGGCGTGCCTGGTTCCGGCCAATCTATTTCGTATTGTTTTCCCTCGTCTTCCAGCGCCTTGTCTGTTCTTCCCCGTGACACTCTATCCGAGTTTATATCGCTCCTTTCTCCTCGCATAGAATGCGCTGGTAGGGTCTCCTGTACATTCGTTCACTTCTTCATTAGCTTGTGCTTAGCCCACTTCATTTCAAGTCGCAGTACTTTTCCCTTTTACGAAACGGTCTGGAACCATTTTGAATACTCGACGACATTATATTATATAATTCCTTCTTGCTCTAGATCCCCAGTGGACGGAATATTATCAACCTCTTCCTACTTAATCCGTTGTCAGAAGAAAAAACCTTGTCGAAAATGTTGGCAAAGACTGTCGTCGTTAGCCTGATGGGCTTGGCGGCCATTACCGAGGCGGCTACTCTCCATCGTCCCTTCGACCAGATTATGCAGCGCCGTTCAGCCAAGGCCCTGAAGAGCCGGCAATTCGGCAACGGGGGCTTTGGTGGCAACTTCAATGGCGGAAATGGCTTCAACAACGGTGGGAATGGAGGCGATAATGGCCAGGACGACAATAATGGGGACCAAAATAACGATAACGGAAATAATAACAACAATGGTGGAAATAATGGGGGCAACCAGTGCCTCGATCAGAACGTTATCGCAACCGGTTCTGCTCAGGATGGTACCGCTCAGTCGGATGACCCAGATGAAGCGGCCTCCTTGACGTGAGTGGACATCTCTCCCTACTACAGTTTCAGCTGACTAACATCTCAAAGCGATGATGCCAACTTCATCAACTTCTGCTCTGGCCAGACCATCACCAACGGTCTCCAGAATGAGGACGGCTCATGTAACCCCATTCGTGAGTAAATCCTAGACCACTCAGTGGTAACCACACTAACTGTCTCGCAGCCATGGGTCAGATTCCCTCAACCCAGAACATGATCTCCGGTATTCTCATCAGCCCTGCTCACAATGACGATGTCAATGAGAACGAGGACTTCGACGTCAACGTTCAGTACACGAACCTTGATGCCGGTACTTTCACCAACCCGGACAACACCTACTACTCTGCGCCCCAGCAGATCAACGGTAACGGTCAGATTATTGGTCACACTCACGTCACTATTCAGGATCTCGGAGGCTCCCTCACCCCCAACACCCCCCCAGACGCTTCCCAGTTCGTCTTCTTCAAAGGTATCAACGACGCCGGTAACGGCAATGGTCTCTTGACCGCCGCCGTCACCGGTGGCCTGCCCGCCGGCAACTACCGTGTCTGCACCATGGTTTCCTCGTCCAACCACCAACCGGTCCTCATGCCCGTCGCCCAGCGCGGTGCCCAAGATGATTGCAACAAGTTCACTGTCGGCGCGAACGGCGGCAATAACAACAACGGCAATAACGGAAATGACGATAATAATGGCGATAATGGAAATGACAATAACAACAACGGCGGCAATGGTCAGTAAACAACTATATATTTGTCAGCTAGATTCGACTCGACAAAGTCGCTGTGCGACTCGACGATGTTCTCGGCTCTGTTTATTGGTCCCGACTGCAGGTCAACGGGGTATTGTGGAATGGTGGGTGCTAACAGGTTACAGGCAACGGCGGTTTCGGCGGCGGCGGTAATGGATTCGGAAATGGTGAGTCGCCTTCGCGCTTTCATGTCTATCGAGTCGTCTTTTGAGCAGCAGCTAACTTTGTTCAGGAGGCTTTGGAAATGGATTCGGCGGCGGAAATGGGGGCTTTGGTAATGGTGGTGAGTAAAGAACGGCTATCGGCCAGCGCGGTGATTGGCCTTAACTAGCCTTCTGTCGCTTGACGACTTTCAGCACGTCTGCAAGATTTTCCCCTATAAACCCTTTTTTTTTTTCTTCCTTTGTGCACCTGCTAATCCCCATCGGCCAACAAGGGGCTAATCAAGACACCACGCAGGCTTTGGGCGGAGACGCACCTGAGATCACCGATACCAATGACCCCAACCGGCCCTTCTCCGTGTAAGTTTTAATCACCTCTCCCTACCCCTTCCGACTTTCTCTAGTCCGCATCAGCGTCTTATTTATCACTGTTGCTGTCGTCTTCCTCGATTCTAACATTAGAAACTTAGGGATGGTAACACATTCACATCGGAGGACGCCGCAAAACAGCGCTCTTGTGACATCCAGAACAACGCTTGTTCCGATGCCGCGAACTCGGGGGCAGGTCATACCCTCGCCGACTGCCAGGCCCAGCAACAGGCCTGTCTCTCATCATGATGATCTCCGCTATGTTATGCATGGGGAGCGGGCCTAGACAAAGCCGTTTTCCTATTATCGTTGTTGGTCTTTTTGCTACGTTGATTGTAATTGAAAAGAAGAGGAGAGGAGGGTTTTTTGGGTTGTTGGCGCAAGGTCCCCCGGCAGTGTTCCGTCCTCGGGACCAATGTAGAGAAGAGTTTTTTCACAAGAAGAGAATGGAGTGGGGGCCAACTATTACAAGCTATATTTAATGAATACCTTTTGCACTAGTTGTGCCCCGTTTTCACTGTATCTAGACATTTCCCGTCGCCTTAATCGGGCGTCTTTTCATTTTCCTTTTTCTGGTGACGAATGGAGTGGGTTAGGTATCCAAATAGCGGGAGAAGCAATAGGAGACCCATTGAAAGTAACGATAACTCTAACTTCGACCTATACGTGACATCGTAACTATTGTTCTCATTGACTTCGTCAATTTTCTTTGTCTTTCATTGTTTCCATGTACCTATTCACCGAGTTATTTCTTGTATAGAACAACTTTATTGCGCTTTCCATTACTCAGCACAGTAAGTTAGGTATATAGAAAGTATATACAAACCGCCTTGTCCGAGTCCTTCCAGAAATCCCATCTTCAGTCAACCCATACATGCATGCAGGACGGAGTGCGGGAGGCGTGCGGAGGCCGTAGCAGTAAGCGCCATGCCCTCCGCAATGAGGATTTGAGGCTGTGCGGGCGGGAAGGAAGCCTTCTTTCTTTCTGACTGTCACATGAGACGCGATCAATCTGAAGGCCTGTCTCGCACCCCTGTTGCTCTGCGGCCCGAGGTGTTTTTCATGCAATGTTACCCACCCTCCTTCGTCAGTCACATCACCCCGCAAAGAAGGAACAGCGGGATTTTGCCGCACGCAACATGTGTACGAATGCAGGAATCTCCATGCTACTCCCAGTGAGTAGTTATTTTCAAAAATCGGTCACCTGAATGGCGTGTTGGGCTGGCTGGCTGGCTGGCTGTCTGTCTGGTTACCTGTCCCCGGCTTGGCACTACTCCGGACGGCACAGACGGGCCGGCGTGCTTCTTTCTCATGGTTATGTTTTCCTTCGCGGGATCTACATACGTCTCAGGGGTAGATTGTTGCTGATTCTGCTACTGATGATTAGAGGAAGGGAGGCAAGTACTCAAGTACGTCATAATCAGACAACCACGTAATGGTCACTCATTTCGTCTCCAGTATCATAACGTTTCTACGTTGATCATTGGTTACTCTTCATTATAACCGGCTTTTAGGATGTTCACAGCAAGATATGAGTTGGCGTTCTTCCATGCTTGAAAGTAGGGACGGCATCCCTTTTCACTCGTGAATACACTTCAACTTTCTACACATAAGACGCATCTCTCTAGCTACATATTCTACTACTATCAAGGGTTCGTTCACCTTTACACGCCCCGGAATCAAAACAATCGATTATGCAATAGCTACGAAGGACGCAATCATTAAAACAGGCCTAGCTAGTAAATCATTTTATTTATAGGAATCTCGAATATTAACACATATTAAACAGTGTTTAGCCAATCACAGGTCAAGATAAATTCAAGCTTAGAATACTTTGTAAATTTGTGACTAGTTCGCCTCTGAGGAATTATCACGATGTATCAATTGGCTGTCTACACTACTTCTTGCTCCCACGACTATATATAGGGGAATCTATGAAGCATATATCGTGGAAGTTTCATTACCAAAGAGGTGGATTCCTCTTTGTTTCTACTTCTACAATACACTTATACTCTAATAAGAACATTCTGTTCACTATTCTTTATGACCCCTTTTCAGTTGTTGATTTCTCGAATATTATCCAGCTTTTAGAAGTATCGCTCTTTCACACTGTTATAATATGTATAGGTAACTAATATTATGATGCTCAACGTGGCAATTGTCGTGTCAGCGGTTCTAGTATTTACTTCAATGATTGCTGAAAGTGACAGAGACAACGTGAATAAAAGCGAAGACTATGGGTCAGTCCTATATAAAAGATAGCGCAGGGTTGAGAGGTTTCTATAGGGAAATGTGTAAATAACTATTGCTCGCAGCACTTATAGACATATCTCATACCCACCCCCCTTATCCGTGGACGGCAATTTTCTTCAATTGGTACAATTGTGTGGTGGTGCCTCGTAATTTTCTTTCACGAGTTTTATCTTTGTTAGGGAGGCTTAAAGCAGCAAGTTGAACAATGGTATGGAAACGGGAGCTCCTTTCATTGTATACCCGCGAACGGCTATGACAATCTCAATTCAACCCGCCTTTGTTGGCAATTAGAAGGACGGATAGTATTTTCCTTCGCGGGATCCACGCAAGATCGCGAAGTTATGCTGACTTTATTTCCTTAGGACTTTTTTCGACTGATTTTCGCTCTGACTGGGATTTCGATCCTGCAGAGGACCCGATGTCGACGGCAGCGAACCGCCCTTACCGACATTACGGAGTGATCACCCCCTATGTGAACTCCGGACCTTTAGCATGGACCTCTGATCCCAATATTGAAAAAGACGGGTTCTTGTTCGTGAAGCGCTTCCAACACAATGTCCACCTGGAACAATCCGCGAACACAGGGGGTTTGTATGTAAATAAGCTAGTGGGGAGGCGCCAATGGGGAAGCTACAATATACCCGAGGATCTTCGTATATCTACAGCCCCGGTAGCGGTGAGGCAGTTGCCAGGACCGACTGTAGTTCGTGGGGTGGAGAGGATACATTTTCAGGAGACGAAGCTCTGGCAGAAGCTCCGCGACGAGAATTATTCACTGTATACAAGGTTAGCATCCTCTGGCGAGTCGTGCGGGTGCAAATTCACTCATTGTTTTCTAGATATTACAACGGGGGGACTTTAGAGGAGTTTATAGAAAAGTACGCGGCGAAAAAAAGACCCGTTCCGGAACATTTCGTCTGGCTCGTAGCCGAGAGACTAGCAGAAGTAATACGGTATTTCAACTTCGGGACTGTACCTGGTACCGATGACGAAGTGGATGACTGGGATCGTACGTATATTGGGAGTTCCCCCGCAGACTGAGTTGCTGGCAAGCATTGGATGAATCGCTGCAGACTAGGGCTAACTGTTTGATTTCTGCTTTGTGCATAGCTATATCTCACCGTGACATGGCTAGCAGAAACATATTTATCCATTACCGTAACCGCGGCATAGGATTGGAACCTGCGGTGGGCCTTGAAGCCAACGCATTTCCCGACATAGTGGTGGGCGATTTCGGCAGCGCCGCACTAGAGAGCGACGACCCCGAGGCTATACCATATGGTATCTTTGAGACCGACGAGGTCAATGAATGGGAGGATATATATGCGATGTCAAAATCCGTGCGGCAGCTGTGTCAGACACACATACCTGTAACTGACATGGATGACGACTGGAGTGAACGACCCGAGTGCTATCTGATGTCGAGCGTAAATGGGTATCTTGACCCGGCGGACACTCCGTACTCAAATGATCTCATCACATTCCTCCAGAACTTTGAGTGGCCAAACTGCGACGTTGTTACAGATCCTCTAGCGCCTCAGTTCAACGCGGACGGACTTTTACAATCTAGCTGTTTCTTCCAACCTGACGCTGAATGGGTTGCTGATACTATGCTCCCGCTCGCCAGGCAGAAGGTAGAAGAATATCGAAACCCCGCTGGAGGCCTTCTGCCAACACATTATAAAACGTACGATGTGTCGTGGACGAAGCCTGAGCGACTCATGCCCTTCGAGTACGAAGCTCAATACGCGCGGTCTAATGATGGTATGGATGATGATGATGAAGAAGACGACGACGACGATGATGTTGCACGTAAGTACTTGCAGCCTTAATGGCCCTCTACCGGGTCTTCGAGATGTCCTTCTCTACGGACGAGACCTTACACCCCTACAACACCACACCCCCCTAACATTTCTCCATCGCTGAATGATATATATAATATGGAAACGAGCGCTTGCTAACCTGAGGTGATATCCTTTCCCGCTATATAGCAGCTGTTCTGCGGGAAGGGGAGAAGCGAATGCGGCAGCTTAACGGGCTCAGAGAATGGCAAACCTGTAAGTAATTCTCGTATTTATTCTCTCCCCCTTTTTGGCCAGTTTCAGTGCTTTGAAATTACCGAAATGGGGAAATTTGGGAGCAAAAGGGCCTGGGCTCCCGAACATCTCCCATACCTCGCCTCGCTAAAATATCTAGAAAACGGTGATTGCTAACTTTTAAATGTTGCAGGGCGCCCTCAATACCAGGTCATGTCCCTCGAATATGCCTTCCCGAGATCTCGACCGGTGAATCGTCAACCCCCACCTCGACCAATTCCTCCACCGCCTCCTCCCCCTGCTGGAGCGTAAGTACTTTCTATAGTTCATTTCATGCCCCATCCCTCAGTGTCAAAAGGCTACTGCTACTCAAAGGTAGAATTGTAAAAGAAGCATATGCTAACGCTAGATGCCCCAGTCCTCCTCCTGGTGGTGGTGGGGGTGGTGGTGGTGGCGGTGACAGTAGCAATCCCACTACCTCCCCTGAAACTGACCCCAACGATGAAACTTGGACACCCTAGAATACTAAGTAGTTATTAGCTGCTGTAGATTTTGGGTGCTATTTTTTATTTATTTTAAAAACACCTTTCTTTCCCCTTTTATTATTCCAGTGAAGAGGACCTCTCTCTCTTTTTTTTTTTTTTTTTTTTTTTTTTGCGGCAGGCAGGAATTTTACTTTGTCAAGGGTTGAGCGAACAAACGTGGAGCTGGCGGCGGGCATTTGATTTCATGTTATTTCATGTTAAGACAATAATTATTATATATAATATATACCCCATGCAGCAATCAATCAATTCCATTTCATCGTAAACGAAGATAGTGATATAGTTATATAGTCACCACCCGCCCTTACTACCCAGTTACCAACTAGTCATTTGTTACTACGATCATCATCGCTAGTACACCTGCATGTTCTAGTTCACATAGACTACATAAGCACCGAAGTAGCACGTCATACTTTAATCAACGACTAGTTAGAGGTTCTCTTGCCTCGAAGGCTTCGACGGTTTCGCCTCGGAAACATAAACAAGGCCACGTATATTGCACATTAACTTTTACAATAAAAGAAGTCCCCACGGGTCTGTCTGTCTGTCTGTCTGTCTGTCTGTCTGTCTGTCTGTATTGTCTCTCGTTTTCCGAGTCACCTCCCTCCCTAGACAAGAACATCATCCCTCAACATCTTTTGTCTCAAGTCTAGCTACCACCATTGGCTAGGTAGGTAGCTAACACCAACCAACCCCTCCCCTTCTCCCATCACAAATGCAGAAACATAATGGAACCCCCCCTTATGGTTAAATAAAATGACAACTGAGTCGCGTCTGTGGCCGCCAGACTAGTTTAAAACTCCTTAGTCATGCCCGCCTTTCTCTCTCTGCCTTGAGATCGCAATCAGGGTCTCCGCCGCCAACGAGAAGAATTAAAAAAGGGGCCGCGCGAGCCGAATAAAACGTGGAAGTATTACGCGTGGGTGAACGAATCAACTGTCTCGTGAGACGAGATCAAAAAAATCGGGATCGAAAAAAAATCATCATCGTAGAATTGTAAATAACCTCCCCAAACGGAAAATCTGCCCCTTTGATGGAGAAAAAGTGTAGGAATCGACTTGCGATGAGTAGAACAGATAGCCACGAATCGGAGTGGCACGCAACAAAAAAACAAAAACAAAAAGTAAGATAATCAAATGTGATATGACACAATACTCCCCGCCTGTGGTAGTACAATGCGGAAATGTACAAAGGGGTATCACGGTTTCGTTCCAAGTTCCAGCTGTAAAGATCAGTTGAACGTGGACTTCATCACTCGGTTATTCATGGGCCGGCAGTGCCCTTAGGTTCCTGACGCTTATCACCACTCTCTGGCTCCTGATCATCGGTATCAAGTCGCTTCCGCCAGTCAGCTAGGCTCGCACTGAGACCTAACCCAACCCCATCGTCCTCCTTCCTCACCGGGGCAGTCTCAAAGTCGAAAGTGTTTGAGAGCCGGTAGTTCTTGTTCGTCGCTTCCCAATGCGAACGCAACATGTCAAGTTCATTGGCTAGGTTGTCGAGAGCGACACTGTTCCTCGCACCACCACCACCACCAAGACCACCGTACAAACTTCCGGCCTCTGAACTTTCTTGTCGGTTATGTCCAGTGCCATTCGTATTTGGTGTGGCTATGTTGACGTGTTCCGCACTGATGCGGCTCTGTCTTCGGTAGTTATCGACTGAGTTTTCGACCTGATCAAGTAGCAGGCCTACTTTTTGTTCTGCATCCTGGGCTCGTTTCTCAAGAAGTGAGTTCTCTTGCTGCATCTCTTCTAGCTCCCTTTCTTGCGTGGTGAGACGCTGGACCACATCGTTACTAGACTTGATCGCGCTGTCCCGTTCTTGTTTGGTAGTGTCTAACTCTTCTCGTACTTCTGCCAAGTGGCGTTTGAGTTCGGCAGAAGATATCTGAACTTGCTCTTCGAGACCTTCGATTCTCCGCAGCAAAGCCTCTCGCTCGTTGTGCCACTCTGCAGCAGCAGCATTGCTCCCATCACCACTTTCACTTTCTTGAACACGCTCTTCTAGCTCAAGGTTCTCATTCTTAAGGCGAGCGTTATCTGACTTGTACTTGGAAAGTTCCTCCTTCAGTTTCTTGAGCATTTTCTCTGTGCCCTTAACATAGTGAACAGCCGACTGATAATCACTCTCCAACTGCGTTATCCTATCACGGAAGGCGGATTCGGACTCCTGTACTTGAACTGCAAAGGTCTGCTTCGTCTCCTCGTGAGAAGCAACTGCTTGAGCAAGCTGACGCTCAAGGTCTCTGGAGTGAGAGGTATCGGGCGAATCGTTTCTGGAGCCTAATCCACGCACTCGGGCAAGGCTAGTTGGACTGATGCCCCTTTCGCTCAAAATATCCTTCAATGTGTTGTGCTGTACCGTCACTGCATTCGTCTCGAGTTGCTGATTGGCAAGTTGGTGCTTTAGATCTGAGCTCATTGCTTGTAGTGACTGGACATCCCTCAAAGCAGATTGTAGCTGTCGCCGGATAGTCACACCCTCCCTACTAGACTGCTCCTGGTAGGCTTCCAAACCCGCAATACGTTCCTCAGCACTTCGCAGCTTGTCGGCGGCAGCATCGGCTTCCTGTTGGTATTTCCGAACCAGACTGTTGGCGGCGTTGACTTGGTCTTGGAGTGTAGCGATGCGCTCTGCATCAGCGTTATTTGCGCTTGTGCTATCTCTAGCAATATGCTCTAGACCAGAAAGGATGGCCTGGCGGTGACTCTGTGCTTCTGCCGCATGGCGTTCGGCAAGTTCTTCCGCATCCTGCAAGCTTTGCTTTAAGTTGACAAGTTCCACGCTTCGAGCCTCAAGCTCACTCTTAACCTGGTTGAGGTTCGATTCCGCCACTTCCCTTCGAGAGCGCTCTTCATTCAATTTCCTTTCAATGTGGCTTCTCAAGTCTGCTGATGCACTGACGGCATCTCTCAACGAGATGAGGGACTGTTCATGCTCTTCACGGCCCCCGGTGGCCTCCTTCAATTTAGATTGTAGATCGCTTTGCTCAACACGTAAAAGCTGCAAACCGGCCTGGGCTTCGGCACTGGCAATCGAGTGCTCACGTGCTTCGCGTTGCGCCATATGCAATTCAGCTCTTAAACTCTCAAGCTCCAACGACGTTTGCTGCTTGTAGCCTTCTAGATCTACCATTCTCTTCTGCGCAGCATTCGAGGTCTCATCTGCCAGTTGACGTGCACGCCTTTCCGATTCAAGCTCCGAGTTGATGCGTGTTAAGCTAGTTTGAAGGTCTTTCTGAATGGTAAGAGCTGACGCGAGTTTGCGGCTCAAGTCCGTGGAGCGATCACCGTTGACCGCATCGGCATCACTATCCAGTTGCGGGGTGCTGGCAGCGCTTCCAGTATGGGCAGCCATCTTGGCTTTGGCGTAGGCAGCTTCTCGAACTGCAGCGTCACGTTGCCTTTCGGCTTCCGCTATCTGCTTGGCTGCTAAAATCGCTTGCTTGTCAACCGAGCTCTGGACATTGGCCAGCTCTTGTCTCATTGCCAAAAGCGCCTCGATAAGCGGTTTATCATCGTCGTCGAAGGTCTCCGCAGTTCGACCATCTAGCGCAGGGCTGAGCGAAGCGGTTGAGACATAACCGGCTTTTCGAGCGAGCTCGAGCTCTGACGCATACCACGCATTTCGATTCCGGGAAGAATCTAGCTCCTTAAGTAGAGTAACTGTTTGCGAGTTCCTGTTAGACCCTCTTCGAGATAGAGGGTTGCTTGCTTGCCGGGTAGGTGGTGGTGGGGATGCTGGCCGAGGCACCACATTCTTAAGAGCAGGCTCTGTACTGCTATCGACTGAACCTTGGCTTCGGATAGGGCGGGAGGGTCGGGACTTGGACACCTCGACGTTTTCGCTTTCGACCCTCGGAGCAGCACGTTGTCCTTGCTGGTTTGGTGTGCGTCGCCCGTTGATTGCGGGAGCGACTACTTCCTTGGCAGGGTCGCGTGGCGTAGGCGACTGGGCTTGACCGTTGAGGCTTGGCGAGCGAGACCTGGCAGCTTCTTTCTCAATTCGTTCAATGGACGCGTTTCTAGGGCGAGCGTTGGGGTTTGCGCTGACGCCTGGTTTGGGAGCTTGCCCTGGCGGCGGAGGTCCTGATGGAGTCGAGGTACCTGCGGCTCTCGGTAACTTAGAGATTCCATTACTGACTGGAGGGTGTGCGTGGTTGTCGAGTCCACCTTGCCCCTTGGCGGAGCTGTTGGTTGGACTGCCTTGGGCTCCTCCCACTATTAGTCTCCTCTGATCTGGAGGAATAGAGCCATCGCGAGATGACGGAGGCCGACTACCAGTGGGTGTATCGTTACTTGGTCGCCGGCCCTGTTGCGTTTTCTGGTTCGCTGATTGGATCTGAGCATCGTTGGGGTATCGTATTTTACTCGTGTCTAGAACGTAGGCGATCGAGAGATCGTTGACCTGGTTGGTTGCAGAGCTAGGCTCTCCTCCAACGACAACGACCGACTTGCCGACAGCAGTCATACTATGGCCTGAGCGGGGAGACGGCGAAGGGCCCATGTTCTGGAAGGTGTACCAGCGCCGTGAAGAAATGCGAAAGGCAGCCAAGTCTCCTAAATCTACACCTTCTTCTGTACGACCACCAAAGATGTACATTACATTATCCACCAACGAGGCCGCATGCCCTTCTCTTGGAACGGGTATGTAGCCAATGCAGTCCAACTGCTCCCATGTATTTGCGGCAGGGTCATAACACCACACATCGTTGAACCACTGGAAACCATTCGTACCCCCAAACCTAGTAGATAATGAGCATGTGTTAAAAGATTTGATGACAAGATAATTACTTACAGATACATCTTGTCATTGTAAGTGACAACGGAATGATTGGTTCTAGCGGGTGGGATCTTCGTTGGCCCCTCGCCAGTAGTATCACTATTTTCAATGAGAATCTCCCATTTGTTGTTGGGCATCTGCAGCTGGTTGAGATCGAATGTGACAAGATCATTCATGAAATAGCCCTCCACTTGACCTCCAAATATGTATATTTTCGACCCAATAATGTTGAGAGAATGGCCATAGCGACCCGATGGTCGAGGCCCGGCGGGCAGAGCTCTTGACCATTGTCTGGTGGCTACGAGGTGATGTCAGCTATTTCCACCTACCAATTAAACCAACAGGAGTGCGATCGTCTTACAGGTGTTGAGCAAGTAAAGTGTCTCGTCTAGGACGTCCAACTCATCGATCTTTGTATCACCTCCATAGACAATAAATGCATTTCCCACGAGAAGCGAGGCGTGCCCGACACGAGGTCCGGGTCCCTCAGCAGTCGTGGCTAGCGGATAGCATGTCATATTTCCTCCAGCTTCAATCAACCACAAATCACCCTTTACAGTTGAGCTGTTGATCAAGCCGCCCATGACATAAATGTCGCCTTCCTTAGACGACACAGCATTGACGGCAGCTCCATATCTTGGGAAGGGACTCGGGATGGACGAGGCAAATGCTAGTCTCCGTTGCGACCATGGGTATAGCGAGGCATTGGGATTTTGGGGTTGCTGGTTACGGAACTTGGAGAAGAGTTAGACTATTCAATCTATTGGAGCGAGAAAATACAAAGCGCAAAACAAATACCTGGTCAGAACTCACAGGTAAATCACTGGTCTGTTGAGATTGAGGCGCTGATTGTTGATATGGCTGTTGCACTGGCTGTGACTGCTCCTGTTGTTGTGCGCGGCGTGCATTATACTTTTCCACATCTGGGCTTGGAGTGCCCGCCTCATCGAAAGAATTCACACTTCCTGTCGGAGTAGAACGTGTGCCCGAATTCTTCTCATCTCTGACAACACGGCCAGCAGGGCCGGGGGGAGGGCCGTCTCGAGGCTGCGCGTGCCTATCCTTGTTCTTGGACTTGAATAGGAACGCCATGGCGAACTCAAGCCAGGCTCCCCTAGCAGGATGGCGACAATGTGCAAACGAACCGGCGTTTTCTTCTTCACGGCGGGTAGGGGGGCGTTACGGATAGGTTTTGTCACAAAGCGTGTGCGACAAAAGGGGAGAGTAACAGCGACGGCGACAGGGCTAGACAGCTAACAGCAGGGAAAGCTTGATTGCAGGTTTGCAACGATTGTATGGGTTGATTGGTGAGAAGGTTGGGGTCGGGGTCAGTGTCGGCAACATGAATATAATAATATAAACTTTGTTGAATAATTATCTTAATAGCTTGATGGAATAAATAACCGTTTGTTGCGCAGGTTCTCGCAGGGCCTTAATGGTCGATCCAATGTGAATGCGCAATGAAGCAAGCCAAAGGGCCTTGTCGCAATTGTACTAAAAAGATGCACTCTAGCGTTCACTTTGGAAGCGCTGAAGAGTTACACATAAGTGAAAGAGGTTTAGGATAGGAACGTGAGGAGAGATGAACTAAAAAGTATTGGATCGACAATTGAGACAGCTATCGTTTGCTCTCTTTCTCGTTAGGTTTGGTCGTAACAGTACGTTAGGTAACTAGATGATTGAAGAATTGATCCGTCTTCGAAATTATCGATATCGAGTTGGTCGTTGCAACGGTTGGTCCCTTGAAGTTACTGCTGTATCGGGACGGGTTGAGTGCCAGGCCAGATATGAATAACTAAGAAAATAAAAAATAATACAGCACCAGTGATTAATTCTGCTAAGGTAAATCTAATGTAGGTACATAGGATTGCCTATACAGCAAGTACCTAATGCAGTAACGACTGCAATATGCTTATTACCGGCACAACTTGGGTTGACGTCGAACCCAGCCACAACAGAAAAAGGAAAAAGAAGGGGCAAATTTTTTAGAATAAAATATCAAAAGAACGACACCAACCTCGGTGATAGGATGAGTGAAATGAGAAATGGATGGAAGGTTGCAGGTGACGAGGTTGGGGATCAATGGATTGAGATACCAAAAATTTCCAGAATCCTAACAACTACCTCTAGTTACTAACTATTCCACTACGTATGTATGTATGTAGGTATATGTGTTTATGACGGGCACTATCCTAGCCCAACCCCCGACCGGGATTGTCACATTTGGAGGGTTCAAGGTTGTGATGGTAGGATGGGTACTTCGTACATACTGGATACCTAGGAGGTAAATATGTAACAACACAAGTGAATAACACAATATTAAAATGTAGAGGCCCTTTCTCAATCTTCTCTCAGTCTGTTTTAACCGTGTACCTACCTATCTCTGCATTGGCTACCTATGTATGTACTGTATGTTGACCTTCATCTTTAGTTGGATTCTTAGATCGTGAAGTTACCCCTGACCTATAGATATACTTATGTAGGTACCATACAAGCCTCATCTTTATTCGGCTGTCTAACCTCCTGGGCACTTCATTGGGATTCTCTGATTGGATTTGGTGTTTCTAGCACTAAACCCGTCGACTCTCCCTGAGCGGGTCCAAATTAAGGCAAACTGATCTCGGACTAGCTAAGGAGGCATACTAACCGTTCATAGAATAAAACACATTGTATTTATATAAGTACAATTGCCTCGCAATCGTTGAATGACGAATCTGTTAACTAGGTATTCATGCAAAGAATATCTAGAGCAAGCGCAAAAGCTAAGAATGATATGAATGCCTATACTTTGTTCTAGGGCTTCGGAGGCCGATAGAATGCAATGAACTTTATGCAACTATGCTTATAGAGAAGCTATAGGATTAAGGCCCATAGCCTATAGCAATGATATCTTTTTATGTATGCACGTGGAAACTACCTCACCTATTTATAACAGGTATCAGCCTAGGGCCAAGTGATTTGCTATCAAACTGGGGTACAGAGAACGGCCGCTCATAGCAACCCTAGAGCAGCATAGAAGCAATCTAGAAGGAAAGCCGTCTGCCCGTATATTAACTAAAATTCACAACATGCAGAGTTTAGAACCGGCATTGACATAGTTAACTCAGAATGGGATTGCTACGTGTGATTATGTAGGTAGTGGTCAGGTTTCCAATGTAGATACATTATATACTTTTATGTCACCCCTGATAAAGGCAACCACTCTATCTAAATTTACTACGTACGTACATCATGTACGCCTTTATGAATACTAAAACCTAAGAGAAACAATCTGACTCTTCGTGATAGGGGGATGGTAATCTGACTATCAAAACATACACACCAAATGCCCGATGGTCCGTCTGCACCCCTGAACTGGCCGAGCAGTTGTGATTCCCCCGAGAGGACGCTTCCCAAAGAGCAACTCTGAAACAATTATACCCCACTTAGCCCAGATCCCCAGAATTAACCGGGCACGTTGCCAATTTAAACCCGACTCCTTTTCCAGGTTAGATCTCGAGAACCTTCAATATAAATCCCCATACTGAAATCTTTATTTAGATCTTCTATCCTAAGCAACCATATCGAATACCAAATCACTTTTTAACTTCCAAAATACACTATACATTACTCAATACCTACCAAGACACCAGAGTAAAACAAGAAAATCGTGTTGTCACCAACATCAAAGGTCTGAGGTTACATACCTAGGTAGTATATCCGCATGGAGGGGTCACATTGTGGCGGGCCATTTGGTAGGTAGAGAGAGAGAGAGTTTGATGAGATGTCAAATCTCACACCGACTTGCATGGATTACATCGACGCATCGCACTGCCAACTTTGGCTTCAACCAAAAAGATCATCATCCTGGTGCGTAGGTGCGGTGAATATGCAAGTGCAGGAATGGCCGGCTCTTCTTATCATCCATGATAAGGTGCGCCCAACGTTTCTACGGTCGTTTTCTGTAGGTGAGTTCGATACATGTGTTAGTCGCATGACAAATTCATTGAATCCTTACTTAATACCTAACCAAGCAGCTTTGAAATCATGGATGGGTTAGGCTGGTGCGCGCAGGTATTGCACAAGGCTCCCGACAACGTTCAACTGCCCATGTACATAAATATAACTACACCGTCATGCTCTGTAATCTGGCTATGTGCAATACATATGGTCAGGGTATAATACGTAAGTGACGATAGAATAATAATAGTAAATCCATTGAAGCCATTTATATACTTTACTTCGTACGGGTGAAGGGAATGCTTTTTTAAGTTTGCTCTTAGCACTTCTATTCATTCATTACTCGATGTTCTGTTCTGTTTGCCTTGGATGCTGTTTAGTCCTACCATGTATGTAGTTATGTAACATTGTAATGTTGTCAAATGGTGTTAAGACCATTAAGGTGCATATTGAAATGGACCTAAACCAATCAGAAATCCATTTTAAACTTAAAAGGTTCCAATCAATCATACGGTAATTGGGGTCTGCCGAGATACTTTGGACTAAGTAGACATCCATAAGCCCGATAGCTATCGATACCCTTTAGTTACCAAAGTTTGCCCTTGGCGCCTACAAACATTGATACGAGTGACGCAGTACACGCTTATAAGCCGTACATGGGGTACATCCGTTATTGCTACTTGCATGTATATTGTAAGCGCATCGCGTCACCCACCCGCAACTTTGGAACCTTTTGCCTCATCCCAGCTGGGCTACCTATTACCTACTACTACTCAGTATGTAATTTGATGTCTCAACGTCTTAATGTCTTAATATACATACATCAGCAGCTAGCCAGCTCATCATCATCGCCAACCCATCGTCAATCAATCATACATTAGGTAGCCTTCGCCTGTTCCCCATCCCGGTTAATCGGTAGTAAATCATAATAATCTTCACATAATACGCCTAAATAATCTCGTAATATGATTTTCTTCCCAAGCTGATTTTTCCTCCCATTAATTCATGATCCTTCAAAATGACCGCCGTCGCAGCTCATCAACAACACCAAAGCCAGCAGCCTCCGCCGCAGCCGCAGCAGCAACAATACGATGCGTACATTGCTGCCCAGTACTCCAACCCCAACTACAACCGAAATCAGAATCACAACAATGATTACAACCAGCAGATGCCACCTGCTGGCGCTACCGCCACCGCCGCATCACTATCGTCACATCAGTCACGTCGCACCTCGAATCCTTTAGCGGGAACTAATACCTCGTCCTCTTCTGCTACCATGGCCCCTCGCGTGGTCTCTAACGGGATCAATGGTTCAGTCATAAATGGCCGATCTCACCCGCAGCCTCAACGCAATGGAGGCCCGTCAGCAAATTCGCATCCACCCGAGTTGACTAATGGAAATTCCCAGTCGCGATCACATACTTATTCCTCGCAGCCGCCTAACGAAGCCGAGCAATCAGATGCTGATCGCCGCCCATCAAGCGCCCCCGGGTATAAAAATAGGAACACGCTTTCTATCGTCACATCTCACGAAGGATCTAATCAAGACCGTTCGAGACGACCTCAAAAGCCACCGTTGCTGCGATCTAAGAGCGAACATATAATGCGCCAGGAGGAGTCCATTACTAGTCCGGACGAAGAGATACACGAATGGGGCGCACGCCACGGCTTCGAGGACCACTATCAGTCCGATTTTGTGTCCCAGTTAGCTATCGTACGTTTCATTTTACGTCATTGCTTGTTCAGTTCATTTCCCCTTGTTACATGTTGCCGTCATCATCACAGCTTGTATTACATGGAGGATACCTCTCATATTGCGCAATCTGTCTTTCGCTCAGCAAATGCTATCAGGAAGAATACAATCCTTTATCATACACGTTTGGTCTTAGATTGCTAATCCTTTAAAAAGAACTGGTACATGTACTTCACCGACAGACGGCATGAAACGACGGGCCAGCCCAAGTTACCCAACTACGAAATTGAAGATTGGCGCATGCGGGACCGCTTAAAAACTGTCTCCGCTGCTTTGGCCGTCTGCTTGAATATCGGCGTTGAGCCACCGGATCAACTTAAGACGAGTCCGGGAGCTAAGCTTGAAGCCTGGACCGACCCCTTCGTACCACCGGCGACAAAGGCGCTAGAGACTATAGGAAAGAACCTTCAACAGCAGTACGAGAACATCTCTGTGCGAACGAGATATAAGCAGTATCTGGATCCCTCCGTCGAAGAAACCAAGAAATTCTGTATATCACTTCGGAGGAATGCGAAAGATGAGCGAGTTCTCTTGCACTACAATGGCCACGGAGTTCCCAAGCCTACAGCGTCAGGGGAGATCTGGGTCTTCAACAAGAATTATACTCAATACATTCCTATCTCCCTCTACGACCTTCAACAGTGGCTCCAAGCGCCCACCATCTTTGTTTGGGACTGTTCCGAAGCTGGAAACATCCTCAACAACTATCACCGATTCGTCGAGAAGCACGAAGAGGAGGAAGAAGCTAATGCTGCGGCTGACCCGAATTACGAGAAGGTCAAGTACCGCTCCTACCTCCATCTGGCGGCTTGTGCCGTCAAAGAGAATCTCCCCACAAATCCTCTACTTCCCGCTGATCTCTTCACGGCGTGCTTGACTACGCCAGTGGAGATGGCTCTCTGGTTTTTCGTTTTACAGAACCCCTTACGGACTAATATATCACCAGAGCGAGCTAAGAAGCTCCCCGGAAGGCTGCAGGAAAGGAGGACGCCTCTGGGAGAACTCAATTGGATTTTCACTGCCATTACCGACACAATCGCGTGGACGTCTCTTCCTCGACACCTCTTTCGCAAATTCTTCCGACAAGACCTAATGGTCGCCGCCCTTTTTCGAAACTTCATATTAGCACAGAGGATCATGACAGTGTACGGTTGCCATCCCCAGTCATATCCAGAACTACCAGACACACACCAGCACCCGCTTTGGGAAAGCTGGGATCTTGCGGTCGACCTAGCTCTAGCCCAGCTACCCATGCTGGAAAGGAAAGAGAGTGAAGGTATCGAATATGAATATCAAAGCTCGACGTTCTTCACTGAGCAATTGACCGCCTTTGAGATATATTTAATGAGAGGCAATGCTCATCTTCAAAAACCACCTGAGCAGCTTCCTGTCGTCCTGCAGGTATTGTTGAGTCAACAGCACAGAGTTCGCGCCCTAGTATTACTTGGAAAGTTCTTAGACTTGGGTCCTTGGGCTGTCCAACTTGCCCTCAGTATTGGCATCTTCCCGTATGTGCTGAAGTTACTCCAGTCTGCCGCTGCTGAGCTGAAGGCCGTCATGGTCTTCATCTGGACAAGGGTTCTTGCTGTCGATATTTCATGCCAGCCAGACCTTATCAAAGACAGTGGATACAACTACTTCCTCTCCATACTCAAACCATCTGAAGGCTTGCCAGTTGTTGATAGCGATGAGCACAAGGCAATGTGCGCGTTCATCCTCGCTATGCTCTGTAAAAATTACAAGCCTGGTCAGGTCGTCTGTAACCAGACAGACGTCATGGTGTACTGTCTTGCCCATCTCAGAAATGATAAGAAATTTCTGTTACGCCAATGGGCTTGTCTATGCATAAGTCAGCTATGGCAAGATTTGCCAGAAGCTAAATGGAAAGGTATCAGGGAGAATGCGCCTATTAAATTGTCAGCATTGACCAAAGACCGATGTTGCGAAGTACGAGCCGCTGTTGTCCACGCCATGACTACGTTCCTAGGCATCCCAGATTTGACAGACGAAGTAGCCCGGATTGAGGAGTCTATCGCCTGGACGTTACTTGACATGGCCAATGATGGAAGCCCCCTTGTTCGCAAGGAGTTGCTCGTCTTTCTTTCTCACTTTGTCCTCCGCTATGAGAACAAGTTCATTGTCAGCGCTTTCGAACAATTGATTGAAGAAAAGGAATATTCATCGTATCCCCCTAAGGACGACGGCTACGACCAGCGGATGGGACTCCACTATGCTCGACCTGAGAACCGTAACCCCGATGGAAGCATCAAGCCAACCGCCCATGGCCTTTCGCATAACACAGTATTCGCAGCCTGTTGGAAACACATCCTTGTTTTGACTGTCGATCCTCATCCAGAGGTTCAGCGTGATGCTACCGTAATTGTCGACTATGTCCACAATGTGCTCCTATCGTCCTCCGTCGGAGCACAAGCCCAAAATTTGATGGAAGATATACGAAAGCGTGCCCGCCGGACTCCTGGACATAAGAAGCAATCTTCTAACGCTCGTAACAGTATCATGGGTGTTCCTACCTCTGATCCCAATGCTCCGCTCCCTTCCCCTGGTCTGTTGAAACGGACCGCTAGCTATCTGTTTCCAAGTATGTGGGGTGAAGACAAGTCGCCTGAATCAATCCGTCCGCTATCGTCATCCGGCGTGATGCGAAGTCCCTCGCAAAAGCTTAGGTCCACCGTTGAGCGAACTGCACCGCCTGAGCAGAATGATCAATCAGGACCGCAAGCTAGTTACCATACAGCCAATGAGCCTATTTCAGGCAGTTTCAAAGAGCGGAAACTCAACAATGAGCCGACCTTGCCCCTTGCTAGTTCATTCTTAGATTGGTCAATCGAGTACTTCCGTGAACCGCAAATGAAGCCTAGTGAAGCTGAGGAGCCGGGAAGTACAGAATACAACGAGCGCCTCTGGAGAAGATCACGGAATGACAACATACTCAGAGAAACGCAGCCCCAAAAACAATATGCCGGGAACCATAAGTGGAATAATCAGCTATGCATCATGAACAATGGTGCCCAGCCAGCTAAGATGACCTTCCACCAATTTGAAGATCACCTTGCAGTAGCCGACGAAGGCAATACTGTTCATGTTTGGGACTGGAAGAAGCAAACCCGCCAGAACCGATTTTCCAACGGCAATCCCGAGGGGTCCAAGATTAGTGATATGAAATTCATTAATGAAGATGATACGGGTTTCTTGATGACAGGTTCGTCGGACGGTGTCATACGTGTTTACCGAGGTTACGACTCCGACAAGACCACAGAGTTAGCATCCTCCTGGAGAGCTTTAACCCACATGGTTCCGAGTAATGTGAACTCAGGAATGGTGTTTGACTGGCAACAAGTTACTGGCAGAGTACTAGTTGCTGGCGATGTCCGGGTTATCCGAGTTTGGGCAGCCGCTTATGAGACGTGCGTCATGGATATACCGGCTCGGTCAGGTTCTTGCGTCACATCACTGACATCTGACCAAATGACCGGCAATCTCTTTGTTGCTGGTTTTGGCGATGGCGCCGTGAGGGTTTTCGATACACGCCTCCGGCCGCAAGAATCGATGGTCAAGAAGTGGAAGGACGATGCCGACAGGCAGTGGATAAGAAATGTACACATGCAACGAGGAGGGCAGCGCGAGTTGCTCTCTGCTAGCCGGAATGGAAAGGTCAAGTTGTGGGACATCCGCATGGACAGCCCACTCCAGGTGATCCAGGCGACAAGCGATACCCTCAGGACAGCAAGCGTCCATGAGCACTTACCAGTGTTCTCAGTGTAAGTTTCCCATATTTCGCACCTATTGCGTACCCGATTACTAACGAAATTCCTAGGGGAACGTCTTCGCATACTGTCAAAGTCTTTAACCTCGACGGGACAGAGCTATCCCGGATGGAGCCGTATTCTAGCTTCCTACAACAGAACCGCGGGGCCCCCATTTCAGCCACCGCCTTCCACCCCCACCGCATGATCCTAGGCTGCGCAGCGCGCGGCGATTACCACGTCAACCTCTTCACCTGCGCCTCGGAGAGAGGCAGCGACTATTTCAAATCTCTATGAGAGAAGATTCCCCTTCACATGTCACCAAACCCTCTCGGTTCAATCCGGCAACTCAGCTCGGATGTAGTAGGGCAAAGTTCATGAATGCTCTTGTTTTTATTGGGATGGGGGGACGGGAAAAGAAATCCTAACGAGCCCACGCTTTCCGCTTATCTTTTGATCATGATTTATTTTACTGGCGGTTGTGTTCTTGCATAGAGGTTCGTTAGGGAGCACATCAAGTTCTAGGGGGTGGTCGGTCAGCGGCGTTCTTGCATTTTTTTGTCTGCATGTGTCTTCTTCCGTCTTGGGGGATTCATGACGTTCCGTGGAGGAACTTGAGCATATACTTCAAATACTTATTATTAGCCGCCCAAGCCGTTTGATAGACGGCGACGGTGGCGTCGTCGTCGTTTGTCTCTTCAGGACACTGGCTAGATACGTTGTAGAATAGACAGGGTAGAAGTGAAGACGGCAGGCACGCATACATACACGGCACAGCGAGATAGGGGGGGAGAGGGGAGCTTGTCTATCTACGTACTACCTACGTTCGGTAGAAAAGCCCCAAGTAGCTCTAGTAAAAGAGCTCGACGTAATGAATTCCCGTAATGATCAATATTGCAGCTCGTCCCTATCTTATCGATGTTGTATGTGTTCACAGGTGCTTCGGTTATGACCAGGTTGCGAGATGCCTCCCTAATGCTCTTTATCCTTCGGGCCCTATCTAATATCCGAGTATGGCCATTTTGCTAATAACAGTATAGTCCATGATCCATTGATGCCTTCAGATGATGTAAGAATCGTGAAACAATTCCATTGTTCGAGTTACTTAACGTAACTATTCCTTTGTAAAATATTTTCATTGTAGACTTAATGAATGTCAGTCAAAAAAAAAACAATCGTAAGGTGATTTCTTACAATCCTACTAGCGTGAGCTTCACAATGGCATTAAACTTGCTCTGCTCGAGACCAAGCTGCTCAAGACAAAGCTGCTCAAGAACAAGCTGCTAGAGAGAAGGCCGCTCGGAAGGCCACCCGAAAGATTCTACTTGCTACAAAGAATGCATGGGCCTGATACTTCCAAGCATATTAGACCAGCTACGATATATATAATGTCGGCACCTTTCCCCTTTTTCTATCGTCCAAATAGCAAACACAACATAAAGTTTATATCGGAGCACACACACACGTATACACACTTCGATATAAACGAGCACTTTTGATATAAATATATTTTCGTGATAAATCTATATAGAGTCAACCAGTCAGCCAGTCACCTATCTAGTCTTCATCATCATGATTGCCATCGCTCTTGCCGACCAGAACGAGCTCATCGCTTTCACTCGCGAGAACAACGTCCAGCAGCTCGACCTCCTAATCACCAAACTCCGCGACGAAAGCCACATACCCAAGGCTGTTCTGATGGCGTCGACTAGAGACGAGGAGGACAAGACCCTCATCCACATTGCTATCGATCATAATGCACAAGGTACGCTCGCCCTTTTTTGAAGTTTTAACTTTCTCCTAGCTTTCCTTTCTTTTCCTTTTTCTTTCCCTCCCTCTTCCCTCCTCCCCTTTTCCCTACCTCCCCCCTTTTCTTTTTACTACCACTCCACCATAACTAAGTTAGCATTGACACTATACTAACATCCCCTCCCATCTCCA
This sequence comes from Eutypa lata, assembly GCA_022661535.1. Taxonomy (NCBI): domain Eukaryota; kingdom Fungi; phylum Ascomycota; class Sordariomycetes; order Xylariales; family Diatrypaceae; genus Eutypa; species Eutypa lata. The sequence continues at coordinate 3,247,704 of JAKULF010000004.1, read as the reverse complement.
CAGACGTCCTAGGTTACTGCCTCTTCCAAACGCGGTTCCTCGAAGAAGAACCCACAATCCTCCACCAGCTGATCAACAACGCCGACGTGCGCGGCATGACCGCCCTCCACGCAGCAGCCGCGAACGGGGACTACTACGCCGTGCACGACCTCCTCAAGCGGGGCGCGAACCTGCACCTAGCAGACCACAGCGGCCGCAACATCCTACACCACGCGCTCTGCGGACGCAGCTTCGTTCTAATCGAAGAGTTACTGTGCGGCGATGTCTTCGGCGATCTGTTCAAGCCGAGAAGCAGCGGCGAAGATGGGGAGGGGGTATCTATGGACGTCGATAGTGGCAGCGGCAGCGGCAGCACCGCGACGGCATCAAAAAGCTGCAAGGTCGTCGAGACCCTGCTCCTCGCCGCCGCCGCCGAGGGCCACCGCGACGTCGTTGCGTATTTGCTTGATCATTGCGCCGACCATGAGGACGAGGAGGAGATTAACTATGCCTTCGCGAGGGAGTTGGCCCTGAGTAATGGGCATGATGATGTTGTGCAGGTGTTTGACCGCGCTCAGGAGGGCGCGTTTTGATTGCCTATCTTGATATGAGTACAGTGGCAACTCTCTAATTCTAATTAGGGGGTGATCAAATCGTGGCGGATTTGGGGGGATATATATATATATATATAGACACTACTCAATTTAGACTCTCGTGCATAGCAATTGTACGTTCCTCACTATAATATTATGATTCGGGGCTTCTGTTGTGAATTCTTGTAACTAAGGTTATATCTGCTGTCTAATCAAGTATTTCCTGTCGAAACTGCTTCCATATTTCAAGTGACAGTGATTACCTACTAATACATCTGGGCTCTCTTTGTGCCATGATCGAAACTTTGCAAGGCAGGAGACATTTCGTAATATTCATTGCTCATATTCCACATTCAACCACACGACCAGCGCCCAGCGCCCAGCGAACGTCCGTTTCAAATCCAGTCCGGTTGCGGGTGGGATAAATCACGAGAATGAGTGTTACTACGCCTCCTGCGCTCGTCCATGCGCTCACTGAGGTACTTGCTAGATCGCTCCATACTATCTACGACAGCCGGGTGATAAGCACCTTCCGCCGTGCTCCTGACACTAGCCCGAAGCTGACTCGAAGGACCTCCCGCGACCTCACTGTAATGTCGCGTATCGCTGTGGATCTCCGCATCGTGGGTAGCGCGCGCGTCTTCCGACCTGCGCCCGCCAGCTGCTGACGTCGTCGCAGAGATTGCAGTTGCGCAGCTGTTCGGCCGACTGGATTTGTCGATGCCTTTCAACTTATCTCTCGAGCCGGACCCCGACTTCTGAAACGAGTGTTTTCCCCTAATGTTGCTCTTAGCTCTTCCAGCCTTGGACGGGGCGTGCTGCTGGGCTAGTATTAAGGGGGATGCATCGGGAGATACCAGGGGGGAGAGGGAGGGTCTGCTCGTTGGCGAGATCGAGCTGTTGCGGAACGAATCGTAACCTACGTCTGCCTCGGCAGGAGCGTTTTGGTAGGAATTTCGAACGGTGGTATAGGAGGACTGCTGCAATCCTTGCAGACTCGCCACCCGACGGATACTGGCCCCATCAAGCTCGCTCAACCCAGCACGAGGAAGATCTACACTGTGATCCCGCGCATCGGATACCTTCGGATCCATCGAATAGAACGTCGAAGCCGAAACCCGCGCCTCCATCTCCTCCGCTTCGAGATCAGGGATCCAGGCCCCCGGCGGGACGTAGCGGCGGCTCAGGGGCAAGGGCGGGACCGCGCTGTTCCTGAAGTAATCGATGCGCACCAAGAGCACGAGGCCAACGACGAAGCAGGTCCCGCAGACGACGGCATACGCGATGCTGCAGCCCCTCACCCGCGCAAGTATTGAGAGGGTCTCTTCAGCAGCAGCAGGGAGGTGCGAGTGTTGCCCCACAACGACGCCCACCACCAGGGCTAAGATGAAGCTCAGGAGCGCGTCGAAGGCGAGCACTCCGAAGGCTAGGCGCCAGAAGACCCCCCATGCTGCCTCGGGCTCGTGGGCTGGGTCCAGGATCGTCCGCAGTGGGTTGAGGAGGGTCGCGCTTAGTGCGACGAGGTGCGCGTCTGCTTTGGTGAAGAGGCCGCGGAGGGGCGACATGGTTTTTGGAGGGGGAGGAGGGGGAGGGCGCTTCTTAAATTGAATTTCTTTCTGCTCTTGTCTCTTGGTATATATGTAGAGACTGGTAAATCACTTGGTGGACTAGTTGTGTATATTCGATGAAAACTGAAATCCTGGTGGGGATACGAGCTTTGATACTACTTTTACTTATGAATTTCACCTAGTCAACGCAGTATACCATTTACTTGCAGGTCTTTGTCTAGCTCTGGATATGTGTCGTCATGAAACATATGAGCTGTCAAATCGTGAATCTAAGCGGTGTAGCAGATATAGCAGATATATTCTCACACTTGTCGGCTTGCTAGAGTGAGGGAAGCCCTTCCCTCGGTCCCATATTAAAACCAGATCAACAATATTATAGGATCTAAGATTAAGTGTATCTTCGTTGGAGGTCTTGGGGCCTCACACAGAAGTATTGTTCATAGAGATGTCCATCATTAGGATGTGTGCTATTGAACAGCTTTCTTGAAATATATTCCCAAGTTGGAGTATAATAGCAATTGTGACAGGTAATATTGCGATGTGACACTACTTGTCTATTGCCCTGGTCAAGACAACGTTTAGACAAAGAAATGGCTACCACTGTATAACAGAGCTCTGCTTTTGTTCTGCTACTGTCTGAAGGAAATATCAGGTATATTATATTCAGAAGGAATGCATTACTGAAGTATGAGAAGTTACAGATTGGATTCTTCATGCGAGTGTCAATACCGGAAATTATCTCCCTAGAACCACGTAATTTGTTATTTTGGTTTGTCGGCAGAATATTGAAATGTATTGCGATGATGTATTGTAGTCTATACCATGGCAAAACGGTAAATTCTAAATGGTTATTCTACCCATGCTAGAGTAAACGGGGCGCCTGTGACTGAAGGATGATTTCCCCTATTATTCTCAGACATTGACACCACACCGACAAACCTATACTCAAGGTCACCAAATCTTCTCTATATTCCCATTCCCTTTCTTGATATCTACAACCTACATTTTAAGGTATGGGTAATCTTGAAATGAATACATACATGTTAAGGAGATCCGGTGAGTATGCCTTTTTCTTTGCTTTCCCCCTTTCCCGGAAAGGTAGAATACCCCACCAACATTACGCGGTGTCCAACTTACTTGAACATGCATGCAGCTGCCATATGCACTCAAGGGGATCTTGTCCAATTATATAGAGGTCCGGAGTGGTTGTTCTCCGGTTAAAGTCAAGTGCGCCGGACCTCCCCAACGCCTTGAGCGAGTTTCCAGTTGTCAACTTTCAATACATCATCCTCCCCTACACCATTTCAATATTGAGTACCTAATCCCCGCAACAACATCGATAGCTAGAAACTAGGGAAATGTCGCCATCGAATCCAATAGATTATTTCGCGATCAAGAACACCATCTCTGGATACTGCATCGCGCTAGACACGAAGAATTTCAGCCTACTAGAAGATATCTTCACGCAGGACGTCGATGGGAGGTACCCATTCGATAGGAATCTGAAGGGCGTGCAGAACGTCGCGAACGCCATACAAAAGAGGTGAGTGGCTCTGCAGTGTTAGGCTTTCTGGACACCGGTGAAGCGTAGCCAAGAACGACCGCACGCAATAGTTATGTTACTAATTAACGAGAGCACAAAAAGGCTAACCCCGGTCGTGACTCAACATGCGCTGACGACGCAAACCATCTCTATATCCGCAGATGGTAAGAGTGCGGATGCCGTGACTTATTTCACTGGCATCCACTTCGGGCAGGGGAAATGGGAGGGTAGTGAGATCACGGCGTGGGGGAAATACGTCGATACTCTCACCTTGGTCGAGGGCATGGAGAGCCTACCAGGTGCTAGTGGGCAGTGGCTTATAAGTGACAGATATGTTGAGTTCATGGGACGCCGCGGGGAGGAGCGTGTTATGGAAGGAGAGCTTTAAGATGCTTGTGTAGTGTCTCGGATGGAAGTTGTGATAAACGCTGTCAGATTGGGGGTTTTTACGTCGCATACTGATTTGTCTGGCCATACTGTATGACCCAAGGGCCTGAGAAACCTTATGAGATATTTTAACAATTTTACTCAAGTCCTAATGTTATATGCTGTTTGATTTGGTGATAACCTCCATTGTTACTAGAATAACATAATGTGTAATTAGACCACTATATATGATTTTTTTAATACAAGTATGTTATGTCATATCTAAGAATATGTAAAGGATATTACAACTGTAAACCCCTTTCAATATACAGCTCGAACAAGAGGCGATTTGTTACACATATCTACCCCCAAGGCTTGATGGCAGTGCTGGGAGTTAATAAACAATTATTTATATTTTTGTTGCATCCTTCCCTGTACCTATAAATATGTAAGAAACTTCGTGGAAGTTGCCCCTTTTTCAACGTAGTCCCCCTTTATAAGATCGGTTGTTTTGAAGGCCATCTAAAGCATTTTTACAACCCATCCTAGATTAGAGCCTTGAGATATCGTGTTGATATTGCTGTCTCCCGCGAGAAACGTAGTTCGTCAAGCGTCTCCTACTGATGCAATATATCATCTGACTAGACTTCAAGCTTCACCAACTGTTAGAAATTAATGAACTTTCACCCCTGTTATAATAAAACATTGCAGTTTGCTCAGAGGCAGTGCCAACAAAGATTGACCGCTGCTAATACACGCTCAATCATATTCTGGGTGTCTGGCTGTACCCGATATTTTCTTTGGAGGTACCCGGCCTATCCCTCGATGGTCAATGATAATTAAGCTTTTATTACAAGAGCTCAAACTTTGTCGGTTCATTACTACCTTGAGTGGTTCTGCGCTTCCTTCTAAGACCGCATGTAGAGATAGGATGCTGCTGGTGATATAACGAAGCTGGGTGTTAATGGCGCATAATTACACCATAGGTGAGTTAACTAGGCACAAGAACAGCAAACGATAGACGTAATCTGCAGAGCCAACCATAAACAGAATTTCGAAAACGCTTCTGATTTATGATTGTCGTTAAGAGGCTATGTCATTTTCGGGCGATACGTAACTAACTAATTAATAAGTGGTCCACGATCATTCGATATTAAGTGGATAGGTGGCTCAAGCCCCTTTTTGTCGACTTGTCAGCTTCTGAGCGGATATAAGAGCCGACTAAGGCAAGACAATGACTGCAGATTTATTCCTATAATAATCAAGTAGCAATGTTCAACTATAAGTAATTTCATAAGATATCATTCCATTATAACGTTACCAAGGCTTAGGTCTCACTTCCCGACACATGTTGTTTATATAATGCATGCAAAGATAACTATGTGATGAAAGAGAAGCCAAACAAGTCTAGGCGGTGTATTCCGAACCATTAAAGATTGCATTGCTGGTATGAAAGGATTTGATCCTCATCACAGCTTGGACAATAGAGCAGGTATGCAGTTTGTCCTTGTAATGCATATTTTCATGCTTATATACGATTCAGACAAGGGTTAACCGCCTATCCATAATAGCTACAAAATGTAACCTTTTACGTGCCGTCCATCACATATAACGTGCCTATGCTCATATGTGTTTTGGTCTATCGCCTATAGTCTAGACTATATCAAAAAAAAAAGACAATATGCTGCTTAAATTGACGACAATATAAGAAACAATGATTAATCTTCAACTCGAACCTGAATGATAGTGACTACCTACATACCTAGGTAGTGTCGTCAACTGGTGTAGGCAGTTTTCTTGCTATATTTCTGTTACAGAATACGTACCTAAGTATGTAGTTATGAGGAGACTTATGTCTACTGTGACTTTTAATGAGATCAGACCGTAATATATTTATATAAGCTTACTGGCAACATGATATAAGGCTTTAACCCCTCATTTTCAAGCTTGGGGATTTTCCCTGAAATTCGGGAGGTCCATCCATCATCATCGACATTAGGCTAGTTTAGGCTAGATAGAGAGACTAGTAGGTCTTACATGGGGGTTGCCAAGGCCCGAGATAGTACGAAGTAGATCCCACTTAAATAACGGCCTGCTGTATAGGTAGGTAGGTACCTAAGGGAGTTATTTCTACTGTAACGTAGTTATGCATACATACATGTACGTTGGCAAGGACACCCTTCTTCTTCCCCATTTGACACTTCGAAAGGAGTTAGGCCTACTGGAGATTCTACCAAATAGTAACTATAACCCCTCCAAACTTTCCAAAATTTTTAACTATCTCTACCCTACTTAACATATCTAATAAGTCAGTAACTCGAGAACTCTTATTCTTGCCTTTACGTATTGAGCTATCTCTATAGAGTAGTCATGACATCAACCTTAATCCCTACTGTCCCCCTTCTTCACCTGCAGAACCCCTAGTTAGTCGCGGCTTCGTCCCTAACCCGATTGACTGGACCGACACACGCACGGCAAGTGCTTGCATATCTTGTACAACACCGCATATCGCATTGCCTGATTGCTTGGTTTATTTCCCGTTATCGCTCACTATTGTATTACAAGGGTCATGCGACTCTGACGGCATTGTCGCCCAGCTAGACGGCTTATAGAATGCATCGCTCACCACCAACCCTCCTTAGAGCTAGTGCAGATCCCTAGCTCCCACTGTGCAGCCAACCCCCCGGTGCCTGACGATCTGTTTATGAGTGTTATATATTGACATCGACGTCAACCTTCTACGCACGTACTTTATCATGAATCCGTCTGTCCCCGATATCGGTGTTGTTGAGCTGCTCGAAGCTGATGCCCGACCAACTTTCATCGTCGAGCTTCCCCCGCATTCTCCCCTCCCTGTAACTGAATCATCTCAAGAGTTGGTTATAGTCTACGCAAACCCCGTCTTGCGCGCGGACAAAGCTTTGTATGATACATTGGATGGTACTCTTCAGCTGCGCGATGGAGCCTTTTGGACCTGGGTCGGGGGTGGTGATTTTCCCGATGGAGGAGCGTCGTGGACTAATATCACGTATATGAACAAACGGTGGACGCGGTCAGTGGTTCGAAATAGATGGATCGTTCTTGGTAGCAACCATCAGCTTCCGTCATTAGAAGATGACCATTACGAACTTCACCATAAACGTGAGCCGAGTAGTGGCCTTTTGCATACTGCCACAACAGAACTTTATCCTTCCCGTCGTTCTTCCACTGATACAAACCAGAACTGGGTGCTTCCAGACTTCACGCGGAAGCAGGAGCCTTTTGTTGATGTAGTCAACAGTTTCGACTGGGCCTCAACACCGCTCGGTCCTATGTGGGACTGGCCTTCATTACTCCAGCAGTCGTTTAACCAGATCCTGGCCGATTCTCGTCCGATCGCTATATACTGGGGAAATGAACTAACAACGCTATACAATGAAGCGTTTAGCAGAAAGCTTCGCGGCTCCAAGCATCCGAGCAAGTTAGGCCGACCCGTTGATGATATATGGCCCGACTTCTGCGAGGAGCTGAAGCAGACGATGCACGCAAGTGCTTCTAGACAGCATACTAAAGATGAGCATGAATGGTGTGTCTTTGTTGAGAAGGCGGATGGGACCTTTGCAGAGACGCACGTTAAATGGACCATCGTTCCCATCACCGAGGATAAAAGGTGCCTTGGCTTCATACATGCTGTCATTGATACAACTTCTAGTCGACTCTGGGAAAGGCGCACTAAAATGCTCATCGAATTGGGTGATATGCTAGTTACGGCGCGTGACGTTAAGTCATATTGGGCGATGCTGGTTCAAAATCTCGCTGCAGTAGAACCTAGTCACGACGTCCCTTTTGCCATCCTGTATTCGGTTGAAGACAGTGTCATTAATTCTGGCGTTGAAAATCTTTGTCGATTGGAAGGTAGTCTTGGTGTTCTAGACGGCCATCCAATTATCCCGCCGACGATGTCTCTTGACAAGGGTAATGGCGGCCTATCTTCTGCTTTCAGAAAAGCAATCGGCCTGCGCCGTCCCACCCTGATTCAGACTAAAGATGGCACTTTCCCAACATTTCTACTCGAGGGCCTGGATTCTCGTGGCTTCAAGGCACCTTGTCGCGAGGCTATTATATTTCCCATACTTCCAACCAAGGACGAATACGTGACGGGGGTTCTTCTCCTTGGGCTCAACCCCTGTCGACCTTTTGATAATGATTACCAGCAGTTCGTATCTTTGCTTAATCAAAAGCTAGCTTCGACTTTGGCATCTACGATACTGCTTGAAGAAGAATCGCGTAGGGGTCGGAATACGGCGGAACAAGCTGCCTACGACCAAGCTAGACTGAAGGAGAAGCTTGAAGTTCGAACAAAGCAGGCTAATGAAACCATGCAAAAGTTCCAGGCCATTGCTGAATTCATTCCCGTCGGCATGTGCTTTGGTGATCGTCTTGGCAGGTTAACATTTGCCAATGATTCGTGGTATCGCATAACCGGGCAGCCCAAAACCGCTTTGGTGTCCCCGGAGGCGTTCCTCACCTGCGTTGTCGAAGAGGATCAACCGAACGTGCGACGTGCGTACGAAGAGCTACGGAAAAACCTGTCGAGTACGATTGAATTTCGGGTCCGCAGGTCGGTAGATGGTGAAACTCCGTTGCAACATCCAATTGGGAGTTCTCCGAGCCTAGAGAAAGCAGGCTTGGATCTGGAAATAGAGAGTGGGGATGAGCGACATGTTTTAGCATTTCTGAAAGCCGAACGCGGGCTGGATGGCAATATCAACCAGGTTCTTGCTTGTTTAACGGATGTTACTCTTCATAAGAAAGCTGCGGATGAAGCTATTCGAAGGGCCCAACAAGCCGAGCATCTTAAGCGGATGGCGGAATTTGCGACCGTAGGCTTATACGATATGGACTTAGAAGGCCGACTGATCTCAGCAAATAACGTTTTCTATGAGTTCTGCGGCATCGACAAAGTGGATTTGACACAAACCGTGGTCGAACCCTTCCGCGACTGTGTTGACGACGCTGATATACCGACCCTCCAACAAACATTAGCTGGGCTGATTGAACAAGAAAAGACCCATACGATAGAGATTCGGCTGAAGACGACATGTGTCGCAACGGACAAGACCGGACATGTCATTTCAGCACCTCGGTGTGTCGTGGCGACTTTCATGCCAGTCCGCGATTCTGAGGGTGCTCTCCGATCCTTTACTGGTTGCCTCAGCGATGTTTCACTCCAACGATGGCAACTTGAGAGAGAACGGCAGCGGAAGGACGAAGCTATCGAATCAAAACGCCAACAGGTAAGTGTTTGGAGCTTTTGGGGGCCCCTTTGATGGTTATAAGGGTGGGGGAGTTGGTACCCGAAAGTGATGTTATTTTATTTAGCTCCCTCAATTCTTCAATATCTAAATAGCCCCCAAAGTCGCTGAAGTTTCCTGATGGGCCCATTGCTAACCTTGATGACTGCGAATAGGAGAATTTTATTGATATAACCTCCCACGAGATGCGCAACCCTCTAAGTGCCATCGTTCAGGCTGCTGATACCATAATTGGCTCTCTTACAAAGGCTCAAGAGCTTGCCGAAGACCTTGTCAAGACTCTAGGCCCTCAGGCTCCTGAGGCTATCACTAGTTCCTTCTCGCATGCTATTAGCCTGCTCAAAGATGCTATAGAGGGCGGGGAAATTATCATTGCCTGTGCTGCACACCAAAAACGCATAGTTGACGACATATTGACGATGTCGAAGCTTGACTCTCATCTCCTTGCTGTGACACCAACTACAGTCGACCCAATCCAAGTTGTTCGACAAGCATTCAAGATGTTTGAAGTGGAGGCTCGTCGGGTCGACATTAACTTAACCATGGAAGTTGACCGATCGTATCATGACCTGGACATTGACTTTCTTGACCTTGACCCCTCGCGCTTGAAACAAGTCCTGATCAATCTACTCACAAATGCATTGAAGTTCACGAAGGACGTAACGGCGAGGAACGTATCCGTAGAAGTGAGCGCTTCGAAAACTCGTCCTAAGGAGGGAGCATCATCCGTTCGGTATATCCCTCCAGCAGCTATCCCCTTGGACAATGTACCGAAGCTGCCGTCAGTACCAGAGGAGGACAAGATATATCTCATGTTCAAAGTGACAGATACAGGCCAAGGCATGACAGAAGAGGAGATGTCTACGCTGTTTCAACGATTCGCCCAAGCCAATGCCAAAACCCACGTCAAATATGGCGGGTAAGCAATCTTAGTTATTTTCTTCCCTTTATAGCTAGCTTCGGCGCTTTAAATCCTTTAAACGAGCATGTTCGGGAATGTATTGCTCCTGATCATCTCCCATACCTCTCTAAAATACCTACTAAGGATAATTACTGACTCTGGATGCTACAGTTCGGGGCTTGGACTTTTCATCAGTCGTCAGCTCACAGAAATGCAGAATGGTGCGATTGGTGTCGCTTCCCGGCCCGGCCATGGATCGACTTTTGCCTTTTATATCGAGGCGCATATGCCTGATCCCGAAGCTCTCCGAGAGGCGAGGGCTACCGTCGACGTAGTTGAGCGAATAACTCGTGGCCATAATCGTTCAACTCCAAGCGTAGATGAGTCTAGGTCTCTTGAAACAGAGACGGCACCAGTTAAGGTTCACATCAACGGCGTGTTGATCGTCGAAGACAACCTCATCAACCAACAGATATCGAGGCGCGGGCTTCTTGAATATGGATATACGGTCGAAGTCGCAAATCATGGGCTAGAGGCGCTGGAGAAGATCCAGCACACCACACGCGCCGGCGGCAAAACACCACTGGATCTGATTCTCATGGATATTGAGATGCCGATACAAGACGGCCTCACGTGTACACGGAATATAAGGGAAATGGAGAGGAAGGGCCAGCTGCAGGGACCTCGGATACCCATAGTGGCCGTGAGCGCTAACGCGCGGGTGGAGCAGATCTTGGAAGCGAAGGCTGCCGGCTGCGATGACATGCTCGTGAAGCCCTTCAGAATGCCGGAACTTATCGAGAAAATGACGAGCGTGGTGCGGACGCTGAACGAGGCTCAGTTGAGCCGAGAGGACCACACGCACAGTGGCACGGAAACGCAGCAGTGAGTAGCGATCGCGAGCGCGCATTTGGGACTTACCCTCTGATACTAGAGCAGCCGAACAGATACAGGAGCGGATTATAGGGTAGCTCCAATTGCATGAAAGGATCCAGAGAGCTGGTTGGGACGTAGGTTGTGAAGGAATGCCCCTCCTAGAGCATATACCCATCACGGCCATTCTTAGGCCATAGATCCACGACCGCTCTGCAGTCACTGGGCGAAGAGAAATAAGGAAATATTCACGTACGATACTTGCGGTTCGGGTTAGCGTTCATTGCATCTACCACATCGGAGAGACTGGGTGCTAGTTTCTGGCGGCTCTCTCCTCGACCAGCATTCATTCATAGCTAGGAGTTTGGGGGGATACTGGGTCTCCCAACCTGATCTTGGTAATGATAATGATTCTCTAGGCATGCATGCATTGATAGGTAGATAGATAGGAGTCAAGCATAATTCAAACGTTTCTCGTTTGGGGACCTTCATCCGGATAACACATAACACATCTTTTCTGAAGATCCGTAACCAACATTGTGCATGTGTCTGAGGACGATTAGGTAGTAGGTGAGTTGGTTAAATAGATTGTATGTCTTACAAAATGCTACACCCATACTGGAAATTAAGGTTCAATACCATCACTTTGTCATGGACGTAAGAACTGATTGACGGGAATGTGTTCATGCCTATTGCTATCACCTGGCTGTTGTCTGGCCTAGTTGCGAACAGCAAGAGGTGACCCCCTTTTCACCTGCAATCTTTTGTTTTCCTTCCTCTTCTCCCTCCTTTCATTTCCACCCGCCCTCTCACCAAGATAGACGACGAGACACAAAACGCACATTGTATTCTTCTAATGGAGCTAACAACAGTGCCAGCACCATCCAATTTATCCCCTCCCCGACTGCACTGAACATCCATTGCAACTAACTAACTACCTCTAATCAGGTAACCAACTCATCCTCATGACTTCCCAAACACTCTATCTATCATTCACACCCCTTTCTCCGTACCAGCTCCCGCCTCGAAATAAACCGTCAGCACGCCCGCCGGCCCCCCAACGATCCCGCACTCCCTCTTTGCCTTCTCCCTCAGCGCCGCGTGTGCCGCATCTCCTTCGTCGTAGTACCGCACTGCCAACATAATGGAGTCAGTACATCCATCCATCCATCCATATGTTTCTTTTTCTTTTGATGTAATATATTCTGACTTGGCAAGGAGGTGTAGGAGTACCCACCCGAAGGAAAACCAAAGGCGGGGGGTGTGTGTTGGGGAAGGAGGAGAATTGACAGCAGGAAACTTTATACAACTACTTACTGTCTGCCAGGCTCGCGAACTGGGTCTCGGCTATGACGGTCCAGCCCTGGCTGCGCGGGTCGCTGGTGCTGTTGCTCTTGTTGTTGTTGTTGTTGTTGTTGTCGGGGGAGAGCTGGAGGCCTACGTGTTGGGTGAGGATGTAGGGCTTGCCGTCCTTTTTGGGGAGGGTGGAAATGATTAGCCAGTACTTTACTTCTTGTTCGGAATTCTATATGAAGAAATTCGATCGCTGGGAAAGAACAGATAGCGGTTCGTAGTTATGTGATGCAGTTTACACTCGGTGCTGATACCTAGCTGTGAGGGCCCTCGGAGACATTCAGGGGGTTTCTTTCCTATTGGGGTAATGCGGAATACATGTACATATCCGAGTTGGCACTACATCGATAATTCATGAGAGCATCAAGGGAGAGACTGAAATCTGCAAAGGAAATGCTGCACATAGCTGTAAATTACTCCTCCCCACGTTTATAGTAAACTCACTTTGTTTGAATCGGTGGCCAGCACGTTGAATCCCTCGACAAGCTTCTGTTGGTCTTCAGGGTTGGGAATCTTGAACATGGTGATTCGGCGGATGGGGCTGGGGCTAGCCATGATGATGGGATCTTTTTTCTTTCTTTTTTGTTTTCTTCTTCTTCTTCTTCTTCTTGTCCGTAGACGCTGGTCGTGCGTTCGTGTATTCCTAGAGTTTGGGGGAAGTTCACGGAGTGGAAACTATATAAATATATATTTATATCTTAGCGTATGTTATTAGGAAGAAGCTTGCACATTGTATTCTTTAAATACTTGATTGCTTACTTTGGGGTTCGGCCTTCTGGTTTTGAAACCTCTGGGCTTGAGTGAAGTCCTGCCGACCTTGTATGCTCGCCACGGATGTCCGGTTCAATGCGTAGCTCCGGGCGTGCCTAGGACAGCTCATTGCTACACATGGGTCAATCAATATAGCTTACTTAAACAGTCCCCCAAGCAGTCAGCTCTAAGATCAACGTCTCTACATAGGAAAAACAAGATCGGTACAATAAACCTTCGAGTTATCGCAGTAGGGAGCTAGCTACCTAGGCACGCTACAACAAGTGCGCAATCTAAGCTACCTACGGGCTTAATTTTACCGTCACATATTCTTTAAAAAGAAAATAGACGATTAAATTTAGAACACCGGAATTTTTTTAATGACAAGTAGTTAGTCTGTGTGTAGGTAGTTCAGGACGTCTCTTTGTTGAGGGTAGC